>OX596076.1:50844703-52044703 GCA_951394005.1 Protophormia terraenovae | reverse complement strand
TTGAGGACCCCGGTTTCATTTTACAACTCCTTAAGGAGGTGCGGGGAGTTTAGAGAGGTAGTAGTTAAACAGTTTAATTCTACGAGGTTTTGATCTCCTGTCACTAAACTCCATGAACGATAACACAAAGAGATGGAACAGATAGTTCAGAGATAATTGTTGGGCATTGTGGGCTTCAGGATTTACTGGAAGAGTATGACACGGCTGACAGTGTCAAAAACTTTGGACAAGTCTAGCGCCACGAGGATCGTTATTTCACAAGGCCTCTGCAGCCCTTTTGGTCCAAGGTGTAAAGGCGGATAATGCTGTGCTTTTTTCGGATTCCTAGCTTGTCAGCTTTCGGCCAGTAGAATGATCTCTCACATTCTTAATAGATTTCAAAAGTGGGAATCACTTGATCCATTTGCCAGGCATAGGTTACAATTAAGTTCTTGAGCGATAGGTTAATGAGGCTGCTAATGTTGTGTTGGTATCGCGGAATATCTTCTCTGCATCATAAATGTTGGAAGTAACCGGTTAATCACTGAATTCTCTAAAGACATGCCATTCTGCGCTCTTTTGATTAATGTATGTACGGCGTTCGGAGAAAATGAAGTCGCTCGGTCGATCCAGAGTGATGGTAATGTGTACGTGGCTGGATGCTAAATAAACTACTTTTCGCCAGGTTACATAATTGATCAGAGTAGAACTCGCTTTTGAAATTTGGCAATAAGTAATAATCCTTGCGGAAACATCGTTGTTAATTGCGAAATGCGAAATGTGGATTTATCTATTTGTTCCTCCAATGGTCCATTTTTTTTTTTTTTTTTTTTTTTTTTATTGAGTGCCACCGCTGATCATTAAAGTCCTGCAGTAAAGTGCGGTTTTTTCCGAGAACATTATAACCATTACAGGTTTGCAGACTGCAGTTGTTCGTTAGCGACACTGTGTTGTTCCATGAATCGGTTTATCTCAATAAGGCTAGATCGTCAGCTTGCAATGTTTTATAGATATACCGCTCCTTCTTACATATAAATTTATTTTCAATAATTAAGAAACAAAATTGTAACAAATATGTTAACTAAATAAATGTTTCTTTCAAAACTTTAGAGTATGTATTATATTTTTTATTTGCTTGCAAATGTACCAAACTTTTAACAAAAGTACCAACTTTTTTCATCCCTCTTACACATATTTTATTCAATTGTAGTGTTTCTGAAATATTCACCCACCCACATTTTGTTGTATACATTTTTAACCATTTTAGTTAACTTTTTTCTAAAATCTCCGTTAGTTTTGGTTTTATATTATACACATGTTAACAAATGACAAGTCGTTTGTTCGTATTAAATTTCCTAATAGAAGTAACTAAGAAGAGTGAAATTATACATCCATACATATGCACATTTCCTGGCTATAATAATCAAAATGAGCGGCAAACTGCCACTGTTACCACATATAATTGCATACATGTGTGGTGACAGTTTTTTATGGTTTTTTGTTGGAGTAATGGGTAAAATAGGAAATTATTTCCATTAAAGTTTTCATATGGAACTACAGTAACATTTTAATTGTTGTCATAAATATGATAAAGTAGATAAATGGATTGTGACTTTTAGAGTTACATAGGTTAATCTAATACACAGTGAAATATCTGTAATGATTTTAAAAATACGTTAAAGTATTGCCAATTAGATTTTTTAAATGAATATAAAGATTTTTAGCTTTTCAAAGTTCAAATGTTTGGTGGCAAATTTCAAGATAATAAAAATCAACTAACCCCAGAACATTAAAGGAATGACAGGCGATTCCAGTCGTGCATTGGGAATATAGTCTGAAGCAATTTAAGAATCAACTGATCAACTAAAAAAGCTTTACATTATATAAAGTGAATACCACAAAACTTTTATTTAGGAATAAAAAAAAATAAACTCTTCCGTCAACCCTTTTAAATTTGTGTAGGTAGATATGCAATTTTCATTTTCTATTCATGTTTATGTGGTTTTTATATTAAAGTTATCTGATGGATATAGTACTCTCCTTCAACTTCTATTGAGTTGAGCAAAATATTTTCTTTCTTTTGTCCATAAATTAAGTCATAATTTGTCACTTTTTAAACAAAAGCAAAACAAGAACCAAAACCAAACCTAAAAGTTTATTATTTTTCTTGTTCTTTTTTTCTTTTTTTGTTTTCATTATTCATGCAACAGTTCATTTAATCGTTTCTCTTTATATAGAAGTATAAAAAAGAAAAAAAATACCCTTTTATATGCCAGGTCTCACTTGGTGTCTCAAATGATATTTTTCATAATTTTTCCAATTGTGTTTTGTTTTCTTTTAGTAGAAGTTGTAGTTGTTGTTTTGTCATAATGACCCATATAAAGTTTGGTTGAACAAAAATTTGGTTTTTATTATTTTGTTTTGCTCTACTCTTGGTTTTCTCTATCCCCAAATGACCGACGACCACCCTTTCTTGTATATTAACGACATAATGAAATTTGACTTTATGAGTTCAACATCTGTGTGAATGTATATATGTATGTAGATTAGGGTGGCCCCAATATGATCCCAGCTCAAATGAAAATTTACTTCATTCTAAGATACCGTAGAGTGCTTTATTCCCATATAACGATGAGACAAAACTAGTAGTTATCATAGAAAATTGAAAATTGATTCACTTATTAGTTTAAGCCTAAAATTACTGATTTTTTTTTTAGTTGCATGACTAATATGAAAACCTTATTTAGCGATCACACTATAAAATTCGAGAAATGTTTGTCAAATTTAAACTATAACTCGAGAACCGTTTACACGATTTTGATAAATGATACATCGAAAGATGCATAAGAAAATTGTCTTCAATGCATGTCAACAATATTTGTTATTCGCTCAAGAATTTCAGAGTTATGGATCAAAATCTTCACGATTAATTAATTTTTCGCTACTAATTACCAAATAACTACGGATATATTAACTGGATAAAAAAATTATGTAAATTCAGCTCAAAGACAATTTAGGTCACTATCTACTGGAGTTTAATTTAACTTTATTGGACAAACGGTTATCGAGTTGTACAAATGTGACTGCCTAAAGGCGGAGTCATAGTAGTCTTGCCCATAAAAAAAAAATTAATACGTGATAGTAAAAAGTAAAAGCTGATTCTTATTTAGCACACTAAATTCCATATAATCCACCATATTTTTTTATTTAAGACAAAAAAATATTTTTTTTGCCGACTAGTGTATTTCCACTTAACTGTAGGTATGCATGGGTATCCTAACTTAACTGTGAATCCAATCAAGATTTGTGCATCAATTTTTATGATCCAGCTTTGAGATAAAGATGATAAAATTAAACATTTTTGATGTTTTTACTTTTAAAAAGAAGTTTTAGTAAAAAAAAAGAAATCTTGAATTTAGCATGAACCATTTTTTTTTTTCGAACACTTATTTCGAAATATCTCAAGAACTATTGGGCGGATAAAAATTTGTTAGTAGAACTACATAAAGCCAGTTTTATTCCACATATTTTGGTGTATTATTTATTTCAATAGTGCATACCGTTATTTTTCGAGTTATAGTGAAATATACTCGTGTAATCGGCTTATTTAGGGAGCAATATTAGACACGCCCATAAAAATCTCGACCTGATGGGAGAAAACTGAAAGCAGATTCGAGTTTAGCATGCGGAATTCCATCTAGTCCACATATTTTTTTTTTTTTTTTTTTTCATTGAAGGAGCACGAAAAATTATTTTTTTGTTTACCTTTCTTAAAACGTAAATTTCCACACAATTTGAAGATTTGCAAAATTTTTTACTTATTTGGAACTAGCAATAAATTTTTTTTCACTTCATTAAATGTGTATCTCAAAGGCCTTTCTTGCGATACCAAATTTTTATATTATTACTTTGGCAGAATTACTTTTCATTTTCAGCCAGCTCACGAAAGGATAATGTCAGGACGAAAATTTTGTTAAACTGCATCTTAGAATGAAGTAAATTTTCATTTGAGCTGGAAACATCGATATCTTATTTTCTCTTCATACAAACGGATACACCCTAATGTATATAGTTTAGAAACTGGTATGTATGTGGGGGGGTGTAAGATTCGTACAATAAGAGTGGTCATTTTTTATGATAATTGTTTTTGGTTGTTGTACACTTTTATAGCTTTTATATGAATAGTTACCCACACATGCTTAAAGTTGTCCTTTTTTTTCTTTAGGAATATATGCAATTGTGGTCTCATACATTCTTTCTCATTTATTTAAATTATTTTTGTTATGTTACACAACTTGTTATTATATTTCTCTGCTTGTGTTTATTTTGTTGTATTCCTATCTCTGCTACTGCTTTTATTTTTTTATAAATGTAAAAATGTGTTTTATTCATTTTGTTGTAAATCGAGTTATTTTTGGTCAAAATTATTTTAACGAGCCATGTAATTGTATGTTTTTTTGTGTTATTATTTTTATTTTTTTCTAAATTGTTATTGTTGTAGTAGTCTTTTGTTTATTTGCTCATTAAAATTTGTAATGTTTAGTCGTTGCTCCTTTTCCCTGTTTGCTGTAGTTGTTATTGTGTTTGGCATAAAATCGACATTTGCTAACAAGTTTTTTAATGTTAATGATCTGTTAAATGAAATTGTTGGGCACATGTTATATTGTTTTTTGTAATAAGTCGTGTGTATGTGCTTTGTATATTTTTACTCGTTATACTTTTTTGGTCCCTTATAATTTGGCTATTTTCTTTCGAATATTTCTTTATGTATAATTTTTAAATAAATTTGTGCTCCTTTTGAATTAAACTTTAGAACTTTTTATAAGAATTCCCAAAATATTTAGCATTTAATTAATTTACCGACGGTATTTATTTTTGAAAAAAATCATATTCATCATATATTAAGGAGTGAGATCGAAAAATTCTTAACATACATAATATTCAATAACTTGGAAACGGTTGATCTTAGAGTTTTCATTATTTTTTTAATCATTTGATAATTTAGCACAGATCACAGAAATATATAATTTTTATTCTAACCACTAATTATAAAATTGTGGACCATTTTTGAAAACCCTTTCTTTGGAGATTTGATAGTTGCTTCAGTCACTTTTTTGGAACAGTGTGCACATCTTCTGTTAAAATCTTCGGTATTTTGGGACACCTTTTTTGTGCTCTTGAATTCACTTTTCACAAGAACTAAATATCTCTCCACTGGTCTAAGCTATGGACAATTTTAAAAATTGACCTCTCTTGGTACTAAAACTATGTTATTGATTTGGTACCACTCCAGAGCTTTCTTACCGTAGTGACATGATACCAAATGGGAACAAAAATATGTGGACACGTTGTGCTCTCTTAAGAAAAGAAGAAGTCTTTTTTGCAAATATTCCTTTATGCATATTTTGGTATTTGTAGATCCGAATGTATCAAATGACTTTCCTGTTTTGCCGCAACTGCAAAAAGCTTGTCATACCATGAATATTTTAAGAAATTTTTGCTGCTTTTGGGTCTTAAACTTATCTCCAACATTGCTTCGAGCATTAGCAATAACAATTTTTGAGACACAAGCTGCGAAGATTCTGCCAGCACCTACGTTTCTTCGTCAATTATACAGTTTGAGTATTTTTGTATGAAATTTGGTTTTAAATTCCGAGTTCTATTTTTGGCTTGTATTTTTTTTTTTTTTTTTTGCATTCCAGTTTGGAATTTTTTGAACTTTATATGTTATCAACTTTCGCATTAGCTTTAAATTTTCGCACCAAATAGTCGAAGCACTGAGAAAACTGAGCTGATTTTCTACCAGATGTGTTTGGAGTTCCTTTCAATATGCCTTCAATTTTCTGTCGTTCAAAATATCATGTGGTCCTTTTTTCTTACCGAACTAGGTTTCACATCAATAGTCAAATTCTCCTGATACTGTTTAATAACATTAGAAACGGTTTTACGGACGACATTTAATTCTGTGGCCAATTATTTGTAAGACATATATGGATTTTTTTAAATTTTTTAATAACTTTAGGACGTAAATCTTTTTTGTCACTTATTTTGATGAAAATAAGGACAAATAAACATGGTTGTTATTAAAAATATTAACTGAAGTATTTTTCCATGAAAACTAAATAAAAAAAAAATTTTGATTATTGATTCCGAAAAAAGTTATGAGGCAAAATGTGTGTTAAGATTTTTTCGATCTCACTGCTTATTATGCATTTTTTAACATTTATTTTACATTTTACATTTATTAACTAACGGCCGTATGCAAAAAAACTTGAAACAGCTTTACAAAGCATTGTTAAGCTAAATTCATTAAAACTGTATGCAAAAACGTTTATTAACTAAAATATAACAAATGTTATATAAATATTTTAAAGTAAGTATGAACTTACATTAAACTTACTACAAGTGGTATTATGATTAAATTCCATTTTTTCTTGGTGTTTTGCAAAAAAAATACTCGCTTGTTTCCCCCTATTCTAGTCGTCTATATCTTCTTTCTTCTTTAGAACGTTATATTTATTCATTATAGGTCCTATTTGTCTATCCCAGACAAATATTTAAAGAAAAAATCTAAAAAATTCACATAACAACACATAAAAAATAATAAAAATGTAAAAAATATTTTAGTGATGTACGTTCAATCAAAACAAATAAAATAAACTCGTTGTTCGAATATTTTTTTTATCCGTTCCATAAAATTTGTCATATTTTTGCTTTTTAACTTCTATTATTTCTTGTATTTCTACTAAGTTATAATAAAAATAGAAACAATATTTGAAAAATAATTAATGTAATGTTTAAATAATAAAAAGCTTTTTAAAAAATTTAAATAACCGAATGTATTAATATTCGGTAGTTTACAACTTTAACTATAAAGAGGGGAAATAATACAAGTGTTGCCGTTATCAACGTTAAAAAAACTTTGTGTTTTAAAACAATGTTTTTGCATACGTTTTATTAACAAAAGTTTGTTAGCCTTTAAGTATTGGGTAACAAAAGTGTACTTGAAGGCAAAGGTAATAATATTTTTTGCATACGGCTGTAAAAATTTAAATTTCAACATTAAAACTTTGATTTCGATCTTTTTAAAAAAACAAAAGTCGGATTTTTTTTACCGTTAGCGTTTTTATCAAAAAGGCGCTAATTTGGCGCGTTTTAATTTCATATCTTGATTAGCAACACGTTTGCTAAAAACTAAAGCAAGTTTTTCATTAAGTTTCAAAACTCTTTTGCTTAAAGAAGCCATCTGGGGAATTTATCCGTTTTGCCAAAACCATCTATCGTTTGATTTGGTACCGCCCAACAAAGAGAGAAATTTACGATTGCAAAATTGTTAATGGTCCTTCGAACCGGATGTCTTATTTACTTGCTCTAAATGTCTGGTGTTGCTAACTGAGTCCCTAAATTTTGCACCTAGTGGTGCAGGCAGGCGCTATGTTTAGGTTCCAATGAAACCGAAATGGATAAGACCCCATGAATGCTAATGAAGTGTGTAGCGATACAGAACTTACATATTCCATTCTGCTGGTGTCTAATTATAAACCATAAACTCGGCCAAACATAGACAACAAGGCAATTTACGATTGCAATTACGATTACATAGTTTATCTCTTTTAGTTTAAGAGATATTTAGGTCAAAGCAATCTTTGCCCTAATTTTTGACTTGATGGCCTAAATTAGGTTTCTTAAAAAATTAGTAGTAATTAGGTAACGGATGTACTAAAAATTTAAAAAACATGCATTTATTAAAAACAAAAATTATTCTATAGTAATTCCATTTAAAACCAACCAGCTGGTTTCTTCATCTCTCCCGAATTTGATAATTCTTTCTCTTTTATTATTAACAAAATAATACAAATTGAAATAAATATTTAGTACTTTTTATGACATATTTTGTAATAATTCATAAAATATTGCGAGTCCCAGAATGCCACTTATCACGGTTATAGAAAACATTTTCACTATTAACATATATATCGTCCATTCCATGAAAGATTTATAAAAAATGCCAATTTTTTTACGGAGGGTCATCCGATTTTGTTCATATTAGATACGCATATAATCTATGGAGCCATTTAGATATATCCATTTTTATTTTTTTGAATTTTAAAAAATTCGCGACTTTATTCACGATTTTGATTTTCGAAAAGTCAAAAAATTCGGAAAAGTGTGTAAGTTTAAACATCAATAACTCTAAAAGTTTTTAACGGATTTTAATGATTTAAACTGCATGTAGAAGACGAATATATCCTCTTTTAATGTAGTAATTTAGAAATAATATTGCAATTTGAAAATGCATTCATAATGCAAATGCAAATTTAGGATGCATTTCGATTTTTATTTCCTTTTAATATGTTAAAAAGCAATATCTTTACTATAAAATGCAAAAATAACTGTTTTGGGACAATAAAATCTACTATTTTTAATATTTTTTTAAAAAAATTTTCATCAATTTTTTCATACAAAAATTAAAATTTTTCAAAAAATTTTGTTTTTTAACTTTTTTTGGTGAATGTTTATAAGTCCTTATGTATACGTCGGATTTTATTGATTTAAAAACTATTATAAAGTTTATAACGATAAATATTGTAAATTATATTATATGAATGAAAAATAATTTTTTTGCTGATGATGCACTCACGAAAAGTATGCAATTTTCGGATGCATTTTTAAGAAATTTCTACCCTTTTGATTTTTTGCTTAATATTGAAGACAAATATGTTTATTATATAAATCATTAGTACTTAATTTGGGACAAATAGGTTTTCTAGCGCAAATAACAAATTATGAAATATTATGATTAAAATTAATTTTAAAATATGCTCACAAAAATTAAAAAATACAATTTTTTTTTTTTTTTTTTTTTTTTTTTTTGTATGAAAAAATTTGAAGAAATATTTTAATTTTTTTTTTTAAATAATGATTTTGTCCCAGAACTGTTTATATTGCAATTTTTAGCAAACATAATAATGTTTTTTATATCAGAAGAAGAAAAAAATTTAAAGGGTGGAAATTTTTTAAAAATGCATCCTAAAACTGCATTTGCATTATGAATGCATTTTTAAACGATAATATTATTTTTAAATTACTACATTTATAGTGGACATATTCTTCTTAAATATGCAATTTAAATCATTAAAATCCGTTAACAACTTTTAGAGATATTGGTGTTTAAAGTTAGACACTTTTGCGATTTTTTTGACTTTTCGAAAATTTCAAATCGCGAATAAATTCGCGAATTTTTCAAAATTCAAAAAAATAAAAATGGAGATATTTAAATGGCTCCATAGGATATGCGTATGCCAAATATTATGAAAATCGGAAGACATACAAAATATTCTTGGACGTTCTTTCATGAATGGACGATATATATATATATATATATATATATATATATATATATATATATATATATATATATATATATATATATATATATATATATATATATATATATATATATATAAATATATTTTTTTTTTTTTTAATTTTTAAAAATACCATTTCTTGAATATTTTTCCCGCGAACTATAAATCGCGAGATATGGAACATTTTAATGATGATAAAAAATCACCTTTAATATGACACCTCAATAAATCTTATATCATGAATAGTTTAAACGATATTTGTAACTTTGTGTATATATAAATATAATTTTAAGTGCTCTGTATACTTCGTCATCGATTCGAAGAAGTATAGCCTTTACGTAATAAAAATAAGTGTAGCCTTGCAGGTTAAATTCTATATAATTTGCAAAATTTACTCCAAAAATATTTTACACTATGCCCAAAAAAAATATATTTTGAAAATATTAAAAAGCAAAAAAATACGTTTTCACTTATGCTTATAATGATTTTGTTGGTTTCGATTTTTTCTATAAATAACTCAGGTGAACACTAATTCTGCGCCAATCAATTCGGATACACGGTATTAACCCTGCAATACTAATGTACTTAAATTTTACGTACACATTTTTTTTCAAATCCTTATTACTCTCATGCATGAAAACCTAAGTGTATGAAATTCCTTAAATATAGTTTAAAAAGAAAATAATAAATTTTTAGATGTTTACATGTTCTGAATGCAAATGCAAAAAAAGTTACTACGTAAATTTTACGTATCGTTAATATTAACAGTATAAATTTGAACATAAAAATGGAAATGTGATTTGAAATGGAAGGGTAAATGTTGAAATATTCGCCGAAAAATCTTAATTTAATGGATAAGGAAGTCAATTCTAACTTTTCAATAAAATTTGTGTCAAAATCGACAAAAAATTATATGAGCTGGCGAGATTACCGTTATACTAAGAATTTTCTAGAAAAAGGAGGGAAAAATGTGTTAAAAATTTATTCCTTATGCTAAAAACGGAAGGATAAAACATATTATCATATTTAAAAAATATCTCAAGTCGCTGCTGAACACCAGATCATAATTTATCATGACTTTTCATAAATAAAATCTTTATGAAATTTGAAGGGTTTTTCAATGTTTTGTTCTTATTTATTAAATGTAATTTTTAGCTTTTGAAGGCAAATAAATAATAAAAATACAGTTAGCCGATGTAACAACAATAAATAAAGTGTTTTAGAGGACTATCCATGTGTACGTAAAATTTACGTATCGTTAGTATTAACGTATAAAAAGTTATCGTTAGTATTCTAGGGTTAATAAGTACTAAACCTCTAATAAATTTTTTTTTTTTTGAATTGACTCCAGTTTTCGAGATATCTCGAAAACGACTTGTTTGATTTTATTCAAAAAAATATCGAAAAATTCCAATTAAAATTGTCTTATATAATTTTTTCATACGGTCAACAGTTATGGAGTTATTGAGCACATTTTTTGAAAAAAAAAATCAAATTTTATACAAAATTTCGAAAATATTTTTTTCATAAAATTATAAAAATTCGAAAGTGTTAAAAATATTTTTTTTTTATTTTTTAATCATAAAGATAAATTTGTTACAAATAAAACAAGACATATTTCATTGAAATCAATGCATAAATTCCAATGAAATTTTGGCACAGTATAGATAAACTTGTTTAAATATCAGGAATTTAAAAGACTCCTACTTTTTTGTACCCAAATACCCGAATTTACAGTCCGGTGAAAACTTGTTTCAAAAATTTAATTTTGTCATTAAAATAGTCACCCAGCCTCTGCGAAAGTCGTGGCCCGTTAAATATTTTTTGTTTGTTTAACCAACATATGGGGGTATATAGCCAATATATATTTTTTTTTTAATCTCAGCTTTGACATTTTTGAATTTAAGAAAATAAATTTAAAAAAAAACTTTTTTCAAAATTTACAAAGTTTGGATAATGATTGACGAGAAACCGTTCCCAAAGCGCCTCCGATTTTGTTTTACACGTATTTACGTTAAGATTTCGTTAAGTCCGGAACAAAAAATAAAAAAAAGAAGTGAAAGAATATTACCACCTTTTTTGGAAAATAACCCCAAAAATATATGACTTTTTATTGGATAGATATATTTATATCATTCTTGCATTAACTAGAATTTTGTAAAAAATTAAGTGATTATTAAAAAAAAATAGGGGCAAATGAGGATAAAATATGCTTCGACCTAAATATCTCTTAAACTAAGAGAGATAACCTAAACATATAAAAAAAATTTTTGTAGAGATTTACAAGGACTACCTACATATAGTTATCTAATAACTAGGGAATGCAACCCGGGATTCCCGGGAAATTTAACATTTTTCATGTCCCGCTTTCCCGGGAATTTTAAAAGCACATAAATGGAAACAAACTGCTTGAATTTTAGCAAAAATGTATACATTTTAGTAATTTTTAAACAAAAATCCAGCTAGGAACTAAATCTTAACAACAATTCCATTAGTAAGTTTTTGTGTATAATTTATTAAACGGTTTATTTGGTATGACTTTATGACATTCATTCAATTAAGCATCTTAATAAAATATCAGCAATAAAAAATATAACTGATTGAAAGAATATTGTATACATTTTAAATATGTACCTATACGTTATAAGTTGTCATGCGGAATTTGTCTCATAGAAATTTGACAAACCATTAACATTAAAAGTTAAGAAAAAAGGTAGAAAGTGAATTCGACAAATTCTTAATTATTCATATAATTCTCAACTGAAAAGCTATAGATAATATCATCTGTTAAGAACGTCTGACCGGATCTATAATATGGAATTGACTGTTCTATTAGGGTTATTAATAGATAAGAATTTGAAGCTTAGTGATCTAAAGTTCTTTTTTCATTATAAACCTACCTTAAAATATGAATAAGGTCATAATTTATAACATTTTAGTCAAAATATTATCCAATATAAGCTACGTTAAAATTGGATTACGAACTTGAAGCTATAACAAATTTTATACCGTTTAAACTCACGTTTGAATCACCCCTAAGGGTTTCGGAAAAAGTGATCATCAGCCACTACTTTAAGAATTATTAAATTCTTTTTAGTTGACTCTGAATAAATTAAAATTTTATAATGATTTACGAAACTTGCTTAAAATTTTATGAAATGTCTGAGTAAATATTTGTTTATTTAATTTCTGATATCTCTATTTTTTGTCGTAAATACGACATTGTTTTATGGTTCACTTTTTTAAATAAAATGAATAATATTGCAAAGTGGGGCAGAATCGAAAATTTTTAGAAATAAATTTGCAACTTACTAGTTGGATTTAATTTTGGTATAGGCGTAGCAGAAGGGTGTACAATGTTGTAAAACTTTTTTTTTTTATTAATTCAGTAACTAAAGAACCGTTAGAGGTAGCCCTCCAAAGTTGCCCATCTCGGGTATGTCATTTTTTTAAAAAATCGCCAAAAATTCATTTATGATATGATAGAAAAGAAATTTTATATATAGATAGTCCTTGTAAATTTCCACAAAAAATACGCTTACATGTGTAGGTTATCTCTTTTAGATTAAAAGATATTCGGGTCGAAACAAATTTTTACCTCATTTTTTGCCTCGTCTTTTTTTAGTTTTTTTTTAACTTGGCGGGCTTAATACTGCCCCTAGGATTTTTCTAAAATATTTGCCAGATCACACACAGTTATTTCTGAGGTTATCAAAAAAACTAAACATTTTTGTATTTAGTGCTATTTTTCAAAAAAAAGTTTAATATTTGAACTTAAATAAAATCTATATTAATTAAGCTATCATTACAAAATTTTAGTATAATATTAAACAATTTGTTCTTAAAAGAAAAAAACAAATAGATTCCCATTTTCTTACTTCGAAATACCCAAAAATTCCAGTTCGGGGAAAGCTTCCTTCAAAAATTGACTTTTTTCATTGAAATGGTCACCCTGTCTTTATAAGGGGCCTCCATCAGAAAATACTTTTTGAGTATATACCCTACATGTATGGCTAAAAAATATAAATTATTTTAAGTCAATTCCAGCTTTGCGATTTGAGAACATAACAAAAAAAGATTAAACAATTTTCCAAAATTTACAAAATTTGGATAGGGCTTGTAGGCAGAGCTTTAACCCTCCTCCGGACTTACTTTACACGCATTTACATTAAGATTTCTTTTGAAAACATTAAAAAAATTATAAAGCCCGGAACAAAAACTAATTTTATCACTAAATAAATATTGCCACCTTTTTGGAAAAAAAACCCAAAAAATTTAAAATTGTTTTAAAGTTCCAACTTTAGATTAATATAACTTTTTAACGGATTTATATAATTATATGATTCTTGCAGCAATATTATTTAGAATTTTGTAGCAAAATATTCTAAGGGCAATATTAAGCCCGCCAAGTTAAAAAAACTAAAAAAATACGAGGCAAAAAATGAGGTAAAAATTTGTTTCGACCCGAATATCTTTTAAACTAAAAGAGATAACCTACACATGTAAACATATTTTTTGTGGAGATTTACAAGACCTATCTATATATAATATTTCTTTTCTATCATATCATAAAATAATTTTTGGCGATTTAAAAAAAAAAAAAATTACATACCCGAGATGGGCAACTTTGGAGGGCCACACACCTCCAAATCAACTCGAAAGCACCTCAGCTCTGACCATGTGAAATTTTATTGAGATACCTCTAACGGTTCTTTAGTTACTGAATTATTTCCAAAAAAAAGCGTTTTGGAACCACTGTGTGTTGTGTTTAGAAGGGGGACCCAACAGACCCGTAGTCGTTGTCGAATTAATTTTCTCACTACATTTACAATCCGGTTTAAAATCTACTAATGCAAAGACTTATATCCTATTTGGGTCTCAGTTGTTAAACTAATGAGAGTATTGATTATAGTTTTTAGTCCAGGATTCCGGGAATCCTGGACTAAAACCTGGAAATCAAAAAGCTTGGGAAATTGAGATCCCTACTAATAACACAGGGAAATACTGTGCAGCGCGGGATTTTCAGTCCAAAATAAAAAATATATTTTGTGATTTTTTAAATATTTCTTTCTATGTAAATTGTAAGTGAGTATATTCATTAAATTGTGAATAAAATCAAAATTTGTGCATTGATTTGAATGAAACAAATTTTTCTTTATGATTAAGGTATAAAAATTTGCATTTTTGGCATTCACGATTTTTTAATTATTATTTTTTTTGTTTTGGAAATTTTATATGAATTTTAAGTTTAAAAAAAGGCTTAATATCTCCATAACTGTTGAACGTTAAAAAACTAATGTAAGGTTGACTTAAACACAAGTTTAATTATAATTTTTTTATTTATTATTATTATTATTTTTTTTTTTTTTTTTCAAAAGAAGTGGTTTGGAGGCTTAGTACTTATTAATACCGTGTATTTATTTATTTTGTTTTTATTAAATTATACAAGTCGGTTTTAATTCAAAAGAAGTGGTTTAGAGGTTTATTACTTATTAATACCGTGTATCCGAATTCACTGAGATATCCCGTACTGCAGAAATTTTTTTATTTTATCAACCTGTGTAATTTGTGCTGACAAAAAAGAAATTTAAAACTAATAAATTTGGCAATTTAGTATGTATATAAGTTTTCTTTATAAGTTGAAGCTTTTTTTTTAATCACTTAAGTAACATTAAGTACTGCAAATTACAAATCGGAATGTGATAAATGTTTAAAGCAAATGAACATAATTTTAGTAGATAAGCAAATAGTATATAATAACAAATTAGAAAAAATTAGTTTAATTAAAATTAAAAAATCAACATGTTTATATTCTTTCTCTTTATATTTTAATTAACATGTTGATATAAACGTCATCTGTAGGTCATGACTACATAAACATTTTGTGAAATCAACAATTGTAAATAACATTTATTCTCATCGACATTTGTTTAAAACATCTACTATTGGCACAGCAACATTTTCTTAGCAACATGTGGATTTTATTAGCTTATCAACATATTTTGTTGCTTTTATAACATTTAACATTACTGAAACAACAACTTTACAGTGGCACGCGACTTGTGTTTGTTGCTGTGTTATTTACTTGAACATTTGTTAGCAGCTAAAATAAGTTTCTAAACATATTTAAATCATTAATTTAATATGTGTTTCTCTTTTTAAACTTTGTGTAATTTGTTAACAGTTTAATATGCCTTGTAATTTTTTTTTATTCAAAACGTATGGATTTGAGTGTGAATTTTCCCCAATTACAAGCAACTAGAGAAAATATGTAAAATGTGTCTTCCATATGCCGTTATAGCCTGATTGTACGAGGTGTTTATGGAAATTTGATTCAATAGACATTAATTTGAACATGATTTCCAAGCGTAGCAGACCACCCATTGCTGCAACATGACATTTGGTTATGTGAATGGTGTAAGTCGGTATTTAAAAATATTTTTGTATTTTTATTTAAATCATTTAAGTAAAATATTAATAACAATTAATCATAAAAAGAAGATATTTAAAAAATTTAAACAGTTTTAATTGTTAAAATTTATATTAATTAGTTTTAAGCTGCTGGAATTCTTTAAAATAAAAGTTGTGGGGAGAAAATGTATACATACTTAATTTTGTTGTTTTTTCTCTAATTCACCACCACATTTTTTTGGAAATTGTTAAGTAACATCCCTAGAGTAAAGAGAACCGGTTCAAAACTAGTCACGTGACAGGTTTTCAGGGCTAGTGACCGGTCCCAGTTCCAGAACTTTATATGAGAAAAACCTGTCACTTTTACATGGGGTTGTCATTGGAGGTGGCTAATTAGCTCCTTGGGGACAGGTCACAGGATAGGTCCTAGGACAGGTCCAAGAGGATAGGTTTAGTAACGATTATTGTAATAAAAATTTTATAAAAATTCTGTAATTGTTTAATTTTTAAACATTATTTTTATTATTATCTTTATTAAATTATGTTTATTTTAATTTTATAATTTTTCGTTAATGTCAATGGTGCCACCCTGGCTCGAACCCATGTTCATCTGACGTATGTTATGTTTTATAGTCTTTAACGCTTACCACTCAGCCACAGATTGTTATTGCGCGCGAGTTGCTATTTGCGCACTTAACGAGCATGTTAATAGTGAGTGTGTTTGTGTCAACTGGTTCTCAATTTGAACTTTGGTGACGAGTTAGGTGTCAATTGGTACTCAACTGGTACATAGAAATCGGTCCATTACTGCAATTACCACAAATTTCCCACAAGGATGTTAATGATTCTCAATAAAATTTCACATGGTCAGAGATAAAGTGTTGTAGATGGAACTCCAAAGTTGGCCTTCCCGAGTATGTATTTCTTTTAATCGCCAAAAATGTATGTATGTTATGACAGAAAAGAAATTTTGCATATATGTAAATAGTCCTTATAAATCTCTACAAAAACACGCTTGTGTAGGTTATTTCTTTTAGTGTTTTATTTATTTTAATTTAATTTGGCGGGCTTAATATTGCCCCTAAAAAATTCAGCAGATTTCTTACAAAATTCTACATAATATTAATGTAGGAATCATATGAATGTGTAAATACGATAAAAGGGTACATTAATCAAATTTCTTCAGACCCGAAAAACGTAAAATAAAGATTTGAAGCGGTTTTTTAAATAATATTATTATTTAAATTGAAATAAAATTCCATCGAAAGATATCCTATTGAAAGTTTACAATATTTGTTAAATAATAAAATAATTTGTACAAAAGATTAATTATTAATATATAAACGCAAAATTAATTAAAATTAAATAATAAATAATAAAAATTTTAAAAATGTTTACTTTTATTGCTGGTAATGAAATATATTACCTAAAGCCTATGTATGTTTGTGCAAAGTTAAAAATATGTAAATTAAGACAGTAGCGGTATACAATGATTATTACATGTAACCTACAAAAAATCATTAGTTTTATCAGAAAAAATTTTGCAATAAAATTGCTTTAAATAAGTTTAAAAAATCCTTGTTAACTAATACAAATCAAAAGCAGAAATTAAATGTATACACACAGAAAAGAGATTGGTTGGAAAATCGTAACTACTATTAAAATTTAATAGTATTAAATAAAATTCTATTTCATAAGTGAAAAATTTTTAAATCTGGGAGATTTTCTATACTCGCAATAATATATATATTTATATAATGTAATAAGTGTTTTCACAGAAAACAATATGGTAAGAATAACCAATTAATTAGTAATTTACCAATTCGACTGGGACAACCAACATTTTTCAATTAGATTCTTTTAAATATAATATATTATGGTACCTGCAACCAAGATTTCTTGACATAATAAACTTTCAGTTTCAATTACTAACACTTTGTTCAATTGTTAACAAAATTCGGTTACGATGAAAGAAAATCATTCAGATCGAACAAAACAAATCGAATTTAACTTATAATAATTTATTTTTGACATTTAGTGAGTAAAGCAAAAAAATAAAGAAAAACAATATTTGTAAAATATTTAAAAAACTGCCATAAAAACAATTTGTGTTCGAAGAATACACCAAATAAATAAAAAATACAGCTAAAAATATACTATTTGCAAATTTCATACAATTGCAATGAGAGTATCCTGTTATAATGCTTCTTAAAAAAATATATATTTAACGTTTCTTCCTTACAAACAAAATTTTGTATTATCTGTTGGATATGATGGACGGACGACGCTTTATTGAATCAAGACCAATGCCAACGAGGTAAATACATATAACATTATGATCAAATGCGGAACAACAATATAAAAACGTGGTTACTTAATTTCTTGCAGGTTGATTTGTTTCTAAAATTTTTAACTCCTTGAAAAATTCTCAACTTCAGCAAACTAATTATAATAATTACTATTCCCACGGTAGACCCATAAATTATCTGTGATAAGTATTTATTACCATTTTTAATAACATGATTGTGTAGAATATAGAATATAAGTTTGTTTGCAATTTACATGAATACATATTTTGAAATTTATTTTATATTTTATTGAAATAAAAGAAAAAAAGAAAACAAAAAAAAAAAAAAAAAAAAAGAAAACAATATTTTTTTGACATTTTATTTTAAAATTAGAAATTCTATTTTAGGAACCGAATTTTTAGGTATTGTTTCAGTTGTAGCTAACGTTAGTTTCAGTCGTTGTAACTGAAGAGATATATACATCTACTAACTAATTGGTATATATAAATGAAATATTCAGCAATCTCAACCGTTTATTGTGATAGTTGGGGCAACCGACCAAATTCGATTGGCTAAAAATTCGGTTGCAAGAACGAAACTGTTTTCTCTGTGTATATAAAAATATAAAAAAACTAATTTTAAATTGTACCTTCGATAAATATACATAAGCACATACACATATGGGCAATTCTCTATCTACGTTTACCTTTATGAAACCGATCTTTAACCTCAAATACCTTTTTAACTTCTGTTTCTTTTAAATAACTTTGCATACAATTATGTTAATAACACTTGGTAGTGCAACACAAGCCAAAAGTAAAAAAAAGTGTTTTTTTTTTTTCTTTTGATTTCCGTCATCGCGGATTTTAGCATATGTGTTCAATTCTTCTAATGTAAACCACAAACACTTGTAGAAATAGGCCAACGTGTGTTTAATCAGTCTGTCGTTGACCAGTGCTGAAACACATTGCACAGTGGGGCCAAAAGCAAAATAAATGCTAATAAGGCTGGAACTTTGAAACCACTGAACCTATTTAGATGAAACTTGGAACATTAATAGAGGAGTAGTTAGGCTTTCAGAATATTGTTAGATGGAATATGTAGCTGCAGCATGGGCGCCGCTACAGTGGACCAAAGTTGATTACCTCGAGAGTGAAAAACATATCGGGGCTTATAACTTTTACAAATATTAACCGATATGAAATATTTTTACATTTTTGAGTTCTCCTAAGCAAAGACAAGGAAAAAACATGCTTATTGTGCTAAATTATCTCGTATGGTTTAAAAGATATTTAACTTCAAAAAATAAATTTCTCATTTTTGGTCTTGACTTTTTCGTGATTTTGCCCTATAATTTTTAAAATAAAATTTCTAAATTTTTTTTTTAAAATATGTTGAAATTCTCTACAATTTTTTTGTTATTTCAATTCGATAACAAGAAAAAAAATCAAAGTAAAAATTTCAAAACAGGTCTCAAAAATTTTAAATTTTGCCAAAAAAGTAACTTTATATATTTAACTTTTTTAAAAAAATTTGTTCAAAAAGTTTAATATTTTTTGACATTTTCTGAAAGACGGGACCCCAAGAAAAGGTGTAAGTTTAATTTTGAAAAGTTCTGAACGTTCACCCTACATCCAGCAGTGGTCAAAAATTATCAATTTTGGATGAGAAGTTGAAATTTTTGAGTCTATAAAAAAAATTGATTGTTGATTTTTGTACTTCTGTGAATTAAACTATATAGATCAATATGTTCTTAAAAGTTCTGCAAAAAATTATTACAGCCTACCGGTAAACTTAGTCACACGAGGCAATGTTCCGAAAATACCCATATTTTCAATAATAACAACTTCGACTCCTAAAAATTTATAGTAAAATTATATATTTTTCTGATTTCTACATTTATCAATTCTAAATTTAATATTTAATATCATGTGAAAAAATTATGTTAATAACTATAAGCATTTAGAAATTATTTAGTCTCAAATTTTTGAAATATGTCCATATGAACATAATTTGCATTTGTTCGTATTGTTTCAAGAAAAGTGTGTTAAAAATTTTAAAATAGTAAAATTTATTATACATAGTTTTAAAGAAGACACAATTTTCTTTAAAATGATATAAAATATGACTATTTTGTGTTTGCAACGTCTTCATCATTCCTTTTATTACACTGGTCAACAAAAAATTTTTTTTCGAGCTCCTTCAAAAAAAAAAATATGTAGACTAGATGGAATTCCGCATGTAAAAATCGAATCTGCTTTCAGTTTTTTTCCATCAGGTCGGGATTTTTTTTATGGGCGTGTCTAATATTATGCCCTAAATATGCCGATTACTCGAGTATATTTCACCATAACTCGAGAACCGTATGCACGATTTATATAAATGATACACCAAGATATGCGGAATAAAATTAGCTTTAAATCGCTCTACTATCAAATTTTTATCCGCTCAATAGTTTAGGAGATATTTGACAAAAAATTGCAATTTTTGAGACCTGTTTTGAAATTTTGACTTTGAAAATTTTTTTCTTGTTATCGAATTGAGATAACTAAAAAATTTTTTATTAGCATAATTTAGAAAACTATAGAGAATTTCAGTATATTTAAAAAAAATTTAGAGATTTTAGTTTAAAAGTTATAGGGCAAAATCGCAAAAAAGTCAAAATGAGAAATTTATTTTTTGAAGTTAAATATCTTTTAAACCATACGAGATAATTTAGCACGGTTAATATTTGTAAAAGTTATAAGCCCCGATATGTTTTTCACTCTCGAGGTAGTCAACTTTGGCCCACTGTAGCGGCGCCCGTGCTGCAGCTACAGACTCATCTAAATCGGTTCAGTGATTTCAAAGTTCCAGACTTATTACCATTTATTTTGCTTTTGGCCCCACTGTGCATTGTGGATAATTTGTGAAACCAAAAATTTAAAAAATAAAGGATGGATGTTTATTGACTTTGTAATTATGAATCATTAGAGATATATCTAGTTAATGTGCCCTCAAGAGAAACGGTACAGGAGGTTTCTTTTTCGCGAGGCGCTCTTGAAGCCAAAGTATCGGTAGGTCAAAAAATGTTTCGAAATTATAGTGGCGCTATAAAATAATAATTTGCAAAAATTGTATAACATTTTTAAATCGATCTAAACCGTTGCGTATTTTATAATCAATTTTTTTTCGCCAATGCATGAATTTAAATTTGTAATAATGTTTTAATTAAGTAAAAATGTGCTTTTAGCATAAAATCGCATAAAATGTATTCACGACCTGTAATCGTGGTGTTTTTAATATTTCATAAATCGTCGAGGCACACCCAAGGCGTTAAATGAAATTGGTCAAAATGTATACCAATCTGTAACTTTTATTATAACTTATATTGGAATCAAGTGACACCCAAAAATAATTACGCGTTTGAATTTAATGGAACTTTTAAAATTTTTAGGTGTGTATTTTTGTTATTTAAAAATTTATTTTATGGTAATATAATTAATATTGGCAACTTTTTATTTATTAATATCATTTGAAGCAAATCAGTGAAATAAATGCAGTTTAAAAAAATTTAAAAATCTTTGCATACTTTGTTATTTACTCGATATTCTAAAGGAAGGTTTAAACAGATATCGCGATTATATTCACTAATATAAAACTTATCGAACTTCATTTAATTTGTATTTTGTATACATTATGTTATATACATGAATTAATTATTGACATCGGACTTAATATGTAATTTTTACAATTTATTTAAATTTCTGACTTTTAGCTTCTAGGGATTTTTAGCCTTTTTTATTCTTAACATAACCTTAAAAAGGATAAAAATTTACTAAATATATTTTCATAAATTTAAGCATTTTTGTGTATTAATTCGCTCAAAAATTATTATTTATATTCAAAAACTATTATAAACTAAACTATTTATGTTTTATTTATAAATTCACTCAAATATCTTTAAGATACACCAAAAACTAATGAGAACAAAAAACTAAATGCGTTTTTAAATAAAACAATATATTAGCTTTTTTCTGGCTTTATTTTTTGTGATATTTAGCCTTTTCTGACCTTTTTAAAGTCTAATTTAGCTACTTTTTTCTCAAGTCCTGGCAACACTGTGGATTACACACGTATGGTAATTTTTTAAATATTGCTGAAAATAGAATTTTGGCAATTTTTTATAATTTTTTATCTTAAAATTTCATAATACTGACGCCACTCGCTAAAAATCATTCACGCGAACAGTTTTGTGTTTTATTAAAGCCAGCGTTGTCATACCATTAAAAAAATATTTAAAATTTTTTGAACCCCAAAAGTAAACGAGTTTGAAGAATTGTTCATATACCATTTTAATGTTAAAATTATCTTATTACATTTTAAAACACAGTAACTTTTCACAGTATTTTGAACAAATTACAACAAAAGATTACATCTTTAAGATATAAAGATAAAATCTCTAAAAATGAATAAATATGTTTTTATAAATTTAACAACAACAAAATACACTTAATTCAATGACATTTAATTAAATATCTACATAACACTTTCTACACTCCGCACCACAGTCTACAATTACTTATAAGCCAATTAAAACACTTTTGTTACCAAATCAAATATTTTCCTGACCCACTTTCATCTCACAAACTAATCACTTTATTATTTACCCAAAGATTTAATTGATAAACGTATAGAAAGAAAATGTGTGGAAAAATTGTCTAACAACGATGTTTATCTTAAATGTCTTTTTAGTCTGTGAGTTTCTTAAAAAGAAACACATTCGTATAATGACTTTATTTTCTTTTAAATTTCAATAGAAATAACAGACCCCTCAGACCAATCAATAAATATAAATAAAAAAAAAAAAACTAATTTCAAGTCAATATACAAATACGTTACAAACAATATAAATAAGCGTGTATGTGTGTGTTTATCGTTGGTCGGGTCTAAAGTGTGAGAGTATGGGTAGATAGATAATTGGCGGCGCTATGTCTATGAAAACGTTTCTAATTACATGCTCTGTAAAATAAAGTTAAAACCAATTTACAACAATAATAAAGATACATATACATATATAAGTACAAATATACCCACTTCTACGGTTATCTAGTTGTTTCAGTCGTACAGCATAACAAATAGAGATCAAAATTAAAATGTAGTCGTACGAGTGAGTACTCACCAAGTAAGTAATTTTTGCTTAACCAAAAACCAATAACAACAATAGTAATAATAACAATTTACTTGGAGACTAGTAACAGTATGGAGGTTTTTTTTTAAAAATAGGGTGTTGCAAAAAGAAATTCTAAGAGCAGATGCTTTTACAAAAAAGTTTTTGAAAAAGTTCTGCAATAATGTGAATTCATACTGACCGATTTATTTTAACAAGTAAATTGAAAAACGTATAGATTGCCTAATAATGATATTGATTCCATGCCATAATTATTAAACAAAAGGACATGTAAAAATCAAAAACTCAAATCATGAGGAGGCCTAGATGTTGCCGATCTTATTGGAATGTCACCGATTTTTTTCATACATATCTGCAGGATTCATGATCTTCTTATTTATATAAAAGAGTAACGTTACTGATTGACTGACTGTCTTACTTGGTGATTCATCATCGTACAGCCCAAACGGTTAAAGCTAAAAAGATGAAATATGTACCACTAAGATGGGATTTTTGGAAATTCGAATGTTTAGGGGGTAAATACGGTTAAAATCGGTAACCTTATATCTCCTAAACTAATAGAGATACTAAAAAACCTTGAATAGTTATCGTTATTCATTTAAAAAATAATCGGATATGTGTCTGGTACTTTTTTGAAATTCGTCTCTTTTAGGAAGAAAATGGGTAAAAACTTTAATTTGTTACTTTTTTGGAACCCTATCTATCTTTTAATCCAGTATATATAGAAATAAAATATGCATCAAATTAGTACCTTATCGAAAATTGGCGAATACGAGTTTGGTACTTTTTGGGAAATTCGAACATTTAAGGGGTAAAAATTGTACCTAATTTTGGTACTTTTTTCACAAAATATTTTTTTTTTCTTTTTACTGACACATGAATATTTTATGAATATTTTAACATACAATTAGTACAGTTTAGAAATTCATTGGAATACAATCTTTGTTACATCCAGAGGGAATAAAAAGTACCAAAAAGGTGATAAACTCGGGAAATTAAATTTTATTCAAATTAAATAATGCAGTTTTTATTATATTAAACCTAGAAACATAAACTTAAGCACGTGTAGTCCTAAGTTATGAGAGGTCATAAAAGAGTATTTTGTGGTACTTTTTTTATTCTTCTAATGGTAATTTTAGAATTTTCTATAATATTGAACCTCGAAACATGAAATTAAAGATATATGATCCTAAGTGAATAAGAATCCATAACATGGGACTTTGTGGTACTTTTTAGTTCTTCTAATGGTAATTTTTGAATTTTCCACAATATTAAACATAAAAACATGAAATTAAAGATATTTTGTCCTATGTGGTTAAGAATTCAAGAGGGGTAACTTTGTGATACTTTTTTTGTTCTTCTAATGGTGCTTTTTTAATTTTCTAAATTATTGAACCTTGAAACATGAAATTAAATATGGGTAAAAATTCAAGAGGAGGAATTTTTGGTACTTCTTGCTTTTCTAATGGTACTTTTTTAATTTTCTATAATATTTAAGCTAAAATCATGAAATTAAAAATATATGGTCCTAAGTAAATGAGAATCCATAAGAGAGTACTTTTCGTTTTTATAATATTACTCTTTAAATTTTTTGTAATAATAATTAACTTTCAAACAAGAAATTAAAGATATATGGTTCCGTGTTGAGAATCCACAAGCGTTATTAGCACATTCCTCTCCACTAAAATATAATAGAAATAATTTGGTATTTAATTTTTTTTTTTTTTAATTAAAAGGCTACCGTTTTTATCTGGGATATGTAGGAGTACTGCATGGTCGGGTTAAATGCTATCTATATAAAAGTCTAACAAACACTGTCTGTTTTTGTATTTTATTTGTTGCTTTTATTTTCTATCAATACAATGAGGTAGCAAAGCACTCTGTTAGAATTATTATTCAGAAATTTATACACTCTAATAAATTTTCTTGTAACTTTACTCTATTTATAGAAGGTAACTTAACTCCTACTATAAATGGGGTAAAAATACTCGTTCTAGTATTAACCGAATAACCGATAAACCAAAATTTAGTTTTTTTGGAGTTATAAATTTAGAAATTTTTTTATTTTTAAGATAAATTAATTTCAACCACATCATCTTTTTAATGTCTATTATATTCCAGCAAAAATAAATAAAATAAATTTTTATGGAAGTATTTTTTCATTAATTTCATAGTATCAATAAGTGTACATTGTCTTGTGCTTTAGAAGTAATGCAATTAGCATCAAAAGATACTATAAAAAAAATTCAAATTAATTGTTCTGCTATAAAACGTTGAGATTTGGTTGTTATTTTTTCAAATACTTCTTGCTAAAAAGATCTTTTATGGAAATGAAAAATAGTATTATGCATAATTTTTTTATCAAAAAATATGTTGGTTAATATACAAATTAAAAATAAATTCCTTTCGCCAATAAAAAATAATTTGAACATTCATTGCAATTTTGCATGAAGTCGTGAACATGACTTTCTTCTCACTGAATAGGTATCAAAAAAGAGAACAATTCTAATGACAAGTCTATGTTAAATTCATCGAAATGATCCAACTTTGAGACAGTTCATGAAAAGATTAAAATTTTATAAATACTTGAACTTGTAACAGTAAATTCAGAGTTATATAAGTCATAAAGATTTTAATGTTTATCATCAAATGTACGTAAAAATATTAATATTTATTTTTACTTTTATGACAGAAAATGATTCTCACACAGAAAATAAAAAGAGTTACATTAAAAAGACTGAATTATTAAATAAAGTTGAATTAGGAGAATATTTTGTAGTATTAGGTCGAAAAGGACAATTTTTCAATACAAATGGCCGAAAGAACTAATAAGATAAACTTTATGCTCTACATTAAGATTCTAAATAACTATTTCAATCGATTAAATATTATAATTAGTATTATTTATATGTCTAATATGTATTACTGAGACTATTCGGTTAATCGAATAATTTGCCATTAATCGGTTATTAACCGATCAACTTTTTATCTCGAATAATTACTTATCGAATAAACCTATTAATATGAAAACCCGAATAATTGGATACCCTAGTACATGTATTAAAAGCGCAATACACAAGAGATAACCTTCAACCACTATTTATTTTTATTAGAAATTAACTTCTTATTTATTCTTATAGTTTCTTCTATGTTTATTATGAATACAGCATCATGAACTCCTTGTTTTACTCCTTGAGAATAGATTCGGAGTAAGTACTTGAAACTCCGTTGTCAATAAAAAAATATTCTGATAACGTTTTTATGAATTTTAAATTTTTAAAAATAAAATTCTGACAATTTGTATATTATTCGTTTTAAGTAGGTAAGATTACACACCATGTAATTATAAATTAAAAATGTTTATTATATTATATAGTTTTGTATACAAAGTTATGGAACTAGCTTTGTTAAACACTTTTTGCTTAAATTTAAGTATTTTCTGTACACTTACATGAAAACTTACTACATTAATAATAGTAACTTTTTTAGAGTGCATTTTTTAGAGTGTAGTCATGAAATGAATAAAACTTAATAAAACATAATTTGAATTAATAATATAGTATAGTTTTTAGTAAAAAAAAACACGATAACAATGTAGAGGGTATATTTATCATATATTATAGTAATACATCATATTCCTAACAAAGTGCAAAAGTATTTTTAAAGTGCAAAAATATCCTGATTTTTTTCCAAAATCAAGCTTTAAACCCATAATGTCCAGTGTTTTATGAATCTGGTTTTGACAATTCACACACATCTGAAATGAATTTGCCTGCTATTCTTCTAAATGGTTACTGATAAAGTTAAAAAAATTCTTAATATTTTCAAATCTTATCAATTCATACTACGAATTTTAAACGCAAAATTTCTAGTTAAGTTTATTAGAAAATTGAAGTCCAGTCTTGGATTTGTCTTCAAAATCTATGAATATTTTGGAGATAAATTCTGTTTTAAACTTCCCGGAATTATGCATCTAATGAAGCTAGATATAGTGTCTACTATTACAGCACCCTTTATCTAGTTAGTTTGGACATATGTTACATTTTAAATAGTGTACAAATCTAGTGTAACTATTGAACCCCAAACCAAACTAAATAAAAAATAAAATAAAAACGACCACAGGTATAGGAAAAACAAAATGATGCCTATAAAATTATAGTCTTTATACACTGGACTACCACGGTTAAATGGTATGTATTTAACGTTTTACTTAACTTGTAGCTGTTGTTGTTATTGTTGTTTTTATGCTGATGTTTTTTTTAGCTGTTGGTTTTTGTAACCATTTTTCCATTCGAGATCATTTGATAATAAAACGCAACCTGTATTTAACTCAAACGATTGAGTTGCTCATGTTACTGATAATTGCCATTTATGTCGCCTGCATTTATATACAAATATTGATACGTACACCTAAACTCTGAATTACATACACTCACACAAATTTATTAACATCCATACCCACCCATAGCTAGAGTTGATGCTATTTGGTAGTTAGTATTGGTTTACCAAGTATCCAGCATAACGTATTTAACAGAAAATACCAATTTTTGTGATAGACAATCAATTGGTCAGACAGGAATATAAAAATGTGAGGAGAGAAAAAAATAATGTTTAAGTACACTAAGCGAAAATAGAAGAATAGAAGTTCTTATGGTATTGGAAATTCATTTATTTATCTAAAGAAATGAAACAATTATATATATAGCTCAATATTGCCTGGACAAGGAGTCTTTTCTATGTTGAAATTCGCTCTGGAAATGAGATCCATTTCATTCACCCTAACTATACTCATTATCATTCTCTATATTTAATAAAAAATTTTTTCAACTAATGTTTATTTCACCGTGTATTCATATTTGAACAAAAACAAATATCAAAAAATAAAATCCAACTCTTGGGTATCGTTTATCTTTTCAAATACAACAACTTAAATGGATAAACATGATACATCATCCATATATCCAATAGGTTTTTCCAACGAAAAAAGTGAAGGTAAGAGACGAAAAAGGAGTTTGAGGAGGTTACAAAACAAAACTACAACTAAACATTCACTAACTGACAAATAAATATCAACAATAACAAAAACAAGAAGAACCGCAGCTTAAATGTTTGTAACACGACACAACGTCAAGTGCATTTTGTGGCAGCACCCAAATTGTATCAGTATCAACAACAACTATTGAAAAAATGTTTAAACTACACTGGACTAAAGTTAATAAAAACAAAAATGGGCAAAGACAGACAACATCAATATGGTAAGAGTACTATTAAAAGCGGCTATATTAGCCACATACCTCTACTTTTTTTCATTATAAATATTTATGCTTCTTTTTTTCTACAAGTTTTTATTAAAACACACGGCAACGCCTGCAAACAACACAGAACATCAATACTTTAATTAAGTTTTTTTTTTATAATTTTTATTTTGCGTAGCTTGGTTTTGTTACAAAGTCACATGTAGTTAAAGTAATCTTTAATTCAAAGTTTTTATCAATAAATCGAGTTTAATATTTTACTAAATAAAATACAAATTGTTGAAGGTGAACTCAATCTACCCTATGGAATGGTACCAAACTCTACGTCTTTCTTTGGGCTTAATAAGGTATGTGGGAAATTTAATTGAAATCCATAAAGAACCTTAGTGACCTGAAAACAATACAGATGAATATGCATTACTCCGAAACAGCGAAGGACTACCTAATGAGTTTCATGTTATCCATGTGGTTTAATCAAGGAATCTCCTATCCTCACGTTTAATAATAGCGAAAATTTCTGTGATGAAGAAAGTAATTTCACACAGATCTGTTCGCGTGAATGACTTTTACCGAACGGCATCAATATTATGGAGATTCAAGATAAAATTTTATAAAAAAAATTGCCAAAATTCCATTTATAGTCCTAAATCAAAAAATTATTGCATTTATGTACTCTACAATGGCGTATCTTAAAAACAAATTAAAAATATCGTGATATGTTAAGTATACGTAGATATATTAGCGATTTAATAATTATTAAACCGTCTTATGAAATTTGCAAAGTTCAGTTTTTAGTGATATAGCCAAAATCCGCTATAACAAAATATGAAAAATTTCTGATTTTTTTTTTTTTTTTAATAACTACACATTTTTAGCAAACTAATATTTTAAAATGCAACAATGATTTTAAAATGTAATTTGGAATCCTTCTTTGATAACGCGATACTCTAGCTTCACGGAAATAACGTTGCGAGTCTGAATCGCGAAAAAGGAACCTCACGTTTTTTTCTCCAAGTTTGTGTACCTCCTTCAGGGAAAATTAACGAGATATATGCAAATTGATGCATAATTTCAAGAGCTCAATTATGAATTTTGCAATACCCGAAACGGCATAAAATCCCTAGTAAAATATCTGCACTTTTTTTTTTTTTTTAATTTGGTTTCACGACTTTTGCACAACACAATTTGACACTGATTAATGGCACTCTAATTAAATCTTTACTGGTCTTTTTTTACAAGTATTTATAGCCTACATTAGAATAATTGGACATTTATGCTAAAAAGAAAGACAAAAAAATTGTTAGTTTCAAACACTTTTTTTTAGATTTTTTGACTTTGAGTGCTTGCCGGCACCATATGAAACCGTTTCAGGTCTTGAATTCTGTTATTCTGTTACACCACCAAGTGTTGTTAACAGCATCAAAATTTATTTTAAAAAATCAGGAGAAAAAAAAAATATTTGAGGTTGAAGGTCGGTTTTATAAAGACCTTCAACCCATAATCGAATTTCCCATATGTTCTACAATTTTAATGACATTTTAACATAAGATCATTTTATTCCTAATAGCAGTTTTGGGAGTCAGTCTATATAGGGTATCTTTGAACTAAATACCAAAACTTCCGGGTTTAAAGTGAAACTGTCCCAAGGACTATATATTGACCTGACAGTCAAACCACTGAACCAATGTAAACCAGGTATCCAGAGTGAGACGCGCTTGTGGAATAAGAAGAACCAAACGTGAAAACGATTATTAAAATTTTTCAATGGACTGTATAATAGAGACTTATAAAATAAAATCGATATTGGTGTTCTATGTTCTATTTTAATATTTATTTTTTTCTTTTTTCTCTCTGCCTCTATATCTCCCTCTCATCAAAGTGTTTGCTTTATTAAAGGTATTTATGAGCGTTAAGTCCTATTCCGGGAGGACATTTGTATGGGGGCTACGTGAAATAATGAACCGATCATAACCGCTAACTCGCTATTCGTGCCAAATTTCATCAAGATATCCTTAAAATTGCGATCTGTACTTTGTTCACAAGGTTTACATGGATAAAGGACATTTCACCAATTTTAAGCTTAAATATTTCTAGAAAAAACTAAATTATTTGCTGCGCTGCAAGTGGCTGCAAAAGATTTCACCCTGACTCGAAGTTTGACCTTTCCACAAGTAACTACATATGTATCATTTCTTAAACAAATACTATATAACTACAGTTGCGCTCATAAAAATAGGAGTGCCCTTATATGAAAAATTAAGTTTCAATTTTTAAGCACAAAACATATTTTTTATTGAAGTTTTGTGAGTAATAATAATGATTAATTTATTATTGTAGTATTAGAATTATTCGCAATGTTATTAAAGCTATATTTAATAAAAAAAAAACGATATTTTAACAAAAATATTTCAAAGCTAGTTGTTCATAAAAATAGGAGTAATATAACTTTTTTAAAAATTGGACGGGAAATTTGCTAAACGACTTTATAAATGTTTCCAAAAAGCTTAAATACTTTTAGTAATTTATGTAAAAAGCTTTAATTTAGATGACTTCAGCATATCTAATAGTCATAGAGTCAATGACTTCCCGACCAAGCCTTACTGGAATTTTTCACCAATTATCGTGCACTAAGGTCCACAATTGGTCAGTATTTGACAGTATTTTTTCCGTAACAAATTTTTTAACGTCTCTACATACATTTTATATGCGATTGAGATCAAGGAACTAAGAAAGCTACGAAATAAACTAAACCCCCATTGGTACGAAACCAATCCTTTGGAATTAAATGGACGTGTTTAGGATCGTTATCCTGTGTTAAGTCCCAATTGAAAGGGACATTATATTCAGCCTTAAATTATTCATTGTTTCCATACGTAACCGTTGATCCCCTATCCTTTTACATAGTGTATTGAATCAACTACATTTTATTATAAAACTCACCATATTATCACTTTAACACCAACATGATTAACAGTGTTTCTTTTTATATTGTGATTGAAATACTATGTTGGAAAGGCATTGGACATACTGTCGGGGTCTACTTTCATCTATTTTGCTTATTTTTTTTTTTTTTTTTACATTACATACTTTATTTATTGAATCTTTAGTAATTGTACATGAACTAACAATAAGTATTAAAATCTTAAATCTAAATATTAATATCTAATTTTGTCCAACCACCGTCAGACAAAAATCTATTTTAATACGTATATTTTAGCTCCTCAAGTTTGATGTGTGCCTTCTTCTCCATCGATTATATCCATTGCTTAGTAGGATGTTTCGAGCTAGAGGATTTGGGTGAATTTCTAGCCTCCTAAAATATTTCTCAGTATGTTCTCTTATTACATCTTTCACAAAGGGGACGTTTAGATCCTTATGAATATTTGAGTTTTTGACATACCATGGTGCCGCAGTTATTATCGTCTCTGTATTTTTTCTATATTTGACGCAGAGGCCGTGCCCCATAACTGAATGCCATAACTCCATATTGGCTTCAAAATAGAGTTATATAAAAGTAGTTTACAATCTAAAGTAAGTGTTGAGTTTCTACCGATAAGCCAATTTATTTGAAGTGCTTTCAGTTTTATTTGTGTCAACTTGGCATCAATATGGGATTTCCATGTAAGACGTCGATCAAGATGGATACCGAGGTATTTAACCTCTGATTGCTGGGGAATAACTTGGTTATTAATAAAGATGGGTGGGCATTTTTCTCTACGCAATGTAAATGTTATGTGTATGCATTTTTGCTCATTTACCTTTATTTTCCACTTACGTAACCATCTTTCAATGTCTAGTATATGGTCTTGCAAGAGTCGAGATGCTTCTTGGGGGATATCATGTGTACTTAAAATAGCTGTGTCATCAGCAAATGTTGATGTATGGGTTCGGTTGTTAGTTGGCATATCAGAGGTGTATATTAAGTACAACAAAGGACGCAGAATACTACCTTGGGGTACTTCTGCTTCAATGGGCTGTGGATTACTTAAGAAGTCTCCCTCTTTAACAATAAATTTTCGATTAGTTAAATAGCTTTCCAATAATTTATGTGTATTAGTGGGTATATATCATGCCATAGTTCCATACTTTGTCGAAAGCTTGCGAAACGTCTATAAAGAGAGCAGAGCAATACTTCTTTTCTTCAAACGTTTTGTTAATAATATTTACAAGTCTATGTGTTTGTTCGATAGTGCTGTGTTTTCTTCTAAATCCGAATTGATGATTGGGTATACATTGGTTTCGATTCAATAGAGGGGTTAACTTATTCATTAAGAGTTTCTCAAAGAGCTTTGACATATTTGATAATAGACTTATAGGTCTATACGATTCTACTTTTGTGTGATCTTTTCCTGGCTTAGGTATCATAGTAACCAGTGATACCTTCCATTCTGGTGGATAATATTCAAGGCGTAATATAGCGTTAAAAATATAAAGTATAATTTTTAATGCTATCCGGGGAAGCTCCAAAAGCATCTTGTTACTGATTTTATCAATACCAGGTGCTTTTTTAGAGTTTAAATCAACAATAGCCTTGTCGATCTCTCTTTCGGTATCATTTCTTTACATATAACAGGTCTCTTCAGTTTTTTATTAGCTCGCCATAGAGAATAATATGACTGCGGGGTTGCATCAAGGTTTTCTAAATATTTATTAAAAGATTCAGTCTTTCGATTTTCCAAGAGCTTATTAAGACGATTTTTGCATTCTCTAAACTTAGATTTGAGTTGAGGGGATCTGTAGAGTTGCCACTCTCTTCGAGCTCTTCTTTTTTCAGTCAAGAGCCGTTCGACATCCACAGAATATATTCTATTATATCTGTTTTGTCGGGGTGTAAAGGCAGCATATTCAGCAGCAAGTTTCAAATTCATATCAAAATTATTGAGGGAGTGATCGATTTCTTCTGGTGTACTTAGCGACATGTTCTCCGTGCAGTGTGTACTAAGGTATTTTCTATATTTCAGCCAATTTATCCTTGTTCCTGATGTCGCCAAATTACCAGACGGGGATACAATTTCTCGGGGGCTTAATAGCATAACAAAAGTGGGTGAATGATCCGAGGATAATTCCAGTGAAGATTCAACTCGTATTAGATCCATAGGAATGTTTTTTATAACTCCAAAGTCGATCACATCGGGTATCTTATTTGGATCAGACGGCTAGTAAGTAGGTTCTCCGTTCGAAATCACATTCAAACCCATTTTAGAAATTGTATCAAATAAAACACGACCTTTCGGGGTTATTAGTCGTGCTTTTGTCTAACCACAAAATGTTCCTTCATTTTTCTTTTGAACAGTTAATGTGCTCTTGTGAGAACTTCAAGCTGTAGACTACGTATTTTTTTTTTTTTTTTTTTTTTTTTTTTTGAGAGCATGGTGTTTTTCGCAAATAAATTATTTTTAATCAAGCGTCTACGAATAGTAAGAGTACTAACTGGCAAATTTAGCTTCTTTTGGATGTTACTTGCTGACAGAAAATAATCTATTTTACTAAAAAGGAGTACACGAAGGTCATCCGCACTCGATATTTTTCGCTTCGGATTTACATTTCCACTTTCTTTTTGTACGATAATGCATTTGTTATCATTTTATCGACACATGATAACATCTACTTGATTTCTGAAAAAAATTTCCATGATTTCTACGATTTTATTTTATTAATTTAGCTTTTCCTCAGAAGAGCGTTTTCCTCGTCCCACTATTAAACAAATAACTGTTTTTTTTAAAAGACTATTTAAAACATACTTAGCTCACTTCCTCATAATTACTTTTTAATTTCATTAAACAATTTTTAACGTACACTTCAATTTTTAAGAATTCACCATCACTCCTATTTTTATGATCAATGCATATTGAACGAAAAACTAAACAACTGTGAATGATTAATTAAACAACTGTGAATGATTAATCGTAAACGTAATTCCGTTGTAAATACCGTTAAAATTTGGCGAGATTTTAAAATTACCTTAGTATACATTTTTACTTAAGAAAGTTTGGTTTGTCACCACTCCTATTATTATGAACTCAGCTGTATATAGAAGACAAAAAACGTTTTCACAACTTTACAAAAAACATGATCTAACAAGTACTTTTCTCCAGTATTGTAATCCATTTTGGTATAATTTTAGTTATAATTGATTAAAAAAAAAATCACTTGTTCGTTATTGAAATTTTTCACCACTACACAGTTTGAAAACTTCGACATAATGTTGCGCTCGACTCTCTCGTGTTTACACTGTGGGGTTTTGGTTACACAGCCAGGCAACAATTAACTGTGTTGCAAACTTTAAAATTTTAAAAGCGTATAAACTTATATTTTTATATTTCCAAAAAAACATTTTTTAATTATTTCTATTTATAATTAAGTCTATAAGAATTAATTTTTAATATTTTAAATTATTTAGAAGCATTAAAGCTAATAACACATATAAAATTAAAAAAGTTATTAAAAACACTAAGTGCACAACACTGGCTTATACGAATGGTGAGAAAGAGAATAGTGAAATCTGTCGCTTCATTTTCCATTTCGTGCTTCTTTGCTTACTCTGCAAGCATCTCTACACCTACAAACTGAAACACACGCAACAATTTGTCGCATAGTGTAAACTAGCTATTCATTTTAAAAAATGTAAATATTCACAGCTGTTTATATATAAACCAAGTTGCCAACTAGCATGAATTTTTGGCATTTATGTCTTCTAAGTGTTAGGAATTGAACCGTATATCTTTTTTTTTTTCAAAAAGCGAAAGTTGAAAACTGGGGTTTTTTCCGCTTAAATTGAAAATGAACACACACTGGTCTGAATTCAAAAAAATTTTACTCAGTTATAACTATAAATTGAAAATGAACACACACTGGTCTGATTTCAAAAAAATGTTAGTTTTTGATGAGTTTTGAATAAAGTTGGTAACCTCGGATATGACAAATATTTTAGTCGATCCTGATTCGTTGAAAGATGTTTATATGAGTGGATTTTGCGAAATGAGTATGTGAATAGTTTTTAATGGATATTTACACCGAAGCATGTATGTTATGTCCATAGTATAATAATAAAGTACTCGCACATCTACAAAAACAAAAATTGCTTGTATTTTGTTAGTGTAAAACTACTGCCCACAATGTCAAAATGCTTTGAACGAAAAAATGGGAGAATGAAGGAGAGCAAAAGTAAAAAAAAAACTCGAAAAAATTTTACATACGAATACAAAAATAATTTGACAGTACCGCGAGGTTTGCCAATGAAAAAATTGTAAAACAGCTGTTCTTACGAGTATACTTTATTATTATACTATGGTTATGTCCTTCAAATTACGAGATATTAGGCTTCAAATATTAAAACTTTTACGCATAGACGTACCTCGGTGAAGTTTTTCTCTATAGCGGGTCGAAATTTAATCAAAAGTTATATGCATTTGAATTGAAACTTTAAAAAAATTATTTTTTTTTTCCTTTTTTTTTTTTTTTTTTTTTTGTCAAAAAAAATGTAGTCACTTTTTTTATCATCATTTACCTCTAACTTTATGAACAATTTAATATTTATAATGTTTTTCTATAGCTGCAAATATAATAACAGGTTGTATATCCATTAAAAACTATCTACATACAACATACACACTATAAATATATTTAAATTATAATAGATCACGGAAAATAGCTTCGTTGGTGGCGATTTATACCATCAGATTAATGATTAAATTTTAATAAGATTTTGTTATAGATGTTTTTATAAAAAAAATAGGTAAATATACATATGTAGGAATATTTATTTTTTAATTCATATAAAATAAAATTATTAATTGAAATAATTAATAAAAAAGAGATAGTAAAACAAAAAAATTAAAAAAAGGTTCCCGCAGCCGGTAGGATTCGAACCTACGCTCCCAGAGGGAATCTGATTTCGAGTCAGACGCCTTAACCACTCGGCCACGACTGCTTGTGGAAGCCGCCTGTCTAAATCAGTATATGATAATGTTTACAAACATTTTGTTATTTATAGTTACAAATGTTAATAAACATTTGTTCTTAAACAACTCACTACATGTTATTGTTAGTTACAGTGGAATGTAAACTGAGTAGCAACAATAACAGTATGATTAAAAATACCCATGTTTGTATAAATGTTTGTTAAATACACACTTGTACATAAAATGTTTTAGCTCTTTTAAAAAAATCAGCAATTTAAACGTTTTTGTTGTACCTTTAATTATTTTAGTATTAACAGTTTTTTTTTTTTTTTTTTTTTTTTTAATAAATGTGCACAAAAATTAAATTTAGAAAAATATAGAATTTGTAAGATATAGTCGGTTAAGTTTGTGATGTGATACCCTACACCACTAAGTGTGTCTGCGTAAAAGTGAGCTATGGTCATTATAGGACAGATTCTTGTGAAATTCGGATATATAATGTATATTTCTAAAAACTTATGCTTGTGTAGCATTATCAAGAAATCTTCAAAATTGCGAGATATATTATTTCGTCCACAATATTTTCATGACGACCAAAAAGACGAACGAACATTGTTAATTCTGAGCGCACTTTTGCCAGATTTATCATCTGTCTATGATTTAATGATTTTTGCACTAAATTTGACGTTTTTGTCCAAAGAATGATTCAGAACTATTTTTAGGCATTTTTAATATATTTTCTGTTTGAAATAATTTAAGTCATAAATACATAGATAACAAGATTTAAAATATAAATCTTCTTTGGATATCAAAATAAATTATTCATTTATAAAAAATATTTAAGAGAACCAATCTATCATATTTGATCCAATTATAGAATGACGAACACGTACAGAATTTTAATTTCATAGTTAACCCATTAATGCCCACGGTGATCTAGCCAACTTAGAGATTTAAAATTTTGAATATCATGTCAAATGAGGCATTCACTGACGTTGAAAAATTTTTTGTATTTGGTTTAGTAAGGAAGTTATAAGCCGTTTCATATACGAAATACTGGGCATTACTCACTAATTTTTGGACCTTGTATTTTCTATATAAATCTCATGGGTTATATAAGCAAAACTTAAAAAATGTTAAATTTTTTGAAAAAAAGGCACAATAAAAATAAAATTTATATATTTAAGAATTTTTACAACATTTCATCATTGAAAAACTTTTCTAAATTCATATATGGGACCAAGTGACTACATCCGGTTACCATCATCTGCTTGATCTAGGGTCGCATCTTCCTTATAATCATTAATGGCATTAATGGGTTAAGTCATTAAATTACAGTAACTAAGTAACTCTTACTACAAATTTATCTAAAGGTATTTCTGATGAATTTACAAAAAGCATTTCCAAAAATACGGCAATAATTTTTGTTCGAAAACGATTTTTTGTTTCTGCAAATACTTTTACTAAAATAGGTATGTGCATATTTTTTAAGTAAAAATAAATAAAAGTAACAACTAATTTCCTTGCTCTGATAAAAAAAAAATATCCAGAAAATAAATTTTAAAAGACATTGTAAACGTGACTTCCTATTCAGTGAATAGATTTCAAATAAGAGAACATCCTTCAAGAACATTCTTCATTGGAAATGATCCGAATTTGCACTGCTTCCGGATCACAAGTTCAGGATCTTATTGACTCCCTGGATGTTCTTTTTTCTCTGGGAAATTATTTGTTACATAAAATTTAATAATAAATAAAATTGTTTATCAAAAAAGCTTAAACATTTATTAACTTTACCTAAGTCTTCTATATTTATTCGAGTGTGAGAAATTCATATCAAAAGTGATATACGCCTTTAAAAGCATATCCATATTACTTATTCATGCTTCACGGACTCTTTTAGAAATTTTTGTTTTTTTCGCGGACCCCATTCCATATTTTGATTTTTAGTATAGTAGAAATGGAAAATAGTAAAAACTCAAAAGGTATTTATTTTAAATAAAATTGCGTTACAAAAACTCTATTCATTAAAGGCCTCATTTTGTAAAACGAAACGTTTTCAAACGATTGAAATTTGTATGAAGAATACTGACAATTTTTTTTTTTTTTTTTTTTTTAATATTTTCCATACAAATTTTTGCCGCTTGAAAACGTTTCGTTTTTCAAAATGAAGCCTTAAACATAAACAACATGAACCTTTTAAAGCTCATAAGCATTTAAAAAATTATTTTTTATTATTAATAAAATTAAATAAAATTAAAAAGTTTTGGAAAATAAAATTAAAAAGATTTCGGGTGATTGAAAAAATATTAAATGTAATAAAATGTCTTTGTTTTTACAAACTTTTTAGTATTGGGAGAAATTTCTGACAAAGCACAACTAACTTCATTTTTCACATCATAACGTGATCTAAATTTATAACTGTAGGGCAGAAAAACTAGTTTAGATTAAACTGTAGAAAATGTTTCAACGCTCACAACCAACGTTGCAACGTTTAAACTTTGTAATATTTTATCCAAAAATCTCAACAAACATAGATTTAAAGTCAGCTTTGGCACACGAATTATTTTTTAGTTATATTCCTTAATCTTAAAAAATTATCGAGTATGGTATCAATATCAAAATATATAATCTCTTCAGTGTATTTGCCTTCGAAATCCAACGGACATTGATATGGAGTAAAAATTTCTTAATTTCTGCATTTAAATCGACACATAGAGCTTTGAGAATTCTATTTCTTAAGACACTAGTTTTTTAAAAATTTATTTCGTCTATAGTTTGAAGAACACGTTTAAATATCAGAAAAGGTTTAAGCAGCAAGTACTTGTCGGTGATTACGCTATAAGATTTAAGTCATTTAAGAAACATGGTCGTAATCCTATCATTGATGCGGTTTCATATGTACAACTACGAAAGACGTAGACAAAGGTTTAGTAAACAATAATTCTTCCTTTATTTCCTTTTAACAATAAAATAAAATTTGGCTTGAATTACAAACATCAGTCATTTCATTACACTGCAAGCAATCAATTTTTTCAGAGTTATCTGATAGAGGAGTTGTCATGACTTTTTTTGTGGGCTTATCGAACATTATATCCCCAACCAAATAACTGGCACCTGTAGAATGCAACTTTAACGTAATTAATTATATATGCTGAAAAATAAAAATATATCATATACAGTAAGGCACATGGTGGTTCTGGTATACTTATTAAAAACCGATTACGACATTATGCCCTAGATGAATGCAACATCCATTTGCCTTTTTCTGGGTATTTAACTCTTAGTTCAATTTATTGTCCACCACGATTTTCAATGACCAAAGAAAATTTTGAAGAATTCTTTAATACACTAGGAAATCGTTTCCTGGCATGTGGCGACTACAATGCGAAACACACTTACTGGGGTTCCAGATTGATAAACCCCAAAGGTAGACAGCTATATAAAGCTCTAGTTGATCGCAAAAATGGCTTGGATTTTGTGTCCCCTGGACACCCAACTTACTGGCCGGCTGATCCTAGAAAGATTCCAGATCTCATTGATTTTGCCATTTCTAAAAATATTATTCGAAACTCAATAAGTACAGAAATTTCAAATGATTTATCTTCTGATCATTCTCCCATAATATTAACTTATTATGGAAGAACTACTATATCAAAATTCCCCATGAATACTTCATATACTACAAATTGGTTGAAATAAAGAAATACATAAGTAGTCATATCCACACGGACCTTTCTTTTGAGTGTGAGGAAGATATAAATAAATCCGTCAATGACTTTACGTCATTAATTACTTCTGCTCTAGAACATTCTAAGAGTCAAATTCTTAAAAAATGCAAAACGCATATTTCAAATACGGATATCGAAAAACTTCTTCTTGAAAAAAGAAAATACAGAAGACAATGGCAACAATCTAGATCACCCGCTGCAAAGCTGAGGCTGACAATAGCAAGTAAAAAACTGAAAATAGCCCTTCAAGTAGAAGAGGATCGCCAAAATAAAAATTATATTGAAAGTTTGACAAATAACAAGCACACAAATTTTTCGCTATGGAGAGCAACGAAAAATATTAAGCCGCCGGTAGAGGCCCAAAATCCTTTAAGGAATGCTGACGGTACCTGGTCCCGTAGTGCAAAGGAAAAAGCAAATTTATTTGCATGTTATTTAAGCTCCGTCTTTCAAGAAAATCCCCAAACAAATGATTTTGTATTGGGAGAGACACCTCTCACTACATTTAACAATGATGACATAATTGTTGTTAGCCCAGAGGACATTAATACAATCATCAAGAATATAAATGTAAAAAAATCACCTGGACATGATTTAATAACACCATTAATGATCAAATACCTACCCAATGTGGCTATAATTGTGCTATCTACATTATTTAATGCGATCTTAAAATTAGGAGTTTTTCCAAAAATTTGGAAAACTTCTCAAATTAAAATGATACCAAAGCCAGGAAAAGATTTAACTGTACCATCTTCCTATAGACCTATTAGCTTCCTTGCTTGTCGAAAGTATTTGAGAAAGTATTTCAAAAGAAAATTATCCCATTCTTAAACGATAGAAACATCGTCCCAGTTCACCAATTTGGTTTTCGTAAAAAACACGGAACCATTGAACAAGTAAATCGTCTAACTGGAGAGATTAGGAAATCTTTTGAATCAAAGAAATATTGTTCTGCTATTTTCTTGGATGTCGCGCAAGCTTTCGACAAAGTATGGCACAAAGGTTTAATATATAAAATCAAATGTTTACTACCACCATGTACCCACAAATTGCTAGAATCTTATCTATCTGACCGTCTATTTAGAGTAAAGTTTAATGACTTTGTAACAGAAGAATATGATATAAAAGCAGGTGTTCCACAGGGAAGTGTTCTTGGACCTACACTCTATTTAATTTACACTTCTGACTTGCCTACATGCGATGTACTGACTATATCTACATTTGCTGATGATACCGCAATAATCAGTTCTCATGAAAATCCACAAATAGCATCTAGTCAATTAGATATTTACCTCCGACGTGTGGAGGCATGGTTAGCAAACTGGCGAATAAGGTTAAATGAATTAAAAAGTAACCATGTTACGTTCAGCTTAAGAAGAGGCAATTGTCCCCCAGTCACGCTTAATGGTATAAATATACTACAGTCAAATCAAGTCACTTACCTTGGTATTCATTTGGATAGACGACTTACTTGGCGTCAACATATAGAAACCAAGAGACTTCATATGAAGTTGAAAGCTTCTAGCCTTCACTGGTTAATAAACAGTCAATCAAGACTAAGCCTTGACAATAAAGTCATCCTGTATAAAACCATAATAAAACCAATTTGGACTTATGGCATCCAATTATGGGGTACTGTCAGTAATACCAGCATTGATATTATACAGAGGGCACGATCGAAAATTCTTAGAACTATGACGGGTGCACCATGGTACATAAGAAATGAGAATATCCATAGGGAATTAGAGATACCACTAGTAAAAGAAGAATTTAAAAAATGCAGTGAAAAATATATCCAGAAACTTCAAACTCATCCAAATCCACTCGCTAGACTCCTTGCTGAACTGCAGACATATTCAAGGCTTCGTAGAGCCGACCTACCGCCCCGCTAATGATAGATATTTTTAAGTTTAGTTTTAAGATTTAAATACTTACTGTGAGGCCTAATAAAGGCAGATTCAGTAAATAAATATACAAAAAAAATATATATATACAGTAATTCCATACAAATTTCCGTCTCTCTCGCGGATCCCCTGGATTGTTGGTACGGATTTTGGTCGTATGGTTTCGATATAAAAATCGATTTTAAGGCTAAACCAGCAAAGATAGAGCCAAAAGAACGAAAATCTATGATCACTCATACTCTCTATAAAAATCTAATTTTTTATGAAAAAAACTTAAAATTGATTTTAAAGCTAAAACAGTAAAGGTAGAGCCAAAGGTATAAAAATCTTTGATCTTTCATTTTCACTATAAAAAATAAAATTTTTATGAACAATTTAAAAATCGATTTGAATTCTAAACAAGCAGAAATAGACACAAAAAAGGAAAAATAATAAGAATGATTATTTTTATGAAAAATATAAAAATCGATTTTAAAGCTAAGCCAGCAGAGATAGAGCCAAAAGGAAAAAAGTCTGTGATCACTAGGGTGATCGACGCGGTTTTCCAACCGGTTTTAAAACCGGTTTTTTCAGTCAATGTGCTGTCGGTTTTTTCAAAATGTTCATTTTTCGAATGTCGAATAGACCTGTTTTTTTAAAGACAAAAACCGGTTTTAAAAATAGCATTTTATTTCAGAAAACATGTACTAAATAGTGATATTTGAAAATTTAGGAATAATTTTTTAAATATTAATAAAGTCTGATTTCTTATGTTTTTAAAATATAGTTTAAGTCTAAATTGGAATTTATTCTGTAATATTAAACTAATAAATAATTATCCTGTATGACCCAATTTAATTTTTTTGATCTAATATTTCCTTTATTTTTTAAAGTTGTTAAAAAAGTTTCACCTGCAGAATCGTTTCAATTGAGACAGGCTTCCATATTACGCCATGATTTCTGTTTGTGCTAACTAAAATTTAGATGATTTTTTCTACAATTTCGAAACATAATTATATTCTAGTCATCTAGATATATAATTTGCTTAGCATTTTTTCTCTTTCCAGAGCTTTCTGAAGCTACCAAACGACGTAGAAAATTAAAATTTGGCTTAATTATAAAACTTTTTGTCCATCAAATCCTAACGGAGCCATATTTTGAAATTTTTATCAGGGAGCGGATATAAGAGGATTTATGTGTCTTTTTCTAAGCATCTTTCCTCTTTCCAGAGCTTTCTAAAGCTATTCGTCCTACAAATCCTAACGGAGCCAGATTTTGAAATCTCTATCAGGGAACGAAAATACGTGGATCTATATATATGGATTTAAATATATCTTTCCTAAGCAATGTTTCCTTTCCAGAGCTTTCTGAAGCTCCCAGACGACGTAAGAAACTAAAAATCGGCATACTTATAAAACTATTCGTTCAACAAATTCTAACAGTGCCAGATGTTTCTATCAGGAACCAAAAAGTCTGTTTTGGTATTAAGAACTTTTGAGTTGCTATACTTATTGTTGGCTCTCCAAATCCTATAAAAAACTGATTCTGTATTTCGGCCAGGGAGCACATTTACGACGATTTTTTTTTTATTTTGAAAGTTTATTTTATTTAAATTTAAAACTTTAATCAATATAATTCCAATCAATTTGAACGGCTTCAAATAATTGACTTCGATTAGGGAGAGGAAGGTGTCTAAATGTTGTTCATATTTTTTTCTTTTAATTTTCGGATTTTTTTGTGCATATTTTCATTATTATATAATTTTTCCTGACATTGTTAGGCTTTTACGCTTGTATTTAATAAATTTTAACTTAATTATAAGAATTGATTTTTTTTAAAGAAATGTAGTCTTTTGATATAAATATTAACTTCTGCAAAAAACCGGTTAACCGTTTTTTTCTGAATTTCAAAAAGTGCAACCGGTTTTTTAAAAATAACAACTATTCGAAATATTCGAAACCCGGTTTCTCAAAAAAGTCGAATAATCGATCACCCTAGTGATCACTCATAATTTCTTTCAAAGTAAATTTTTGTATGAAAAATATAAAATTCGATTTTGAAGCTAAACCAGAGAATGTGCTAAACTGCTTTAGGACGTCAGATGATATAAATATAGGATGATGATATTAACTTGTACATCCCCGACTTCTTCTATGAGGAGAATATTTAATTTTACCTTATTTTAAGAATTTATCGCTGTGAGTTTTTGCAAATTGAACTGAAGAGAACATTGAGTTTTTTTTTTTTTTTTTTTTTTTGGCCATAATTTTACAACATTGTTTTTATTCACGTTTTATTTATAGATTTTACTTAATTTACAGATTTTACTTAATGAATCGTTGGAATAATGTGGAATTTTTGAAGAGGGTATTGAGAAAAGTATTTGTTTTTAGTTTATTATATTTGTCTGCCATGCTGCATTTAACCCTACGGTACATATCCAAAAAAATTAACGTTAATCAATACCCGTGGTACCCGGGTACCATGGTGTAATTTTCGATGATTTTATTCAAAAAATATATAATTTTATACAAATTATTTATCATATCTATTTATCTGGTCATATATATTAAATCCAATCGGTAAATACATACAGAAAAACTTGTTTGAGTATTTTAGCGATGTTCGTCCGTCTGTCTGGTCGTCCATGTTAAGCTTTTAATGGTAGGTTTTTCCTTCGGCAAAAATTTGCCTTAAAAATTCCCTCAAAAAGGAAAAATTCCCTCCATCTGATATCACTGTATTATTGGGATCAGATGTCTTCCATGAAAATAAAATTACGTTTTAACAAAAATCCTCATAATTATAAGAACGATGTACACTGTTATTATTATTATTATTATGTTTATTTTTAACAATATATTACTCATTTAGATTCTAAATTTCTAAATTTTAGAACGAGAAGATATTTTTTTTTAAATCGATCATTTAAGTATTTTCAAGAGTGATCATTTTAATGCTCTTCTAACGATATTTCCGTTTCATCAATTTAGAGAATTAAATTTTTTATATTGTAGTAATATTTTCTCTTAAAAAATATCTCTTTATTATTAAACTATTTATTTAATATTAACAAATTATTTTAATTCTATATTAACAAATAAAACATAATAATAAACATAAAAAACAATACTTATATCACTTTAAATTTAATTTTCTATGAATATTTCTCATAGAAAAATAAAATAAAAATCCTATAATTACAAATGCGTATTATTTTCCATTTTCAAGTCCCCATTGTCAACCACATCGGGCATAAAGGCTTTATTATCTAAACCATTTTTGCTAGAATACACACAACTATTAGCCAGACAACTATGATCACAAATATGTTCATGTAAAGCATTGGCAACGATGCCATTTAAATGGCCCTTAGCCTCTGAGGCCAAAGCAATGGCGTCAATGGTGCTGATATTGCCGTTGGTATCCTTCGGTGACTCTTGATCGGATTGTTGGAGTTTACGGTTTAGTTGACGTTGGAAATTGTACATCCAACTGTATTAAGAAGAAGGAAAAATGTTATAAAAAGTTTTTGTTTGGTATTTATTTAAAACTTACAAGAATATTATCACAGCCAATACAGTAATAGCGCCTCCTAATATATAAAAGGCTCCAGGGAATACTTTTATGGTAGCTGCATATAGTGTACTATACATGGGAGCATATACGACTGGCATCAAAGCTTCTGCTACACCAAATAAAGAATTCACTTTACCCAATTCATCTTTTGATACCAATTTGGTGGCCATCGAACGCATAGCTATAAATGAGGTACCATTAAAAATTTCCACGATAGCACCCACATACATGTGCCAGGGTACAGTGGCAAAGGCATAAACAAAGCCTGAGAGAATTTTAGAAGTACTGGATAAAACACCAATGAGAGCATCATCAATTTTCAGTTTATGAGATAAAATGCCAACACATAACAGGACACCTTAAAGCGTAAAGGAAGAAATGATTTTATTGTTGAGTTTGCTATTGTATATTGCTATGTACAACTTACCCACTAAACCAGTAACCACAGCGAAAGTGTTGAAGACACTGAAATCCACCTCATTCCAATTGAAACGATAACGGGTAAACAAATACATGACATTCATTTCACCTGTTTTTAAAGAAAATCATGAAAATGTGTATAATGCTAACTAGAGGGAATTCAAGGATTTATAAAAAAACGTTTACCATAAATAGGACCTATAACCACCATCACCACAATCATGAGCAGGATAACACGTTCTCTTCTTTTATTTTCTCCTTTTTTGAAAGCTACCCGGAATGTTTCTAGAACATGCTCTTTATCGAAAAAGTCGGCTAATAAACTTTTAGGTTTCTCCTTAGTTTCTGGTTGTATGCATCTGGGTCTGGGTTCAGGTAAAAAGAAGAAACTATACACCAAGGAAAATACATATAAACTAGCCGATATGGAGAAAACACCATAAAAACCTATTTTTCTAAAATAAAAATTGTATTTAATAAAAAAATTATATAAAGAATTTCAAAGGTGTAAAAAACTTACTTGAGTAACACTCCGCTTAAGGCTGTTCCAATAGGCACACCCACAGAGAAACATACATTCAATATACCAATTCTAAGTGTTCTCTCTTCTTCAGTGGTAATATCTGCTATATAACTGAAAACTCCCATTAACATTACAAACCAACCACCACTTAGTGAGGGAAAGATGGCCTCTGTTAGACCAGCCACTTCCATGGGAGTTCTTTTGAAAAATACACACAACATGAGACCTACAGTGCCTAAAAATTCTCCCACTATGGGTATCATAATGCAAGGTTTTCGCCGATGATGTCTATCACTCCAGGAACCCCAAAAGAGTATAAGTAAGCAGGGGAATAAAGATTGTATCACAGTTTTCCAGGCCACCATGTGGGCTACCATTTTTTGAATAGTTTCTTCTTCCCTGAAAATAAATAAAGAGGTGTATTGCAATAATTGTGTTTTAAGTGCAATTAAATCGAACTATTAAAATCCTTTTAACTTATACTCACATCGTATAGTTGCTCGTCTCTCTTCTCGTCAATGCATCACAGATCTCATCACCATAATTCATATTTACACGGCAGGCTTTTTCCAAATTTAAATTTTGTGTTGCCAAATTCGACAATACACTTGGCATAATATACGCCGCTACAACTGGTTCTACAGTTATATTTTTTATGACTTTGTCCAGCTTTTCGCGCCATGTTAGTGGAGGTTTTTCATCTGATTTAGATTTCGATAATACCACATCTTTGGAGGGTTCATTAGAGGCACCCATGTTCTGTTTTCGGAAAGTAAAAAAAAATAGATATTTCATAAATTTGTGTTATTAATAGGAAAAACGGAAATATTAATAAAAAAAAATATGTTAGGCTCTTTGTGCAAATTATAACGATATAAGATATTCTATTGGTGTCTCACAAAAAATTTTGAAAGTCGCCAAAATTCATATATTCGATATTCGACCATATTGTACCAGTAGTATAGTAAAACCCCCAAAGTATTTTTCAAAGTTAGTTCGAATTTTTCGGAGTCCCTTTTTAAATATAATTAGATATAAAAATCATTTAAATTATTAAATTAAAATGTTATTATATGTTGTTGTTTTATAGACTTTTAGCATTATTATACTAGATTATTTCTGGATGCTACTCCCTTTTTACGCCCATTTTAGTCATAATATTGTTAATTTTATTTGACTTGACCTTATGTCTAAGCTACTGAACCGATTAAAATTAAACATGGCACATACGTACATCCTTGAAGGAAGTACTGTCTAGGTGCCACACCCACTTTTTTTAAGATTTGCTTTGCTTCGCAGTAAGTAAATTTAAAATTTCATAAATATTTTAATGTCAGTGGTAAAAAATTATCACAGTGTAATAACAGTGGGGTAAAAAGAGGCGTGGCACTCATACACATTAAATTTTATAATATACAATATTTTCTATTGACTTTTACTGAAAGTGGGCTAAAAACTGGGCGTGGAAACCAACTTATATTTTAGCACATAGTTTTCTCACAAAATATATGATATTTGTGCTAAATTTAATTTGAACTTTCAAAATAAGAATTATTTACAAAAAGTGGGTATGGCATTTTGATTAATATTATATCTAATATTTCCTTACAGAGGATGATCGATATATATACGTCCCAAATACTAGTTAAATCGGTTGAATAATGTGAGTACTCATATATTGCATAAAATTTTATTACGAAAAGTGGGCGTAAAAAGAGAGGAGCATTTAACAAAATCTTTATATAATATCTAAAAGAAACCTTGTTCTCTATTAAACAATAAGAACTCATAAATGTATTGAAATTTACTGATTTTAATAATTTTTATTTACGCACATAATTGAAAAAATGCTACAAAATATCCGAAGTTAAGGAGAACTTAAAATTTAAATTCGAACTAACTTTGCAAAACCTTTTGTCTCATAGTGTAATCATACAGTCGAACACGGTTATAACTAGGGTATTCACTCGAATATTGTTTGTTCGATTAATCGACAAATGAAAATCAAATAATTGTTCGATTAAATTAAAATGAAGAATTTCGAGTAACAATTTATTCGAGCAAATTATGCCGATTAATCGAATAATTCGAGTAAAAAAGTATTTTTAATATTTCCTTTCTTAACTAGTTTTTAGGATGTTTTAATTTCAGTTTCCTAAAAAGTTTAGCTTAGAAGCAATGTTTCAAAATTTGTATAGAATGTTTCGAATCTAAAAGTGGTACCATAAATTGGAATTTATTAAAAAAATTTTATTTAATAAAAAAAAAACGAACATATGCCTAAATTACAATACGTAATTAAAGGTCGTTTTTTAATTACAAAAATTAAATAAAAATTTAAACGTCATTTTAAAAAACTATAAAGTAAAATTCAAATAATTTTAATATAAGTAAAATAAATAATAAGAAAAAACATATTTTTGGTACATAGTACATAGTTTATATACCAATAAATGCCCAGTCTGGTGTAGAGGATGTGATGGTTTGAATGAAATTTGTAATATAGAAGGAATTTGGACTTAAAATTACGATTAGCATGTAAACTCGTTCTTTATGTTAAGAATAGCTGAACCACTTTATCTAAAAAAAAGGATCCAAATTGCTTTTTCTCATTTTCAAAATGCAATAACTCAGAAACTAATAAACATATTTTCGCATATCTTTCACAGCCTAACGGACAAAAATCCAAATAATATTTGTGTAAAATATTATACTGAGTCGTTTTTACTAAATTATAACAAAAATAGGAAGAAACGAGAAATAAAATATTTTACATTTTGGTAGAAATTGCGGTTTAATTCAAAATAGAGCCAATAACAATTCCTACGCGTACATTTGGGATAAAGAATTATTTATTTCAAATTTACAATAAATTTGTCCATTAAAGTAAGTAGTTCTAACTAAATGTATATTTGACTAATTTATTATACAAGTTTATATAATTTCTTATATTTTTACACTGATATTGTTAAACATTTTTCCACAAAATGAAACTAAAACATTGTCAAGAGATCACTATAAAACAAATAAGAGTAAATTATCTTAAAAATTTTATACATTTGTATAATTTTAAATGATCATCTTAATGCCTTTTAAATATTGAATATAATTGAACAATGAATTATATAACATTATAAAACCTTATACCCAAAATAAATCTGGGTTTATTAGATCTACGATACTTAAAAATATTGTACAAACATTTTGTATATAAATGAAAACCTCTGTTGTACATAGGTTAGTATGTGTCCAAATTAAAAAGCGAGGTTATGAGACAAAATCGTAAATTATTCCAAAATGGATAAAAATTCATCATTAGTTTTAATTTTTATCAAAGGTATAGATAATTACCTTTAAATGGGAATACTTTTTTTCACAGTGTAAAAACTAGTCATTTAATAACGTCACAAAAGTTACAAAAAGCACTTCGGACTACCCTTAATATAAAATTTGGTTCAAATTGATAGACCAAATTTGTTAGACTTATTTATTTAATTATTAATGAATATATTAAATATAGAGAAACAACGGCATTATCATTATTTTGGAAAGACTATTTCTTATTTTAAGCTATATTTTTGTTTTCTTTTTTGATAAGCATTGAAAAATCGAGTAAAATTTTAAGGTATAAATTAATCGAATAACTGAGTAACTTAAAAGATTTATTCGATTATTCGAGTAACTTAAAAACTGCATTTTCGAGTTATTTGATTATTCGAACAATGAAAAAGACGAGTAAAATGAATACTCTAGTTATAACGAACTCGAAGGAACCGACAAATTTAGTTCGTTATAAACGTAGTTCATATCCATTAAATTCCAAAAAAAAAAAAATATTTGTTAACAGAATACACTTATTTCATTACAATACTAATATTTAGAATTAAAGTGTATTTCTTTCCTTTAAAATTGGGCGGTATTTATGATTTTTAAATATTAATGATTAATATATCAGGAATAATATTTCTTTTTTTCATTCATCATTCATTTGACAAGTGGCAAATTGAGATTAATTATTTTTTTTATACTAATTCAATGTTTTTATTTTTATTTCCGATGCTTTGAAATTGGCAAGTTTTGAGGTATTTACTTTCCGAGGAATAACGATTTTCTATATATGTATGTTATATTAAAAATATGAACAACTATAAATATAAAATTCATATTTTATTTGGCGATAATTTAATTGCAATAATTAAATGGAAATAAATAAAAGTTGTATTTGTGAGAGTTTTTTATAAACGTAGTTTTTTGTATGGAAAATGTCGGTAAAATCAATGGTACTGAAGAAAAGTGTTCGCTAAAAATATGTTAAAATCTCCCAAACTTTATTTTTTTTATGTGTTCAATAGTTTCGAAGTTATTTGAAGTAAGTGCCAAAAAAAAATTTTCATGCTAAATTTTAGATTTTTTTGTTACTAAAATTTTTTTAATAAATAAAACCATTAAAAATGTTTCAGTTTGTCATCTTTATCTTAAAGTTGGTAATGCTGCGAATCAAATAAGGCATGTATCATTAAAATTGATACATAAAACTTATTTTATTCACAGTTAAGTAAAAATACCCATGTTACAATTGTATAGAAATACAGTGGTGGCAAAAAAAAATATGTTTATTTTTTCTTGAAATAAAAATAGGTGAAATAAGAGGATTTTGGCGAGTTAAACAAGAATCTGCATTCACTTTTTTCTATTACGTACTGATTTCTTTTTATGGGCATGACTAATATCATCACCATAAAAAAATTGAACTATGTATAAAAAAGCTCAGAAAAGGCTAAAGGCTCCAATAAATAAAGCCAGAAAAAAACTAACATTTTTATTTTAGAACTTATTATTATTATTAATTTTATTTATTTACTTTTTTGCAATAGATTTATATTGAAATAAACCTATAAATAAAACTGGTAACACTAATAAGTACTAAGCCTCTAATCTTCTTTTTTTATATCGACTCGCGATTTGTTAAATTAAGAAGGTTGCACCATATATTGAAGCATATTTCTAAAATGACTTGTCTGCGGTCACACTAAAAAAAAAAAAAAAAAAATATCAACAAATTCTAATTAAAATTGCCTTCAAGTCATTTTTACAAAAAAAAAAAAAAAAAAATCATACAAATTCGAAAATGTCAAAAATTAATTTTTTATCTTTAATCATAAGATAAATTTGTTAAACAAGATGATGTGAAATTTCTTCAGACAATGATCCGAAAATCAAAAAAAGCGCATTAAAAAAAAATGAAGAATGGTTTCCCATTGAAATATTAACATCATATAGATAAACTTGTCCTAAAATTAAGGAATTAGAAAAACCCACTTTTTTGTACCAAAAAATCTCAATCCGGTAAGTACATCTTTTAAAAATTGACATATTTCAATGAGAAACGTTCGTCAGAAAATACTTTTTGGGTGTTTAATTTATGTATAAAGATATTTAATTAAAATAATTTTGTGTTGATCCCAGCTTTGCGGCTTGAGAATTTAACAAAAAAGCTTAAACTTTTTTTTTTAAAATTGATGAAGTTTAGATCGGGCTTATGGGCCGACCTTAAACTCGTGCTCTTCCGAATTTGCTTTATACGCATTTGCTTTAACATTTGTTTAAAAACATTAAAGAATTATATAGCCGACAATAAAAAACAAGTTAATAAATTTTGCAATTTTTTTTTTAAGTTCAAACTTTAGATTAATATAACAAACTACATCTATCGGATTAATATATTTGTATGATTATTGCAGCAATATTATTAACAATATTGTAAGAAATCAGTGAATATTTAACAAAAATTTGAGGGACAATATTAAGCAAGCCAAGCTAAAAATCAACTAGAAAAACAAGACTAAAAATGAGAGAAAAATTTATTTTGACCGCAATATCTGTTAAACTAAAAGAAATAATCTATACATGTATTTTTTGTAGAGATTTACAAGGACTATCTATATATAAAATTTCCTTTCTATAATATAATAAATTAATTTTTGGCGATTAAAAAAAAAATGACCACCTAGGAATCAACTTAAAAGCGCCTCATCTCTGGCAATGCGAAAAAAAGCGTTTCGGAACCACTATGTCATAGTTGACTATGGTTCTATTGTTGGAACAAAAAGTAAACTTTTTCAAATAATCAATTTTTCCACTTTGGACATTTTTCCAAAATGCCGATTTCTCCTTGTCAACATTTTTTTTTTTTTTTTTTTAAGATGATTGTTCGGTTATTCGAATGTTGATTAAGACAACACTAAAGCCTACATCTCGATTGATGTGATGGGATGATTAGCTTAGAAATTCTATACTTCAATTAATCTCAATTATATTATTCATAAAAAATCTAAATATTATAAGTTATGATAGTTATAAGTAATTTATCCAATTTACTGATTTTAATCTTAATTGTTTGACTATAATTTGGGTCAATTTCAAAAAGTACAAGTGCATTTAAAACCAACACAACGATGTTATAATATAAATAGAAAAAGTTCTTGACACTTTATATTGACCTTAATGGTTTGGCTTGTTAGTAAATCTGCTCCAGTCGTTTCTATACACAAACTTTCAGTTTTAAGTTATTTCTCTATTAATTAAGTATTAAAAAATTCCCCATCATTTCCATATAGTTCTCATAATTTAATATTTTTTTTTTTTTTGTGCAGTAGCAATATTGCATAATTGAATTTGATATGGAAGATAAATAAATAACGAATGAATGAGTAGATTTCCCAAAAAAATGAATAAATGAAATACTTTTCACACATATTTTGAACACAAAACAATTAGAAGATTGCCCTGTTGCTAATGTTGTTGTATATACTTCCACTTGTAAATAAATTGTTGTTGACGTTAAATCAATTTAAATAAAATTTTTTATTTTCCAAAAAAAAAAAAAATAATAAAAACTTTATCTATTAAAAATGTTTACAACTTAGACGAAAACTACAATAAAAGTGCAAAAAAAATCAATGAATTTTTTTGAAAACATTTATAAAACTTTAAATGACTTAAATGACGTCACTATAACGAACCACATGCTTCAATGAATTATAAACAAATAAATTACTTGTAGGAGATGCCTTTTTTTAAAGCTATACAATTTGATTTTTCGCCTTAAATACTAAGTAGCATTAAAATGATAATTCTATTAATACTTAGTATATTACTGTTTAAAAATATATTCTACCTTTATATACATATGTAAACTTTAGTTCCTGTTAATCATGTGAAAATTTGTTAAAAATGATTAATTTTATTTCTATAATAAAAGACGAAAAAAAATGTTCTAATTAAAGTGAGAAAAATTTGCTAGAGTATGAAACAATTAATTATTAATAATTTTGTTTAATTAAATTTAAAATTTTTTGTGAGATTATTCATTATTATTTGTTTTTTACTCATTATTATACAGAAAATCATAAGAAATTGGCAAATTTTACACCTGGAGACAGGGTTTGGGAATAATGGTCATTATATTTACATAACTACATATATATTTAATTTGTAATTGGAATTTGTCAATTAAAATTACAAGCAATTGACAATTCTTTAATTACAATTAAATGTAACTATATTCGCAGTAAGTCATTTGTTTTTAAATATGATTGTAAAACGATGAAAATAAGCAAAATGCTTCAAATATTGAAAATTAATTCTTTAATAACATTTCGAAGAGATTTACTTAAAATGCAATTATATACACGTTACAAATTATAATTATTTGTAACTGTAATTAAAAATTTTCAATTATAATTTCAAACACTTAATAAGAAATTTATATATATGCAAATTAGATTAATACCAAGGATATTAAAACATAAATATACTTTTAAAAGTGATATAAGAATTTTATACATCTCGAAATCTGAACCATTAAGCCTGAGTTAGTTGACCGCTTGTGTGACGCTGCTGTGCGTCTGATAGATTTTGTTGTGAGTATTGTCATTGCAACAGCTATAGAAATAACTCCAAAACATTTGTCCATTATGAAAAAACACCCAATGGGTTGGAACTTATTTATTTATTTTATTTTTTTCATGGTTAGTTATTTCATATTCGCTAACTAGAATTTCTAACTAAAGATGGCTTTAAAAAGGTGTTACAACTTCTAAAGTGTAGTCTCCATCTATTTTATTTGATATTTTAAATTGGTAATTTATTCATTTTTTGGAACTCATTTCATTGAAAGTTATTTCATTCAATTTGGTATTTAAATATTTTTATACCCACCATCAAAAAGATGGGGGGTATATTGATTTCGTCATTCCGTGTGTATCATGTCGAAAGAATCATTTAAGACCCCATAAAGTATATATTTTTTGGGTCCTGGTTAGATTCTAAGTCGATCTAACCATGTCCGTCCGTCTGTCCGTCGGTCTGTCTGTTGAAAGCAGGATAGGGCTCGAACGAGACAACCTAGGGGGAAGAAATTTGGCTCAAATATTTACCTTATATAAGGTTTGTATTGAAAATGAGCAAAATCGGTTAATAAACAAAAAAGTTATGGGCTAAATATTAGATACACAGGGTGTCCGTTGTAGCTTCATTTCATACTTTTCTGCTGATATTTCTTAAACAAAAGCATGTACGACAACAAAATTTTGTACAGAGTTCGAGGGTCAATATAAACTTGGAAATCAAAAAATGGGCGTGGTTCGCCCACTTTACCGCCCACCTCCCATATAAAGTAAAATTGGAAAAAGTTGATGGTGGGTATATAGATTCGGCCAAGCCGAATATAACATTCGCTCTTGTTTAAATTTAAGTTTTTTTTTTCATTTATGATAGAACTTTAGTACTTTATTTAAACATATTTCATTTAGTAGTTATTTCAAGTTACCTTAGTTTTTAAGGTAACGTAATATATATTATGTACTTAAACAATGCACAGTGTTTTACAAAGATTTTTTAAATTTTATTCTTTAACTTTTGAACCTCTTACAATGCGTAAATAACTTAAATGAGGTGAACATTTTTTTAGACTATGACCAAAAAATTAAAAACTTAGATTTTGATTATATTTTTAAGAAATAGTATTAATATTTGGAACGAAAAAAATTTAAAAAAATTAAAAATTTAAATATTTATTTAAATTTTTTAATAAATTGTGGTACAATATAAACTTTCATAAATAAAATTTTGAAAATTTACGAAATTCGAATAAGACTAGCGGGGACAAATATCTCTCGATTTCAAGAAGTATTTTAGACTAATTTTAGAAAAAATAATTTTTAAACTATTTTATTTTTTTAGAGATTTAAAAAGATTTTCTATGTGTACATTTTTTTACAATCAAAACATAAATAAATTACCCCAATTTATAGGTGAATTTTCCTACTGTATGATAAAATCCACAAAAATTAAACAATAACTTTTTGGAACTATTACACCTTTGAGTAGATTAAGGTAAATCTGGGAATTTATTTTACGTTTGTGTACCACTGTTTTTCCTATTTTACTAATTCTTTTCCGACGGAGTTTAGTATTGGTTTTCTATACTTAAATGTTAAAGTTTCAATAATTTTGGGCTAAACGTACATCTAGCCTCTATTATATTTCATGCGAATCATACGTTATTCAGTCCAAAGACTTTGTTTCCTAAAATGTTCATATTTTAAGGCATAATCTACATAGAGTGTCATAAATTTTTGGAGATTTATTATACTAATGTATAGAATTTTCCGTACAGCTAGACCATGTTTTTCGTCTTCATATATTTTTTATGAGTTGTAAATTCAGACCATAGTTTTCGGACTTTCGGAATAAGTTTTAATAAGAATTTTGGAGCAGAAATCATAGGATTTTAAAGCTAAATTGTTATTTATTTATTTATTTATTTTTTTTTCTTGTAGTGATTCTTAGGCGATTACGAGAGTAATTGTGGTCAACGCGTTCATTGTGTTTGAAGCATTTAACCACCTTGAGAATAAAGAGGCCGTTTTATTAATGATTTTTGATATATTTCTATATGTTCTTAGTTCTCCTATACTTAATTGTGTGCTATTTGCCATTAGAACAAAATTATGGTTAAATTAAAATTTTCTAATTTTATCAAATTTTCAAATTGTATACAAAAAAGTGATTTTTTATTTCTCTCGTAATATAATAAATAACTTACGCTGTGGTTCTAAAATAACTTTGCAACAATAAACTCCACTTATTTTTAACAAAAAACTAAAGAAATTAAGCCAAAAGTAACTTGTTTACTTATTTTTGACTCGTTCGAAAACGATTTTTTTTTTAACTTTTTCTAGAAAGAAACTTAGAATAACATTTGAATCAATATCGCAAATTTTTGCTTAGAATTTAAAACCCCTTAATTAGCTTATTTTAAAACTTATTCTAAAGTATGTATTAAATAAAAACACTACTTTAAATACTTATGTATTTACTAAAAACTACTTATAATATAATGAATTACATAAACATTAATCTGATTTTACTAGTTTCAATTAGTTTTCGCTTAAATTTTTACACTTTCATTAATTAAAATGCCAAAAAACCATCAAGTGAAAGATTTAATTGATGAGAATACAAATGAATACATAAATTGAGAGGGGATTTTTTTTAATCATATTATTTTGCTGTTGTTGTTATTGTTTATTTTTTATTTTGTATTTTTCGTTGGCGCCTAGACACATGCTTTTAATTTACACCATAATAAAACGTTACGACTAAAAGTATTTATGACTTTAGTTAAGCATGACTAAATTAATACAACTACTAACTGGTAGAGGAGATCATGAATAACATTTATAAATTTCATTATATCAATCAGTCAGTCAGTCTTTCTTGTTCATATTTATGCATACGTACATATGTGTGTATGTATGTATGTATGGTTATAATATTGTATGTATAGTTGTAAATCAAAATAATTGTTCATAAACTTGACATTGTATCATCAAAAAAAAAAAAACATCAATTTGCACAAATCTAGTTGAACTGCATTTAAAAAATTAAATAGTTGAATAATAAAAAAATATGTATAAAAGAAATAATTAAAATATACAAACACAAACATTTCTATATTACAAACAGACGTTTTTAAATTAGTTTTTATTTAAGTCTATTTGTTGAGTATTTAAATACTTAAATAATTATTTATCTAAATTAACTATAACGGAAATGAATACACATATAAATATAAAATTCATTATAATTTTGATTGAAGATGATGATGACGTAGAAGTGTTGAAGTGTGGGTGTTTGTAACTACATATATAAATAAAAATCATGATTTTTTATTTATCTATTTAAAGGCTATAAAATAATATTATATAACGATAATATCAATAGGTAAAAGGGCTTTAATAAGAAAAATGTTAACAACAATTTAAAATATACCCTTTGATTCCGTTATAATTTTATCAAACTTATAAAAGATATATTCATTATTATTTTATACACAAATTATAAGCCTAATTGAGGGATTTTAAAATCACTCTAAAATATTTGCTAGAATTTTTACTATTCAATTAATAAATTAATAATTTGTTTTTAATTATATTCTATTATTATTAGATCTAACAGATTTATATGGTTGTCAACATTTTAAAATATACTAATATAATTAAAACACAAAGTAATTACAACAATTAATTATTTATATAACAACTTTTTTTTCTACTAAGTTACAAAGCCCAATAATTTTCTATGACAAAAGAAAAATTAAAATAAAATCACATAATTTTAGTAAAACTTCTAAAACAAAAAATTACATTAATAACAGTTACGTGTTAAATTGAAAGTTTTAAGCGTTGTAGATTATTTAAAAATCAATTTCAATACAAATATATTTTATAACAAAAAATTAAAACATTCTTTTGGAAAATAACACTTTATACATAAAAATAAGGCAGCAAAAATATTCCACTGAAATAAAAATAAGCTACAATTTTACAATAATTAATAAATAATTATATAGTTTTTAAGTTTTTTTTTTTATAAATACCAAAATAGTTTTGTGATTGTAAGAAAGTTTATTTCAACTTAAAAGTTATAAATAGTTCAGTCATGTAGTTTTTTATTGCTTTGGTTTTAAATGTTTATTTAACAGACACCAATTTTACAAGTTTTTAATAAAATAAAATAATTCATATATGACTACGTTTATACGCAGGTCTTATTAGCAAATACAAATTTTTACGTTTAAACACTGAATTTTTATTAAAAAAATTGTAGGAAGTTTATAATTTTTGCACATAGATTGCAGAGTTAATAGTTTTTTTTATTGTCATTTCAAAATAAATAAGTTTAAAAAATAGTTGACATTTTCAGCAAATGACCTAATGATAGAACTAAAAAAGTTAAAGTTTGATATGGCAAATATTACCTGGTGACGATTAAATAGATAATACTTTACCAAATTCAATAAATTTTACCCAAAAACACATCTTCAAGCTTTAAAAAGAAACCCAATACTTTTGGGTAGGCCCATAGCCCTGTTATTATTTAAGCGGTAGCACTATTAAAAAGGCACAATATACTATTTAGATAATTTTTCGAACTAGAACTAATAAATTAACAGTTTGATATGGCACATAATACCTAGAGGTGTTTAACTTGATATTAATTTACATAATTATACTAAATTTGCCTGCCCCTAGCCTCCACCCTGAGTGGAAAAAAATAACCTAGCAATAAACCCCGGAATAAAAATTAAGAAAGACTTTATGACATTTTTCGTTAATAAGATCACAATCTAATGAATTAATATCCAAAATTTAAATTATATTTGAAAAATACATCTTTAAAATGATCTCTAATATAGACCCATAACATAATAACGAAAACACGTATTTTTCTTGATGCTGGTATAGGAGACCTATTGTATTTTATACTTATACTATATATACAATTTATTTGCGTAATATATTGATAATAATAATTTTATGATGTTTTCGGAAGTGGGCATTATATGGGAGCTATAGTAATTTTTGACCGATCTTATTTTAGAGGGACTACACGATGCACATAGGGGCAAAGGTATACCAAAAGTGACATTAAATAAACCGCGGTATTTTAACATAAGTGATTGGTATCGTTGAAAAGATAATTTTCTCTAGATTTTAAATATGTTTAAATATGTTTTTTTAAATATGTTTTATTATTATATGATTTATGCACTTTAAGTGAATTTGGTGAAGTAATTTATATGGACACTGTGGTCTAGTGTGCACCAATTCCATTTAAATTTGGTAGAGTAATTTATAGTTACCTAACATGTACTATGGATAAATTTTAAAATCATTAAACATCTATTCCGGGAATATTTTAGTAATAATTTTTCTTGTGTCAAATAAAAAAATTAATTAATTATAGAAAGCTAAACCGCTGGCCCGATTTTCTTGAAATTTTCACAATATCATTCTGTAATACTCGAAAGTAAAATAGGCTACTTTAATTTGCGATAGGAGCAGGAGGAAGCCCCCATACAATTAAATATTAATTATCACGTACCTTCAGAACTATTATAGAAAAAGTTCTGATATTAGCCATTTGGAGCCCCTTGTGCATTAAAACCGGTTATGTATACTCGTTTTAAAGTCTTCTTTAAAATGTATTTTAAATTTTGAAAACAAAACTTATGAATTTTGCAACAGAGAAATTCTAAAGGTCCCTTTGCGTAACAATGCCACTTATTTTAAAGTTATCCGACTCGAAAGTGCTTTAGAAATAGATATAATTCTTTTCATTTAATAGTAATCACTCTTTATCCACGCAAGCATAAGAACATTATATAGAAGTACTTATTTAAATAAAATAAGACTCATAAAATTTTATATATTAAATGTTAAAGCATTGACATAACATCAAAAAATAAATACCTATGTACACTTTTATACAAATTCACAGATTAAATTAATACTAATACAAGTATACACGCAGATAATAAGTACAGATGAACATTGATGCGGCAAACATATCATGTTTAAATGTATCTTTTATAATCACTGGAATAATTTATATAATTGGAGCAATGACATTATACTTGTTGTAATTAAACATTTTTTTCCATATTCAAACATTGGTTAGAAGATCATTTATATAAATAGTTCCATTTACCATAAAAAATCTTTTAAACCTATTTTTATATTCAATTATATGTTTATGCTCAATCATATTATATTCTCTGTGTATATTAAACATTTTTGCAAACTTTTTCCAAATCAGCTATTAATCTCTAAAAAAAAAAAGAATTAAATATTCAGCACATTTCATTAAAATTTTTCCACACAACTTAAGTAATTCAATTAAAAATTAATTGTTTACAAATGTTAATAAATAACATTTAATGTTTTACTAACACAACAAATTAATCTAGTAGAATATACTTAATTGTTTTTTCACCTTCTAATCAGTTGCAAAAAAAGAAAAGACAAAAAAAAAAAAAAAAAAACGATGTTATCACATCTCCAACAATTAAATAAATCACTGATTTTAGAATTGAACATAAAATTAAAAGGCACGTAATTATAGAAAATGTCATTAAAGAGTAATTAAATTAAATAAAATATTTAACTAAAAAAATATATATTTAAAATGTAAAACATGTGTATTAAAGCGGTAGAGGAGTTATTCTCATTTATTTATTTCTTTATTTTTCGATATTAATTGTAATAAAAAACACGCAAACTAAATCCGCTGTTTACAATAATAAAATTGATAACAATTTAATAATTACATATTAACTAAATCAGAAACAAACAAAAACAGATCAGGAAACACAAACATTAAACTTTTAATTATTTTATTATTTAATAGCTACGAAATAAATCTAAAAAAATAACAAAAACATTTTAAGTGACAGAGAAAGGTTAATGAGAAAAAATTTTGACGTATTTCACAGATAAGAATTTTTTTTTTTTTAAATATTGAATAAGTTTTTTTTTTACTTTCTATTTCTTATCAAATAAACTTTTGTTTTAGTTAAAATAATTGTTTTTTAATTGATTAATTTCAATTGATTTTAATTTATTATAATAACACGGTGCTACAAAAAAGTTTAATACACTTGGAATGTAACATATTGTAGTTTGAAGGTATGTGTGAGTAGATTACACTGGTCAGCAAACACAACTTTTTTCATCATCCTACAAAAAAAATATATATATATATATAGACTAGATAGAACTCGACATGCTAAACACGAATCTGGTTTCAGTTTTTTCCCATCAGGTTGATATTTTTTATGGACGTGTCTAATATTTCGCTTTTATAAGTATATTTCATCATAACTCGAAAACGGTGTGCACGATTTATATAAACTATATACCAAAATATGCGGAGTTAAATTGGCTTTAATTCGTTCTAATATCATTATTTTATCCGATCAATAGTTTCACTTAGAATATACAATTTTTTTTGCTAAACATTTTTTTTATTTAACTTAGCAAAAATCTGCTTTTGCTTTTTCTATCACGTATTGATCTTCTTTTATGGGCATGACTACTATGACCCCGCCTTTAGGCAGTGACACTCGTATAACTCGAGAACGGTTTGTCCAATTTAGATAAATTAAACTTCATAGATGCCGATTCAAATTATTTTTGAGTTATATTCACATAGTTTTTTGTTCACTTAATATTTCCGTAATTATTCGGAAATTAGTAACGAAAATAAAAAACAAATAAAAAAAAACGTGAAAGAAACTATAGTCAGTCAAGACTGACCATATGATAACATTTCATACCATTTTGTATGAGCATAAAAATTCGGTAAGGGGACTTATATTAGGGCCAATTATAGACCAATACTTTTACTAAATGTAAAATAAAATACAAAAATACAATCTAATGCGTTGCTACTAACATCTTTATGATTTTATGCCCTTTAGGGCATTTCCCGGAATTGAGTTTATATGGGAGCTATGGTAAATAATGGACCGATTCTCATAAAATTTTTATTTGCGCCAAATATTAACTTGACACTAACATTTTTATGGGATTTATGGACGTTAATGTAATTTCCGGAAGAAGGAGCTATGGAGAATTATGGACCCTCATGAAATTTGGCACAAAGATATACTCTTATACAAAAATTTTTTGCACCGAATTTTCTTGCATCACCTATGGTGGTGTAGGGTATAAATATGTGAAAATCGAGAAAATTTTGATCTTTTGGGTTTGTCTATTTCCTACGCTTTAGTTCGCATTGAGTTAGGTCTTTTTGCATTGTTTTTGCATTATTTTTTTCAGAGTATTTATAAATATTAAAAATAGTACTAAATTGTTTAAATATAGATACAACCAAGTAAATAAACAAAAAAAAAAATAATAATAAAAACAAAAATTTTGTTAAAATTTTTAATTTATAAAATTTTTTTTTTAACAATATCTTTATTTATCGATACGATATATATCTAAATGAAGAATAAACATGAATGAGGACCATTTGCAGTGTTCTGTTTTTAATTAAAAAATCCAACCAGTCGAAAGCAAAATAGCAAGTGACTGATTTAGACATTTTTGTTCGTATCGTTCGAAATACAGAAACCCAATTTTATACGAAAACTAGGGTGATCGATACGGTTTTCTAACCGGTTTTTAAACCGGTTTTTAAACCGGTTTTTTCTGTCAATGAGCTGTCGGTTTTTTCAAAATGTTCATTTTTCAAATATCGAATAGACCGGTTTTTTTAAACACAAAAAACCGGTTTTAAAAATAGCTTTTTATTTCAAAAAACATATACTAAATACTGATATTTGAATCAAAATTTATGAATATTTTTTAGAGTATTACTGTAATGTTTTAAAAATATAGTTTAAGGTTAAAACGAAATTAATTATTGTAATATAAATTAGTAATAATTAATTCAATCGTAACACCTGTAATATTTTTACACTTAATTTGAATGTTTTAGTCTTTTTTTTTTTTTTTTATTCAATATTTTTTCATTTTTCAAAGCTTTTGTTTTAAAAAAGTTTCGCCTACAGAATAGTTTCAGTAAAATTGATTCTGGCTCTTATCATATTAACCCATGGTATCTGTTTTGTTTGATTTGATGATTATTTTCTTAAAATTTTTATATTATATTATTCGTTCGTTCATATGCTTTGTTACACACAAAAATATTGGTTTAAGACACCACCTTAATTTGTATCAATCGTCTTTAAGTCGATTTGATGATGTTCGTCCGTCCGTCTGTCTGTTCATAAAAAAATAATTAATTAATTAATTAAAATACAGGTCACAATTTTGAACATGTATTAAATTTGAAATTTGGCACACAGGTTTCTTATAGTCTAAGAACGAAGCGTGTTGAAATTGGTTATGATCGTTCCATTATTTAAACTAGCGCAATGCAAATATCCTCCCGGAAAAGGGGTTTAACGATCATAAATCCCTTAAATGTAGTAAGAATTTTTTTTACACATGTAAGTTCTATATAAGTTAAAATCTGTGTTCCGAATTTCATGAAGATCGGTTAATAATTGAACATAGTATTGGCCCACAATTCCACAGGTTTAGAAAAGAAGACACTTCCCCGAATTTGGTGCACATAATTGAGTAGGGTATTGTCGGACTTGACCGACTATTTCTTTCTCGTTCTTATTGGATTAATAGTTATTTCCAAAAATAATTATGTGTAATATATTTTAACTTGAACATCATAATATTTACTGATTTTTCTTTAAGAAATATAGTCTTTTGGTAGAAATATTAACTTCTGCAAAAAAAAACCGGTTAACCGGTTTTTTCTGAATTTAAAAAAGTGCAACCGGTTTTTCCAAAATACCAACTATTCAAACTATTCGAAAACCGGTTTCTCCAAAAAGTCGAATAATCGATCACCCTAATGAAAACTCTTACGTTTTCGTACGACTTGTCGTTCGACACATTGTTCGCATAGAAGTGTGTTAGAGAAACCCAAATCAGTTTTCGTTTGCTTAGAAGGCGAAAGAAAGCATTCGTCTATTCGGTCTATTAGTAAAAAAATTTTTCAATTTTGCAAGAAAAAAATTTATAACTTAAAGATATTTTTAGTCCACATCTTTTGATGTATTATTTATATAAATAAATAATACATCGTTATTGAATTATGGTGAAATATACTTGAGTAATGGCCTCGTTATGGACGAAATAATTGACATGCCCATAAAAAAATAAGAACTGAAGGAAAAAACTGAAAGCAGATTCGTATTTAGTACATCAAAATCCATCAAGTCAAACTATTCGTCTTTGGTGTAGGATTTTTTGCCGACCAGTGTTATTAAACCATATTTAGAATTTTCGATATAGCCCTAAAATCGGGAATTATCTCGAAATACCTGTTAACAGATTTAAGTTATTTAAACTAGAAAGAGAAGTAATATTTTAAGGACATAAAATAAATTTTTAATGATAATTACATTTTAATGATTAAATTTAAATTTCATTTTATGTTCTTCAAATCTTACACAGTATTTTAAAAGGAGTAAGGTCATTTCTTTCTAATGCAGTTTAAAGAAACTTAAATTGGTCAAAAGCTATACGAAATGAAATTGTTTAAAACCGCGAAGTCCAACAAATCTTTGTTTTTTTGATACAAATCACGATTTTGGAGATATGTCCGGAATTCTAAAAATGGTATAATAATCTACTACTCATATCTACAAACTGCATTACATCACAAGTGTTTATTTACTGTAGCACCGTGTAAAATACTATAAATTTGCTTTGAATACCAATTAAATAATTTTCACACTATCTAATTTTATCATAAATTATTTAAAATATTCGTACATGTATTGGAGATTTGTTAGATAATTTATTTTTATTTCCTATTTGTATTTTAGAGCTCATGTGGGGATTTCCCTTCATTAGAATATTAAAAAATTAGATGTTATAACATTATATTGAATAGTAAAGTTTTGCAAATATGCTCAGAAGAGTTTAAAATTAAAACAATAGATTTTAAAATAGAGAAAAAATAGAAGTTCAATAAAAAGATTCCATAAGAAACTAGACTAACGTGTGTCCCAAATATTCTTACTTAAACATGCTGTATATTTTAAATAGAATCATAGAACATCAGAAGCTATAGATTTTTCTTCACCAATCATTGTTTCTATAGTGATGTTTATTAAACGAGTAAATATACATATGTATAAGGAGTGAGATCGAAAAATTCTTAACACACATTTTGCCCCATAACTTTTTTCGGAATCAATATTCAAAATTTTTTTTGATCTAGTTATCATGAAAAAATACTTCAGTTATTATTATGTTTAATAACAACCATGTTAATTTGTCCTTATTTTCATTAAAATAAGTGACAAAAAAGATTTACGTCCTACAAGTTATTAAAAAATTTAAAAAAATCCAAATAAGTCTTACAAATAATTGGCCACAGAATTAAATATCGTCCGTAAAACTGTTTCTAATGTTATTAAACAGTATCAGGAGAATTTGACTATTGATGTGAAACCTAGTTCGGTAAGAAAAAAGGACCACATGATATTGCGAAGGCCAGAAAATTGAAAGCATATTGAAAGGAACTCCAAACACATCTGGTAGAAAATCAGCTCAGTTTTCTCTGTGCTTCGACTATTTGGTGCGAAAATTTAAAGCTAATGGGAAAGTTGATAACATATAAAGTTCAAAAAATTCCAAACTGGAATTCTGCAAAAAAAAAAAAATTACAAGCCAAAAATAGGACTCGGAATTTAAAACCAAATTTCATACAAAAATACTCAAACTGTATAATTGACGAAGAAACGTAGGTGCTGGCAGAATCTTCGCAGCTTGTGTCTCAAAAATTGTTATTGCTAATGCTCGAAGCAATGTTGGAGATAAGTTCTTACAAAATTCATGGTATGACAAGCTTTTTGCAGTTGCGGCAAAACAGGAAAGTCATTTGATACATTCGGATCTACAAATACCAAAATATGCATAAAGGAATATTTGCAAAAAAGACTTCTTCTTTTCTTAAGAAAGCACAACGTGTCCACATATTTTTGGGCCCATTTGGTATTATGTCACTACGGTAAGAAAGCTCTGGAGTGGTACCAAATCAATAACATAGTTTTAGTACCAAGAGAGGTCAATTTTTAAAATTGTCCATAGCTTAGACCAGTGGAGAGATATTGAGCTCTTGTGAAAAGTGAATTCAAGAGCACAAAAAAGGTGTCCCAAAATACCAAAGATTTTAACATAAGATGTGGACACTGTTCCAAAAAAGTGACTGAAGCAACTATCAAATCTCCAAAGAAAGGGTTTTCAAAAATGGTCCACAATTTTATAATTAGTGGTTAAAACCATAAAAATTATATATTTCTGTAATCTGTGTTAAATTATCAAATGATTAAAAAAATAGTGAAAACTCTAAGATCAACCTTTTCCAAGTTATTGAATGTTATGTATGTTAAGAATTTTTCGATCTCACTCCTTATGAGTATATTATCCTACAAGGTTTTAAAAGGAGCCGAACTAGATAACATTACATTTATTCAAGTCACTCAATGTATATATAATTTTTTTTAACGTTTTCTTTATTTATATATTGAATCTACCTTTTTTAAGGCCTCACAATATGTATTCAAATCTTAAAACTAAAAACTAAAGACTACTTTATCAATGTATATGACCTACATAAAAAGGTCTTTAGTCTTCAATGCGATTTCCAAAGTAATATCCCATTTCTATTCCAAGAGATGTGCATTGAATTCCGGAAATAAATTACGTTCACTTTTATAAAATCAATATTATGTATTGGGAAGTACACATTTTTTATTTTAAAAATCGTGCAAATAATTTTGGGATGATATTGCATGTCAATAATCTTTATATGAATATAGAGCGTGTTTTAAAAAAACAAACAATTATTAAATATTTCATAAACGTGTATAACTTTTATATTTAGTCATTAAAACAGGGTATTGCCCCATAAAATAACAGAATACTTATAATTATATTTGACATATATTTAATGGGATCAAAAATATTTATGCATACATAACGCTCATTAAACTGCAATGTCGTCATAACTCAAAAAATTTGATTTTTCAAGAGACGAATTTTTAGTTTTTAAAATGTATGTCCAATTAGGTTACATTTCTAAGTACTAATCAAAAGGTACAAAAATGTGCTCCTATACAAAGTTTGAGGTAAAAGAAAAAAAAAATTTGTTGAAATTTGTTTGTTTTTTTTATGATATGTATTCAATAATTGGTAATGAAAAAATAATAGCTGCCAGTTTTCATTATTGTCAAGAAAGACGCTTTCATGCAAAGGCAATTTTTTTTTGTTATCCTATTTTCATTTAGAGCTAAAAAATTAAAAATGTGAATTTTTTTCATTATTGGCATCCAACAAATGAAAAAACAGCTGAGAGTTTTTTTTATTAAAGCCCAGCAAAATACAATTCGAAAAGACATTTTTTTATAAAATCTATGTTTTCAAGATACATAATTTTCCAAAATAGGCAAACATTGAGGTGTCAAAGGAGAAAAATGTGTAATATTTTGAAGTTTTTTAGATTTAAATTGATATTACAAAGTACTTATTTATAATCGAATATAAAATGCTGCCAGTTTTTGGTTAAAACTTTGAGGTAAATAAAGAGAAAATTATTTAAATTTTTTGTTTCCGGATTTTATTTAAAGTAATAAACCCGGTCAGAAAAAAAATTTTTGTTCTATAAATAAATAAATAAATAAAATAGGCTTTAAGTTGTTCTAATGTAAATTTTTTTCCGCTCAATAGTTTCAGAGTTATTTTGAAATAAGTATTCGAAAAATATATATTTTTTCGATGCAAAATTAAAGATTTTTTTTAAATAAAATTTCTTTTTAAAATTTAAAACATTAAAAATGTTTCAATTTATCTTCTCTATCTCAAAGCTGGTAAGACTACGAATAAAATAAGCTACGTATATTCAAAATTGATGCAGAAATCTTTCATTCTCAGTTAAGTGAAAATATCCATGTATTCCTTTGTATTGTATTCTTTTTTTTTTTTTAATCGGTAAAATTTTGATTCATAACTTTGTAATTATTGATCGAAAAAATGTATACACACCTTGAAAACAATTTTGTGTCTGCATCCTTTGGTGTATCAATGCAAACCGTTCATGAGTTATAGTCTCGAGTTTTTTAGTGTGAACGCTGAATAAGGTGATGATATTAGTCATGGTCATAAAAAAATCAGTACGTGATAGAAAAAAAGTGAAAGCTGATTCTTGTTCAGCTCGTCAAATTCTATCTAGTTCACCTATTTTTGTTTAAAGAAGAAAGATTTTTTTTTGCACACCACTGTATTTTTACTTAATTGTAGATATACATGAGTATTTTCACTTAACTGTGAATAAAATCAAGCTAAAAAACAGCTACCAATTCTTTATAAATGTAGAGAAAATGCCGGTTTATAAATGCTAATTGTAAAAAACTCCATTTTAGTAAAGAAAAGATTAATGAAATCAATATTCTTCCTTTTATGAATGATATTTAATAAAAGTATCTTTCATTTTTATATCTAGTTTTAATTAATTAAATTTAATTTTAAAAAATTACACATTTTTAAAATATTTAAATAAGAGATCTAAAAATTTTCGAAAAAACTGCCTATTGCACAGTGTCACATTTGGCAGTTTTAGAACGACAAAAATCCAATTCTGGAGATATTGGTCTGAAATTGTATATTCTGTTAGTATATAAGGCCATAAACATTTACAATAAAAATAGGCAGGTAGAATCACTGTCACTCCCATACTAAATAAAATAACTTTATTTGTATGAATTTCGAACATATTTTTAAATAATTCCTAAAAAATTGCTAATATGAAATACCGCACAATTTTTTCTAATACTTTAAAAAATAGCAAAAAGTCGTAACCAATATTCTCAAATATAATTTTATATATGTTCTTTTATATGACAATCGTATTTTTAAATTGGAACTCGTTGGAACTTTTTAGTTCCAGTCCAGAGTTTCCCAAAAAAAAAAAAATTAATATTACGATTTCTTTTAAATAAAAAACAATATTTTCAGTATTGATTACACAGTGAAACACTGATTCTGCGGCACGAGGTTTCTCAGTAAATTGTTTCAGTTTAGTTTTTTAACCTTCATATCTATGTCAATAACCTATGGGGAAGGGTCTTATATTAGACCAGTGGCCAATTATGGATCGATACTAAATGTAAAATAAAATATGCGACTACAAAATATTACTTCAATAATACCCTTTATATGAATTTGTTCACTTTTGGGTGATTCCTGAAAGTGGGCCCTATATGGGAGCTATGCTAAATTATGGACCGATCTTCATAGTTTTGGCAGAATGGTTTATACTTATACAACAATTCTTTTCACCGAATATCGTTAAAATATTGCTATATTCAAGGCATTTATAATCACTAAACCCCGGGAGAACATTTATATGGGGGCTAGATGAAAAAATTCCAACCATCTATGTTGATGTAGGGTATAAACATTCTTAAAAAAGTCAAATTAAAAAAAAAAAGAAAACAATTTTGTTACCGAATTAAAAAAAAAAAAAAGTAGTTTTAGATATGGTTTTACAAAGATGGGTTTCATATAATTTTTTATTTTTTTTTCTTTTTGTAATTAATAATTTTATTTTTTTGCACAATTTCGTAAATAGCAAAAAAAAAAAAAGTAATATTGGTTTAAAATTTTGCAGTTATGAGTAATAAAAGACATATCATGGGATCGTTTGCTGAAAAAATTAAGTGAATATCGGTTTTACAGTCGTTTAAACATTAGAAGTCATAATAATATTTTTTACAAAAAGCGCGATTTAAATTTTTTTAGCATAATCTTTTACTTGTTTCTTAATTGATGATAAATTTTACATCGAAAATTGATTTTATATTTCAAAATATGAACTATAGTGCGAAATATGAGGGTTTGATTTTTGAGATTAAGAACATGTTTTTTGGTCCATACAATTAATTATAAGTCCATAAAATATTTTGACGCCATTTAAATGTTTGTATTAAGCAAGTAAAATGCTTTCATTTGACATCAGTATTAACATCATTTATACTTCACGATTATTGACAGCGAAATTAGTTTGGAGATGAATGCCGCTATAGCGATGATCTAAAGTCATATCTACACTGAAAAAATTCAGAACAAAGTTTTGAAATTTGGTGAAAATTTTCCAAATTGTAAAAATTTTTGTATTTCAAATTTTTGGTTTCATTTTCTATCACCGCATAACGGATAGTAAACCGGATGCTTATTATACAGCCTTTCGACTGGTTAATGGTTTAAGTCAATGAGTTATAAATTGTCAGTGTAAAACTAAAATGAATTCAAAAATCGTCGAAAGTTTCAACTCAGTTTTTTAACATTTTTTTAGGTTTAAATGCCTGTACTTCAGTGGGATTTTACGCGAATAACTTAAAACTTAGGTTTTCCTATTTATTTTGTAAGATTTATATATACTTAGATGATTCCTTCGACATGTTACACATGGAATGAAAAAATCAATATACCCCCCATCTCTTAGATGGTGGGTATAAAAATCCAAATTTATCTCACAAATAATTGGCCAAAGAATTAAATGTCTGCCGTAAAACTGTTTCTAATGTTATTAAGCAATATCAGGAGAATTTGGCCATTGATAGGAAACCTAGTTGGGAAGAAAAAAAGGTCCACATGATATTGGGAAGGCCAAGAAAATTGAAAGTATATTGAAAAGAACTCCAAACACTTCTGGTAGAAAAGCAGCCCGGTATGCTTAGTGTTTTGACTATTTGGTGGAAAAAGTTAAAATTAATGCGGAGTTGAAATCATATAAAGTCCAAACAGGAATGCTGCAAAATATTTATACGCCAAGAATAGGACACGAAAATTAAAATCAAATTTTATACAAAATTACTCATGTTGTATAATGACGACGAAACGTATGTGCTGGCAGAATTTTCGAAGCTTCTGTGTCAAAATTTTTATGTAATAAGTTTAGGACTCAAAAGCAGACAAAATTTCCTAAAAAAATCCTGGTATGACAAGCTTTATGCAGTTGCGGCAAAATATGAATATCGGAATATACATCAAATAATGTTTGCAAAAAACACTTCTTCTTTTCATAAGAGAGAACCATGTGTTCACACATTTCTGGCCCAATTTGGCATTATGTATGTCACTACGGTAAGAAAGCTCTGGAGTGGTACCAAAACAATAACATAGTTTTTGTACCAAGAGAGGTCAATCCTCCAAATAGTCCGAAGCTAAGACCAGTGGAGAGCTATTGGGCTCTTATGAAAAGTGAATTAAAGACCACAAAAAAGGTGTCCCAAAATATTGAAGATTTTAAAAGAAGATGTACAAACTGTTCCATAAAAGTGACTGAAACAACTCTCAAATCTCCAATAGAAGGTTTACCAAAAAAGGTCTACGAGCTCATAAGTAGTGGCTAGAACTATAAAAATAATATATTATTTCTGTGATCTGTAATAAAAAAAAAAAAAAGAATGGAAACTCTAAGATAAATTGTTTCCAAATTATTGAATTTTATATATGTTAAGATTTTTTCAAACGCACTCCTTACGTAAATTTTTGAACTTTCAATAACAATCATGATTATAAAATAAAACACATGGTGCTACAATTTTGCACTCTATTAGTTTCAAGTCTTGTGAGTTTTTTTGTTTAAAATACTATGTATTGCCACAAAATATACTAAGGTTTAAAGTATAGAATTTTATACAAAATTTAGTTCTTTCGTTTGTAAGTATAAAATAATATTAATATTTAATAAATTTTGTATCATTTTTATTTTAGGATAAAAATTAATATCTTTTTAGACTGTTCGAATTTAAAAAAATTTTTTAATATAATTTGTTCATATGACTCACTCACTGCTCCCTAATTTTTTTTAAAGATTTTAAATTTTTAATATGTTGTAATATAAGTATAATGTTTTATTACCTTAAATTTTGAGTTGTGGCTTTTTTATGACAGGAAAAATATTGAATTTAATAACAACAACAATTAAATAATACAAAGCATACACATACGATTTTAGTTTTTTACTAATACCAGCACGGTGTCAATAGAGTTTTTATTATTATTGTTGTATTTGAAATTTATTTATATTTTGTATTAAATCAAAATAATTGAAAATAATAAGTGTATTTTTGTTGATATTGTTGTTAATTTTACAATAAATTTTAACAATATGGTAGTTGTAGCTATTTTATGGATGATGGTTTTAACTTTTTTTTACAATACTGAAAATTATTAAATAATTTGCGGATTTTGTTTGTTGTTAAGTTAAATTCAAATAAATAAATATTTTCACATATGGAAATTTTCGTGTTGAAATTTTTAGTTTTAAGCAAATTATTATTATTATTTTTTTTTTTCTTTTTTTGTTTGTTGCTGTTATTAAAAGCTATTAGTTCTTATTTTTTTTATAGTTTTTTTTTTTAATTAATTATTTAAATATGTATATAATTTTCGTTTATTTTTTAATTTAATAATACTACTTGGTTTTAAAAATTTAATTGTTTTGTAGAGGGTTGTTTTTTTTTTTTTTTTTTTGTTAATTAGACGATTTTAATACAAATTCACAAAATTATTATAAATTAAATTTTATTTTATCCATTAATAAATATTATTAAAATTTTTTTATATGTACTTTATTTTTTATTTAAATTAATTTCATTGTTTATTAATTTTTATTTGTATTATTTTGTTATTGTTATTTTTTTATTTTCGCTTTATTTATTAAACGAGTAGGTACTTCATCTGTCAAACATTTTTTTAATTCTAATTTGAATAAACGAAAACCACGTCTATTAATCCAAAAATATCAACCGTCTGCGCTGGCTTAAAGTCAGTGACTAAAATTCGCATTGATAAGCTAAGCTACCGTTACCTAAAGTCAAGTTCAGCAAACAGCACAGCTAGACGTCGTAGCTTGGGACAGTGGTTAGACAAAGCTTTATGATTTCATATATTATATTTATCAAACACACTCTCACATTCATAGCTACAAATCCATATAGAAATAATGTCAGTCTCTTAATCAGTCACAAAAGTTAAATAATGATCTACTACAATTTTGTTTTTTTTTTTTTCTTTTTTGTTTTTGAAAACGCTTCTTCGTTTCACATACAAATCAAAAATAGTCTTAACAAGTTAAAAAATCTCAACGGTCTAGAACGACTGCATAATATCATACACCATATTAGTTTCGGACATATATTTCATGAAATATTAATTAAAAAATATTTCAGTTAGGAATCAATGTAAGCGCAGTCCAATTTTAAAAAAGTGTACATTTTTATTCAACTTTCTAATGAGATTTGAAAATCATGCTAAGCCAGTTTTCTTTTTTTATTTATTTGAAATTTTTATACCCACCATCAAATAGTTGGGGGGTATATTGAGTTTGTCATTCCGTTTAACATGTCGAAAAGATCATTTAAGACCCCATTAAGTATACATATTCTTGGTCCTGGTAAGATTCTGAGTCGATCTAACTATGTCCGTTCGTCTATTCGTCTGTTGTCGTAGAAGACCACCTAGGAGAACGATATTTGGCTCAAATATTTAGCTTTGATATTTGTTTGATATTGAAAATGGGCAAAGTTGATTAATAAACAAAAAAGGTATGCGCCAAATACGAGAAATATAGGGTGTCCATTGTAACTTCTCTTCATACTTTTCTGCAGATATCTTTTAAACAAACGCATATTGTACAGATAGATAGACGATCGATATGAACTCGGAAACCAAAAATGGGCGTAATCCACCCACCTCCCATATGAGGTGAAATATCAACAAAATTTTGTACAAACCCGGAAAAAGAATGGGCGTGGCGTGCCCACTTTATTGCCCACTTCCCAGTAAGGTGAAAATTTAAAAATTGCATATGGTGGATACGACTAAGCCGAGTATAACGTTATCACTTGTTACTTTTGCCTTATGTAGAGTGCATAGACGTTTAAGAGAAAATTTAACACAAGTTCAATATTTCGAGTGTGTAAACAAATTTTACATTTAATTTTTGAACTTTATCTACATTTTATCACTTACATACACATTTTCAAATTATTACTGTATAAAAACACTCAAACAAATAAAGAAAATAGTAAATAGAAATTTAAAACACAACCAAATATATAACACGTTGCAAAAATATTATGGTACAAGTATATGCAAGTTTGTCAGCCTTAAAATTATTAAACTTGTTGCAAATGTGTTAATATTGATTAATTAAATTAATACTAAACTAAAACTAGTAAAAAAGCTTTAGTGGATCAAACCCAAACATATAATATACCCTACAACATTATGTTTGTAATCAAAGTGATATTTGCGATCTAATTGCGACCAGCACTTTATAGCCAGACGGACGGACATCGTTTTATTGACTCAAAAAGTGTTTATGAGTTGAATTGTGTACTTTTAGATAGGCGTCCGAAGATTTATTCTGCGCGTTACATACATTAGCACAATACCCCAATCACTTATGGTGGTGCACAATGGGGCACTAAGATTTATACTCATATACAACTTACTTGCGACGAATTTCATTAAAATATAGCTATTTTTAAAGGATTTATGATCGTTAACCACTATCCCGGGAAGATATTTATATGGAGGCTAGGTGAAATATTGGACCGATCATAACCAGTTTCAATAGACTTCGTTCTTGTGACAAAATAATTGTTTATGCAAAATGAAAGAATATGATTCTGAGCCGATTGGTTAACTTAAAGGTGGGTCTACCTATGGTGGTGTAGAGTATAATTAACAAAAACATAAACAACTTTTTACAAAATACTTTTACAATATAGGGCAACACTGATTTAGTCATTCGGAATTTGTCAATAAATTTGAATACACATAATCATGAAGTTCTAAGCCTATAAATTACCTTTTAGAAATTAAATCTAGTTCTCAACATAAACCGCCAAATATAAAATTATATATTGCAGCATATCTCGAAAATCCGATTTTGTTAAATTAGATGTTAAATTAGAAAAAAGTTATAGTCGGTCAAGAACGAGTCGGTCAAGACACCATTGTGTATGAGCATAAAAATTCGGGAAGGGGACTTATATTAGATCTGTGGCCAATTACACTGGTCGACAAAATAATCCTCCACGATAGACGAATAGTTGGACTTGATGTATTTTGATATGCTAAACAGGAATCTGTATATAAGAGGTGTTCGGTAAAGTGGGCGGACCACGCCCATTTTTGTCTTTCCAAGTTTACTTTGGTCATTTAATTATTTGTACAATATTTCGTTGATTTTCATCTTATATGGGAGGAGGGCGGTAAAGTGGGCGGACTACGCCCATTTTTGGTTTTAAAATTTATATTGACCCTAGAACTATCTGTAGAAAATTTCGTTATCGTACATGCTTTTGTTTAAGAGTTATCAGCAGTAAACTATGAAATGAAGCTGCAACGGACACCCTGTGTCTCTAGTATTTTGCCCATAACTCTTTTTTTTGCTCATTTTCAATACCAAACAAATCTTATATAAGATAAATTTTGAGCCAAATTTCGTCCTCCTACGTTGCCCCGTTCGAGCCCTATCTTGCTTTCAGCCGACAGACAGACGGATATAGCTAGATCAACTCAGAATCGATCCAGGCCCCAGAAAATATACACTTTATGGGGTCTTATATGATGCTAAATTCGACATGTTACACACGGAATGACAAAATCAATATACCCTTCATCTTTTTGATGGTGGGTATAAAAAGAAATCTTGAATTTAGCATGAAAAAAAATTTTTCGGACACTTATTTCGAAATATCTCCTAAACTATTGATATACTCGAGTAATCGGCTTATTTAGGACGCAATATTATACACGCCCGTATAAAAAAATCTCGACCTGATGGGAAAAAACTGAAAGCAGATTCGAGTTTAGCATGCGAAATTCTATCTAGTCCACATATTATTATTATTATTATTTTTTTTTGAAGGAGCACGAATAATTTCTTTTTTTGTCGACCAGTGTTATAGACCAATACTTTTACTAAATGTAAAATATACAATTACAGCATAATGCGTTGATAATAACATCTAGGGTGATTCCCAGAAGTGGGTTTACATGGGAGCTATAGTAAATCATGGACCGATTCTAATGAACATTTTTCAATGTTGTCTCTACTTATATAAAACTTATTTGTGTCGAATATTAACTTGATGCTAACATTCGTTTGGGATTTATGAACGTTAATGTATGAATTATGTAAGCTAGACAGGAAAGTTTATTTGAAAAAATGGAGTCCATAATTTTTCTAATTTTTGGAATTAAACTGAAGTTTTTGTAGAAAATTGGAATTTGGATAAACTATAAATATTTTATCTCTGTTTGTTAAGATAACTCAACGAAAATTTCAGTGTTTGTTGATTTGGACTTTTGAAATGATAAAGTATAGAAAAATTTCAAATTTTTCTAATAGAATCCCGACGAAAATCCCAAAAATGGAAAATTTACCCATAAAGTCCTTATATATTGAGGGTTTGGAAAAAGCCATTAAAAAACTCTTTGGAACACATTAGAGTTTTTGAAACTGTATTTGGTTTACATTTCAAAATTTAAAATAGGTCAAATTCATAATGGTCTTTACATAGTCCTGTTGGGGGATTGGGTTGTAAACACTCTTTCGGCAAAAAAAAACAACAACAAATTATAGTTTTTGCACAATTTTCCATTCCAAAAGCGTTTATTTTTGGACTCAGAAGAAATATCGACAAAATTTCTGTTCGATAGAAAATTAATCAAAGTCGGATAAAAATATTGGGATATATATTGAAAAAACTGGACCAAGATTTGGAAAAATTGATAAAGTTGAAATTTACAGTGCTATTCTCATAGCACGTGCATGTTTTTTAAAGATATTATCAAGGGCTTTAAAAAGAAGTCAAAATATTTTTATAATCGAATAAGAAACAAAAATTTTGCCAGCGATGAAAAATTTTCTATGTCAGAAGTACCCTATTTTGAGTCCTAAGAGTACCGCTCCTGAAGGCTATGAAGGAACCCCCTGCCAAACTTAAAATTTTATACTCCTCGGCTATAACTGTGAAAATTTCATTTGGATGTGCTGTTGCAGATATCAGCAAATATAAATTAAAAATCCAATACCTAAGATATCAGTCTTTCGTTTTATATTGATTTAAGTTTGGAGCAATCAATACACATTCAATGTAATCTCCACAATAATTTTTACCACGGTTCTATTGTTTTTAAAACCAATGGCTAAAAGTAAAATCTATGCAAGGTTCTCCATCTAAAATGCACAGTGGGGCAGATTCGAAAATTTATGAAAATAAAACTGTAACTTCTAATCGGCTAGTTGGATTTGGAAGGGTGACCCAACAGACCCTCAAGGGCGGAGCCAAGGAGGCTTAAAGTAAGTTACTTTTTTAATTGCTTATCAAATTGTTGTTTCTCGTCCGATTTCAAATATTTTTACTTCTTCTTAAAGCCCTTGATAAGATCTTTGAATAACATGCATGTGCATTTTAAATTTTATATATCATTGTAAGCCTTGGTTAGACTTGCAAAAAACATGATTGTGTGAGTTATTTATATCTTATAGTTATCGAGTTATTTGCTGTTGAAATTTTAAGTACCTCAATTTTGCAAGTTCTTGGTCCTGATTTTTTCATATATATCCCAGTATTTTCCACCGATTTTATTAGTTTTTTTCTTTGGCTTATTAAAGAACAAAATTATCTATTAAATAAAGAAAATTTGAAGTCGATGTCTTTATCGAGTCCAAAAATAAACGGTTTTGAATTTGAAAATTGCAAAAATTATGTTTTTTTTTTTTTTTTTTTTTGTGTGTGTTTTTATGACCGAAAAAGCGTCTACGCCATTTTTTTTCTATAAATTAAAAATTTCTTTAAAAACACATACAAATTTTATACTTTCACAGAGATGACTTTATAATTGAAAGTAATCTCAATAACCCAAGTGGTCAAGGTACACACCCTCCCGAATTTGCCCCATTTTATATGAAAGTTTTGAATTTAGTCTATATTTTCTAAAATCCCAAAGCACGAATCTGCAAACGGAATACAGTTAAAGAATCTATAATATGTTATTAAAAGTTTTCAATCAAAATCTACGGAACTTCGAAAAAAAAGTGGATTTTATAGCTGTATACAACTTAACATTATACACTCCTCTGCTACTCCTAAACCAAATATGACGCAAATCCAACATATCGATTAGAATTTACAGATTTATTTCCAAAAATTTTCGATTTTGCTCCATTGTGAAATAGTATAAATTATATTCCAAGAAGTTTGAGATGCAAAAATAACAATATTTAAAATTTTCTACCAATTTGTTCAAAAATTTGTTGTATTAAATATACAAAATTTGCTACCAATTTCAGGACAGTTATATTTGTTGGAAGTTTCCAATATTTTTGAATAACTTAAATGAACTCTTTTTTACAATTAAATTTAATTTAACTATGAATATCGGTTGGAATATATTTTCATGAAATAGTTCATTATATGTTAACTTTACAATAAATTAAAAATTAAAAAAAATATGATCAGTTATTATAAAAGGGGGTTATAAAGCAAAGTAAAAAAAAAATCATATTTTTGTGAATATTTCTGTCACTGTATGTATTAAACAACATTTGCAAATGTAATGCTTTTGTTAGTGTTGTTAAGTATTGCACTGCTCCTGTAAACAAATTAAAATTCCGATCAGCAATTTTTAATACAAAGTCACTAACACATTTCTCAAGGTTATTTTGAATTTAAAAATCTTAAAATTTTTATTATATATATTTTAGACTTAATTAACATAATTTAAACGATTGATGAACTTAGTAACAGAGAGCTCAAGGCTGAATCTCCTCTCGGACTTAAAAACTCCCACTATTTGATTATTACATATTACCCAACTCAAAAACATTATACCCTTAATGTAGGGTATAAAAATCAAATGCTCTTTTTCTCCACTTGTTTGCACAAGCTTCCGCAGTTACTAGACAATCTTTTTTAAGTTGACAGCTGTAAGCGTCAGCGTTTTAAGTCAAAGCGTTTTTCGTTATATTTACTGTGTGCCAAAAGAAAGCAGAAAATGCGTTTGATTTGTACGACAATGTTTGTAGTCTTTTTTATTCTTTTATTTGTTATTAAATATTTACTTTTGTTTACGTTTTCTGTTTTTGTTATTGTTGTCATATCTAGCAAATTTTTTGTGTACATACATACATACATACATACATACATATATATTTTTTGTGGTTTGCTTATTGCTATAATATTGTTTAGCATGTTGTTAAATTAAGTTTTTTTTCATATTCGACAACTTGTGTTATGCGATGACACTTCAATACAATTGTTAAACTATTCGATGCGTGTGTAACGTCTTTAAAAACAATTTAATTTTACTAAATATTTGAAACTTTATTTTAATTTTTTTTAAAGAAAAATGTACTCTCAAATAAATTCTGTTAATATCTGGCCTTTAAGAAATTTTCGTATAAACATATGAGAAAAATATATGATATCCTAAACCATTCTGCATGTACATACATCAAAATTCGGGAAATGATATTATATTGCACCTGTGGGCAATTTTTGATCGATACTTGTATTAAGAATATTATATTTCTATGAAACTTATGTATGAATTATAAAATGTTATTTACGCGTTTTAGGGCGATTCTCCGAAATGGGTCTTATATGGAACTCATGGTTAATTATGGACAGATTGTGATAAAATTTGGCATTGCGATTTTTACATATCTAAATCTTATTTATAACGTTAAAAAGATTTTCGAAAGAGGAATTTATATGGGAGCTATGATCATTGATCTATAGAGTGTCCCGAAGAAAGCCTTTTTCGAGATTTTGATGTAGGAAGACCCCTCAAACGATGCGTAAAAATTAGCTTAACACGAAAAAAATTTTAAAATTGGTATTCAGTTCTTTACCAGCGATTAAAAAATCATAGATCCCATACATTTCGGTAAAAAAAGTTTCGATTTTTTAATCGAAATGGGTATCAAAAAATTCGTAATTTTATGCTGGTTATGGAAATATATTTTAAAATTTTTTCCCATGGGATTTTGTTTAGCTAGAAGACTTTTTAAGGAATTTTGACGAACAATTTTTTGAAAAAATTTGGAAAATTATATATTATCAACAGTACTTTAATGCAAATTTTTAATATTTTAGCCTTAAAGGGAACAAAATTATAAAACTCTTATCTATTAAAAAAAATAATATCGAACTTTTTTTTTGCATGATGTACTAAAATGACGGTTTATGGATCAAAATTTTTGCGGAAATCTTTTTAAATATTTTTTTTTTTTTTTTTATAATTGGCGAAAAATTACGAATTTTTTGATACCCATTTCAAGACAAAACTCAATACTATTTTTTGGACGAAATGTGCTACACCCGTGACTTTCAATCGCTGGTAGGGAACTGAAGATCAATTTTAAAATCTTTTTTAATAATTTTCCCATATTAAGATAATTTTTGCGCATCGATTGAGGGGTCTTCCTACAAATATGTTTATAAAACATATATGTGCCAAATTTTAATTAAACATTGACATATTTAAACTCCAATTCAGGGCGGACATTTGTATTGAGCCAAGGTGAAATAATGGTCTTATCATTTCAATAGGCTTCGTCTTTGGATCATAAAAGATATGTAGTTTGATTACAAGATTTTCATGGACAGACAGACGAACATCTCCTAAAGTGCTGCTCGGATCGAATTGAAATGTATGGAAGAGTAATAGAGGAGGACCCAAGCTTTCAGAAAAATCATCTTTCAGTCACCCTGTGATAATACGACAGGGTGTCAAAATTTACTATCACGAAATATATTCCGAAACAATATGCTAAAAAAATTTTTCGATTATCGTGAAAAATGTTCAGTCAACACACAAAGTCATCAATATGAAAAATGGATATTTTTTAAAAATTTTTATTTACATATTTCAATATTTCAAAAGACAGGGCTTCATAAATGGTTAATAAAGAAATTTGAATTTTAGAAAAAAGCTTAATTTTTATCGATCAATAAAAAATATCACGCGAGTTTCTTTTTAATTTATCGACGATATTTAGTCAGGAAGTATAATGCGATCAATTTGACACTAAATTGTTTACTGCTCGACCAAAAATGAATGCAGGATTGCAAATATTATGAAAAAACTAAATTTCTAAACAACTTTTCCGAAAGCTTAGATCCTCCTCTACAACTCTTTTATACATTTGAACTCGATCAGAGTAGTTTAGGAGATACAGATTTATTACCAAAAAATTTGCGTTTGGCTCCACTGTGTATAGGTTATAAACATGTTGATGATCTTTTCTCAGAGAGGTTTTCAAACTTTAAAAATATTATTTAAAAGTATACGTATACCCTTTGAATATGAAAAAAAATATATTTGAAAATATTATTGACAAAAAAAACTTCACATTGCCATACATTATGTTAACAAATACAATAAACATAAACTGCAACGAATCCAAATGTAATTTTAGCATTTAAGACTGCATCAAGGCTCTTTTCAAAAAGAATCAATATAATTATGTACATTTTATAGTTTTCGTTAAACAAAATAATAAAATTAAATAATTAAATAAAACTATGACATTTATTTTTTTTTTTTTTTTTTTTTTTTCTTTTGCTAAAAATAATTTAAAATATTTGCCACAAAAATAAATTTTAAGTTATTCAGCTGTTTAAAAAAAAATATATATATTGTCCATTCCATGAGAGAACGCCCAAAAATATTTTTTAATGTCATTCGTTTTGTTCATATTTGGTACGCATATAACCAGTGTTGCCAGTTTAGCCTTTTTAAGGCTAAATCTAGCCTTTTTATTTTGCTTTTAGCTTCAAAATTTTCGTTTTAGCTTCTAGCTTTTTTATAGCCTTTTTTGATTCTTAACATAGCTTTAAAAAGGCTAAAAATTTACAAAGTTTATTTTGAAAAAAATCACAAATTTAAGCATTTTTGTGAATTAATTCGCACAAAAAATCTAAATTTTTTACATTTAGCGAAAATTTTCGCCTGCGGCGCTTCATTCTAGAAGAATATTAAAATTATTTATTAAAAACTTTATTATCCATATTAACTATTTATGTTAAATTTGTAAATTCGCTAATATATCTTCAAGAAATACCAAAAACTAATAAGAGGTAACAAATAAATGTGTTTTTTAAAAAGACAATATATTAGCTTTTTTTCTGGCTTTATTTTTTGAGACATTTAGCCTTTTCTGACCTTTTTTAAAGTCCAATTAAGCTTCTTTTTTTTCTCAAGTCCTGGCAACACTGCATATAACCTATGGAGCCACTTAAATATCTCCATTTTTATGTTTTTTTTTTCTTGAATTTTAAAAAACTGACGAATTTATTTAAAGACAGAAAAATCGCAAAATTGTGTAACTTTAAACATCAATATATTTAAAAGTTAACAGCTTTTAATGATTGAAATTGCATATATAAGAGTAATGTGTCCATTATAAAAGTAGCTATTTAAAAACAATATTGTCATTTAAAAGTGAATTCATAATGCAAATGCAATTTTAGGATGCATATTTGAAAAATGCACCTTTCAATTTGTTTCTTCTTCTGTTATAAAAAAACATTATTATGTTTGCTAAAAATTACAATATAAATTGTTCTGGGACAAAATGGTCCACTATTTTAAAAAATTTTTTAAAAATATTTCTTAATAATTTTTCTTACAAAAATTTCTTTTTTAAAAAAAATTACTTTTTAAAATATTAAAAGAAAATTAAAATCGAAAAGGTAGAAATTTTTCAAACATGCATTCTAAAATTGCATTTGCATTATGAAAACATTTTTGAATTATAATATTATTTTTAAATGACTACATTAAAAGATACTTATTCATCTTCTACATGCTGTTTAAATCATTAAAATCCGTTAACAACTTTTAGAGATATTGATATTGATGTGTTTCCGATTTATCTGACTTTTCGAAAAATCAAAATAGAGAATAAATTCGCGAATTTTTTAAAATTTAAATAAATTAAAATGGAGATATTTAAATGGCTCCATAGGTTATATGCGTACCAAATATGAACAAAATCGGATGATCCTCCGTAAAAACGATATAAATATTTTATTGAAACAAAATATTTCTTAATTTTTAAATAAATAAATAAATAAATAAATAAATAAATAAATAAATAAATAAATAAATAAAATAAAACCATTTGAAGGGTATAATAAATTCTCCTACAATGCATATAGTCTACAGACTTATTTATACATTTAAAGAATTTTTATTATAGTTAACCCAAAAAGCCAATTCACCCCCGTCTTTAAAATGCCCCTTCCTTTTTTTATTTATTATTATATTCTCCAACCAAGTCTATTTAAAACTAAGTCAAGTTTAACATTGCGCGCTTCATTGATGTTATTTGAGTGTATCTTTTGTTCTCGTGTAGTTACACAGAAATATGTATATGTATGTATTTAGCTATTGTAATTAAAAAAAAAATAAAGTAGTATTAGATAAATTTAATACTAGTAATTATTAAAAATACAAAAAAGATATTGAATTTTATTTTCAGTTTTTACTTATATTAACCCCTGAAGTGTTTAATTATAAAAATGAAACAAAATAGATCATATGAATTCACAAAAATTTATTTAAAATTTAACCCATATACGAGTTTTATATTTATTTACATTTATAAGAATAAAGCCTAGTTCCCATAAAAATAATTTTTTCAGAATAGAATTTAAACGGCAATAAATGTCACAAATGCATATGGATAAAATAATTTCTGCAGAAATATATGCGACTAATCATGATATCTTTTAGTTGGGCAAAAAAGAAACTGATAAAGAGCTGAAAAAGTCATAATATTAACATTGTGTTGTCATTGGAAGGAAGTATTTACCTAGAGGTGAAAAAAAGCAGCAAAAGTTCTTTTTTTACCCATGGTTTGTCATTGGCAGGATGTTCTTCTTTTAAAACGAAAGCGATTTTGATTTCGAAAGAAAAAACTTGGCAATTTTTGTATATGAAACCTATATATGTATATGGACTTCAAAAGAGAACAAAGTACATATTTTATGCTGTTTTGGAAGTTGTTAACAATTTCTTCCAAAATAGTGAAAATTAATGTATTTTTAGCCAGAAGGTTAATAATTCCTAAGAAATTTTTTTCAGCGATTTTTCAGTTCCTTTATAAAGTATGGTAATTAGTTTGTTCTGAAGAATTTTTGTCTTCTTTTGTATGTATGAGATTTTAAGATTATTCAAAATTCAGTCATTATGCTATATAGTTGAGCACGAGTTTCACTTTCAGGGTAGCACAAGGCATTGTATTCTATAAAATATAAAAATAAGCTTCAGTGCTTATCACTATCAAAAAAAATATTCATCAATTACTTTTGAACTTGTAACTTGACAACTTCTAAAATATCTTGACAATCTAGTTCATTCAACGCCGTCTGGCAACCCTACATTAGATGCTTTTAAAACGTAAAATTTACAAATCCCATTTGTTTTCCAGCAAAACATAAAATTTCTTGCAAAAAGTTAAAGACTAGTAATTGGTAAATATTACAGGACCATTAAATTTAATTTAAAAAACGAGAAAAAAAGTGATAGTCGGTCAAGCCCGACCATATTATACCCTAAACAATTATGTATGAGTACACTAAGGGAAAAAATTCTATTCAAAATCAACAACGGTTGTGCTCACATTGGTAATTTACGGTAACCGCTTTTTAATAATTTCGTTAACAAATTTAGTAGAAAACATATGTAATTTAACAATTTGATACCGAAATGGTTTCAACTTAGGTATCGATTTTTAATAAGAATTGAACACGCAGTGTTTATTTTAAACACATACGGTGTAGATTCACTATTGACACAGAATGGTATCGTTTTCAACACGTATGTGATTGATATTTCTCTGGGTGTATACAAATTCAAGAAGGGAACTTATATTACCCCTTTGGCCAATTGTGGACCAATACTTTTACTAAGTGTAAATACAGAATAAAGCGTTGACATTAACATCTATATGATTTTATGCACTTTACGGTGATTCCCGGAAGTGGGTTTATTTGGGAGCTATGGTCAATTATGAATAGATTCGCATGATATTTAATACTATTGTTTCTATTTATATAAAACTTATTTATTTCTATGGGATTCATGCACGTTAAAGTGATTTTCAGAACAGAGGTTTATATGGAAGGTATGATTAATTATGGACTGATCTTTACGAAATTTGGTACACAGATTTATAATAATGTAAAACTTCTCTCTGGCAAATTTCATTGAATTATTTGATATATTATAGGTATTTATAAGCGTTAAGCCCTATTGCGGTAGGACATTATGGGGGCTAGGTGAAATAATGGACAGATCATAACCAATTTCAATAGGCCTCGTCCTTTTGTCAAACTAACTATTCGTGCCAAATTTCGTCAAGATATCTTTAACATTGCGACTGTACTTTGTTCACAAGGTTTACATGGACAGACAACCAGACGGACGAATAGACATCGTTAAATCGACTTTAGATGATTTTTTCTGTGCGTTACCCTAATTTAAAATTACATCTTATATGAGAACTGGGCGGTGAAGTAAGCGGATCATACTTATTTGATAATCTAATATTACATTGTTCCTTGAACTGTTTCTTCAAGGAAAGTATAGGTCAATAATTAGCCTCAATTGCCACATAAGACATCTCCCTTAACTTTAATGTATGTAATGTATGTTTTGTTACTAAAATTTCATTTTAAAAGTGAAAACATCAAAAATGTTTCATTTTATCATCTTTATTTTAAAGCTGGTAATGCTGCAAATAAAACAAGGCATGTATCTTCAAAATTTTATTCACAGTTAAGTAAAAATACCCATGTTACATACAATTGAGTAGAAATACAGTGGTAGGCAAAATTTTTTTTTTTTTATTTTTTCTTAAAACAAAAATAGGTGGACTATATGGATTTTGACGAGTTAAAAAAGAATCTGCTTTCACTTTTTTTCTATCACGTACTAATTTTTTTATGGGCATGACCAATATCATCACTTTATTCAGCGGTGACACTATAAAACTCGAGAATGGTTTGTACAATTTTGACTATAACTCAAAAAACGTTTACATGATTTTGATAAATGATACACCAAAAGATGCATACGGAAATATGTGTCAACAATATTTTTATTTGCTTAAGAATTTCAGAGTTATAGATCAACATTTTCACCATTTAAAAGAAAAAAACATTTTTAATTTTTTCGTTACTAATTACCGAATAACTACGGAATTATTAACTGAACAAAAAATTATTTAAATTCAACTCAAATATAATTTGAATCGGTTTCTATTGGAGTTTAATTTATCTTAATTGGACGAACTGTTCTCGAGATATACAAGTGTGACTGCCTAAAGGCGGGGTCATAGTAGTCATGCCCATAAAAAAAAACAATACGTGATAGAAAAAAAGTGAAAGCTGATTGTTATTTAGTACGTTAAATTTCATTTAGTCCACCTATTTTTTTTTATTTAAGACGAAAAAAAAAGATTTTTTTTTTTTTTTTTGCCCACTAGTGTATCTCCACTTAACTGTAGATATGCATGGGTATCCTAACTTAACTGTGAATGCAATCAAGATTTGTGCATCAATTTTGATCAATATGATACGTGGCTTTATTTACTAGTAGTTTTACCAGCTCTGAGATAAAGATGATAAACTGAAACATTTTTTATGTTTTCACTTTAAAAAAGAAGTTTTAGTAAAAAAATTAAATCTTAGCATGAAAAATTTTTTTCAGACACTTATTTCGAAATATCTCCAAAACTATTGAGCGGATACAAATTTGATAGCTTAAATTTGTATAAACTTAAAGCCAATTTTATTCCACATATTTTGGTTTATCACTTATATAAATCGTGCATACCGTTCTCGAGTTATAGTGAAATATGTATACTCGAGTAATCAACTTATTTAGGATGCAATATTAGACACGCCCATAAAAAAAAATCTCAACCTGATGGGAAAAAACTGAAAGCAGATTCGAGTTCAGCATGCGAAATTCCATCTAGTCCACATATATTTTTTTTTTTATTTTTTGAAGGAGCACGAAAACATTTTTTTGTCGACCAGTGTTATTTATTTATATTTTGTCATGACTGATTTTGTTTATAGTTTATAATATTTATAATAACGACATTTTTCTTCAATTATACTTTGCTTTATAGAATGCAATAAATGAATGTTTACGAATCTTTGTAATTTCTCCACAGTTTTTTATCATTTTAAGTATTTTACACATATTGAAGAATTTTATTTAAATTTTACTAAAATGCACTTATTAACTTTAAAATTTGTAAACATTTTTGTCAAATCAACGAAAAATTTATTTAAATTATGATATCTTAGGGAATTATGTGTTGTTTTAGTTATGACAAGTTACTATTGTTTGAACAAAATTTTCGTTGATTTAACAAATTTTTCGTTATTATGCGCTTAAAGAACTTTTACTCAAATCTAACCCTTTTATTAAGAAATATTTTCTATAAAATTTGTTTTAGTTAATTTGAAGAAAATTGGCCCAAAAAGGTTAATTTCAAATAAAAAAAAAAATATTAATTTTTTTTCCTACAAATATAAAGTGTTTGCTTTAAAAGTAATATTAAATATCAAAAGTATTAATTTATTTATATTCATAAATTAAACCATATTACACAAGATTCTCGTTATTTACATTTTATATATGTATCTAAACATCAATATGTATGAATATAGCAATTTTTTAGTGTAATATCATGTTTACTCATCTGTTTCATTAAAAATTTAAATAATATACGATATTATAGACTAAAAACAAATAATAAATATTTATACACAAAATAAAGGAAAAAATCCCCAAAATTAAAACAAATATACTCACATCATTATAATTTATTAATTACAAACTATAACTATAATTTACAAAATTATAGTTTATTATGGAAAATGAATACAAAAATTATTATAAAAAATCTTTGAGAAATTATTTTGGGCTCATCATAAAATTGGAGAAATTTTTTTAATTTTTTCGAATAATTTTTTGTTTTAGATTCAAATAAATAACCTGATGATTTTTCAAGAACATTTAAAAATAAAATGTCATTCAGTTCAAGATGCATTAATTTAATAAAAGACTTCAACCTAAAAAAAAATCCCACAAATCAATAGGTTCAAAAAACTTTCTCATATAATAAATGCAAATTTCAAAATTAATATTTCGTACATTAAAAAAAGTTAAGATTCTTATCAAAACAAAAATTATAATAATATTAAAATTAAATATATAAATATTTATAAACAAAACTTTTGTTTGCAAATTAACGCTAACCGACAACCATCAAAAAAATACAACAAAATTCAATAATACTACTGGTTTTAGAGCGTAAAAAAAATGTTTGATTAATTTGAATAATTAAAATTTGCATTTTTTGTTTTAAACTTGTTCGTTAATTTAAACAAACATTTTTAAACGAAAATTGTATTTTTATTCAAATTGAATTTGAAGATTTTAAAAATGTAAAATATAAAATAAATTATGAGCATAAAGTACAAAAATCTTTAACTTTTAACGAAATACAAGCAAAAAATATTAAGTAGCACAAATTTAATTTATTATAAGTAATTATGTAAACAAATAAATAAATAAATAAATAATGTTCATATTAAAAGACAATAAAAAAAATATTCACAGATATTAAGAAAAATAATAATAAACAAAAGTGAAAATATCAATTTACAAATAAACAAAAACAATAGAAAACCAACCATAAATGTCTCTTAATCACTATTTACCTTTAATAAACACACTTGAACTTTAAAATTTTAAATTATTTAAAGACAGGGGGTCTCAAAGTGTTCTAAAGGGAGGCTCAAATATTGTATTCTTATTGGTATTCCTGGTTTTTATATGTAGACAATATTAAGGACCGTCACTGGTTTAAGTCCAATTCAAAGATTTAAAAACCTTTGTAAACAGCTTGATGAAATGAAAAAAAAAAAAATATGATATCTCTATCTTTAAAAAGAGATTTGTGATGGATTTACGCCTTTTGACCTTTAAAAAGAGTAAGAAAACTTTAAACTTTTAATTAACAAAAATATACATTTGTTTCATATATTACAAGAGAGAAGCCTTCAAGAATGAATAATTAAAATTATTTTTGAGTTGCACCCTACGTCCAGCATTGGTCAAAAATACTAAAATTTTCAATGAAATTTCTAATTCATCGGGCTAGAAAAAAAGCCACATATGATTTTTCAAATCTAAACAAGCGCGAATGTTATATTCGGCCTGGCCGAATCTATATACCCACCATCAACTTTTTCAAATTTTACGTTATATGGGAGGGGGCGTGAAAGTGGGCGGACCACGCCCATTTTTTATTTCCGAGTTTACATTGGTCCTTGAACTATTTGAACATAATTTCATTGATTTTCACCTTATATGGGAAGTGGGCGGTAAATTGGGCGGACCACGCCCATTTTTGGTTTCTGAGTTTATATCGACTCCCTAACTAACTACAAAATTTCGTTGTCGTACATGCTTTTGTTGAAGAAATATCAGCAGAAGAGTATAAAACGGACACCCTGTGTTTCTAGTTTTTAGCCCATAACTTTTTTGTTTATTAACCGATTTTGCCCATTTTCAATCTCAAACAAACCTTATATAAGACAAACATTTGTGCTAAATTACGTCTCCCTACGTTTTTCCGTTCGAGCCTTATCCTGCTTTCAACAGACGGACAGACGGACGGACATAGCTAAATCGACTCAGAATCTAACCAAGACCCAGAAAATATATATTTTGTGGTGTCTTAAATGATTCCTTCGACATGTTGCACAGGGAATGACGAAATCAATCTAGCTATGTCCGTCCGTCTGTTGAAAGCTGGACAAAATCGGTTAATAAACAAAAAAGTTATGAGCTAAAAACTAGAAACACTGGATGTCCGTTACATACTTTTCTGCTGATATCTCTTAAAAAAACAAGTATGATAACGAAATTTTGTATAAATTGTTTGAGGGTCAATATAAACTTGGAAACCAAAAATGGGCGTGGTCCGCCCACCTCCCATATAAGGTGAAACTTCATCGAAATTGTGTTCAAATAGTTCAGGACCAATGTAAACTCGGAAACAAAATATGGGCATGGTCCGCCCACTTTATCGCCCAACTCCCATATAACGTAAAATTTGAAAAAGTTGATGGTGGGTATATAGATACGGCCGAGCCGAATACAACGTTCACGCTTGTTATTTTTTTTTTTCTAAAATCTTATTCGAATACATTTTATACTTGTTTAGTTTATAAATAAACAATTTGAGAATTCCTGTCTATTTTTTTTTTTTTTTTTTCAAACAATTGTTTGTGCGGTTTTTCATTTGTTTTATTTTTCTTTTTAGATTTACAATGACATAAAACAAATAAAATATTGACGGTCGATCGGTTATTAACTTATGGTGGCATAAACGTATTTGTGTGTATTTGCAATTAACCACTACTAAATAATTTACACAGTTTTGTTTTGTTTAAATAAGTTTAATTTTAATATTTAATTTAACCTTTATATGACCATAATATGTGAAATATTTAAACCGCGGTTTCTATTTTTATTAATTTATGATGCATTGATTTATTGAGGAAAAGAAATTTAATAAATAAAACAAAAGCAATAAAAACAATTGATAAATGTGTTAATGGTTGACACAGTATTATGAATGGCTACACGCAGAGAAAAAATATAGTTGAGTATTATATATTGTATCAAGTTTAAAAGCTTTTTTATGCCCACTAGAATAATTTATATAATTTTAGCAACCATGTTCAGCTTGTAGTATTAAACATATAAAAACTTATAAATATATTTAACACAACCACACGTACATATGTATTACATTATTCTAGAATTGGGCAGAAAATATTATAATTATAAAAATATTCACACATTTTGATTATTTATTTTTATTTTGTTGTTTAAATATTTATTATTGCAAACATGAATATATTTTTGGTGACATATGTATACTTATAGACTTCACATGTATTTTGTGCTTCAGACGCACCTGTTAATTGATTAATGTTTTGAGTAAGCTTGAATTGTTCTAACATTTTATGACTAAATCTTAGTGTAAGTTTTCATTAACACTTCCGATATGTTTTATATTAACTTTAAAAAAGAGTTTATGTCCTTGATAGGTTCTATGAATAGCAATATATATTACTCTGGTGGCATAAATTAGCAAAATCAAATTATCATATTCCGAAATGAACTACTGTATTAACCGTCGCACAGTGCTTTGTCCCATAGACAAAAATCAAAATAAAAACATTTTTCAAATTGAGTTGAAATATACGTTTTTAGAAAGGTCACAATATAGATCCTACAATTTAAAAAGATTTTTTTTTAATACAGTTATTTTTGTGCCTAGTAGAGGGCGCTAAGGAGAATTTTAAGCCAATATTAATGAACCAAAAAGATGGTTTTAAACAGCTTTAAGAAAAAATCGTCAAAAAATCATTTTTTAATGTTTCTTTTAATACCTCAGAATATTGGTAAATTAAAATGATTACCATTTTTTAAATATAGTGTTTCGAATGTATAAATATGATTGCTCAAATTCACACTTATTTTTTACACAAAACCTGAAAATTCCTTAAATTTGGTGAAGGATATAAAAAAAATATAAAAAATTATACAATTTTTTTTTTTTCAGTTTATGTAAGTTTTTATAGTTATTTAATAGACTAAAAAACAGTTAGAGCCTATTTTTTGCCACAACTTTAAAAAAAAGTTTAATTGAAAAAGTGTCTTATTTTCCGTTTTTATTTTAATTTCAAAGTGTCTTCAATGTTGACGTAATTTATTTTGCTAAATTAAAATAAAATAATTATAGAAATTATTCCAAAATTTAAAAAACAACTAAGGATTAGAAAACTTTTAGATTTTAATACAAAAATTACATGAGTTCGATGGAGTTTTAAACAAAAAATTATAAAAAATTATAAATTTTTTTTGCTTGATTCTAAAATCTAAAAAAGTATTGTTTTTTATTATATTAATGAAAAATTCTTCCTATTTTTTGCCACAACTAAAAAAAATAATAATTCAAAAAATTTATAAATTTTCCTTTTATTACACAAAGGTCAAAAAATTCTTTATGTTGAAATATGTCGTGTTATAAAATCGACGTGGCTTTAAAATTTAATAAAATATTTAAAACTAAAAAAAAATGTTGCAATATTGGATCGGAAATCGGTCGAAATTAGGCAAATTAATGATTTACTCAACATAAAATATGGGTGCAGAAATTAAATTAATATTTAATAATGATAGGGCTTGGGGGAGGTAGGTTTGCCCTTGCTCCTATTAAATATGATATTGTCTGATCTATAAAAAACCTATTTCTAATAGCTATTGTAACTTTTGATACTGTTTTGACCAGTTTTTTTGAAAGAAAATGCGTTTTTCATATTTCAGAATACATGAGAGGTAGGCGTGTTCTTGCTCCGATTTTTTCAAAACTATGTATATAGTTACTCTGTATCTAAATTAATATATTTGCAAAGTTTCAATTTTCTGCGACACTTCCTTCTATTTTTATAAAATTGAAAACGGTGTGTTAGCCAGAAATGCGTTTTTCTCATTTCAGGATATATGGGAGGTAGGCGTGTTCTTGTTCCGATTTAAAAAAATGGTAAAATCGTAAATAGTCTATATTTAACTACAATCACAAAATTTGGTGGAATTTGGTATTCACGCAGTAAATCCGTTTTTTAGTTTCAGGATATAAGGGTGGTGGACGTTTGCTGCGATTAAAACATGAATTAGAAGACTTATAAACAATCTATTTTTAATAGCTGACACAAATTTTGGTAAAGTTCAGGCCAGTATTTTAGATAAAGATTTGTTTTTTAACTTTAGGACATATGGGAGGTAGGCGTGTCCTTGCGCCAATTTTTTCAAAACTTCGTATTTATTCATCCTAAAGTCCAAAGTAATACGTGTACCAAGTTTCAATTTGATACGACAACTCCTTCTATTTTTGTCCCATCGTTGTATGGGATCAAAGCACTCTGCGTCGTACTGTGGTGCCTTTTGACATTTATCGTTGCAAAAATCATAACTTCTGAAGTGGCGGTATTATGCGTTTGTGCTGATGTTTATAACGTACAGAAAAGCTCGTCAGACCCCTACTTTAAAGGATACCATTCGAGTCAGAATCACTTTCTGAGTCGATTTAACGATGTACGTCCGTCAGTCTGGCTGGCTGTTTGTCCAAGTAAAGCTTGTGAAAGATATATTTTAAAAATATCTTGATTAAATTTGGCACGAATAGCTATATTGCTATAAAGACGAAGCCCATTGAAATTGGTTATAATCGGTCTATTATTTCACCTAGCCCCTATGCAAATTTCCTCCCGGAATAGGGGTTTTACGATCATAAATGCCTTAAATATAGCAATATTTTAATGAAATACGGTGCAAAGAAATTTTGTATACTTAAGTGTTAAGCTTTGTGCCAAATTTTATGAAGATCAGTTCATAATTGACTATAGCTCCAATATAAACGTACCTAAAATTATGAAAGGGGATGACATTTATATCATACTTGCCAAATTTCGACTTCCTACGATGGTTGGAAGGATGCTACGCAGCCATTTATGTCAATGATCCTAGAACAAATCTTAAATTTTTTTTGCATCAATATTAAAGATTTATACATCAAACGATAGCTAAAGAAAAATAAATGTACAAAAATTTTTTTCATTTTTCCAAAATAACTCATAGGAGGGAAAAAATAGATATTTTAATAAAAATCTTTACTAAAAAATTTTATATAAAATTAGCTTAACCCGGTGCGCTTTGCTACCCCTTTTGGAGCCATATTAAGTATTAACTTTATATGGGGCTATTACTGCCCCTCGACATATCCCCTTTAAAATTTTAAATACACATTTTTTTTCTATAACAGTTTTTTAAACTTTAAAAATTAGTACTACAGATATACGCCAACTAATACTTTCTTTGTATAGAGAATACCCTTTGCCCCGTCCCTGTCCGTCCTGTTTTTTTTACAAATTCAATATGTTAAGAAAAAAGTTCTCACAAAATTTGAGGGCTCTTACCTTAATATTTTTATACCCTCCATCAAAAAGATGAGGGGTATATTGATTTTATCATTCCGTGTGTAACATGTCGAAGGAATCATTTAAGAGCCCACAAGGTGGGGGGTCCTGGTTAGATTCTGAGTCGATCTAGCTATGTCCGTCCATCTGTCCGTCTGTTGAAAGCAGGGCAGGGCTCGAACGGAACAACGTAGTGGGTCGAAATTAGGCATAAATATTTTTCTTATATAAGGTTTGTTTGGGATTGAAAATAGGCAAAATTGGTTAATAAACAAAAAAGTTATGGGCTAAAAACTAGAAACACAGGGTGTCCGTTTCATACTTTTTTGCTGATATTTCTTCAACAAAAGCATGTACGACAACGAAATTTTGTACCTATAGTTCGGGGGTTGATATAAACTCGGAAACCAAAAATGGGCATGGTTCGCTCACTTTACCGCCCACCTCCCATATAAGGTGAAACTTCAACGAAATTGTGTTCAAATAGTTCAAGGACCTATGTAAACTCGGAAACAAAAATGGGCGTGGTCCGCCCACTTTACCTCCCATATAACGTAAAATTTTAAAAAGTTGATGGTGGGTATATAGATTCGGCCGAGCCGAATATAACATTCGCGCTTGTTTCTATAACATTTAAACTTTAAAAATTAATATTATATATATACGCAAACTAATACTTCCTTTGTATAGAGAATACCCTTTGCCCCAACCCTATGCGTCATGTTTTTATTTTAAAAATTCAATATGTGAAGAAAAAAGTTCTCACAAAATTTGCGGGCTCTTACCTTAATATTTTGATATACTATTAATAATATTCCTTTGTATGGGGATACAAAGGCCCAGGTCCTATTCGTCCCGTTTTCATCTCAAATATGCAGGATTCTAAGAAAGTTATACAATATCCTCAATTTTGCTGTAATAGTTCTCAGGATATGCGGATAATTAGTATTTACTTTGTACAGGGGGTACCACTTCCCCCCGCCCTAACTATGCTATTTTTATTTCATGTACACAACATGATAAAAAAAATATTTCCCGCAAAATTTGAGGACTCTCACAATAATAGTTCTTTAAATATACCACTAAGAATATTTCCTTTGTATGAGGGGTAACATTTCCCCAGGTCCTACCCATCCACTTTGCATCTGAACTTGTGGAGGTTTTTGAGAAATGTTAAAACTTTTGCTGCAATAGTTTCTAATATGTTTAATATGTTCATTGTATGGGGGTATCATTCCCCCTGTTTCTATCCGTTCTATTTTCATTTTAAGTTTGGATGTTGATGAGAAAGATATTCCCGCAAAAATTTAAGACCTTTGTTTTAATAGTAATTAATTTATCTGATAATTTTTATTTTCTATGTATGGGGGCTATCACTCTTTCAGAACCTTCTCGCGCCATTTTCAACTCAATTATGTAGATTGATTATAAAATTATTTCCACAAAATCTCATGATTTTATCTGTAATAGTTCGGGAAATATATGATAATTAATAATTTTATTATTTTATTTTACTTTCGAGTATAACAAAATGATACTGTGAAAATTTCAAGAAAATTGGTCTAGTGATTTAGCTGTCTATAAAGCCCAAACAATTTTTTAAAAAAAAATCTTAAAATTAAAGATTTTAATTTATCAAAACGCGATTTGAGAGAACTTTTAGAGTTTGGGCAAAAAAAAAAATCAAATGAATATTAGTGCTGATGATTCGCAAGTTTTAAACATGTATCTTATTAAGTGACAAGTTTTACATCGAAAATAGTTTTTTAATATTTCAAAATTGGAACTAAAGGCGAAATATGTAAAGATGCTTTTTTGTCCTTAAAATATTTTGACGTCCAAAAGATTTTAGTATTAAGAAAATGAAATCAATACAATTACCTGCATATATTTTTGAAAATCTAAATATTAAACGTATGGGGAACAATATTTGGAAATTTGGTAAAAATTTTAAAAATTGCGCAATATTTTTGCTTTTGTACATTTTTAAACTCCCATTTGACTCGAAGGTGTTCTTTATTAAGAAATTCTGTTTACACAAATTTTATACAAATTTTTGATTTTTGACACGCTTTTCAGCAAAAGGTGTAACAGTACGACACTAGGTTTTATAACTTGCTCTCAAGCACTTGTTAATGAAAATCAAAAATTATATGGCTGCTAACATATTTAGGCTTTAACGAAACTCCAGTAGAAAAAACAAGGACAATATCTGATTGCAACTTGTTTAATTTTTAACATTTATATTATAAACATTCCAATATCATTAGTGGCCACATCCTGTTCTTTAACCACAAATCTCTAAAAACGTTATTGAATAATAACAATGACAAGTTATTTTCTAAAACAATTTCAACAAAACAAATTTTAATATGTTCTATTTTGCAGCAAAACTAAAAAAAAAATACAATAATTGCTGAAGGCAACAATTTCGTAAAGAAAACGAGAGCAAAAGCTATAGTCGGTCAAGCCCGACCATATGATACCCTACACCATTGTGTACATTATAATTCGGGGAGGGGTCTTTTATTAGACTTGGAGCCAAATGTGGACCGATACTCATATTAAGTGTAAAATAAAACATACGAATACAGAATATTGCGTCGATACTAACTTTTATATGAATTTATTCACTTTTGGGTGATTCCCGAAAGAGGGCCTTATATGGTAGCTATGGTAAATTATGGACCGATCTTTGTAAAATTTGACACTGTCATTTATGTTCATATAAAACTTATTTGTTCGAATATTAGCTTGATACTAACATTTTAATGGGGTTTATGGCCGTTAAAGTGATTTTCGGAAAGGGGTTTATATGGGAGCTATGGTTAATTATGGACCGATCTTTTTAAAAATCGGCACACTTATTTAGACTTATATGAAACCTATATGTGCCAAATTTCATTAAAATATTGCTATATTTAAGGGATTTATGATCGTTAAACCCTTTTCCGGGAGGACATTTGTATGGGAGCTAGGTGAAATAATGGACCGATCATAACCAATTTCAATAGGCTTCGTCCCTGGACTATAAGAAATTTCATTAATTTTGGTTCAAAATTGCGACCTGTAGTTTGATTACAAGGTTTACATGGACGGACAGACGGTCAGACGGACAGACGGACGGACGGACGGACATCGTTAAATCGACTCAGAAAGTGATTCTAAGCCGATTGGTATAAATTAAGGTGGGTCTTAGACCAATATTTTTGGGTGTTACAAACATCAGCACAAACGCATAATACCCTCCCCACCTATGGTGGTGTAGGGTATAAATAGTTCACAACAATATTAAATAGTTGCAACATATCAAAATATAAAAAGATAAAAATACATTGACTTTTTTACTATATTTTTGTTGGTTTTATTTTTATCGAAGGTATTTGTGATTTATATTGCTAAAAAGTAAAAAAAAAAATAAAGTTCTAGATGGTTAAAACAGGCTATATAATAGCTACATTATGAATGAAATATTTTGGAGACATATGTACATATATAACCTATTCTCCATATTAAAGAGATTTTCACACCTGTGGTCCATATAAAATAAATTTAATAACATGTAAATTTCATTTATATTTCTACGATCTTTATTTGTGATTAAATGCAGGTTCATTCTTTAAAATTTGAACCTGCAGTTTGATTACAAGGTTAAATAGACGAATAGAGAGACTTTTTTAAATCGGTAAAATGATTCCAAATCGTTTGGTATAATTAAAGACAGACCTTTATTATCAGCGTTACAACATTATCATATACACATATGCAATGCCTCATACACTGTATGATGGTGTAGGGTATAAAAACGTTAAATATTAGAAAAAACAGTACAGGTGTCAAAGCGTATTGTTTTTTTTTTTTTTTTCGCTTAATTTAAATACGTTTCTGTTTTTTAATCACTTGCTAGAGATACAATATTAATGATGTTGTTTGTAGAATTGTATATTTTTTATTTACATGTCGCAACAAATATTTTATTCCATACAAAATTCTTTTTTATCTTCTGCCATAAACAACATGAGTTTTCAATTGTACGATTATTCAAAAAAACTGAAGTAAAACTTTTTTACGCCATCAATTTGACTGCAGGTTCTGTCTGGTACAATGACAAAACCCTTTAGGGGTTAATGATATTGGTAGAAGTGAAAAAAAAAAAAAAACATCCCAAAAACCAACATTATAAAAAAAAAATAATAATAAATTGCTTTGTTTTAAACTGTGAACTTTAATTAACTGCGATGTTTTTTAAGTCAATAGAATAAAAAAGAAAAAAAAAAAAAACGTGTTAACAAAAATACAATTTATCTATAAGCATGTGTGCGAATTTTTGGTTATTAAATGTTTAAACAAGTTCCCATCATAAAAAAAAAAAAAACATTTTTTATTAACTATTTATATTCTGTTTTGTTTACTTTTTCTGCCGAATCATTGTTTAAATAAACACAATTTTGTATTATTTAAATTTTAAATTAACAACCAAAATCCATTTGTTTGCTTACATATTTTTTTTTTTTGTCATTTAACACTTTAACGCTTAAGTAATTGATCTAGTACTTTTTTGGGAGAAGTTTTATTTCATAATTTCTTTTTTTTTTTTTTTATTTGTTTTGCTATAAATTTAGTCACTGACGCATATAAATAGTATATTGGTGAAAGTTTTTTGTGGATGTTATGTGAAAATTAGGGATAAAAAATATGTTTGTTGTTTTAATATCATACTCCACTTATAGTGTAAAGGAGATTGTGATAATTAAAATGCAAATTTAAATGTAAAATCCACTCAGAAACTTATGATTTCAATTGTATTAATTTAAACAAATAAAAAAAGTACACATTTTTCCAAATCTTTGTTAACCAAAAAATATTTATAAGTTTACTATACGAAATGTTATGTTATAAAAATGGAGGAAACTAATTCTATGAGACCTTCTTTTATGGATTCTTACTTTGCCCCACTATAGCTATAAACAGTGTTGCTAGTGGATATTTTTAAAAATACCTATACCTGATAAAAGAATCCGATTTTTTCCCACCCATCGACAAATTTTTCCATACAAAAAATACATACACATTTTATTACCAAATGAATAAGAAATTAACAATATAGATTATATATAAAGTAAATTATTTTAAAGTACTGCCATTCTGTAATGGAAACAAATGTTTTCGTTTAAGTACTATTTATCGAGGTGGCATTCATAACGGTTCATTAGCAATGAAATATCTTACAATCGAACCAAATACTTAAGATATTTCCTAGCGAAATCGGAATCTTATACTACTCGTATTATGGGTTTTTGGAAAATTTAACATTAAATTGCATATGATCGAAATATTTTGTTTGTTAAAATTCTTAGTTTTATAATTTTTCAGAGTTTTAGATTTCTATAGAATTCCAGCAAAAAAAAAAAAAAAAAACAATCAAGTGCTTCCAAAAAAAGAACATTTTCACTCTTCAAAAGTAGAACTAAGTACATATTTTGAACTTTTTTAAGTTCTTAATAATAACTTCCAAAAAAGTAAAAAATAAGTAAATTTTTAGGGGTAGAAAGGTTAATAATTTCTAAAAAAATTAAAATTTTATAAATTTTAATGTTTTTTTGTTATATTTTAGTAAGGCGTAAATAGAATTTTTGTTAAAAATTTTTATAAAATTTTTTTTTTTTTTTTGGAAATAATTGTGTAACTTTAGAACTGCTGGATGAATTTGAATAAAATTTCGCATGGACAATCCTGAGGAGCATTTCAATTGATTTAGAGGAGCACAGGTACTTAGCGGGTCGGGGGGTCGGGATGTGGACTTCCAAAATTGGTCACCTCGGGTATGAACATTTTTTAAAAAATCGCCAAAACTTCATTGATGATTTGATTGAAAAATCAAAAATTTTTACATAGATAGTCCTTGTAATTATCTACAAAAAATATGCTTACATGTGTGGGATATCTTTTTTACTTTAAGAGATATTTGGACCAAAGTCAAATTTTGATCCATTTTTAGACATGTCTTTTTTAACTTGACGGGCTCAATTTAAGTCCTAAAATATTCTTTGGATTCTGTACAAAATTTTAAATAATTGTCGTGCAATGTGATTTATATAAAAAATTATAATATTTTGAAATAGAGAATTTGAAAAAATTTTGATTTTTTGTGATTTTTTTAAAAAAGGTGTTAACATTTTTTCACTTTAAAATCCATTATTTTCCTCTGGACCGTAAATTTTTTTTCATCTTCCTAAAAGAATCTGAGGTCAGTTGGTCAGAGAATATTTTAGAAAAATTTTAGGACTCAAATTGTGCCCGCCAAGTTAAAAAAAAAACTAAAAAAAGACAGGTCCAAAATGGGTCAAAATTTTACTTCGGACTAAATATTTTTTGTAGAGAATTATAAGGAATATCTATGTGCAAAATTTGTTTTCAATCAAATCATAAATGAAGTTTTGGCATTTTTTTAATGTTCATACCCTAAGAGACCCAGGGGGGAGGTCCACCCCCGTCTCCTAGATCCGATAAGGACCGGTGCTCCTCCAAATCAATTGAAATATACCTCAGGATTGTCCATGCGAAATTTCATTTAAATTCATCTAGCAGTTCTAAAGTTACAGAATTATTTCCAAACAAATTCGTTTTGGGACCACTGTGCATAGTTTTAAGAAAAGTACTTCAAAAGAAATATACAAGAAGTATAAAAGAAAAATATCCTACCAATGGCAGCCATGTGTTAAAAAAAGAACTTCTGCAGCTCTTTTTCACCACTAAGTACTTCCTACCAATGACAACACAATGTTAAATTCATGACTTTTTCAGCTCTTTTTCAGTTCCTTTTTTACTGGGATCATATGAATATAATGAAGATTTTAAAATAAAAAATTAGCACTTTTACTTTCCTCTTCATTGATATTGTAAATATTTAATTAAGGAGATTATTTCAGAAAAGTAATCTTTCTGAAAAAGTACCTAAATTTTAAAGAAATTTTAAAATTTGCCAGATTTTTCATACGAAGCTAAGGATTTTACCCTACTTCTGACAAAAATGGTTCTAGGTAAGATAAACAGAATATTTATTAATATGTTTTAAGATAAGTACTTTAAAAGCAACGAATAAAAATAATAAAATATAACTATTTAGTTTTCTGTTTTTTTTTTTTTTTTTTAATGGTATTAATTTTGAAGCCAAAAGTTAATTCTAACACTATGTTTTTCACTTTTTGTTTTTGGGCTATGAAATTTTTGTATGAAAAACGGGCTATCTGCAAGTTTTTGTTTGATTTTCAAAGTAGTGTCAAAATAAAAATTGATAAATAATGAGAAGTTCCTTTACGATTTGAAATTTTTTTAAACATTTTGAATTAGAATCTTAATATATATCATAAAAATTATGTTATTTCAAAACAGTCTGAAGAAAAAAGCCATTGAAGTTAGATTTTTAGCCTTTTACGTGGTTACACCCATCAACATTCTATGACACTAACAGGGAGCATTATATCTTAGATTTAAATACTGGAATGAAATAATTGAAATAAAATTCGTTATTATAAGCAAAATATTTTAGATACCAAAAGCAGTTTCTTAAAAAATTATAATTAAATAAAAAGTGCGATAAGCAGATGCACTTTAATATTCTTATTTGGTTTGAATTTTTTTTTTTTTTTTTAATTTTTCCGTTTTTCTTTTTTGCAGACAATTTTTTTTTTTCCAAATTTTAATTTTGAACACATTTTTTATTTTTGAGGACACAAACCTGTTCATTTGATGTCCATATCGACACAGTTAATCAAGTGGTAGATATTAAATTAATTTATAAGCAAATTGTTATTTTTGAAATTTTAAAGTCGTTTTAAAAGAATTTTCTGAGTTTTCTCATAAAATGCCTCTGCTTTCATTCATGTGTGAAAAATGCTGTTGTACGGTGAAATTATGTCTATATTACAATTCCTTTACATCAAACTGCAAAAAGTAATTCACAAAACACATTTTTTAAACTGTGAAAAAGTCAAAATTTTCCTAATGAACCCTACAAACTTCAGAGACAGACTTAGCGACATTATAATTAAATAATTTGGAAAAATTTATTATTACACACCAAAGAAATCACATCAATATATAGCGAATTTACTGCGTTAAAAAAAAAAAACCTACTTCTTTAAAAAAAAGTTTTAAATATTTTTAATAAAAAAAATATTTTTAAAAGCTGCAAGTTCTCGCGCTACAGCTATCTTCTACTATCCATAATATATGATAGTTTACCAGCTTTTATTTTCGTATTTTTGTCGTTCTAATTTAGGTAAATGTTACACTGTGCAACGTAGAGACAAATTTTTAACTTTTATAGAAATGTTGAAATAATATGATATTTAAGTCAAATTTAAACCATAATTACTGAAAATTAAGCTTTGAGTCCTGCAGAATATTATGAACGTTTATTTGCGTATTTCAAATCACATATCTCAATTTTTTCACAATTTTGTTAATCAGATTTAATAAAAGTTTAATAAAAACTATCTTGTTTTATAGACAACACCAAAGAAAGTAAAAAATAAAAAAAGGATTTTTTCGATATCTTTTATAAATTCACCACACCTTAGATTTGAATTTTGCGGATTTCGGCAAAAATTCGTTTCTTGATGATTTTTGTCTTGTGGAGTAAATTTTTTAGTAGCGCTAAAAAAAAATCGGAGTACACTTGAAGGCTTTGAAAAATATATGTTCCCCATACACAACAATTTCTAGGAGTGCAAATGGGTGAGGAAATGCATTTTTTTACCCTAGACCACCATAGGTGGTTGGGGTATTATGTGTTTGTGGTGATGTTTGTAACGCATAGAAAAAGTTATCCAACACCCACCTTAAAGTATAGCAATCGACTAAAAATCACTTTTTAAATCGATCTAACGATCTCCGTCCGTCCGTCTGGCTGGCTGGACGGCTGTCCATGTAATCCTTGTGCACAAAGTACAGGTCGCAATTTTGAAGATAATTCAATGAAATTTGGCAGGTGGGACTTTTATGATACAAGGACGAAGCTTATTGAAATTGGTTACGATCGGTCCATTATTTCCCCCATTATATTCGGTGCAAAGAAGTTTTGTACAAGTATCAATCTTTGTACCAAATTTTATGTAAATCAGTTCACGATTGACCATAGCTCCAATATAAACCCTTCTTCCGAAAATCACTTTAATGTGAATAAATCCCAAACGAATGTTAGTATCAAGTTAATATTTGACACAAATAAGTTTTATGTAAGCAGAAACAACATTGCAAAATTTTATGAGAATCGGTTCATAATTTATCATAGCTCCAATATAAACTCACTTACGGGAATAGCCCTATAGTGCATAAAATCATCTTAATGTTATTATTAACGCATTATTCTGTATTTGTATATTTTATTTTAGATTTAGTAAAAGTGTTGGTCTACAATTGGCCACAGGTCTTGACCGACTATATCCTTTTAGCTTAAAAACCCACAAAATAAAAATTGTTCCTAATAAGAACACTAGAAAAAATGTGATAGTAAAGGAAGCATGAAAATTATTGAGATTATATATTTTTTTTTTTAATATTAATGCATCAAAATGTAAAGTAATTGCTTTCGATATTTTTTATAACATTTTGGTCAGCAGATAAATATCGTGTAAAAAAAATCAAAATTGTCAAATAAATTTTTGGTCTGTCAAGCCATTTGTACGTGCGGGGAGTAAGGTTCTTTATTCATAACAAATGACACTTTTAACAAAGAAATGTACAGAAATGAGTTTTCTCGGAAAAATTCTTTTCAATATTTAGAAAGCACAGGGACTTCTAATTTTTCTGGCCTAATCTTGCATCTTACAACAAAAAAGTTGCTGAGTGGTATCAAAACAAATGGTGCTTCTATGTACAAAATTAGACCAGTCCACTAAACTGTTCAAAACTCAGTCCATTTGAAATGTATTGGGTAATAGTAAAAAATATTTACAAAAACACTTAAAGCTGGGTAAAACATAATATAGAGTTTAAAAATAAATGGACTAATTCCGACAAAAATGTAACCATAAATACAATAAAGCTTATATTTAGGATATTCCAGAAAACATTAAATATTTTAGTAACAACGACTAAAAAAATATTTTTCCTTAAATTTAAAAGTAGACGGTCTTTAATAGAACAAAATTTCAAAAAGATTCACCCATTGGTTTCATTTTTATAAGCTTTTTATTATTAAACGTTTTTTATTATTAAACGTATTTTCAGGAAGGACTGCACTTGAACAATTTAGTGCCTATAAATCAAAGTTTTGTAATAAACAATGATATGTGGATTATAATATCCTGCTGGACTTAAAGGTTTATTTAAACACACATTTCTAAAAAAGTTAAAAATTTGTCTGTACATCGCGGCGTATGCGCCACTTTCAAAAGTGTTCGAAAACACTTTAATGGTTTGGGGAACTTCTAATAACATCAATAATTTCTAACCGATTTCAACTTTTATTATCTTGTTAAAATATTTTCTAGGAAGATTTAATATTTTCTATTAATATTTTGTTTTGAATAGCCAATGTACTAGGGTGACCGGTTATTCGACTTTTTGGAGAAACTGGTTTTCGAATAGTTCGAATAGTTGGCAGAACTTAATATTTCTATCAAAAGACTACATTTCTTAAAAAAAAAAAAAAAAAAACTATAAATCTTATGTTCAATTTATTAAACGAAATTATTTTTTGGAAATAACTATTAACCCATTAAGAACGGAAAAGAAAGATATAGTCGGTCAAGACCGACAATACCCTACACCATTGTGTGCATCAAAATTCGGGGAAGGGTCTTCTTTTTTCTAGACCTTTGGAATTGTGGACCGATACATGTATTAAGTGTAAAATTAAACATACGAATGTAGAAATCATAACGATACTAACATTTATATACAGTTAGGGACAAAACTATTTGTACACCCCATGCATTTCGTATATCTTCAATAATTTATAAAGAATAAAAAATTATTATATGTAGTTTTAATTCAGGTCCATTTTTATTGAATTATTTGATAAAAAAATAAATTAATATATAACACATTGTTAAAAAAAAGTACAATTTAAGTAAAAATCTTTGGGACAAAAGTATTTGTACATCAGTACTTTGTACAATTATTTGTACGTTGGACTCTTGTATGATGATTTTTTTTAAAAACCGTTATATTTTCTTCGTTAATCGAGTTTTATTTTACAAAATAAGAAGTTGGTTTTAACGTTTTGAATAATAAGCACATCAAAAATGGGAAAGCGAAAAGAGTTGAGTTTGGATATTAAAAATTTAATTATTGATGAACATAAAAAAGGAAAATCTCTCCGGAATATAAGTAATTTAGTAAATTTGCAACATTCCACAGTACAATACATTGTAAACAAGTATAAAAACAGCGGATCTGTTGAAAATGTGCCAAGAACTGGACGGCCAAAAAAGGTTTCCAGACGGGAAGCGAACTTGGTGATAAAAGAAGTGGCAAGAAATCCAAGAGTAACTCGGGCAAAATTAGCGGAACAAATCGCAAATACTACCGGAACAATTGTTCATCCAAAAACAGTAGGGAGGATCTTACATTCTGCGGGATATGCAAGTAGAATTCCCCGCAAGAAACCGCTGATTAGTGAAAAGAACCAGCATTTGCGTTTAGAGTTTGCCAAACGATACATTGATAAGGACGAAGAATTTTGGAATAGGGTTTTGTTTACTGATGAAACCAAAGTCAATCTTTTCGGAAATGATAGCAGGGGAAAAGTGTGGCGCAAAACAAATACAGCGTTAGATGTTAACAATTTGACCCCAACAGTGAAACATGGTGGGGGAAGTGTTATTGTATGGGGGGCAATAGCAGCCAGTGGGGTAGGGCGAATGGTATTTATAGATGGTGTAATGGACCAGCATCAATATAAACGTATATTGGAAGACAATTTGAAGAATTCCGTAGATGGTTTGGGTCTTGGCCAAAGTTGGATATTCCAACAGGACAATGACCCAAAACATACAGCGCGTTCAGTGAAGGATTGGTTGCTTTACCATGCACCAAGACAACTTAATTCTCCTCCCCAATCACCTGACTTAAACCTCATCGAGCACTGTTGGGATATTTTGAAACGTAAAGTCGCTACAAAGCACGTCCGAAGCAGGGATGAACTTAAAATTGCTTTGGAGGAAGCCTGGAAGGAAATATCTCCAGATGAAACGAGAAATTTGGTCCGATCGATGCCCAGAAGATTACAGGCCGTGATAGATGCAAAAGGAGGACCCACAAAATATTAAATTTTTCCAATATAAGTATTATAAGTAGGTGTAGATTATATGTACAAATACTTTTGTCCCAATGAATTTTCATTATTTTGTTTTTTTTTTTTTTTTTTAATAATGTGTTGGATATTAATTTTGATTTTATAACTTAATTAAATAAAAATATATTAAAAATAATACTGCATACGACAATTTTAAATTCTTTATAAACTATTGAAGGTATACGAAATATATGAGGTGTACAAATAGTTTTGTCCCTAACTGTATATTTATATGGGTGCTATAGTCAATTATGGACCGATCTTCATGAAGTTCGGCACACAGATTTAAAGTTATATGAAACTTATATGTGCTAAAATACTTCCTACTTTTAAGGGAGGTTATTTGTATGGGGGCTTGGTGAAATAATGGACCGATCATAATTAATTTCAATAGGACTATAAGAAACCTGTGTGCCAAATTTCATTAATCTATGTTCAAAATTGCGACCTGTATTTTATTACAAGGTTTACACGGACGGTCAGACGGACATCGTTAAATCGACTCAGAGCCGATTGGTACAAAATTGTTGGGTGTTCCAAACATCAAAAAAATATTAGATAAAAAATAATAATAAAAAATGAGGTGTAAAAATATTAAAATATTAAATTTTAAAGTTGTTACAATAAATAAAACAAATTTCATTCAGTATAATTGTTTCTAATTTATTTATTTAGTCTAATTTCGATTTAGCCTTAAACTATATTTTTAAAACATTAGAAAAATCATACTTTCACAGAAAAAAGTACATATACATATTTAAAAATTTTGTTCATAAATATTTTGAATCGAACATGACTTTTTTCCCCCACTTTTTTCATAAAAAATAAAATTTGATTCATAGATATTATTAAATTGTTCTTTGTGAAAATTTTAGGAATTTTGCTTAAATTTTGATTTATTTTTATTCACAGTTAAGTGAAAAAAAAAAAAAAATGAAAATGCAAAATAAAAATAGTTAAAATATAAAATATTAGCAATAAATGGCAATTTTCGAGAAAAAGTTGTTAGAAAATAATGTTAAAAAATTTGCACAAATTTGATATTCTACAGCACATATGTACATCATTTTATTAAACATCGCACCTTCTATTGAAAGATTCCAATATGTAGCTAAAACTAATTAAAAACTAAAAATTTTCCAAAGAAAATTTCAAACATTTCTTTACAAATAAAAATATTAAATAAAATTTAAATAATTTTTTTAAGTCTTCATGACTTTTGACTTTTGTATATAGAAAAAAGTTTTAATATTTAAGAAATTATTCTTAAATATTATGAACCAAAAACAAAGAAACTAAATTTTTATATTTAAGTACAAACCTTTTTCTGTGTTATGAATAATTATTAAAATATTTATAAATTTCAAATATCTGCATGTATTTTGAAATAAAAAGCAATTTTTAAAATCGTTTTTTTGTGTTAAAAAAAACCGGTATATTCGACATTCGAAAAATTAACATTTTGAAAAAACCGACAGCACATTGACTGAAAAAACCGGTTGGAAAACCGAGCCAATCACCTTACAATGTGCACATCATTTTTTTATTTATATAAGTGATTTAATTTACACTGAAATCTATCTTTTATTCACATATATGTATGTATGTATGTATGTATACATGTCAGTTTAATCTAACCCATTAAACTAAGTAGGAAATGTCATCGCCACTGTTATTAATTATTAAAAATCAATAATATTATTTTTCAGATTTTATTATTTGTCTACATCTTTTACATACAATTATGTCTTCACTGATAATTGAGTTAAAATAAACTGTAAACAATAATTACTTAGTACAATGTACTTAAATACTGAATATTTATTTAATAATATAATTTATTCCATTGAATTTATAATCAATTTAAATACATTATTTTAATAGACAATCAAACGAAAGAATAACAAATAACTTAGTGGATTAAAATAAAAGAAGTGTCTATTTGTTATTTATAAATTATATTTTTTTTACTGTTAAAGACACAAACTCGTGTTTCTGTAGCCAGCCAGATGTTTAATGGTCGGCAAGTGTCTTTAATTGTTTTAACGTAAAATTATTGGTAATTGTTTTGGAAAGGCAAAGGCACTGAGGTAAGTGCGCTACATTATTATTCAGTCCTCTTTATTTATTCTTAAAGTTTTGTACAGATCGGAGAGAAAAAAATTAACACTTAATACCAATATTTTTTACTTTAATTTAAGTTAATTACATCTGCATATTGTCTTTAGGGTATAAAGTATAGTTTTAGCTAAAAACTGCTAAGTATATGTTTCTATTTATAGCCATAAAAAATATATACAGTGTTGGAAAAAATAATGGGGACACTCTAATTTTTCAATATATTCTTACTTTTTTATTTACTATTCCATAAATATAAAAAAGAATATACGTAAAATTAAATAACTTCAAATATTTTAACTTATAAAGTAAAAGTAATTAACTAGTTCTGCCAAAAAATATATTTTTTTTAAAAAGGCCTGGAAAAAATAATAGGGACACTTAAAGTTTTGGAAAAAACATATATTTTTTTTTAACATTACCATAATTTTCAAATACTTTTTCAATACTTGGTTGAAGATCCTTTCATTTTTATAACATCCTGACAACGGCGATTCATAGATCCCACAAGATTTGCACATACCTCGGGCGGAACTGAGTACCAGGTTTCTTGAATTTTTTCTCACAACTCTTGTTTATTTTTTGATTTAAAGCTACCAATTTTATTTTTGAGGACCCAGAGATGCTTAATGGGGTTTAAGTCCGGTGATTGGGACGGCCACTCCATTACAGGCTGAAACCACGTTTTGACACTTCTAGCGGATCATTATCCTCCATGAATTCCCATTTTAGTGACATTTCATCCTCAGCAAATGGAAGCATTTTATTCTGGAGAATGTCTATATAGTCAGCAGCATTAATTTTTCCAATCCAAACTATTTGACCAACTCCAGAGGCCGAAAAACATCCCCATAGCATTATAGAACCACCATCGTTTGACGGTTTTTTTTTTTTTTTTTTTTTGGTATATTTTGGATCAAATTCAGGACGACGTACAAATGATTTTCCGTCAGATCCAAATAAATTTACTTTTTTTTCGTCTGATCATGGTTCGTTGTTTCAGTTTTTACGGCACAGGTGTCGCCTGGCAAATTCTATCCTTTTTTGTATGTTTTTCTTGCCCAACAGTGGTACTTATTCAGACTGCGTCCCATTAATCCGACTTCTACAGCCTATTTCTTATTGTTCGCCTTGTCACTGAAGCACACAATTAATTTTTAAGGCTACTTGATGACATAAAGGGGTTATTTTTGGAAAGTCGAACTAAACGTTGGTCAAAACGCGCCGACGTTTTAGGCTTTCTACCTCTAGTTTCATGACTTTTTTCGAATGAATGGCATTGAATACTTTAGTTTTGGAACACTTTATTATCTGTGCAATTTTTCTAATTGATAACCCGCCCGAATTTAATTTAAGAATAACATTTTTTTCAGATTCAGTACAATGAACCTCACGACCCATTTTCGAATTTATTTACCGAAGACATAAATCATATACACGAAACCAATATGATTAAATTAATCACATAAACTTTGCTTTACGGATTTTTAATATGTTTATGTTAAAAATAATAATTTTTATTGACTAATGACAATTTTTTATAGTGCGTCCCTATTATTTTTTCCAATTGAAATTACAACTTTACTGATTTTTTTTGCAAATAAATATAAAATAAAAGCGCAAAAGAGAAAAAGTTAACAAATAATGAAATTCCGTTGTTTTAGGAACAGATAAATAGCGGGACCCCCAAAAAAAAAACTTAATATAAAGAAACTGCTTGCATCTGTTTGCGAAAGTAAGGGTCGTCCCTATTATTTTTTCCAACACTGTATGTTGCAAATCTTTAGTTATTTATATTTTTAATTATTTATTTATGCATGATTGCTTGATAAATATGATTAAATATTCCAACAAAAAAAAAAAATAACATAAAATTAAAAAAAAAAAAAAAAAAAATAAAAATCATGCAATAACTGTCGTTAAAAGAGAAAAATTAAATTTTTGTTATTTTTAAAATAAGAGCCATAAATAAATTAACAATTAAATAAAGATATTGATTTTAAATTAGAAAAAAACATGTATAAGCTCAACGAGATGTCTTGGACACGATTAAACAATTGACGTTTATAATTAGAAAAAAAATCATTAAATTTGTTTGTTTATTTGAATTTTTTACACATAAATTTTTATACATTTTTTTTTTTAACTGTAATGATGATAAAAAGTAATTAATAACAAGTGACATTTTTAAAGGGGATGTTTGCAACAAATTAACTTTTTTTAAATACTTTCACTTTTTTGTCTGTTCTGTTTTTTTCTTTTTGTTTTTGTAGTAATTTGCAAATTAATTTTTAACAATTCATTAATCAAATAAGGTTAAAATTTATTTATATTCACATCTACTCAAAATAATAGATACACCTTATAGGATGATATTAAAGTGAGGATAACTTGGGAAAATTATGGATTTTAGTTACGAAATTGCTTATATTAATTAATTTTTAATTGATTTTGCTCCAATCATCAAAATGATAGTATTAATAACTACACCATTTTTAAGTGAAATTGGGAGCACTTTACATAAAATTGAGAAAATTTCAAATTAAATTGAGATTTTCAGGTTAATATTGAGAAAATTCCAATTAAAATTCAGAATTTAAAGTTCCAATTTAATTTGAATTTTTCCAACTTTCATATGAAATTTTCTTAATATTAAGTATAAATTCTAAATTTCATTTGGAATTTTCCCAATATTAAATTCAAAATTTAATTTACATTTGAAATTTTCTCAATATTAAGTTGAAATTCTCATTTTCATTTGAAATTTTATCAATATCAACTTCATTCTCTTAATTTCACTTGAAATTTTCTCAATATTAACTTAAAATTCTTAATTCAAATTGGAATTTTCACAATATTAACTTGAAAATCTCAATTTCATTTGGAATTTCCTCGATTTTAACTTGAAATTCTAAATTTCATTTGGAATTTTCTTAATTTCAACTTGAGATTCTCAATTTAAACTGAAATTTTCCAATTTTTACTTAAAAATTGTGTAGAATAATTGTTTTTATTTTTCCTTTATTTTTATATAGATATCATGAGCTGAAAACTGTTGGAAATTGCCTTAAATTAATTTTATTTCTATATTTTTATAGAAAAATTTTTCATTTTTATTTATATTTTATTAATAGGTTTCAATTTATTTATAAAAAAAATTATAAACCAATTAGAAAATTAATCATATTAATAAATAATATAATTAAATTCCAATATAAAATTTGTAATATTTTTTTCTGTGAATACTCTGAGTATTTTTCGTTTAGTTAACAATTTGATCTGACAATGCCAATTCAATGAAAAATATAACAAACATATGCATTCAAACTGATTAAATATATTTGTTATATTTTTGCTCGTAATCAGTGCAAGTTTTTCAAGCTTTTTTTACATATTAATATAAAAGAATGCATAAATTCGCTGGTTTTTATATACATATTCATGGTATTTTTGCATATTTCTGTGCATATTATACCATTTTTTCTTGCTTTTTCAAACGCATATTTTAATTTTTTTTGTGCATATTTAAACTTGCCCTGCTCATAATAATAGATACAGTTAATTAATTTGTATTTTTTTTTTTTTTTTTTTCATCTTAAGTCGAATTCTATTGTCCTTTTTTGATTGTTTTTACGTAATAGGATAAGAATTGTTGCATTTAGATTGAAAATATTATAAAAAAACAGTATTCTGACATAGAAAATGGGAAGAAACAATCATTGTACCAAATAGTAAAGAATGGTTCAAAACAAGAGAAAACTGGAAAGTTATTGCTTATAATAGCAAATAGGGGCTTAGGAAAATGTCTAAATTTTACCCAAAATCCTATGTCAAAATGTTGACGAATGCTTTTGATGGAATGATTTTAGTGGTAAGCTAACCACAAATCTGCGAAGACACCATGGTGGACCTCTGATATAGGAAGTCGAAAGCAGTTGCGTAGACTATATAAAGAGGCAAACATGTTAGGAAACTGATATGCATGCAAATCCTCAGCAACAAATTGAGAGATTTTTCAAGGGTACATTGAGAGATATTCCCTTGAGTAAAATTTTTCATGAACAGTGCCTGTTTCAAGCTTTATTCACATTAAATTGGATTGAAATATGAGAAAAAGTTTCAAAAATTATCTTGTAGGCACCCTATTATAATACGAGATAAGATACAAATTGTATGTAAAAGTTTAAAAAAATTATAATTTCTCCAACTGAGTCTCTTACACTTGAAATATGAATTTATTGTCTCGACTTTATTTCTTTTTTCAAGAATAAGTCCTATGTATAAGAAACAATTTTTAATAATTCCAATATATTCTGATGCGAAGGGGTAGTCATCTTGTCGCGATGCAGAGGCTTACGTGCTCTAGTAGCACTAACTAAGAACTACCCTTCCCTTGTTCTGGTAGCGTCTGTTTTTCCCCTATGGGGCGGCTATCAGAACCCACTCAGAGCACTTCTCCTTTCATTGAGAAAGGGTGCTCTGGGTGGAACTAGGTCCGATTGGTCCTTTTGGACCCTGCGTGTCCGTCCGAATCCACCAGCGTCTGTTCCCATATTGGGCGGCTTGGTGGTCTGCGTCTGTTCCCCAGTGGGGCGGCAGTTATCAACACCTGGCAGCAGGTAAAAAATGCGCAAGAAATGTCCGATGAGAATGTCTGAGAAGAAGTCATGCCCCTCGTACCCGGTCAGGGGCTTCATAATCTCCGGGGACCCTACTCCCACAGCGACGGTGACAGTCTGTGCAGAGTCGAATGCTACTGCAACCCTAACTAATCTGGTGGTAACACCGGGCCAGACTAGTTCGAAAGCTACTGGTGTTGCAGAAGGTCAGGGTAGGAAACCTAAACTGGCCGACTGTGGTAAATTAAAAGCAACCCGACCAGAAGGCGGTTGTTCAAACAAAAGCGGCGAGGTACCTCTGACTTCGGAACCAAGTACCTCCAAAGCTGCCAAGGTCCTAATCGACAACAAGTCGGTTGAAACCCCTGTTTCGGGTACTGACAAAGAGGGAGCGACTAAGTCGTCCTCTGAGTCAGCCTCCCATGTGCAAATTGTGCAAAAGGGACTAGTGAAGGAATCCTCCTGTCCCTTGCTTGCACCTCCCCCTGCCAGAACAGGCGACAAATCAGCACCTAAGCACAAAACACCTGCGCGAAGGGCCTCAACAACCAGGCGTTCCGCCTTAAGATTTATTGAGCAATTAGGCTCCAAAAAGGTCGAAGACCTAAATAAAGAGCAAAAAGCCTCTTTGGAATGGGCTAAGGCTCACATTGCTTCTCTGAGTGAAGCTCCTCCTTCTGCTCCAGCCGGAGCGGTGCCTAAACGGCAACGTTCAGAGGAAGAGCAGAGCACTCAGAGTCAGCAACCAGGGACTAAACGTCCCAAACCAGCACCCGTATCAACTAGGTCCTTTAGTGAGGTGGCCAAGGACCATCTCGTAAGGGCTATTATTGATCGTGGTGTAAGCGACGGGGCCATTTCTCATCCGAGATGGGAACTGGTCAAGCAGAAGCTGCTAGGTGTGTTCTGGAAGATCCTTGAGGATAATCCTGGACCACCACCACAATGCGATGACATTGGCTGGTACCAAGGTCACGTAAAACTCATGGCTTGCGCAGATGAACGCTCAGCGTCTCTGCTAAAACTCGCCATTAATGAAATCGGTGAAGCATGGGAAGGCGCTAAGTTGGATGTGGTACCTGCCAGTGAAATACCTCGCAGGCCCAGATCCATCGCTGTCATTCCAGCTGAACCATCAAATCCGGAAGAGATCTTGAGAATTCTTCGGTGCTGTAATCCACAGCTTCCAACTCACGATTGGAAAGTAGTTAAGGTTACAGAACCTGAAGGATCTTCAAGAAAGGTGATTGTGGTCCTTAATCAGGAATCTTTGGTACCACTGAGAGAGAAGCAGGGAAAGGTCTACTATGGCTTTAGTACGATCTTTCTCCGCGTCTATCGCAGTGATAACAAAGCCAATCCCTCTCCGAAGGTCAACGATGCCGAACAGTCAACTGACTGCAAGGTCAAAGTCGAGGACGCCTCTTCGTGCGACAAAGAGGACACTCATTCTCTCACAGAGATGGTGGGTGGTCTCTCTGTGTACACGGATGAGGCGAGTGATGAGGACGCTCTTCTGGAGTCTGACCAGGAGGACGTCAACATCACGATAGTCGACAACAGTGAGAATGTGGAGGGTGACCCAGATCAACCTCCACCACTCTAAGGCAGCTTCTGCTGCTTTGCTCCTCCGGTTGATGGAGAGGAAGGAGGAGCTAATCATGGTCCAAGAACCCTGGATACATCAAAACAGGGTTTGCGGACTAAACACCAAAGGCTACAAGCTATTGTTTGCCAATTGCACAGGTAATAAAAAAATTAGATCCTGTATCTTGGCTAAATCTTCCATAAATATCTTCATCTTGTCTGATTTCAGTGATGAAGATACGGTAACTGCGGCTGTTGAGACCACGACCGGCGTCCTGTGGGTGGTCTCCAGCTATATGGCGCACGATCACGGCGACTCCCCACCAAACGAGTTGATCCGGAAGGCAGTACAGACGGCAAATAGCACAAATATTCCTATTTTAATTTGTGCTGATGCAAATTCGCACCACATCATCTGGGGCAGTAGCGATACAAACCCAAGGGGTGAGTGTTTATTCGACTTCATTCTTGATACTAACCTAGAAGTAGTTAATAAGGGCTCAGAGCCGACGTTTATCATTGCTAACAGAAGTGAGGTTTTAGACATCACGCTGATAAGTTCCAAATTTGCTTACTTAGTAAAACACTGGAGGGTCTCTAATGACTGTTCCTTTTCCGACCACATGTATGTGGAGTTCAATATAGACAATCGTGACAGTATTCTGTTACCTGTTCAGAACAGAAGGAAGACGAACTGGGAGGTTCAACGTAGGGAACTTTCCAATTCTCTCAACTTCATTTCATTCTCTCATAAACCCCCCTGGTGGAACCATGATATAGCGCAATCTAGGATTGCATGTCGTCGACTATTTAACTTGGCCAAAAGATCAGGCGACTGGTCATCTTATAAGGCCTCTGTGAACAAATTAAAAAATTTGATTAGAAATGCGAAAAGGAAAGCCTGGAGAGGCTTCTGTAGCAAGGTAGAATCCTCTTCAGAAACAAACCGATTACGTAAAATCTTGGCAACTACACCGACAGTACCAAGTTATATCCAGAGACCATGTGGTAAATGGACTGTAAACAGCCAGGAAACTCTTGAGGTGTTATTTGACACTCACTTTCCTGGTAGTACCAATTTTGATTCTTGCGAGCAATCTATAATTTGCGATCAGCCCTCGAATAGGGTCTCAGTCATCATTGATGAGCAGAGACTTCGTTGGTCGATTGATAGTTTTGAACCATTTAAATCACCAGGATTAGATGGTATTATACCTGCGGACCTGCAAAGGAATGCGGACCTAATAATACCATGGCTAGCGGTTATCCATCACGCTTGTCTAAGTAATGCATACATTCCACTATGCTGGACTAGGTGTAAGGTTATTTTTATCCCAAAGGGAGGTAAACCATCACACACCAAACCGAAGGATTTCAGGCCCATCTGCCTGGCATCCTTCTTACTCAAAACCCTGGAAAGGGTGATTGACATTCATCTGAGAAACACTATTTCACCTGCTCTTCTCTCATCTTCACAGCATGCCTATACGAAGGGAAAGTCTGTTGAGACAGCTCTCCACTCACTAGTAGACTATATAGAAAAGTAGCTATTGTTTGGAGAGTTTGCTCTGGTAGCTTTCTTGGACATAGAGGGTGCTTTCAACAATGTTGAACCTGATTCTATCATGACCGCCATGTATGATTTAGGTATTGATAATAATACTTGTAGTTTGATAGGCAAACTGCTGAGTAATAGGCACATTCGTGCTGACATTGGCCACACTAAGGTGGAAAGGATGGCTAGTAGGGGTACTCCTCAAGGCGGGGTTTTATCTCCGTTCCTATGGAATATCACAATCAACACTCTATTATGTAGGTTGGATAATATGAGGATCAAGACGGTCGCCTATGCGGACGACGTCGCGCTGGCAGTATCTGGGAAACATCTCGATACTGTCTCCAACTGTCTAGAATCTGCTCTAAAGACCCTTAGTGACTGGAGCGTCACATGTGGACTAGGAGTGAATCCGACTAAGACGGAGTTAGTTCTCTTCACTAGGAAGTATAAAACGATTGAGTTTAATGTTCCGAAATTAAATGGGATCTCCCTAAAGATCTGCGATAGGGCCAAATACTTGGGTATTATTCTCGATAGGAAACTATCATGGGGACCTAATATCCAATCTAGGGCTGATAAGGCCATTATGGCTGTTTACACATGCAAGAGGGCCGTAGGTACTTCCTGGGGGATAAATCCAAGGAGTATGAGATGGATCTTCGATGCGGTGGTTAAACCTATACTCCTGTATGGAGCTATTGTCTGGTGGCAAGCGATGGATAAGGAAATCTATCGTAAAGTCTTTGTAAGAGTCCTTAGGTCGATGGCCATTCTTATTACGGGTGCGCTGCGCACGACGCCGACTAAGGCTCTTTTCACACTTTTACACTGGTTGCCTGTTGACTTGATGGTCAGGCAAGCTGCTTTCAATTCAGCAATAAGGCTGAATGCAGGATGTCCATGGGGTAGAAGGGACTATGGTCATTCTCGTATTCTAGGCTTCTCGACGAGTAGCCATTCACAGATCGATTACTGCATCCCGAGACCATTCTTTGATGCATATTTCTCCGTCATTATTCCTGAACCTAACGCTTCGGCCGCCATTCATTCAACTCCTGGGGCTCTGAGGATTTACACCGATGGCTCGAAAAAGTTGAATAGGGTCGGTTGTGGTTTCTATGTTGAGGAATATGATAGAAAGGTCTGTTATAGACTTCCTGACATGTGTAGTGTTCTTCAAGCGGAAATATCCGCAATAAAAAGGGCAGCAAACTGGCTGAAGTATCACAAGATATCGAGAGATATCTGTATTTTTACTGACAGCAAAGCTGCCATTAGATCTATAGCGGGTGTCTATACGACATCTTTGTTAACAACTGAATGCCGGGTATCTCTTAACGAGATAGCGAGACGTTCAAGGGTTAAGCTAATATGGGTTCCTGGGCACGGCGATTGCGCTGGGAATATTTTGGCTGATTCTGCAGCCAAACAGGGATTGACTCTCAATGAAGAGTCTATTGATCATCTGATAGGTATTCCCGTAAGGGAAATTAATACTCTGTTCTATAGGGAACTACTAGGTATTGCTCAGACGAGGTGGGCTAATGAACCCACATGTCGCACTGCTAGAATAATATGGCCCACCTTTGATAATAGAAGGACCAATTCCCTTTACTCGCATTCTAGAGTGCAAGTGAGACTGCTAGTGTCGGTAATTACAGGGCACTGAATTTTAGGGACTCATGCGCGTAGAATGGGTCTTCTGTTTAACGACTTCTGTAGAAGTTGCAATGATGAGATGGAGGAGGAATCAGTCTTCCATCTACTCTGCGAATGCCCGGCATTATCAGAGATTAGGAGGTCCATACTAGGCTTTCCGACTCTGGATCAAGGTGACTTAAACACAATTGATTTAAAGTCACTATTTTCTTTTCTTGTAGGATCAAGATGGTTTGGTGAAGCAATGTTGCAGTCGGAGTAGCAGCGGACTGCAAACCTGTATCTGGGTAACACAACGGGATCGTACATCACGGACCCAAGTGAGATGTCTGTCCAGGACACTGCCCGTACTACCTAACCTAACCTAATATATTCCGAAATAATATTCTGAATAACTTTGTAGATTAATTCAATTTGTCTGGCCTCGAAAAATATTTACTTAGTATGAAAGAAAGGATTTTTCTTAATTTGACTTCCATGGGGACAGCTATAATTAGGGGGCGGATTTAAAAATTAAAAAAATTATGTGTTTGTGCAGAAGTTGAAACACAGAGAAAATATCTTCCAACACCCACCTTAAAGTATACCGTTCTACTCAGAATCACTTTCTGAGTCGACTTAACGATGTCCATCCGTCCGTCTGGTCGGCTGGCTGGCTGTCCATGTAAAGCTTCTGCGCAAACGCAATTTTGAAGATAATTTAATGAAATTTGGTACATATGCTTTTTTCAACACAAGGACGAAGCCTATTGAATTTGGTTATGATCGGCCCATTATTTCACCTAGCCCCCATACAAATATCCTCTCGGAATAGAGTTTTAACACTTACAGATGCCCTAAAAATAGGAATAGTTTAATGAAATTTAGTACAAATAAGTTCTATGTCAGCAAAAATCCGTCTGCCAAATTTCATGAAGATGGGTCCATAACTGACCATAGCTCCCATACAAACTCCTCTCCCGAAAATCACTAACGTGCATAAATCCCATACAAATGTTTGTATTATGTTAATATTTAACACAATAAGTTGTACATATGTGTAAAAACAAAATTATGTGGATCGAAATGGTGTAGGGTATCATATAGTCGGGCTTGACCGACTATATCTTCTTCTCTCGTTTTTCTATGTCGGCAAGCATACCAGTAATTTATCATCATTTTACCATCAGAGTATTATAAATTTAATATTTCACCTAATTCTGGTTAAAGCAATCTAAAAATAGTTAAACAATTTTTGTAATCATTCAACCCTAAAAAAAAAAAAAAACTTTCAAATCAAAAAAATCCCCTTAACACATTAACTTGTTTACTATTAATGATTCTTGTAGTTTTAATCAGTACATTTAATTATATTGCAAAAATTAATATATAATTTTTGTTATTTAAGTACAAAAGTTGAAATAGTCATGAATTAAAAGTGTTGCACCTCCTTTCCGAATATTTAAAATATTAGGTTAGATTAAAGAAATATGATAAGAAAAATTTTAAGTATTTTTGACAATATGCAAATATTAATTTTTAACTTAATAAAAAACTCAAATAAATAAAAAAAATAATTAAAATGTTCATATTTTGTGGTACAACTATTTGTTTTGTTTTATTACATTTTGTAATGTCATATTTCGTATTGAGCCAACAATATAAAAAGCCAAAAAAAAAAAAAATAAATGTAATTTGCAAGTAGTAGCAAATTTATTTGTTAAATCATCATCATCATCATGTTAATTCAAACATGACTAAATGTGCCACACACAGACGTCATTACTAGATGTTGCATGGTATTTCTACAACTACAAGTGACAGCAGTTCACGTTTTTTTATTTTTTGTCGTCACACATAGATGACAAAAAAAGTAAAATAATATTAAATTTTCACATAAACAAAACTATTTTTAATTTCAGACAACAACCAAAAAAATTAGAAACAAAACTTTGGCAAAAAATGAAGCGTAAAAAAATTATATTGCATCATATCAAAAATATACTTTCAACATCATCAAACAGTTGAATAACATTCTTACACACATACATATGTAAATTGTATTTAGCGGCAAAGTCAGTGGCAGCCATGATCAAGACAAAATCATCAACATGTCATCCACGCTAACAGTCATGCATTTAATATAGTTACGAATAAAAATTTTCGGTTACTAGTTTTATATGAGAATTTTTGATCTGTAACTTCTAATTGGCTGGTGGAATTGCGTAAAATTTGCGTAGCAGAAGAGTGTACAATGTTAAGTTTGGAAGGAGCACCCAACAGACCCTCAGGGTCGGAGCTAAGGATGCTCAAAGTAGGGTACCCTTGACATATAAAATTTGTAATCGCTTGACAAATTTTTGTTTCTCGTCTGATTTCAAATATTATTAAGACCTGTGCTATTTATCTCTTATAGTTTTCGAGTTATTTTCGTTCGAAGTTTTAAGTAGGTCAATTTTGCAAGTTCTTGATGCATATTTTTCATATACATATATCCACATATATCCGATTGATTTTATTAGTTTTTATACCCTTCACCACAGGTGTAAAGGGTATATATAAGATTGTCATTCCGTTTGTAATTTCCACAATTTTCGTCGGAGAGCAAAAAAGTTTATATTTTCAGGATCCTTGTAAGAAATAGGACCATGTCTGTCCGTCCGTGTGTCGGTTGAAATGGCGTTTATGAAGCCCACCGATAACTGACATATATAATATATATATCAAACGATCGGAAATCCCTTCGAAAATTGTGCTAATAAAATTCAGCAAGATCGGTTCATACATTGCGGAGATATGCTTAAAAAACCGGTTTTTAGAACCGGTTTTCCAGTTTCTGAAGCCTCTGTATATACTAGGGACTTCGTTTTTACAAAGAAGGCTCGGACATTTTTTTCTGGCCGTCCGACCGTCCATCTGTGTGTTGGTTAAAATGGCGTTTATGAAGCCCACCGATAACTGGCATATATAATATATATATATCAAACGATCGGGAATTTTGCTATTGAAATTCAGCAAGATCGGTTCATACATTGCGGAGATATGCTTTAAAAACCGGTTTTTAGAACCGGTTTTCCAGTTTCTGAAGCCTCTGTATATACTAGGGACTTCGTTTTTACAAAGAAGGCTCGGACATTTTTTTCTGATTTTTTTTTTTTTTTTTATATAAAAAATTAAATAAATCGGTTCATAATAACTGAGATATCGGGAAAATCACATTTTTGATTTTTTTAAGCCCTTGTTTAAGCTATATGGTCACTAATAGTCAATACAATGCTTAATATACATGTTTGTGTGTTTTTATATACTTAACAGATTTGTTTTAGTTTTTGGCCCATTACTCTGTTGATTATGACCGAATTTGTTTTATTAAAAAAACCGAAATTTTACAAAAATATTTATGACCGATCTATATAAAAATAAAAATCTATAGCTTAAACAAGGTCTTCAAAAAATCAATTCTGGAAAACTGGTTCTAAAAACCGGTTTTTAAAGCATATCTCCGCAATGTATGAACCTATCTTGCTGAATTCCAATAGCAAAATTAACGATCGTTTGATATATATATTATATATGTCAGTTATCGGTGGGCTTCATAAACGCCATTTCAACCGACACACGGACGGACAGACATGGTCCTATCGTCATCATTTCTTACAAGGATCCCGAAAATATAAACTTTTTTGCTCTCCGACGAAAATTGTGGAAATTACAAACGGAATGATAAACTTATATATACCCTTTACACCTGTGGTGAAGGGTATAATTATTTGTTTTCATTATAATACGAATATTTGGAATTAAAGCGTATTTCATTCCTTTAAAAATGATTTTTTTGCATTCATCATTCATTTCACAAATAGCAAATTGAGATTAATTATATTTTTTATACCTATTTAATGTTTTTTTATTACCGATGTTTTTAAATTGGCATGTTTTGAGATTTTTGAGGAATAGCGATTTCCTAATATTTCCTCAAATAATTTCAGTTTTATTATTAGCTATTTTCGATAACTGTATGTTATGTTAAAAAGGTCAACAACAAGTGTTAATATAAAATTAATCTTTTATTTGCCGATAATTTAAATTGAAATTAATAAAAATTATTTCCATTTATCCAATAATTTAAAAGTTAGTTTTTAAATTTTTGAAACATTTTTAAATGTGTAATTTTATTTATCTAAAACTAGTATTTGTGGAAGTTAGTTATAAACGTAGGTTTTTGTATGAAAAATAATTTTTGGGACCATAAAAATGTGTTCGTTATAAAAAAGTTCGCTATAACCGTGTTCGTTATAAACGTAATCATTTATATGGAAAATATTGGGAAAATCAATGGGACCGAAGAAAAGTGTTTACTATAGCCAAAGTTCGTTATAACCGTATTCGACTGTATTTTGTGTTTTTTTTTGGCTGAAAAAGTCTACACTCCTTTTTCTCTAAATTAAAATTTTTCTTTTTGTGGGATTCCCTTACAAAATTCATAAAATTTTTTTACAAATATTGAAATCAATATCTTTTACAAAACCGAAACTACGCACAGTGGTTTCAAAACGATTTTTTTTTTCGGAAATAATTCTGAAACTTTTTATGGTTAGAGCTGAGGTGTTTTCGAGTTGATTTGGAGTACAGGTTCCTACAATGTCAGGCAAATGTATGATGCTAGATACAAATAAAAACATAAATTATTTAAACTTGCTTCTTGCATGTATAAACAAATTGTCTTAAGCAGCATACATTTTCCTTACAAATGTATGAAAACTAGCTTAATTTGGCTAGAAGAGGTAAAGTTTCTATTGAGCTTTAAACAAAAGTATAAACTTTTTATACAAGTATTTGGTATTTAAGAAAATATTAGAATATGGAGATTGATAATTTATAAAAAAAAGTAAGTTCAATATAATTTGATCGCGGAATTTCTCAAAGGATTTAAAATTTAACATTTTTGCGTCTTTTTTAATAAAGTTAATATTTAAACTTTAATAAAATTTAAACGAATAGTTATATTTAATTAAAATTTCAGTATTATATATATAAACTTGACTTAAAAGCAGAGTATTAACAAACTCCCACTTTTTCACATTAAAATACCCAAAATCCCAATCCATATAAAACATGTTTAAAAAATTGACTTTTTTCATTGAAATGATTCCCCCGCCGTTATCAGGGCCGTCCGTCAAAAAAAACTTTTTAGGTATTTGCCTTACATATGGAAATATGTAACTAAAATATTTTGCAATTTGAGAACTTAACAAAAATACGTGTTGATAGATCCTCCGGATCTACTTACTTTTGAAAACATGAAAAAAATTATAGCGCCCAGAACAAAAAACAAATTTTATCACAAAATAAATATTGCCACCTTTTTGAAAAAAAAAAAAAAAAACACACAAACAAAAATTTGAAATTTTTTTAAAGTTCCAAATTAGTATTAATATAACATATTAACGGATTCATATATTTAAATGATTCTTGCAGCAATATTATTAAGAATTTTGAAAGGAATCTGAAGAATTTAGTTTGGGAATAATTTAGGGGGAATATTAAGTCCGCCAAGTTAAAAACTAAAAAAATCGGCTAAAAATAGGGTAAAAATGTGTTTCGACCTTAACATCTCTTAAACTAAAAGAGATGTAAACATATTTTTTGTAGAATTTTACAAAGACTATCTTTACATTATTTCTTTTTTGTCATATCATAAATGAATTTTTGTCGATTTTTCAAAAAAAAAAAAAAATACATACTCGATATGGCCAACTTTGTTTGGAACCAGTACTCCTCCAAATCAACTCGAAAACACTTCAGCTCTGACAATGAGAAATTTTATTAAGATATTTCCAACGGTTCAAAAGTTACAGAACTATTTCCAAAAAAAAAGCGTTTTCGAACCACTGTGTTTTAAGTTTAATAAGTCGTGGAAAATTCCATTTTTTACATATTTTAGAACAAACACACATTCGAACATTAGCTATGAGAACAAATTATTTTATTATGGTTTTTTCAAATCCATAATAGTGCAATGTTTTTAGAATTTTCCGTGACTTATTAAACTTTAAAGTGGCGTAGCCAATTAGATTTATTTACAGATTTATTTCCAAAAATGTTCGATTCTACCCCACTGTGTAATCAACCTTAAACATACATACATACATACATACATACATACATACATACATACATACATACATACATACATACATACATACATACATACATACATACATACATACATACATACATACATACATACATACATACATACATACATACATACATACATACATACATACATACATACATACATACATACATACATACATACATACATACATACATACATACATACATACATACATACATACATACATACATACATACATATTACATTTTGCATTGATTCTAACAGGACAAAGTATTTGAGTTTCTTCTGTAAAAGCTCCAAATCATCTACTCTTAATGTGGATAGTGGTTTAGTGACTAAATAAAAAAAGTTTATTTGTGTCTGTTGGAAAATTATTTTATCTCACTGTGCTACACGTTTTAGAAGTTTTTTTTGCAGTTGTTGTTGTTTAAACTTTACAAGAAACATATGTCAATGTACTTTAGCAGAAAACACCAAATCCAGCATATAAATACATGGATGCATGTAAATATGTGTATGACACATGAGGAAGTTGCATATTTGTTACAACAAATCATATAAGGATTACAACAACCATCGACAACAACAAGAACTAAAACAGCAACATCATGATTTTCATCAACAACATTCAATGATATACATTCATACAACACAATTCAAAACAGTAATACGTTTAGATGAACATTTATATGTTTTATGTACGAGTACTGTGGCAGCAACAATATATTTTATTATTTTGACAACTTGCACCATATTTACAAAATTACACTTTACATAAAAACAAATAAACCTACATACATAAATACAAATTTGTGAGTGTGTGTTAGTTGATTATATGTATGTGTGAGTTTTAAAGTTTTATTACAAATTTCCTTTAAAGTCCCTTATAGTGTTGTAGTTTAATTTGGCTTAAGGCCAATTGGTGCCAAAAAAAAAAAGCATAATCTAAATTACTCAAGAGTTTAAATTTTAAACAAGTTGTTGAAGTTTTTAATAGATTTTAATTTAACTATTGTATTACTTTTTCATATATATTAAATGTTTCTTTTAATTTTTTATTTAATTTTTTTTTTTTTTTTAATTTCAACAAATTGACCACTTTATTATTTAAATACTGCACTTGAAACATAAATAACTATAAATTTTATTAATTAATTATGTAATTTGTTTCATACTTAAAATGCACAAGCGAAAATTAACAAAAAAAAATTTCATCTGTATATATTACCATAATTCATTGCATTTAAATACTCTACAGTCAGCAACAGCACATAAATTACTATTAAAGTTTCAGAAGTTCTACATCGATTAAATTTAAAAGTAATGTAAATGCTACCTAATTTAAACTTGTTTAACCAACCAAATTTTTAACCTAAACCTTATCACGGTGTTTTAAGTTGATAAAGTTAAAATTTGTATCACAACTTTATTTTAAAAAGCAATAAATGATTCATTAGTTTAGCATATCATTTACTGATTGTAAAACCATTATATGATCCCTGTGTAAAGGAAATGTAAATAATTAGTAGAGTATATAAAATTCGAAGTTGATCAAGTTTAATATTTTATCAGTTTTTTTTTTTAATTTCGTTCAAGTATTCATTAAAAAGAACTTTTACATTTTTATTGTGTTGTGTATTTCATTTATTTATTTCATAGCAGTAGTCCATCTGAGTCAGTTAGTCTGACTTTTAGTATATCCATATTTATCTAGCCATTTCGATGTCTCTCTTTCCTTCTTTATACATTTTAATTTTTCAAGTGCTAAAAGTAAGAGAAGTAGTACTTACAACAGAACAACCAGACAGTGTAATAAAAAACTTATTACTTTTTTTTTTTGCGCAGATTGTATAAAATGTTGCCATTTTTACATTTACATCTATCATCTATTTACGGATGTAATATATAAATATACAATGTAAAGGGTGTCTTAAAAGGAAGTGTTATGAGATAAACCAGAAAAGTGTGTATAATATTAAAATTTTCTAGCCATCCCTTTGGATAAATGAATACTAATTAATTTCTTTAAGTTCTTTAAGAGTATTAATATTACAATTAATATATTATATATAATTTAAGTAGGAATTAATACTTAACAGTCACTCTCGTGCAACCCTTTACTGACGTACTTTATCTAACAGACAATAATGTAACAAATATAGCAACATTCATAAATTTCATCTTCATTAGCAATATGATACCAAACAACCAACAACAACAACAATTTAATTGTTCTCTTGTTGTAAAGTATAATTTATAAAATTTTATTTTTGTATCTATTACACTTGTACTTACTGGTAGTTAGTAATGCGTTTTAATTTTATTTTCTTATATTTAGTATTTTTTGTTGCTTTTTTAGTGGCTTTTATGGCTTTTAAAAGTTGAAACCACCACATTGGTCCACAAGTGTTTTATAATTTTGTTTCTTAAGTATAGTTTTGTAAAAATTTCCCTTTTGTCAATTTCAATTTGCTGAAGGACTTTTGCATTGCGGCCATTTCAAATGAAAGTTTTAAACTAAAGTAATGACACAAATTGCTAAGAAATGTAATACTTTTGTGAAATGAATAATTATGGAGTGAAAAATTATTGTGTAAGAAAATATGTATTATAGAGTTAAGTTGTAATTAGATTAAAGGCAAAGTTACATGTGTAGACAGTGACAAGGCAATTAAAACAATTAGAGTTGTATTTATTAAGAAGCTAGTTTTAGAGTGGCTTTTTTAAACTAATAATAAAGTAATAAATATGAACAATTAATTCAATAAAGCACATTGATTCCGTTTGTAGAACAAATGAACTTTTGGTTTAATTGATTTTTATATACATTAGACTGGTTCACAAATAGATGATTTTTGCAAACGTTATTTTTAAGGGCTCCAAAAGGACACCTTTGTTATATTTATCGAAACAAATGTTTATACCAAAAATTTAACCCATCGCACATTGGATTAAAGGGGGGTCGAAAATTATGCTTAATCCAGAGAAAGAATATATAAAAACTTTAATAATCACGTTTTGTTTTTCTATTTATTAGTAATTAAAAAAAATGCGTTTTATGAATAATGAGTTTATTTTTGACAGAATGGTAAAGTCCGTCCATACATTGAGGTTAAATGGGTCGCAAATGACACTTAATGGAGGGAAAGATAATATCACATTACATTTAAAAAATAAACGACATTTTAAAGTGCAAAACATGGCTCTTCGACATCAGTGTTGCCAGAAGACGCAATTGGTAAAGTGCTAAAACATCCAAAAAATTAAGCTAAATTGTTCTACAGCAGCAAATGGCAATGCTAAACTGTTTTGTAAACAAAAATTAATATTTTTATTGTCCTTATTTTTTGTAAAATATAGTTCAAATGACAACTCATAAAAATCTTTTCCTCAGAGTTAAGGATAATATTGGTAAATAAAATAAAAATAGGGCTTATATTTTAAAACTGACAACTAATAAGGTCAAATTTACTAAGAAATTTAAAAAAAAAATCAAAAGGTATTTAATTAAAAATTACTGTAAAAAAGTGCTAAAAAGCATTTAGGATATTTTTATAAATTGCCAGTGCATTTTATCCTCTTCAAATGCTAAATCTAGCACTAAAAGTGCTAAAATGGCAACACTGTTCAACATGCATCCTTACAAAATGTTTATGTAAATATATAATAAAAGGTTCATAGAAACGAACGCACTACCAAAAGTTTAGATTTCTCATCCAAAAACAAAGGGAATTCATAGATAAATGCATGAAGTGCGAATTCAAATTTAAAAGCAAAACCAGAGAAAAAGATATAGTCGGTCAAGCCCGACCATATGATACCCTACACCATTCTGTACATTATAATTCGGGAGGGGTCTTGACTTGGAGTCAGATGTGGACCGCTACTCATAAGTGTAAAATAAAACATACGAATACAAAATATTACCTTGATGCTGACATGTATATGAATTTATTCACTTTTGGGTGATTCCCGAAAGAGGGCCTTATATAAGAGATATGGTGAATTATGGACCGATCTTTGTAAAATTTGGTACTATCACTTATGTTCATATAAAACTTATTTGTGTCGAATATTAACTTGATACTAACATTTTAATGGGATTTATGCCCGTTAAAGTGATTTTCTGAAAAGGGGTTTATATGGGAGCTATGGTTAATTATGGACAGATCTTTTTAAAAATCGGCACACTTATTTAGACTTATATAAAACTTATATGTTCCAAATTTCATTAAAATATTGCTATATTTATGATCCCTCTTCCGGGAGGACATTTGTATGGGGGCTAGGTGAAATAATGGACCGATTATAACCAATTTCAATAGGACTTAAAGAAACCTGTGTACCAAATTTCATTAATTTTGATTCAAAATTGCGACCTGTAGTTTGATTACAAGCTTTACATGGATGGACAGACGGACGGACGAACATCGTTAAATCGACTCAGAAAGTGATTCTAAGCCGATTGGTATAAATTAAGGTGGGTCTTAGACCAATATTTTTGGGTGTTACAAACATCAGCACAAACGCATAATACCCTCCCCACCTATGGTGGTGTAGGGTATTACAATATTATTTTATTAATTTAGTCTAGACTTGTATATAACACTGGTCGACAAAAAAATCCTCCCACATAGACGAATAGTTGGACTTGATGTATTTTGATGTGCTAAACTCGAATCTGCTTTCAGTTTTTTTCCATCAGGTCTGGATTTTTTTTATGGAAGTGTCTATTATTTCACCCATAGTAAGGCCATTACTTTAGTATATTTCCTTTCGTGCAAAACTTTAGATTTTTTGTTACTAAAATTTATTTTAATAAATGAAAATATCAAAAATATTACAGTTGATCATCTTTGTTTTAAAGCTTGTAATGCTGCAAACAAAATAAGGTATGTATCTTCAAAATTGATGAAGGTGGGCAATAAAAAAATAAATTGTCTCCAAGGTAAGTCAGCAATATTTTTTATTCGCTTAAGAATTTCAGAGTTAGCTGAATAAAAAAACTATGTAAATTCAGCTCAAACACAATTTAGATCACTATCTACTGGAGTTTAATTTATCTTAATTGGACAAACAGTTCTCGAGTTATACAAGTGTGACTGCCTAAAGGCGGGGTCATAGTAATCATGCCCATAAAAAAAATCAATACGTGATAGAAAAAAAGTAAAAGCTGATTCTTATTTAGCACGTTCAATTCCATCTAATCCACCATTTTTTTTTTTATTTCCAATCACTTAACATCACTTACAGTAAATCCAATCAAGATTTGTGCGTCAATTTTTATGATACGTGGCTTTATTTACTCGTAGTTTTGCCAGCTTTGAGATAAAGATTATAAACTGAAATATTTTTGATGTTTTCACTTTTAAAAAGAAATCTTGAATTTCGGATACTTAATTCGAAATATCACCAAAACTATTGAGCGAATAAAAATTTGTTAGTAGAACTACTTAAAGCCAATTTTGGTGTATTATTTATAAAAATCGTGCATACCATTCTCAAGTTATAGTGAAATATACTCGAGTAATCGGCTTGTTTAGGGTGCAATATTAGACACGCCCATAAAAAATCTCGACCTGATGGGAGAAAACTGAAAGCAGATAAAACTCAAATCATGGGAAATTCCATTTAGTCCACATACTTACACGAAAAAAGTTTTTTTTTTTTTTTTTTTGTTGGCCAGTGTAATTAAAAATAATAATAAAAATCAAAATCCACTTTTAAATACCTATTTTTCATATTTTATGATATTCCAAAAGTTATTGTAGTGTAGTTTCCTTTATCTTGCCAAGCACTTTACAGAAATATAAAAATCTTTAAAATCGGACTTAATTTGTAGAAGTTACGATTTTTTTAAACTTTTACATACTCGAGATAATCAACTTTTACACCCTGTAGCTTGTCTCGTGTTATCACAGGGTGACTACAAGATGAAAACTTAGGTTCGCCTTTACAACTCTTTCATACATTTCAATTTGATCCGAGCAGTAGTTTAGGAGATACAGATTTATTACCAAAAATTTTGCGTTTGGTCCCAATGTGCAACGTGGTTATGCAGTAGGTCCCGATTTCATTTCATCATCGGTCCATTGATTTTCTTGCCGTGAATGGAGAGCGCTACCTATTGATGATACCAAAATTGAATTATAGCAATTTAAGGAAACGGTTATATCAAGAAAAGAAGCTTTCGAGAAATTTGGACTGATCTTTGTAAAAATTATATCACTCCAATACACACTAACTAACGAAACCATTTAAACAATGTAATATACCTCACATAACATTACCAACAGTAATTTCAACAAATTCAAATAATGATATCTCTTTCCATCCCTATGGGAAAATATTATTAATCAACTTTCACAAATTGAAGTCACGGTAAATATTTAACTGTGAGCTGACAAATTTGTTTTAAAATAAGTTTTTAAATGCATTGAATTTTTCTTTATATTCTTATATTTTTATTTAAAACAAATATGCTTATAGTTCTTCAAATAAAAAAAATACAAAATGATTTCTACTTTTCAACAAATATCGCTTCTATGTACTCATTGTCTACAAGATTGTCGAGGATTTTTAATATCCTTGTCAATGTTGACATTTCAATACTTGCATGTCTATACGTATGCGTGTTGTTTATGTATTAAAATATAAACAACAACTTACACACAAACTCATGCAATCGTCTATACATATCGCGAGATAGAATGCAAAATGTCCTGAATAAGATTTTATTAATATTATAAGAAAAATAAGGATTTTAAAAATAAACATTAAATATTATAAAGCTATATATTAATTTAGAAATATTTTCTTTTTTGTAAAATTATTCAAATATTAGTTAACCCGTTAAATATTGAAAATTAATTACACTTCCCATTAATTTTAATATCTAAATTCTGAATATAAATTTTTTATTGGTTTGAGATTACTAACAGATAATTTATGCCGAATAAAATATTATGTCTAATATTTTATCTAAGAATATAGAGTCTTTGGTTAGTATTAACTACAAATTCATTATTTACTCTAAAAGTAGACTAAAGTCTTTGGCTTTTATCTCGACTATATTTTAAAAAAAGTTCATTTTCATTTTTAGACAGACACATGATTATTTAACAATATAATAAAGTTTTTCTTGTTGTACGAAATTTGAAATCATCCTTTCAATACGCTACAACTGCACTGTTGAAGTTTTTCAAAGTCAAACATTATTTGAAACCGCAAAATGACATCTTTAGTACGTGATGTCTGAGTTAAGTTTGTTCATCAAACAAAACAACATGTCTATTTTTCTTTTTCTACTAAAAAAAAATATATATATATATATATATATATATAAAAAGTGCTTTGGGTGAATGTTAAGATAGAAGGGATTGAGAAAAGACTTTCTTTGGATAAACAAAACTAAAAAAAAAAATTAAGACAAGTTTATTTATTGGTAAAAAAAAATGATATTGTTTACTTTTGTATGTAATGAAAAAAGGATAGGATTTCATATAAAGTCGTTATAATAATACATATGTATATAGACAGTAAAATGCGATATTTTGTTTCATTAAATTGTTCTAAAATATATTAAATACATATACATATGTTTACATAGTGTTTTTAATTGTTTATTGTTCCAAAAAGTCTGATAGTTGCCCATCCCGAATGCTTATAAGTTTTTAAACATTATAAATATTTATTACAAACTCTGCATTTTAATCTAAATAAAATAAAATTCATATCAAAGTAAAAAGTAAAATATTATTTAATTGGCAAAATAATACATTCAATCTAAAAAAAATATTTAAATTTGCAGCTCTCACCAAAATTATTATACCAATTACTAAAAACTGTAAACATTAGACCACGCCCATTTTTTGTTTCCGAGTTTACATTGATCCTTGATCTATTAGTACAAAATTTCGTTGTCGTTTCATCTTATATGAAAGGTGGGCGGATCATACCCATTTATCCATGTTTATATCGACTCTCGAACTATCTGTACAAAATTTCCTTGTCGTACATGCTTTCGTTTAAGAGATATCAACAGAAAAGTATTAAATGAAGCTACAACGGACACCTTGTATTAGCCCATAGCTTTTTAGTTTTATTAACCGATTTTACCCATTTTCAATACCAAACAAACCTTATATAAGATAAATGTTTGAGCCAAATTTCGCTCCCTAGGTTATCCCGTTCGAGACCTATCCTGCTTTCAACAGACAGACAGACGGACGGACATAGCTAGATCGACTAAGAATTTAACCAGGACCCAGAAAATATATACTTTATAAGGTCTTAAATAATTTTTTTGACATGTTACACACGGAATGACAAAATCAATATACCCCCATCTTTTTGATGGTGGGTATAAGAAGTTAAGACGGAAAAATCAATTTTGACAATAGTTATAAATAAAGACTTGCAACTTTATATTGGTTCATACGTTTAAAGTTTTTTTATAATAATTTGGATATCGGTATCTTTATGATGACATTAAAGAACATTATCTAAGATTTACTTTTCAAAAATAATTTCAATCAAATATTGGGCGTTACTATATCCAACATATTTTTTCTCTGGAAGATAAAGTGACTTAAGTAACTGCATGTGAAAACACTATTAATTCATTGATTTGGTTGTTTAATTCTCTATTTTTATTTAAAAAATCAAAATAAAATTTCAACTCTTTGTGCAAAAACTATTGCTTTTTTATTAAGGATTAACTTCATTTCTGTTTAAATATTTTTATCCTTGAACCAATTATTAAGAAAACAGTATAAAGACAAATCTAAAAAAATGAATAGCGCTTTAAATTCAACATCAAAAAATCTACTTATGTGTGAAATTTGATTCAAAAATATTTACTAACAAGAATTTTATTCCATAATTAAAAATGAAAAATATGCAAAAAATCACAAATCCATCCTTTCTCAGTGTTTTTTGCAAAAAGTCTTTAAAAAATTTTCGTATTGTAAAACTTTTTATACATATTTTAAAAGAAGACAAAATTTCCTAAACATTGATGTACAACAAGTATATATTGGTATTTTTGCGTTTGCAATTAAATAATTATAATTTTATGATTTCAAGTAATTTGGCCAATTTTGACTCATTTTTATGTGAATGGTAATGCCGCTCATGATAATGCCGTGACAAGAAATATTTTAATAAAGCTCAACATTTTCATTTTTTCAGCATAGTGCTAAATACATATCCTTCTGTTATATCCGTAAGACAGATAACAAATACATATTATATATCATTGTTTAGGAAATTTTGTCTTCTTTTCAAATATGTATAAAAAATTTTACGATACAAAAATTTGTTTAAGACTTTTTGAAAAAAAAACAATGAGAAAGGATGGATTTGTGATTTTTTGCATATTTTTATACCCTACACCACCATAGGTGAAATTGGTCATGATCGGTCATTATTTCACCTATCCCCCATACGAATGTCCTCCCGGAAAAGGGTTTAACGATCATAAATCCCTTAAATATAGCAATATTTAAATGAAATTTGGCACATATAAGTTTCATATAAGTCTTAATAAGTGTGCCGATTTTTAAAAAGATCGGTCCGTAATTACCCATAGCTCCCATATAAACCACTTTTTAGAAAATCACTTTAACGGCCATAAATCCTATTAAAATGTTAGTTTCAAGTTAATATTCGACACAAATAAGTTTTATACAAACATAAATGATAGTGTCAAAGTTTACAAAGGGCGGTCCATAATTTACCATAGCTCCCATATAAGGCTCGCTTTCGGGAATCACCCAAAAGTGAATAAATTCATATAAATATCAGCATCAACGTAATATTCTGTATTTGTATGTCTTATTTTACACTTATGTGCATTTGACTCCATATTTAAAAAAAGACCCTTCCCCGAATTAAACGGTACACAATGGTGTAGGGTATCATATGGTCGGGCTTGACCGACTATAACTTTTTCTCTCGTTCATTTTTAATTATACAATAAAATTCTTGTTAGTGAATATTTTTGAATGAAATTTCACACGTAAGTAGATGCTTAATTTAAAGCGCTAATCATTTTTTTAGATTTGTCTACAAAAATCCCGTAATTCCCAAAAAAACTTAAAAAAATTTACAAAAATGGGATTTTTTACTTTTTTGCTACTTTTCAACCGATAACGGGGAGCAAAAATTTCTATTGTGAAAAAAAATTAAAATACTTTAGACTAAGTAAAAAGTATAACTTTTTTTGATTCCCGCTTTGCGATTTGAGAAATAAGCCGAAAATTCGAAATTAGTTGGAAAAATAGGTCAAATTTGGGAAACCCTGGTTCTCGAAAAAATCGATTTTTAAAAGCCTTTTTTCCTTTAAAGTATTTTGTGTTTAGTTATCTTTTAGATAAATATAAATACTATATATATTAATTAAGAAAATTTTTATATAACAGAAAAATAATGTTACCACTTTTTTGACAAAAAAAAACGGGAAAAAAATCAACTTTTTTTTGAAAGTTTATATTTAAATGCTTGTAATTTTTGACTCCGTAAATATTTTTTTTCAAAATTCTTTCTTTATAAAATTTTTTTATTTGTTTTTAATGAATTAAGACAAATTTTAGAACTATGGGGTTAAAATTGGACCCACTGTAGCGAAAAAACTTCACCAAGACAGGCTAAAAAGTAAAAATTTTAATTTTTGAAGCTTAATATCTCTTAAACAAAAAGAGATAATATAGGCAAACGACAATGTTTTTTGTAGATATTGACTAGCAGATTCCTCCGATACAAAAATCTTTGAAATCGGTTTAGATATAAGCAATCAGAATCGTTTTTAATAAATTTTATACCCGAGATGTCCAACTTTGGAACCCTGTGGACTCGCCCCCTGTAAGTCTATATGGTCCAAGCTCAAACCTTAAACTCGCCTACACCTCTACTATCACCATGTGAAATTTCATGGAAATCGGAGCAGCTGTTCCGAAGTTCCATAATTATTTCCGTTTCATTTTTTAAATCGCACATTGTGCGATGTAATATTTCATGAAAAATTTTACTTACGTGTTTTGGTGTTTTTTGTTCAATTTCCATTTTCAGAAAAACTAGTTTCGCTATAACCATGAAACTTAGCACATAGCTAGTGAGCAAATGTAAACAAAACAAATGTAAACCAGTTAACAGAATTATTTTATTTTTTTTTTTTTTCACAACATAAAAATTTATAAACCAAGGAGCATGCACGGATTTTTTCTATAAAAAAATTTCCTATAAAAAAAATCGCGGCATATATAAGTGGTCCTTATATGTAATTTATGGAATATATGTATGTATTAAAATTATCTTTAAATAAACGCTACAATAATAAATTTTATTTTATGATTTCCTTTTAGTGCTTATTATTATACGTAAATATTCCTCTTAAAATTAAATCTCTTTATAGAAATTAGATTTGTGAACATTAAAATTATAATGTCGATAACGTTAATTTATATATCACAGATACTTTATTTTAAATTACATAATAAAAACTTACCTTTCATTTGTATTTACATTCAAATAAAGTAATTTTATCACATTAGGTGTTCCAATAAAAATCAATACAATTACATACTTTTCAAATTTGTTTTCTTTGATTTAAATAAAACCATTACAATCATTAAATGGAATTTAATTCAAATTCAATGCTAAAGGTATTTTTTCGCAATTTTTTTTCAACATTGATTATGAAACATTAACAACGACACAAACACCACCAAAGCCAACAACCAACCACCTCCCCCACTAAATACAAGGCAAATGTTAAATCCAGTGGGAAATTTATAAATCAACAAATCAATGGCACACTTTTTTTTTTTTTGCAATTTATTTTCCTTTTCTAGCTAATAATTTATCAATGGATTCGAATATAAAATAAAAATTTGCAATTTTACGCAATTTTCCAATTTACAATGTGAAAAAAAAAGAAACTGTTAGCTAAAGGAAAAAAACAAATAAAAATCTAACAATACGTAACAATAAATAAACATTTGTTTGGATTCATATTGTTGTTGGCTTGATATTGAGCAGATTTGTAGATTTTTATACAGGATAATGGAATAAAAAGCCACAAATGTGTCGCTGAAATGTATTCACCAAGTACTTATTCCTTGTGTACTGTAGACAAACACACGCTAAACGCTGTTGGAGATTCAAAAACCATTTGTCAGTATTAGAAATGTATTTTGGCGCTTTAGATGAAAAAGGAGATACATGAGTTTGGGGGCTTTTTAGGAAATTTTTAAAAATAAAAAATTGCCTCTAATAAATCGAAAATAAAAACATTTTAAAACTTCGATTAAAGATAAAAATATTGTATAAATTTTCCACAATTTGTGACAAACATAAATCTTGAAAATTATTGTTTTTAGAAAACACCGACTAAAGTTATAATGTATTGGGTGGATGGACAAAATAGGTAAACTCCTGTACAGTGGGAGGTAATAAAATGTTTTAATTTGAGTTCAAAAGTTTGTATTTATCAAATCTAAAAGTTTTTTACAAGAGATTTTACGCCGTTTCGGGTATTGCAAAATTCAAAATCGAGCCTAATAGCTCTTGAAATTATACATCATTTGGCATATATCTCGTTAATGTGCCTTCAACAGAAATGCTGTAGGAGGTACCCAAGCTTGGAGAGAAAAAACGTGAATGGCTCCAAGAGGTGCCTTTTTCGCGAGGCACAATCGCAATGTTATTTCAGTGAAGCTAGAGTATCGCGTTATCAAAGAAGCTTTCCAAATTAGATTTTAAAATTATTGTAGCATTTTAAAATATTAATTTGCTAATAGTGTTCAGTTGTTTTAAAAAATCAGAAAGTTTGCATATTTTGTTATAGCGGATTTTGTAATTTTAGATCAATATAAATCTGAAATAATTTCTTGCAGTAAGTTTTACTTACGCAAAAAATGTGATTTCACTGAAAACGGGTTTCATGAGCTAAGGCGCTAATTAAAATTGGCGATGATGTGTGTCAATCTATAGCTGCTTTAATACCTTATATCAAAATCAATATGGCGTTCGAAAAAAAAGTACGATTTTGCATTTAATGCAACTTTAGAGATTTAGTTAAGTGCAAATAAATAATGTATATAAATGAAATTGTCTTATGACTTGTTTGAAAAAAAAAATAATAATAATAATGGTAAAATTCATTTACGGGAACAGATCTGTGTTCCACTAAAGCCAAGGAATATTGGTACTAAATAGCGTTGATGTGCATTTAAAGTAAACGAGTTTGATTTTATAATGATACGAATTTTCAAAATATTTTGGATGAGCAAGAGAGCAAAGCACCCAAAATATTGACAAATTTTAAACAGGCTGGTTCCAAAAAATTTACGTACAATCGAATTAATATGTCTGTTAGTTTGCTTGCTAGTTTTACTATTTTCCAATATTTTGTTTATTTTTTATAATAACACAGTGGTGGGCAAAAAAAAAAAATATTTTTTTTTTTAAATAAAAATAGTTGGACTAGATAGATTTTGAGGACTTAAGCAATAATCTGCATTCACTTTTTTTCTATCACATACTGATTTTTTTTATGGGTATGAATAATATCATCACCTTACTCATCGGTCGCACTATAAAACTCGAGAATGGTTTGTCCAATTTAGACTATAACTCAAGAACCGTTTGCACGATTTTTATAAATGATACACCAAAAGAGGCATTGTCTTCAAGGTATGCCAAAAATATTTTTTATTTGCTCAAGAATTTCAGATTAATGGATCAAAATTATCACGATTTAAAAAAAAAAAATAATTTTTTTCGCTACTAATTTCCGAATAACTATGGAAATATTAACTGAACAAAAAAATATGTAAGCTCAACTCAAAGATTATTTAAATCACTATCTATTGGAGTTTAATTTAACTTAATTGGACAAATCGTTCTCGAGTTGTACAAATGTGACTGCCTAAAAGCGGGGTCATAGTAGTCATGCCCATAAAAAAAATCAATACGTGATAGAATAAAAGTAAAAGCTGATTCTTATTTAGCACGCTAAACTCGATCTAATCTACATAATTTTTTATTTTTTTTTATTTAAGACGAAAAAAATTTTTTTTTTTTTTTTTTTGCCCACTAGGGTATTTCCACTTACCTTTAGATTTTAACTTAACTGTGAATGCAAACAAGATTTGTGCATCGATTTTGATTATAACGGGCTTTATTTACTCGTAGTTTCACCAGCTTTGAGATAAAGATTTGAAACATTTTTGATGTTTTCACTTCTAAAAAAGAAATTTTAGTAAAAAAAATCTTCAATTTGGCATGAAAAAATTTTTTTGGGACACTTATTTCGAAATATCTCCTAAACTATTGAGCGAATAAAAATTTGATAGTAGAACGTAGAAAAGTAGAACTTAAAGCCAATTTTATTCCGCATAATTTGGTGTATCATTTATATAAATTGTGCATACCGTTCTCGAGTTATAGTGAAATATACTCGAGTAATCGGCTTATTTAGAACGCAATATTAGATACGCCCATAAAAAAATCTCGAATCTCGGAAAAAACTGAAAGCAGATTCGAGTTTAGCACGCGGAAATCCATCTAGTCCACATATTTTTTTTTTTTTTTTTTTTTTTTTTTTTGTCGACCAGTGTTATTGAATATATTGATAGAACAAAACTACAAGTCTATACAAAAGAAAAATACAAATTAAGGAGTGTGTTCGAAAAAATCTCAACACATAAATTATTCAATAACTTGGAAACGGTTGATCTTAGAGTCTTCATTCTTTTTTTTTTTTTTTTATTTAATTGATAATTTATAATAGATCACAGAAAAATATATTTTGGCCGAATGTAACAAATGACTTTCCTTTTTTGCCGCAACTGCAAAAAGATTGTTATACCAGGAATTTTTTTAGGAAATTTTTTCTGCTTTTGGGTCCTGAGTTCTTTTCAATATGCTTTAAATTTTCTGGCCTTCCCAATATCATGTGTACCTTTTTTCTTTTTGAACCAGGTTTCCTAAAATTCTCCTGATACTGTTTAATAATATTAGAAACAGTTTGACGGCAGAAATTTAATTCTGTGGCCAATTATTTGTAGGACCTATTTGGTTTTTTTTTTTTAATATTTTAATAATTTGTAGCACTTACATGTTTTTCGTCACTCATTTTGATCAAAATCACGATAAATCAACATGGTTGTTATTAAGAATAATAACTGACGTATTTTTCAATGCTAACTAGATAAAAAAATTTTTTAATGTTGCTTCCAAAAAAAGTTATGATGCAAAACGTGTGTTAAGAGTTTTTCGATCGCACTCCTTAATTAACTTATGTTCTACATGTGGTCACAATCCACATTTGAAAAAAGTTTGAGAATAATATTTAACAATAATTTGATAATAATAGCATTTCTCAATTTGACAATTAATTCCCCTTTTTGTTGAGAAAGCTATTATTTTCAAGTTATATTCAAATCATTCTCAAACACTTGACATTTGAGAAAGGGTTTGATTTCAAATCATTCTCAATTTGATATCAAACCTTTGTGCTTGCTGGAATGTGTTTGTGCTGATGTTTGTAACGCACAGAAATAATTATCCAACATTAAAATATTATATATTAAAGTATACCAATCTACTCAGAATCACTTTTCAAATCGATCTGCCATAACTATAAAAATATTTTAATGAAATTCCGCAACCAAATTTCATGCAGACCGGTCCATCCCACTTCTTTGAATCACCTTAAAATGCATAAATAACACAATAGAAACATAAACTACGCTTATTGCAAATATCGGTCTAAAAGATGAACATCAATATTCGGCGAGCTGGAGTGAACATGCTAATTCTGCTTTTAATCAGTAGCAATCTCCTCTGACCAGACCTCTACAAGGACAATATTAAACATGGTAGGTATGATTTCCCTTTAGTGAAGGAATCGTAAATAATATCTATAGTTGTTATGGATAGACCTTTTAAAAAGTCAAAATTTCATTGATATATCACACACAATTTTTTATACAATTTTAATATCTTTCGGTTCCTTTTAGAAGTCCTTTTATATTAATAGAGAGTATATAAAATTCGGTACAACTGAATGTAACACTCTAACTCATATTTATATATATTTTTTGCCCAATAAAATAAAATCTTTTCCTGAATTTCTAACAACATGTACTTGTACTAGTTTTATGCGTTATTGGACATTTATCATCATCTCAAAGTGCTGACAACATGTTGCTGTGATAAAAATTTATTCATTCGCTTCGTTTATTTTATCTTTTTTTTATATGAGTTTTTGCTTTAAATGCTGCTGCTGCATCCTGCAGATTGGCTGGCAACACATGACGCAATAGAGAAAATAGAAAAATAGTTTATGAAGTCATAAATCAAATAACTTTTTTATTTTAATAGGGAAATAAAAATAATATTTCGAAAAATTTATTAAATTATAAAGATAAGTGAATTCATAAGAGAAATATTGGATGATAAAAACAGAGAATTTAAGGGAAAATTTTTTAGCTTTCAAAAGAAGTTATATTTCATATTTTTATATTATAAAAAAAGATATAATTTTATATAAAATTTCAATGAAAAATATATTTATAATCAGAATATATTTGGGATACATTAAGCCACAAATCTTCCCAATCCATACCCATCTGGGGTAACTATTACTTCCATTAATATGTATTTATGTTCTTTATATAAAGTGAAAAATATCTTTATCCGTATACAAATGATAAAGTAATAAATTTGAAAATAAATCAAGTGAATTTTTCAAATCACCCTTTATATTTGTATATCATTCTACACAGTTATGAATGTTGTTAACAATTTCATTGATTACATTGTCCATTAGTTTATCTTTAATTCATTAACATCCAGTTGTTCTGAAATTCAAATATTCTCAATTTCAATGTCTTTTAAACAAATTTCAAAGGAAGAGACTTATAATCTATTTCAAAACACTGCAGTATTATTTAAACTTCACTAAATACACATTTATGAAGTAAAATATTTGAAAATCACTTAGACACACAAAGATAACTATAATTCTATTTTTCTCATACTTAAAAAAAGCTTAAACCAAAAACGCATTATTTCATTTGAAAACTTAAAACCCTAAATAATTTCCCAACACATTATCAGCTCGATTATGTATGAAATATTAAGCCTTAAAGCAAACATGCGACTTTATACAATCAGTCATTTATATGTACAGACATACATTCATAGACGAAGAAAAACTTTCTCTATAAAATTATTTACATTTGACTTAGCACTCCCACTTTGTTCACTCCTTCAAAAAAAAAAAAAAAAATTAAATATTTTCTTAGTTCAAGGAATAACTTTTGCCATAATAATATTTCTTTACAATTCATATGAAATCATATTCGTATCATAATTTCAATAGGGGGTGGTTTGAATTATCTGTCTGTCTCTCTGTATGCTTCAATGGCATATTTCAGCGTAAAAGTATTTATTACGGAATTTCAATACACAATTCCATAAATAATTTTCTTCCTTTAATTTTAATGTACATATGTATGAATAAATATTTATGTATTTCCAATTTAACTTTTTCTATGTTCAAATGTTCGTTTGATTTTTTAAGCTTATTTAACATTTATAACACCTTCTTCAAACGTAAATGAACATTTTTGAGATAATAATATTTCCAAAAAATTATGTCTTGATATGTTGGGTATTTTTTTCAATTGAAACGTGAAGGAAGTAAGGCAACATAGAGTTAAATATACAAAACGTAAATATTTTCTTTTAAATGTGTGTGGCTGTGAGTTCCACTAAACTTATTGGCTTTTGAGGAAAATGTATATTACCTTTTTACATTTGGCTTTAAATTATTGTAATAATCACACAATCAGTAACGTAAACATACAAGAAATTTTCATCTAGGGAAGCGAAATTTGTGTTTTTTTTTTAGAGATAAAGGGCCCAAAATTCTATAATGTTCACAAAGATCCATGTATTTGTAATTTTTGTGATATTTTTCAAGCTAATCTTCTAATTTTTCAACATAATCTCAATGAATTATCATTATGAATGAACTTGTTTATTCGATCCTAACATGAGCGATAATTTTGCATATCATTTTATCAGAAGTCTACCGGTGCATACTATATATTGTTGCAGAAAGGAAATTTTTTTGGAAATAAATTTATAAATCGATAACCTATTAAGAAATTTCTTATAGTTTTCTATTTATTCGCATTCGAAATTTTAACTGCCTCAATTTTGTACGGTCTTGGTCCAGTTTTTTTTATATATATATATATATATATTCTCGTATTTTTGACCGATTTTTTAGTTCTATTGACTAAAGAAAATTTGAAGTCAATATCATTATCTTATTGTCTCTCTATATATAATTTCCTCTAAAATATAATTTTTTTTAACAATATATAATATTTTTATACTTTTCTGAAAGCTATCTTAATAAAAATGATTTTAAAATAGAAAACAAAACCAACAACCACTCCCTAATTTTACCTATTTTATATGAAAGATTTAACTTTAGTCTACACGCAGAGAAAAAAACATGGTTACAACATTATCACTACAACAATATTATGTTCTCATTGTTAATTTTCTTAATAACTTTGTGTTCATGATAATAATGTTTATGTTTAAATTTTGTCATTTATTGTTTCCACTCAATAAAAATTTTAATATGGTTGACTACAAAAATTATATGTTTTTGAATATTTTAACAAGAAATAACATTTAATTAATATGAAAAGTATCATTACTTCTACAAACATTATTATTCCCATAACAATAAAATGTTTCAAATAAATATAATAATTATCCTTCTCACAAACTTAGTGGAAAAATTTATAAATTATTTGTTTTTAACTATATTTTGCTTTTAATATTTGTTTCCAACTTCATTGTAATTCTCATTTAGTTTATATATGTACACAGAGAAAACAGATTGATTGTGGCAACCGAATTTAGTCGGTCACATGTACTGTCTTGAAATTCGGTTGAAAGTGCCGAATTTTATAATTACCGCAAATATTTAATAAAAATATGTTCGGTTATAATAATAGTAATATATTTGCAGTTTCTATATAATAAAATTAGGGATGCCCAGTAAAAAAGATGCACATTTTTATTATTTATAATACATTTTATTGTAAAAATATTAAATTTTTAATGTTAAAATTTAAAGAATATTTAAAATTTGTGGATAATAAACTTACAAAGTAAAATAAATGAATTTGATGTAGTTGGATGTGTCTTCTATACAGGCACCGTTACAAACAAAGATATTTGCAATGAAAGGGCTTTACGTTAAATCTACTTGAGAACTCAGTTTGATAATAGCACTGATGATGATCTATACATGAATTTAGTTGTAAATAATAATTTACAACTAAAAAAAAAAAAAATAAAAATTTTAATAACATTAAAATTTTTGCTGATAAGGAGAGTTTTCATTATTTTTTTAATCATTTGATAATTTAGCACAGATCACAGAAATATATAATTTTTATGGTTCTAACAACTAATTATAAAATTGTAAACCATTTTTGAAAATCCTTTCTTTGGAGATTTGATAGTTGCTTCAGTCACTTTTTTGGAACAGTGTGCACATCTTCTGTTAAAATCTTCGGTATTTTGGGACACCTTTTTTGTGCTCTTAAATTCACTTTTCACAAGAGCTCAATATCTCCCAATTGGTCTAAGCTATGGACAATTTTGAAAATTGACCTCTCTTGGTACTAAAACTATGTTATTGATTTGGTACCACTCCAGAGCTTTCTTACCGTAGTGACATGATACCAAAAATATGTGGACACATTGTGCTTTCTTAAGAAAAGAAGATTCTGCCAGCACCTACGTTTCTTCGTCAATTATACAGCTTGAGTATTTTTGTATGAAATTTGGTTTTAAATTCCGAGTCCTATTTTTGGCTTGTAATTTTTTTTGCAGAATTCCAGTTTGGAATTTTTTGAACTTTATATGTTATCAACTTTCCCATTAGCTTTAAATTTTCGCACCAAATAGTCGAAGCACTGAGAAAACTGAGCTGATTTTCTACCAGATGTGTTTGGAGTTCCTTTCAATATGCCTTCAAATTTCTGACCTTCAAAATATCATGTGGTCCTTTTTTCTTACCGAACTATGTTTCACATCAATAGTCAAATTCTCCTGATACTGTTTAATAACATTAGAAACGGTTTTACGGACGACATTTAATTCTGTGGCCAATTATTTGTAAGACCTATTTGGATTTTTTGAAATTTTTTAAGAACTTGTAGGACGTAAATCTTTTTTGTCACTTATTTTGATGAAAATAAGGACAAATTAACATGGTTGTTATTAAAAATAATAACTGAAGTATTTTTCCATGATAACTAGATCAAAAAAAATTTTGAATATTGATTCCGAAAAAAGTTATGAGGCAAAATGTGTGTTAAGATTTTTTAGATCTTACTCCTTAAGCTAAAGAAAATAAAAAGATAGTTTTTGTGTAATTTTAAAAACAAGAACATTATCTTAAAAATTATATATAGTGAGTTACTTTAGATGTTCAAAGGTCAAAATAAGACTTATAAAAAATTAACCATTAGATAATATTAATACAACTCTACTTCATCCTTATGCAAAATCTCATGTTGGATACTCATTTAGTTCAGAAGTTATGTGACAAAACATATCCTGAAGTCAAATTTTTTATATAAAATTTAATTTTTTTAAATATGTGCTCATAAAAAAAGTCAATGTGTTTTTCTAACAAATGAGATAAAAATAAGAGTTGTAGAATGTATATTTTAGAAGTTATGAGCAATAAAGTGTTATTACTTTTGGAAAAAATTCAACCTCTTTTTCATTTTTGAAACGTCATATTTTTGGATCGGGAGGATCTTTATTCAGATAAATTGTGATTTGAGCACCATTTGCAATACTTAATATCTGTAGAGAATTTCATTTAAATCGGAGATATCAAATCCGAAAATGTCTGTTTTTTGTCCATTTTGATATGGAATCACTCCTTTCTGAAAATTTAATCCTGTAATATTATATTTATTACTTAATTACAATATTAAAACAATGCATTATTCTGAAAAATTTAAATAAAAACTTTTGTTATATTACAGGGATTCATAGCTTTCATTTGACATCCATATTAGGTTTATATCATTTTGGAAAATATTTTATATATTTTTTTAAATTTGCATATTTTTCTAAACTTTTAAATCCTTTTGAGAAAAATTTGACGTCCTGGATAATAAATGAGTTTTATTATGTTTGAGCTCTAGTTTGATACATAAGTGAATAAATAATTCTGTTCACTGGTTTACATTTGTCATTATGCTCACTAGCAATGTGCTAAGTTTCATGGTTATAGCGAAACCAGTTTTTCTTAAAATGGAAATTGAACAAAAAACACCAAAACACATAATTCAATTTGTTCATGAAATCTTACATCAGTGATATTAAACAACTGCCAGGAAGACAGTCGTGTAATAATATTATACAAAGAAATCATAGTCACTGAATGAAAACCTAGTAGTGGAAGAAAAATAGTATCCTCAGGCTATTTAAGAAAGGATTTTGAGAGAAAATCACTTCATCTCAGGAAGAAAAGTATTACAAAAAGTTAAATGCTTTGAATCTTTATCAGAAAAGTTTGAAGGAAATATTGTCTGAAGACATATAAAGTACAATAGAACGCAAGCAAAAATTTGGAGGTAAAAAAAAATAACGTGAAAGTACTTCAGACGAATTTTTTTTTTTCATAATTATGTTTAGTGTAAAATAGACGATGAAACGTTCGTACAGGCTGACTTTTTTCAACTTCCTAGCCAGGAATTCTATGTTGCAGATGCTAGATGGAATATGGCAGAAAAATATCGTGCATCAAAAAATCAAAATTCCCAAGAAAGTTTTAGATTTGGGAAGCCATATGCATATGAGGGAAATAAGCACTTCATTCATAAAAAAATTGTTCTATTAACACAGGAAATGACTTCTCTCTTTCCTAAGAAAGTAAAGTGTATCCGCTTTTTTCTGGCCTGTTCTTGCGTCTTTTCGTTACAGTAACAAAACAATTGAGTAGTAATAAAGAAATTGTTAGTGTTTGTACCGAAAGAGGCTAATGTAACAAATTGTCCGAAACTTCGTGCAATTGAAAGATATTGGGCTCTAGTAAAAAATAATTTAAGGAACATTAAAAGTTGAGCTTAAAATGAAACGGAGTTTAAAAATAAGTGGACTTATTCCAGCAAAAAAGTGACCGAAACACAATAAAACCTTTAATTGGAAGAATTATGAAAAAGTTCATATATTTCATTAAAAATCAACAGGAAATAATTTATTCTTTTATGTTTAGAACTTGAATATAACAGTCATTAATAAAAATATAATTAAAGAAAAATTTGCCCATTGGTTTAGCTTCTATAAGTAGATTTGTATGCACGGATTTTTTCGTGCGCAGTACTTATATAGATTTTTTCATATGTGCAAATTTTTTTTGGGAAATTGTAATACAGTGTTATAATTGAGCTAGTTTAATTCTTGTTTATTCAAATCTCGTAACTAAAACCTTAACTATTTGCTTTCAACTGAAATTCAATTTATATTTGGTAAGGCACAGTTTTGAAAATCAGTCAAGATAAAACTTCTTGAGCGATTTTGGTGAAAATTGGACATCGATAGAGGAGGAAATAGACTTTCAGAATATTTTTGGCTGGTGTGTGTAAGTTAAATAAATAAAAAACGCAAATGTTTTGGTAAGAAATCTATATCTACTTAACAGTGTTGTCAAAACGGCGGTTTTCCCGCTAGATCTGGCGGTATTTTGTTTTTCATAGCGGGTACTTTCCATAAAAAACCACTAAGTGGATTTTCTGGCTGCAATATTTTTCTAACTGGCGATTTCTAGCAACTTTTTCTTCATTGTAAAAACATAGTTTTAAAACAGAAATTAGAAAATTTATAAAATATGAAGTCATAAAAGATATTGATATTAAATTTTTTCTCAAAATTTTAAGTCACCACTAAATTATTCGAATACAGACGTTTTTGAAAATCAATGTATTTAAAATAGAATCGAAATTTACAATAAGCCCCTCGGTTTGATGTTTTGCAGTTTGAAGATACAACAGAACAGGACATGGCTTTAAAGTTTTAGCAACACTGCTCCTTAACTACTTTGAAATGTATGGAGGAGTTATAGAAGAGAACCCTAGCTTTCAGAGAAATCCTGTAGTCATCCTGTAATAACACAAGATCAGCTACAGGGTGTCAAAGTTGACTATCCCCAGTATGTAAAAGTTTCAAAAAAATCGTAACTTCTGCAAATTAAGTCCGGTTCTGTAAAGAGCTTGACAAGATAAAGAAAAAATAAGCTTATTCACCTAAATTATCTCTTACAGTTAAAAAGATATTTACGCTTCTTAATCATAAGTATATATTTTTAATATGCGATATTCGTTTAAAAATAAATTTTAAGTAGTAAAATTTTCGAAAAGATATTTTCTTAACTTTTGACTTCCTTAAAACGTCTTTAAGTATGAAAATTAACTACATATGGCCCATAATTTCCAGCATTAGTATATATATTTTTTTATGTGCAAAAATTACTATCACAAAGTGTTATTGGTTAACCGAGTAACCGCTGTAAAATAAGTCTTACATTAATAAATAAGCCATATATGTATATAATTCAAAAAACAAAAATGTGCTTAATAAATAAAAATCTTTTTCCCAAACTATGCTTTCAGTCAAAGCCAATCACAATCAAGGCTTTGTATTCATTCAATTCAATAACACATTAACACATTAAAAACTAGTTTCCCTTTTACACCTCAAAAGGCCCTATGTTGAAACTAATTTTAAATAATCTAATCTCACGTTTTATTTTGCTTTTTTGGCACAAAATTTCCGGATGATAATTTTTCCTACATTCTTGTTACAGCAACAAACATCATTATATCTATGTGGCTGTTCTTCTCCTTCTTCATACCTTCACTGATGCTGATGATGATTTTTCTTAATAAACATTTTTCTGCTAACACAACTTTTTGAACTTCCGCATCCGTTTTAATAAATTGTTGCTTATGATTGCCATCATTTGTTTGTCTACAAGGAAAAAGATGAAACCTGCTTAAAATATCCCGGTCTTAAACATGTCTATAACTCATAGCTGTATCGCTGTTTTATTTATGTAAGTATATATTTTAACTGTGTATTGTAGGTTTATTTATATGTTTATGTTTATCTGTTCGACTGTGTTTGCCTTCTGCTTTTATATGCTTGAATTTATTCATTTCACATTTCATATCGCTGTTATAATTTTAAAAAATGTTTTTTTTTTTTTTTTAATCCATAATCATTTGTAGTATGTGTATTCTGGATTTTTCCTTGGCTCCTGTATTTCGTTTTATTTTATATTTTTTCTCAATCTTTCCAACGTTGTGCTTCGACAGAATTTAGAATAGGAATGAAAATGTTTGACTGTGTATTTAAAATCATGTTCATGTAATCGAAAATATGCCATAAAGAATTTATATTATTGAATATAGAAGAGAGATTTGAACGGAATTTTAAAATTGGCAGAGGTTTTTTGTATGATGAAGCTGGTATTTGGCTGCATTTATAGTTGGAAAATCTGTAAATAGTTGAGAAAATTTTGAAAAACTATTAATGTAAGGAACGTAATGAAATTGATGGTTATTCAATAAATTTTAAAGGTATTAAATAAATTACTTTGGTTTGGCATAAAAAAATATTAAAAATATTAAATTAATAAGAACTAAATATAAAAACATATTTTATAATTTAAAGTTTAACCTGCACTATTGTGTAACTTAAAACGTTTCATAAACAACATAAAATATGTATCATAAACAATTTTTCTAAAAGACAAATTTTATTATACATATTAATATCAATTAAGCTGTTAAGCCCATATGTAGTATATGCCTGGGTATATAATGAAAAAAACTAAACTATTCATTAAAATAATTTATCACTTAACTACATTGTGACAAATACCCTATGATATGCAATGTTATAGATTTTAGCAAAATTTGTAAAAATATTTCTTAAAATATTGTGAATAATGAAAACAATACAAATATTTCTTTAATCAAGACAAACGTCTCTGGAGAAAAAGATAATACATATAATCATTACTTAACCCCAAATAGTTATAGGTTTAATTTTAGTCGATCTCCGATTATAAAACCCTAACATTTTTATTCTTTGTTGTTTTATGAAAAAAATGATAAATGATTTCTGGCATACACGCACTCACAGATATGACACATTATCAGACAAATATAATGAATTATTTTACTATAATGCAAAAAAAATACCAACACACAATGTCTAGTCTTAACACCATTGGGGGGTAATTTAAAATAAGAGTCCCCAAATGAATTTACTTTTTTTTTTTTCCTTAATACATACATACACATACATGCAAGTTTAACACATACATACGAGCATTAATAAAGTACTTATTATGTCGTCTACATCTAAAAAATCGAAGTAGAAAAAAACTATGACATGTTATAGTCTGAAAAAAATTTTTGAAAAAATATTGAAATACAAAAGGGGATGAAAATTCGTGTGTCTGTCAGAATATGGGGGTTATAATTTAATTTTCATGTGTTCAAAATGGAACTTACACAAAATAGCAAAAAAGTGAATCTTCTGTGAAATACATTATAATAATATTAATAATTTGCTCTAAATTAAATTTCTATAAAAATAATAATGTATTTATAAAAACATGTATTACTTTGTAAGCTAAAAACAAACAAAAAATATAGGACGCAAACTTCTGAAAGATAAAAATGTGGCCAACAATTTAATAAATTAGGATATTTTAAATCGTATATTTGGAATTTTGTTGTTAAAAAATTATTAAGCTTTGTGCTATTGCTAATTTTCAATCTTTTATCCAGTTTATTTTTCATGCTATTCTAAATAAATCGATTCCAAACAAATCTCTTATCATTCTATTATATTTTTTTTAGTTATTGGACTACAATTAAGTTATATGTGCTAATTATAACTCTCTATGACGAATTTTGTCCACTTACAAAAATTCCTTTACTAAAATAAATGAAAATTTAATTAACAATGGAGACCCAACATCTGGGCATGAGAAATCACTGAATAATTTTCTAGAGGGTCCATATGTACAGTGAAAGATCTACACATAGTAAGCGCTTTTTATCGGATTACGATGTTCCTGGAGGATAAGTTAAATCGGCCTACCATCATTTTAGCGAATGTACCCCAGAAGGAGTTTTGCGGACAGGTGATAATTTTTTCTACGGTCGACAATTAGTCACATTCTTCGAATTTTGATGCACCTAAACATGGTGGACTATATCTTTCTTACATAGTGTCTACATTAGCAAATTTTTTATCAAAAAATCTATACAAGGTAATTATAGTTAAACAGCTGATTATTATTTTTGTTTGTTACAGCCACAGCGTAATTAGAAACAACAATTGCTTGTATTTTGTTAGTGTAAAGCTACTGCACATAATGTCAAAATACAATGAAAATAAAATATGAGAATGAAGAAGAGAAAAAGTAAAAAAAAAAAAAACTCAAAACAAATTTTGCATATGAATACAAAAACAATTTGACAGTAAGGCGAGGTATGTCAAAAATTTTAAAACAGCTGTTCTTATGAGTATACTTGCAGTTTGAAAGCTGTAACTATGGTTACAGCTTTCAAACTGCATATAAGGAGTGCGATCGAAAAAATCTTAACACATGTTTTGCCTCATAACTTTTTTCGAAATCAATATTGAAAATTTTTTTGATCTAGTTATCATGGACGTATTTTCAGTTATTATTTTTAATAACAACCATGTTTATTTGTCGTGATTTTCGTCAAAATGAATGACGAAAAAGATTTACGTTCTACAAATTATTAAAAAAATTCAAAAAAATCCAAATAGATCCCACAAATAATTGGCCACATGAGTAAATTTCGGTGTAAAGATTTTTCTAATGTTATTTAACAGTATCAGGAGAATTTGACTATTGATATGGAACCTGGTTCAAAAAGAAAAAAAGGAACACATGATATTGGGAAGGCCAGAAAATTGAAAGCATATTGAAAGAAACTCCAAACACATCTGGTAGAAAAGCAGCTCAGTTATCTCAGTGCTTCGTCTATTTGGTGCGAAAATTTAAAGCTAATGCAGAGTTGATAACATATAAAGTCCAAAAAGTTCCAAACAGGAATGCTGCAAAAAATTTAGAAGCCAAGAATAGGACACGGAAATTAAAACCAAATTTCAAACAAAAATACTCAAGTTGTATAATTGACGTATAAACATATGTGCTGGCAAAATTTTCGCAGCTTATGTGTCAAAACTTTTTATTGCTAATGCTCGAGGCAATGATGAAGATAAGTTTAGGATCAAAAAGCAGAACAAATTTCTTACAAAATTCTTATAATTCAAAAAATTATAACAAACTTTTTGCAGTTGCGGCAAAACAAGAAAGTCATTTGATATATTCGGATCTATAAATGCCAAAATATGCATAAAGGAATAGTTGCAAAAAAGACTTCTTCCTTTCGTAAGAGAGCACAACGTGTCCACATATTTTTGGACCCATTTGGTATCATGTCACTACGGTAAGAAAGCTCTGGAGTGGTACCAAAACAATAACATAGTTTTTGTATCAAGAGAGGTCAATTTTCAAAATTGTCCATAGCTTAGACCAGTGGGGAGTTATTGAAGAGCACAAAAATGGTGTCCCAAAATACTGAAGATTTTAAAAAAAAAAAATAAAAGCTCACCGTTCCAAAAAATAAACTGAAACAACTATCAAATCTCTAACAGAAGGGTTATCAAAAATGGTCCATAAGTTCATAAGTAGTGGTTCGAACTATAAAAGTTATATTTTTCTGTGATCGGTAATAAATTATCAATTAAATAACAAAGAATGAAAACTCTAAGATCAACCATTTCCAAGTTATTGAACATTATATATGTTAAGATTTTTTCGAACGCACTCCTTGTAAAAAACAACAATGAATTCGCCATATTGCTGTTTTTGTGCAACTGTTGCCACATTTGTCTCGTTTTTAATTGTTATCCTGCAACATTCGTAGTTGGTCCCCTTATGCACAATTTATTTTAATATGGCGTAAGTGTATGAATTACTTGCATTTCCTTCCGGGTATAGATTGTCAGTACAACAACAGTCTGTCTACTATCACATTCGTGTAGAGGAAAACAAAATAAACCGCGATTTTTTCCACTTCACAAATCAACAGATTGCCGCCGTGTATGTATATCATGTTTTTACACTAACAAACATACATATTTATGAACAAAATAAAATCTATTACCCTGTCTACATGATAATAATGCTAGTATGTATTATATGTATATACATATATATGTATATGCGATGAGTATGTCTCAAAGATTTTTTTTTAAGATTTACACTGATTTTCTTTTCATATTCCTAAGCTTCTGGATATAAAATTTTAATTTTGCTTCTAGTATTTATCCTAGATAGATGAAGGGAGCAGAGTGTTTAGAAAATCTTTAATCATTAAAAAGAAATCGTAGCCAAAGGGATGTTAGATAATATTTTTGTCTTGTCACCATGATATAAGATTTTGTTTAAGACAATTTTCATAAATGATGTATGAAATATTAAATAAATATAAATAAAACTCACGAAAAGAAAACAAACAAAACATGTGCTAACAGCATATTCAGTTAATAAATGAAAGTATATTTTTTTCCAGGCGTGATTATCATAAATTTTATTTCTATTACTTTGATATATATTGGCTGATTTTATTATTTTAAATATACTCTTGCTTAGATTTTAAATTCAATCACCAGGATCTGGGTAATAAAAAAAAAAAAAAAAACATAATTTTCTCCCAAAAAAAAAAAAAAAACACGTTCTATTCAAAATTCATTCATATTTTTTTTAGAAATCATTTCGTTAGCACGTATTTGTTTTGAAAAAGAAAAAAAGAAACTGTAAAGGAAATCAACCAGCCAGTCAGCCAATAAGACTTCATCAATTTTATTTCAAAGTTATTTTATCATTATCTTTTATTTTCTAACGCTAGACACGCACCAAGTAAATCTTTCCAAGTGTGTTGTTTTCCTTTCATTTTTTCTATTTTATATATTCATCAATATTCCAAACATGTCCTGTTATGATTATAAAAGCTTCATTTTCACGTTATAACGGACTAACAACGCATGAAAGCAGTATTAAAAAGGAATACTAATAAACGGAAAGCCAAAAAAATATATAAAATCCGGTATGGTGTTAAACAACAAAAATATTAACAATATAGACATTTAAGTAGTATTTTACAATATCCTTTTTAAATTATCTTAGAGGGATTTTTTATGATTTTTATTTTCAATTATCGGTTTGCAGAAAGTTGGAAAAATAATAGCTTTTATAAAGCTTTAAAGGAATTTAAAATAGATTAGAATCGGACCAATGCCAAAACATGGTTTATACTCTCTAGAAAAAATTCAAAATACAGCGTATCTATGTATATGATAATAAATATTTTTTTAAGAAATGAAGATCTAGTAATTAAATATCCTAAAAATTTATTTCAAGAATTTTTTAAACTTGACCAAACTTCATTAAAATATGCCTATCTTTAAGGCATCTATAAGTGTTAAGACTCTATTTCGTGAGAACATTTGTATTTTAGCTAAATGAAATAAATGTATTTTAGCTACAAGCAAACAACTATTTTTAATCTAACACAACGGTACTCTAATGGGGGTCCACGGTTCTCAACAAGGGGTCAAAGATTGTTAGACCTTTTTTTTAACATTAAATTAAAAGTATTTCTTTAAAGAGTTTACATGCATTTATTTATTTCTTCGTACTTATGAAATAATTCGAAGTTATTAATAGATACCCAGCAAAAACTTTGCTTGCCAGGTAATGAGTTAAGAAGCTAATATAATGACTTTACACTACTTACACATTAGCTGAATAACCCATTATTTTAACACGGTGATGACATTAGAGGCAACTACTTACCCATCTCATTACTTGGGTGTCATTACAAGAACTAATTATTTTTAAGCTGTTCAACAACTCATTGATTTTAGAGTATTACTAAAGTCCTTATAAGTTAAAAAACAGGAGGAATTACTTGTGTCTTTTGAATTTTATTAAAAATAATAACAACAAATCATACAATAAATAATATTAGAAATAAATACATAAAGATATAATTTATGCTTCTGTTCATACATTCATACATACCATAACATCCCAACAGAGCTCTTCTCCTTACTTTTGGTACGTGCCGTTGTTGAATTAAAATGCAGACTATGGTTGTGCTCTGTTTGCCGGAATCGACTCCTCATGTATTATGGTGCCACTTTGCTTGGGGTAGTTTCATCTCAGGATCTGTTACGGACTCCGGACCTCCGCACGAAAGTTTCAGACTGAAAATGTTAAAGAAAATAAAATATAGTATAATAAAATATAAATATTGTCCAAATGTAGTGATTGAAATTGTCTTACCTTTATTTAAAACAAATCTGGGAAATTGTTTTTATTGACTTTTATCCTTTAACAAATTTGTGCCTAATATAAAGAGAACAATAAAAATTACAATATATTTTGCAATAATATTTTGATACTTACCATAATTTAACACGGACAATCAACAAATTATTCAGAATAGTTAAATTTTTTTTATGTTTATTTTTATTTTTTTTAATGTCAAAAATATTTATTTTGAATAATTTGTCAAACATTTTTATAAATGTTATTTTTTTTTTGTAAATGTGTAAATAAAAAAAACGTTTTATCAAAGACACAAATTTATTCAGTATTCAAACCTTTTATACGAAATATAGTAAAAATAAAAAAATTGGTTAATATTTTTTTTATATATGGAACATACATGTATGTTCGTATATATAATTCCATTTATAGTACTCTATTTTATATATGTTTTTATATATGAATCCATATATTGAAAATATTTCCATATATTAAACCATATCGTACTCATATATCTTCTTAACTCACATTTAATCGTTAATATTTCCTATAATATTTATCCGATTACAAAGATTAAAGTATTAATTGAAATCTCTTAATGGTGCATTTTTAAAAATAATATAAAAAAATTTAAGTTTCATTAACGAAACTTTTTTAAATATTTTGTAATTTCCAGCGCAAAAATGTTTTTGTGGAAATTCATTTTTATCCAGTCATTCCTTCTTTAAATAGATTAATTGGTAAACTGAACAAACAAAAAAAGTTGTTGTTTTGAAAAACATTGAACACAAACAAGTAATTACATACCGAGTTAAAAAGAACTAGTTACCAAACTACTTCTATGTAATGTAGAAGGTATGTTGTTGTCATTGAAAAGTAACTACATCCGTAACTACATGCCATTACCAAGTTTTTGCTGGGTAAATAGAAAAAAACTCGAAAATTATTGTAATTTTTCAAATTTTAAAAAACATTTAATAATATTTCGTTCTTGGCTCAAGACATTTAATAGCAATTTTTCAAATACTTTTTTTAAACACAAAGGTTTTATCTTAAATTTATAATTAAACGAAATCAAATATTTTTACTATTTTCGTGAAATGAATACTAATTTTTATTCAAACTTGAAATTCAACATACGTATTTAAAGAAATACGTTTAAATTATAAAATTTCAAAAATTTTTATTTCTTGGAATATAGTTAATATGCTACTTCAAAATGTCTCTGCGTCGCTTTCAAGTTGTAACTTCTCAAGTGTTTCTCAGAGGTTTTCACAAGCAAGAGCCCTGATCTATTAAAAAATCCTTAATTTATAAATAACTTCAATAAATGTTTGTTAATTTGATTTCTTCCATCTTTTAAATATGTATATTAAGATCATATAGGTCACAATGAAAAGAAAATATTCATGAATGAATTGATTCTTCGAAACAATTTATAATTTATTATATAATGTTAGTATTCTGTTAAAAAATATAATAAATTTCAATAAGTTTTTAAAATTGTTAACCTAAAATTGAGCTAAAACATATGTCGGAAAAGTGTCTTAAATTTTATAATTTTTTTAAAATTATAAATACAAATATAAAAAAAAAAATTTCAACCAGTGTAATTGGTGGTGTATAAATAATACACCAAAATAAAATTGGCTTGAAGTCGTTCTACTAACAAATTTTTATCCGCTCAATAGTTTTGGAGATATTTCGAAATAACCCAACAAACCAAATGATATTGTAATGATATCATTACGATATCATTTCAGTGATATAGAAGCCCGAGAATGATATCATTTATAATTCTAAAATGATATAGGTTACGTTCTAAATGGTACACTCGAAAATGATATCAGCATTTTTAAAAATAACAATATTAGTAATGATATCGTTAAAATTAAGCAGCGCGATAATTTAGCAAAATATATATACATTAATGCTAAGATTAGATGAATATGTAATATTCTAAATATTTTATCAAAAATAAATAAATAACCGTAATAAACTAAAGTTCATCCTGCTCCAAATCGTAATACGAATCTTTTGTAATCCCTTTTAAATCCAGGCTGATATTTGTTTCTTTATCTTATCGTCCTTTATTTTTTTGCGATTCCACTTAATTTAGCTGTAAAAATATAATTTCCATATAATGCATAACATAAAATATTCTTCTGATAATAATACACAGAAAAAATTATGACAAAATTTTATTTTAACAATTTGTTATTTGGCTTTAAATTAAATTCTATAAATGCATTTATTTGATTTTAATATTTATTTTATAGATTTTAAAAATTTCAAATATTTCTTAAAAAAAAAAATAATGTTTTTTTTTTTTTCTTTCTTGACAATTTCAAATAAAACTAAGAAAATAATTTATTTATTCACAATTTTCAACAAAGAAAAATATAAATAACAATCTGATTTCTTTAAGGGATCTAACCGTGAGTGATGGGATATACTATATAGTGGAGTTCCTAATAAACTAAAATTTATTTTATTTTAGACTACAAGATAGTACTATGCAGTTCCAATCGTTTTGTGTGTGAAACAACCAAATTTATATTTACTGTTGAAAATAAAATTGGTGTGAATTTCGTCCCTTAAAAAATGTCAAAAACATATCAGCAAAACATGTGAGGAAAATATTTTTTCTAGACGGCATAATTTGAAGATATCAAGTTTCTTAATTCAAATATTTTTGCTCCCTATCTATTTGCAGGGGACATAGGCTATGATAAATTTAATATTAAAGATACCAAAAATCCGCAAATCCCGCTTTTAACCAGTATCCTTATTATTTATGTTATGGCCCAGCAAAAAATGGAGCTTACTTAGAAGCATTGCATATAAATAAGCCGTTTCAATAAAGTAAGGGAATAAATGGTATGTTTTAAGCGAGTGAATTTTAGTAATAATTCTAACAAAAAAACATGCATCCAAACTAGCATCTGACATATATATAATGCTTCCATATGGGAATTCGCCATATTAAATTCATGTCTTCCGTAAGGGAGAAGGCAAGCGCTAAGACATTTACGAAAAATCACAGAGCGCTTCGCTCCTGCTTACAGAAGAAATGATTTTTATATGGCGAGTTACCGCTTGGAAGTATTACATTTTTTAAGTAAAACATTATTTTTGTAATCATAAGTGGTATGCGGATAAATATATGCCAGAAGCTAGTTTGGAAGCATGCTATTTTTTGTTAAAATTATTGCCAAAATATACTCGCTTACAACTTGCCGTTTTTCCCTTATCTTTGTGCTTTATATAAGTATGTTTTTTAAAGTGAGGCAGAAAAGTGTTATTTATCTGCAGTCCTTCGAGGATAGCTAAAATTTTTTAATGGGGGTATTTAGGTTATTTTGTGCAATATACATATATTATTTTAATAAAGAAACACATTTTACAAAAAAACATTTATATACATTTTTTATCATTAATACTACTTGTTTGAATATCTTTTTAAATCCAAATAATATTTTTTTAAATTTTAACAATTTAATTGTTTGAAATTTTTATAGATTTTCAAATATCATAGTTTATAAATAGTATATTATTTTAATAAGAAAAAAAATATATTTTTTTTCAATAAACAATTTACAAATTAGAGTTTTTGATTTTACGAAATTCATGATAGGTCCTCTTTCAGTAAATAAAATTACTGACTTTATGAATTTTATTATTGAATTTGAAATTTAGTTTTTTCTGTGTATTTTCAATTTAATTTTATTTTCCTGAAAATGTTTGAAGTTTTTTTCAAAGGAAAAAATAATTTCGATAATTTATCATATAATTTTAAAATTATGATATCATTAATGATACTGTATCGTTTCTTGGTTTTTTTCATGCTAAATTCAAGATTTTTTTTTTTACTAAAACTTCTTTTTAAAAGTGAAAAATCAAAAATATTTCAGTTTTTCATCTTTATCTCAAAAGCTGGCAAGACTACGAGTAAGTAAAGCTATGTATCATAAACATTTATGCACAAATCTTGATTGGATTCAAGTTAACCCTTCGTCTTACAAACTGGTCTGGCCAGACAAATTGTAGATTTAAATGTAAATTTCATATATTTGTAATTAAGCTAGAGACCCTTCTACAATTTTATTTTTTTTTTCTAACGATCTGTGAAAAAACCAGAATGATAAAACTAATACAAGGATAGTTATAAGGATAATGTGGTGTACATGTCACATTCGTAACAAATATGGTCTGCCCAGACCAGCTCTGTAATTCTATTATAAAATTATAAAATAAAAAATAAATTTTTTATTTTTATTTTTTTGCCCACCACTGTATTTTTATGCAATTGTATGTTGCATGGGTATTTTTACTTACATGGATATTTTTTACTTGAAGATACATACCTTATTTTGTTCGCAGCATTACCAGCTTTAAAAATGATAAACTGTAATATTTTTGATGTTTTCATTTATTAAAAGAAATTTTAGTAACAAAAAAATTTTAAATTTTGCATGAAAATGATTTTTTTAGCACTTATTTCAAAATAACTTTGAAACTATTGAGCACATAAAAAAATTAAGTTCGGATGATTTGAAGATATTTTTAGTACGCATCTTTTGGCGTATCACTTATCGTACAAACCATTCTTGAGTTATGAGGAAATATACTAAAGTAATGGGCGAAATATTAGACACGCCCATTAAAAAAATCCAGACCTGATGGAAAAAAAACTGAAAACAGATTCGTGTTTAGCACATCAAAATACAGTGTTATTGTATAAAATTTAAAATTTTAATGATCGGTAAATAATTCACCATAGCTACCATAAGGCCCACTTCGAACATCCCACAAAATTGCATAAAATCATATAAATTTAGTATCAACGTAATATTATGTATTCGTAAATTTTATTTTCCACAATTGGCCACATGTGTAATATAAGTCCCCCGCCAGTGTTTTGATGAACGTATACAATTGTGTGGGGTATCGGGCTTTACCGATTTTATCTCTCTTTTTCGCTTTATTTTTAAAATTGCTTTAAGAATTCTAAAATGTTAGTATTTCAACTACTTATTTTTCACAGAACTCTTACAAAAAATCGATCGACTTTAAAATTTTTCACCTTTGGCGGTGTATTATCTAAAAAGAAAAAGGTCTTACTGTATCGATGTTTACCTTATATTATATACTTCTCTAGTTTGAGTTAAAAGTTGAAAATGGATTTCGGGTTCAAAAAAAAATATATATAATTATACAGTGGTGGCCATGAGGTTAGCACACATCATATCTACTGTTTTTAAAAGAAAATTATTTCGTCTCATTACAATTATTTACTAAAATTTTTGCTTTTTAGTGTTGTTTATGGTGTCTGTAATAAGTCCCGTTCCTTTTTTTTTTTTTTTTTTGCATTCTATCGCCATTCTCCTTTCATTTTTAATTTAAGTGCAATAATAGGCAAAATAAGCTGATCACAATTTTAGCACAAGCAAGTATATTGAAATTTTTTATATGTTTTTTGTGAATATAAATAATTAATTGGTAAGTTTAGATATTATTTCATCAATGAAGATAAAAAAATTAAATAAATAAACATTATTTAGACATGTCTAAAAAAAAGTGGTATACAGAGGAACAACGTAAGATTATTCAACAGATGTACTCAAGAGGCATAAGCATAAGTGAGATTGCTAATACTTTGGAATGTTCCAGAAAGATGGTTTATAATGCACTAAACCATATTCGGAAGTATGAAACATTTAAGAATGTTACACAGGCTCCTAGGCCAAGAAAAACGTCACGTAAAGAGAATTCTTTAATATATAGAACCTCTGTCGAAGATCCTTTTAAAAGCTCCACCGTAATCCAGAGGGAAATTTCAAGAAAATATGGTATCAACGTGTCCTGCAGAACAATTAGAAGACTTAATGAAAAAAATTTACGTGGATGCATTTCTCAACATAAGCCACACGTTTCAAATAAGAACCTACGGGATCGGTTGTGCTTTGCTCGTGAGCATTTGGAAAAGCCATTAGTTTTTTTGAAAAAATGTCCTCTGGAGTGATGAATCCAAGTTTTGTAGATTCGGATCGGATGGCGTCCTCCAAACATGCAAAACAATCCAAAGTACACTTCTAAAACAATAAAACACGGTGGAGGATGGGCAGCTTTTTTATTCACATTGTCCATGTAAATTAGCTTTGAATTCGGAATTTACAATTACATTACTCTCCAATTTAAACTATTCCTTTAAACATTCACACAATCATAAACATATTACTTCTGCTTATTAATGCATACATGTTAAACCATTTTATATAAAAACGATCCTAAGCAAATAATAAACAAATTCGTAACACATACGCCATGTTGGCCAACTAATTGATGATAAATAGTATTTTGTGTAAACGACTAAAAATAAGAAGGATATTTACCACTTAACTTTATTACGGTATATAACAACAATAACGACTACGGCTACAATGTCAATAAACATATTTTTGTCATGCAATTAAGGGGAGAATAGAAATAAAAAAACAGTAGCATAAAAATAATAAAAATAATAAGCAATTTTGTTGCTTATTATTTTACTCTTTTCTATGTTTTCAAGTACTCCCTAGAGCATGTTATAGCAAAAAAAAAACTAAAAGCATAAACACCAATGTATTTTATTAATAACTACAAATACACATGCACAAATATATTTATAGAAATATAATAAATATATGTACTTACATACATACATAACTATAAGTATATTTGGTTACACCTACATGTGTATGACTATTGCATGTTTACGTGCAATTACTTTTTGAATTTTTTTTTAAGACAGAGAGAAGAAAAAATAGTAAACTTCCTTGAAGTCAAAGGATTATTGAAGAAAAAATCATAAGAAACGCTTTTTTGTTACAGGACCCAAGGGAGCTGTTACTTTTTTCTTTTTCTTCGTAACCAAAATAATTGTAATGTGTTGGTTTGTTATTCTTTTGTTTTCGTCCTTTTGTGGTTTTAAGCATAAAGTACTTAAAAAAGAAAAAATTTAAAGCAAAGAATAAAAAGATAGTATATTTTATTGATATGCTGTTATAATTCTTAAAAAGGAAAAAAAAAACAAAGCCATAAAGGATAGCCAAACGATTTCATAACTCTTGTTGTCCTTTTTTTTTTTTTTTTTTTGTAGTGAAACGGTAAAATGTTGTTAACAAAACACTCAATTGTCTTTTTTGTCATTTATATATTTATTATGTAAGATGTTTTTCTTACTTCTTGTCCTTTATTCGATCTCACTTTCGCTTTCTTATATTGTCCTTAAAGAACGAATTCTCTAATACTTTATGTTATTTTTTATTATTTTTTTATCTTATTGTTTTAACGCCATTTCCTATGTTGTTTGCTAAAATATAAACTTCTGTTCCGTTAACAACTTGTTGTAACATTTTTATTCAATGTCACTCGTTAACAATGATCGTAAATTTATTTTGTTATTATTTTTCCAGTTTATTTAGCTGTTGGTTTTGTTCCTTTTAATATTGTTTATTATCATGCATTTTTCATGGGACTCTTGACAATACAATGACATACACTAACATACACATAAACATATACAAAGATCTAAGCATGTGAGAGTATTAAATTTTAAAAGGATTTGAGTATGTTAAGAATACTTATTAGGGTAGTTGTCACTCAAATATTTCTAATATGAATATTTTTTGTTATCTACTATAGTTTACCCAGGTATGATTACATTTATTTATCTATTACGTATACAATTACAATTACAAGTAATTCCTGTTAATCAAATTAAAAATACAATGAGAAACTTATGTAGATAAATAATGATTTGATACCTTTTAAACTTAAGAGGAATTATATCACTTAAACAATTTTCATTAATATTTTTGACTACTTGACTTAGTCTGCTGGAAAATGTTATTAAACATAGTTGATTAGTAATTAAAATTTAGAATTTTCAATTACCATTACCCAAAACCTGATTTTTTCAAAATATGTAAATATTCAAAAAAAAAAAAAAAAAACAAACGAGAGAGAAACTATAGTCGGTCAAGACCGACCATATGATATCCTACACCATTCTGTATGAGCTAAAAATTAGACCTGTGACTAATTGTAGACCAACACTTTTACTCAATGTAAAATAAATTATACAAATACAGAACAATGCATTGATACTAACATATATATGATTTTATGCCTTTTAGGTCGATTCCCGGAAGTGGGTTTATATGGGAGCTATGGTAAATTATGGACCAATTCTCATAAATTTTGGCAATGTTGTTTCTACTTATATAAAATTTATTTGTGTCGAATATTAACTTGATACTATAATTCGTATGGGATTTATGCAGGTTAAAGTGATTTTCGGAAGGGGGATTTATATGGGAGCTATGGTCAATTATATACCGATCCTGATGAAATTTGGCACAGAGATTGGCACTTATACAAACACAGAGATTGGCACTTATACAAAACTCCTTTAAGGTATTTATGATCGTTAAACCCCTATTCCGGGAGGACATTTGTATGGGGGCTAAGTGAAATAATGGACCGATCATAACCAATTTCCAAGGATGGAAACCGAAACGAATAACGGTATCGGTAACGGTATTGATATTCAATTTATTGTTATTTCGGTAACGATATGGATAACGGTATTTTAAATTATATAGGTGTCAATATACCGTTACCGAAACAAAAATACCGGTAAATACCGTTATTATTAAAAAACTGGAAAAATCTTAAAAAAGTTAAATTTTTAAATAATTTTTAAAAAAATTTCGTGAAAAATTGATTAAATTACATATTTGTATATTTAATTTAATAATTTTCTCTTGAAATGTTTGAAATATGAATATTTTTCGGTAGAGAACTTCATAAAATTTTTACAAATACTTGTTTTATGGCAACAAAGCATTTACGAATATTAAACTCGACTTCTTAAAGACAAATTGATATAATTTTTTGCAGTACAATGAAGTTAAAAAATTGTGCAAAATTTGTATTTACCAGACAAAACTTGTATTTACAAAGACAAAAATCGTTCATTTTGTAAAATTTTTTTCAAAGAAAGCTAATTTTATTATATAAATTGCGAAATGTAAAATTGCACAAAAGATCTTTGGAGTAGCACAAAAAAAAAAATACCATGAAAAGGAATTTCGGATGAGAGATTATGTAGAGGAGAAATAGTGCTCTAGCAAGAAAGTACTAATTATGTTCCATTTACACACTAGAAGTTTTTAAAGTTGCAGGATTAAAACGACGCGCCATAACCATGATTGCATGAAACTAAGAAATTCAAATTAATTTAAACTCTGAAAACAGAGAAAAGAAATTTAAACTATTTTTATTGTACTGATTTTTCAAATTATACATTTATACATCGTGAAAAACATGTTAGAATATCCGCACAATCGTTATTCATACATATATCAGAAAATGAAAGACATTTCATATACTTCATTTAAATATTTTTACTCAAGCTTCGAAAATCTCTTTGAAAATGAATTCGCTTCAAAATGTAGAGTTTAATAATTTTTAAAGTAGTGGCTGATGAAAGTCTTAACCGAAACCGTTTGAGGTAATTTAAATGTTAGTTCTAAAGCGCCCCATAGATCCATGAGATCCTGCAATAAGTATGTATTAGTAAAATTGAGAGAGCTTTTGAATGTGTGCGTCACACCGACAATGCAGTATGAAAAATCAAAATCGTTTTGATTTCAAAATGAACTCATACTGCAAACAAATATTTTGAATGAATGAAAATTTCTGTTTTTTTTTTTTTTTAACTGAAAGAAAAATAAAAAAAATATTTTAATTTTTTTTAGTATTAAATCGAATTTTCTCACAAAAATTAAATTTTGATTGATGAATGTGTAGTAGAATCGTCAATCACACACCTATAGGAGGGTTCATCGGCAGTAACTCTCTGCAGTATGTGTCTATGGGCCGCTTAATGGTATAAAATTGTCTGTAGATTCAATAGGGTGTTCCATCAACATTATTGAAAATAATAAAAGTGTATCACACTGATTTTTCGTACCTACACAGAAAAAAAAAGTACATATATTTTAAAATTTTGTACATAAATATTATGAATCGAACATGACTTTTTTTTCCCAAACTTTTTTCATAGAAAATTAAATTTTTTTCATAGATATTATTAAATTGTTCTTTATGAAAATTTTAGGAATTTTGCAGAAATTTTGCATAAATTTTGATGTATTTTTATACGATTTTAAAGCAAATTCTAAATAAAAATAGTTAAAATAGAAAATATTAGCAATAAATGGTAATTTACCAAGAAAAAGTTGCTAGAAAATAATGTTAAGAAATTTGCACAAATTTGATACCATTCTGCAGCATAATTTCATTAAAGAGAGCTTCTGTTCTGTTGAATGATCCCAATATATTTGTAGCTAAAAATAATTAAAAACTTAAAATTTTCCAAAGAAAATTTCAAACATTTCATTTCAAACGAAAATATTAAATAAAATTTACATGACTATTCATAGAAAAAGTCTTAAAATAGTCACAATTTTATTATGACTAAAAGTTAACATCATAGAGTAACACATAGAGACGAAATTCTCGATTGACAATTAAACAAAATTGCTGTTTTGTAAACAAAAATGTGTTTTTATTTTCTTTTGGCAACAACAAAATGTATTTGATTACATGTATTTTGTTGTTGCATGAGTTAGGTTTTTGACAACTGACTTAGGTTTTTGACAATTAGTTTCGTCTCTAGTTACTCTTTGGTTAACATTATTCTTGTGACTCAGTCACAATACCATATTAACATAGTCACATAACATGCTTAACATGCTATGTAAATTAAAAAAGTTGACTTTTATTGTCAATTGAAAATTAAAAATAAAATTAAAATATTTTGTTAACAAATTTTAAATCTTTAGAAAAAAGTGGATAATTGGCTAAAAAGACAGCAAGATACAATGAAATTCTGTAGGAAATGTTGGTAAGAATTTGATATATAAATGTTTTTTCGCTCTTTGGTCATCAAAGGAATGTGTGCATTGTTTTTTTCACAAACAAAAAATATTTCGTCCATTCCATGAAAGAACGCCCAAAAAAGGTTATTTTTTTACTTGATGGCTTTTAATTTCGATATTAATTTGTATACACAAACTCCATTAAGACTTTTATCAATATCAGTTTTCAGTTTGGTGAAATTGCAAAAACTCGCGAATTTATTTCGCATTTTTACTTTCTCAAAAACCAAAAGAATTTCAAGAGTATGTAACTTTAAATAGCAATATCTCTAAGAAGGCTTTGTGAATTTATATGATTTAAAATGTCTTTGAATTTCGAATATGGCGGCTTTACGACGAACTTTTTAAAAATAAGAAAGATTTTTTAGAAATGCATTTTAATGCAATTGCATTTTTTCAAATTTTTTATTTTTTAACATAATTAAAAAGTTTGGAATCTTTTCATTAAAATAAAGTAGTCAAATTTTTGGGACGCGAAAATCTTATATGTATATTCCAATTTATATAAAAACATATTCCCAATTTTTCATATTAAAGTTAATTTTTTTCTTGATTTTTTGACTTTTCTTTAAAATTTGTATAAAAGTTAACAAAAGTTAACATAAAAAGTATGAAATTTTAAATATTCATATCTCTTGAAGTTAATGATGGATTTCTGCTATTTAAAAAGTATTCAAAAGGCCATTATATTTATTTTGTGTAGTTTTGTCAGCATTTCCAAAATCTCCTTTTCGTTCCAAAATATTTTCAAAATATAAATGCAATTTATAGATTAATTTTTGTTAATTGCGAAATTGTTAAATTTTAATTTTTCTAAAAGTGTATTTAAAAATGCTTTGTTTATTATAACTTGAAACAATAATTAGTCTGGTACATAAAGGTTTACTATTTTTAACGAATTTTTAAAAAGTAACACAATAATTTTTTTTTAACAAAATATGTAAAGCTACTCATAACACCAGAAAAATAAAATTTTTATATGAAAAAAAAATGCAAAATTGTGCATAGTATATGTGTTCGTCCCAAAAATTTGAGATTTTTATTCTAATGTAAAGATTCCATGCTTTCCAAATATATTAAAAAATTTAAAAATATTTAATAGCATATTTAAAGAAAAGTGCATTTAAAAAATGCAATTGCATTAAAATTGCATTTTTAAAAAATATTTTTTATTTGTAAATTATTCATGTTGAAGCTGATATAATTACAATTCAAAAGCCATTTAAATCATTGATTTCCCCAAAGCCTTTCCAGAGATATAGTTATTTAAAGTTGTATACTTTCGAGATTTTTTAGGTTTTTTCGAAAGTAAAAAAGCGAAATAAAATCGCGAATTTTCTGAATTTCGCGAATCTGAAAACGGAAATCTTTATAGACATTCATAGACCGTTTACGTGCAAAATTTTATAAAAATCAAAAGACACTTGGTAAATTTTTGGGCGATCTTTCATGGAATGGTCGATTTATATTTTCATATTTTTTTATTTTCAGTTAAAATGTCTTTTTATGATAGTCACAATATTTATGACTATCTACATATGAGGTCTTAATTTTGAATATAATTTTAAGACTATAGTCACAATTTGAGTGTTAGACTATTTTTCAGTCACAATATTTTCTGCGAATAGGCATGTTAAATAATTTATTTAAGTCTTTTTGACTTTTGATTCATATAGAAAAAAGTTTTAGTATTTAAGAAATTATTCTTAAATATTATGAACTAAAATCTATGAAACAAAATTTTTATATTTATGTACAAACTTTTTTCTGTGTACCTAAATTGTGAGTGATCGAATAAAATATTTTCGAAAAATGTCAACTTCTTATAAAAAAAAGGTCTGACATGACTATATTTTTTTCTTAACATTCTAAATGTTTTTCCAAATTTCTAGAGATTAACTTTGGTTGTTGTCCATACCAATGAAAAATTTATATCGTATATTTAAGATGCCTATTAGATCCTTTCAATAAGTTTAAGTTTTTTCTTGCTGCTTCTTATTTTTTTGAATCCATACCTAAAATTCATCCTACACAAGCAATTCAAAGAATAATAAATTAAATGTATACATATTGTAGTTCCCAGCTAGATTTAGCATATTATATTATATCTGTTAAACAAATTTCGAAAATATATAACCTATTGTTGAAATTCATGCAGTTTTCTTTCACTTAAGTGCTTTTAAAATTCCCGGAAATCACGAACAAAATTGCCAAAAAAATCGCAAATTGCCCGTGGAATCCTGGTACTTATTCTTCAAAAATAGCCCAAGTCTTTTGAAGACACCAAAATTAAGGAAAGAATCTTCATAGAAGCAAATATCAAGAACCTATCTATAATTTCAACAGTATGTTCAAATGATAATTAATTGAGATCATATTAATAAATAATAGAGCATTTTTTGTGTTCGCAGTAAGACTTTTTATCAAATAGAATTCACATTAGGTTTAAGGCATTGAAAGCTCTTTAAAAAAATATCTATTGAAATCTATATAACAAAGAAGTGAACAATAAATGCCCTCTTTAAAACAAAATTCTATAAATATTACATTAAATAAACTATTATTAATTATTAAGAATAATATTATACTGAAAATTTGTATTTTTAAAATACCGAAAATATAATATGTACTGGTATATACCGGTACAGAGGGAAACGGTATTTGAATACCGGTATTTTTAACAAAATAATAATTTCGGTATCGGTATCAATTACGGTAACCAACTTTAAACGGTATTTAATCGGTATCGGTATTCATAACGGTATCGGTTTCCAACCTTGCCAATTTCAATAGGGTTTGTTCTTGTATCAAAATAATTATTCGTGCCGAATTGCATCAAGATATCTTTAAAATTGTGACATATACTTTGTTCACAAGATTTACATGAACAGACAGCCAGACGGACGGACGGATGGATATCGTTAAATCGACTCAGAAAGTGATTCTGAGTCGAACGGTATACTTTAAGGTGGGGTCCGATAATTTTTTCTGTGCGTTACAAACATCAGCACAAACGCATTATACCCCAACCACCTATGGTGGTGTAGGGTATAAAAAACACAAGCAGATCTCTTGGTTAGAATTATTTATTTGATTTATTTATTTACTTATTTATTTTCTTTTTTTTTTATTTGTTTATTTATTTATTTATTTATTTATTTATTTATTTATTTATTTATTTATTTATTTATTTATTTATTTATTTATTTATTTATTTATTTATTTATTTATTTATTTATTTTTTATTTATCCCATCCTAATTAACCGAGCAGAACTTAGCTCTTAAATCTGTCACAGTCAAACAGCCTAGGCAGGAATCGAACCTGTAACCTCTAGACTAACAGACTAGCACATTGCCAACTAGCCTAACCGAACCCATAAATCTTTTTTGTTTTTGTGGTAATAATATATTTCAATCTAGATGCTGAGAAAAAAATATAGTTGAACATTTTTTTTTTTTTTTTTCATATAAATGAAATGTCAGTGGAATAATTTATATAAATGTAGTAACCATATTATGGCTATGTTAAGCATAGCCATAATATATTTTTGTAATAAACCTTAAATATAAAATTACTAGAATTAAGTAAAAGGATATATAAAAAGTTTAGTATAAATGGTTGTGGCAAACTCATTTTATGTTTACTACTAAAATTATTTAGTTACAGAAACTTATATTTGATTTTTGAAATCATAATATTGTTGCCGCATTTTTATAAATAATTTCAGTGACTATAATATGTTCTATAAAATAATTTAAACATGATATGTACGTCGAGGCAATCATTGGCTATTGTTGACAGTAAAAAAATTTATAAAGTTTTTTTTTTTGTTTTTATTAAAACTATTTTTGCCATGCAGAACTAAGATTAACAAGATTCAAAAAACATTCCCATAGTAAAACCAAAATGTGCTCCTTATAAATTTAAAGTCCTAATTAGCTCCCGCTTTATAGCCGATAGACAATTCATTGAAGCGAATACAAATTTTCGCTTTATAACTCCTGTTCAAAGCCCAAAGTAATTTTACCAACCGAATCGTTATAAACTGATAATTTTAAATTTTATTTTCACTTTTCGTAAAACCCTAATAAAATACAAATGTTTACTTTATACATTTTATTAATTTTTCTTCGTAGATTACATACAACTGAAAACTGTTAACGGACAATAACATTACCGTTGCTGCTGTTGTTTATGGCCCTTGAGCAATTTTATTGGCTCATAAACAGGTCCGTTGATTAAGCTCTATAAAAGCAACATTTTTAGATTATAAGAAGACATGAATGAGGAATATAAAATAATTAAAATAAACATATACATAAACTCATATTATGTATTAAATATTTTGTTAAATTTAAATACTTCCTAGAAATTAAATATTCATTTAGACACGCTTAAAGATAAAGTTTTATACTAAGATGAAATAGAGAATTAAAAATTCTTAATCATATTAACTTATGCACACATACAATAACAACATACATACTTTTGTATCTATTATTTTATTATTTATCTCTGGCTGCATATATTGTAGTATTAATTTTGAACCGGTTTAGATTTATAGTTTCTTTCTAGACAAATTACTTAGTATTTCTACGTCATACAAACAAGTGTCTGGATGTACCAGTAATCTTTTAATAAATTAAACAGCTTAATATATTCCCAGTTGTGTAAGATCAAAGCAACTAAAACAGTTTTATAGATATTAAAACTTCTTTTAATATTAAATTTCAAGCATTTATTCTTTCATTTCAGTAGGTAATATTTTAAAAAAATTTGGATATGTACTCGTATTATCGCTTTTTATTTATTTACGTTTTTTTTATATACATATATAAAAATACATTTTTGTTTTGTTAAATTTGTGTATGTCCAATTTATAATTTTAAAATGCTTTATCTTTTTTAATAATTATATATTTTTCTTTTCATAACATGCATATCCATGATAACAAGGACATGACATGTAATTAAAAAATTTAACAACATTTTCTCGTTACCACCCGTGGAAATTGTGAATGGCAACCAATTTTTTTTTTAACAACAATAATAATAAAATAAAATATAGCTGTGAATGTCGAATTAACGCAAAATTACGTCTACATAAAAATAATTATATTTCATGGCACATTTATTTAATAGGAATTTGTTCAATTTGCATACTATATGAATCAGGTTCATATATTATTGCATGCTTTTATCATGGATACGTTTCATTTTGCATGCAATTCTTAACGAACTGCTTCTAATAGAAAAAAACTTGTATTTAATTTAAAATCGATCGACATATTTTAATAAAACTCTGTTTAGGACTTCAAAAATGCTGATGAAGTATTCCAACATATTTATGGTCCTACGAACCGGACGCTGTTTGACGATACTACAATTAATTTTTATTTAGAATTTTGTCGTTAAATATTTTTATGATTATAATAAATTTATTTATTTTTTAGAATGGAGATTTTTTCTTCAAAAATCCTCAAAATTATGAGTGTAATGGGTGTTCATTTGGAGGAGTACAGGCCCCTAGTAGGAAAAGTAGTTTTTTTAAAAATTCGCTTTAAATTCATGATTTGAATGTAAAAAAAATTACATATAGATAGTCCTTGCAAATTTAAATTTACAAAACACATATAGGTTTTTTCGTTAGTTTAAGAGTTTTAAATTTGGAGACCTTAATTTTTTTCAAAATTAAACTTGGGGCCTTAATTTTGGGCCCTAAAATAATCACTAGATTTCTTACAAAATTTTAATCATATAATTATATCTATCCGATACAAATTTTTATTAATCTAAAGATGAGACCATAGATTATAACAGAGATATGAAGCTTAAAAAAAACTCAATTGAAAAAAATTACTCAAAAAGGCACACGTACTAAAATTGTTTTTGTTTTCAATGAAAAATTTTACTAATACATTCTTAGACTTAGGTTTTTTTGACAACCGACTTAGGTTTTTGAAAACTGAACTTCATATCTATGTTATAATCTATGGTTGAGACTTTAAAAAAATTCATATTTTTGGGGCTATTTTCTAAAAAGTTTGTATTATTTTTTCACTTCTAAAATATATATGTATATTTTTTTGCTCCGGACTATAGATTTTTTACAATGGTTGCTAAAGAAATCTTAACGTAAATGCGTGTTAAGCTAAATCTGATGCGATTTGATCAATGGTTTAACCCCAAGCCCTATATAAACTTTGTAAATTAAAAAAAAAATAAACAAAAAAATGTATTGGCTATATATCCCCATATGTTGGTATTTTCTGAGCCACGCATTTTACAACGACTGGGTGATCATTTTAATAAAAAAAGTAAATTTTTGAAACGAGCTTTTCCCGGACTAAAATTTCGGGTGATTTGGTACAAAAAAGTGTAAGCTTAATTACCTGATTTTAGAACAAGTTTATCTATAATGTGCCAAATTTCATTGGCATACCTCTAATTTTTATACCCATCATCAAAAAGATGGGGGGTATATTAATCCCGTATGTAACATGTCGAAGGAATCATTTAAAATAATAAGTATAAAGTATATATTTTCTGGGTCCTGGTTAGATTCTGAGTCGATCTAGCTATGTCCGTCCGTCGTCCGTCTGTTGAAGGCAGGATAGGGCTCAAACGGGACAACGTAGGGGGACAAAATTTGGCATAAATATTTATCTTATATAAGGTTTGTTTGGTATTGAAAATAGACAAAATCGGTTAATAAACAAAAAAGTTATGGGCTAAAAACTAGAAACACAGGGTGTCCGTTTCATACTTTTCTGCTGATATCTCTTAAACAAAAGCATGTACGACAACGAAATTTTGTATAAATAGTACGAGCATCGATATAAAGTTGGAAACCTAAAATGGGCGTGGTCCGCCTACTTTACCGCCAACCTCCCATATAAGGTGAAACGTCAACGAAATTTTGTACAAAAAATGACCAATGTAAACTCGAAAACCAAAAATAGGCATGGTCCGCCCTCTTTACCGCCTACCTCTCATATAACGTAAAATTTGAGAAAGTTGATGGTGGGTATATAGATTCGGCCAAGCCGAATATAACATTCTCGCTTGTTAAATTTTATTTAGGCTTAAATATTTATTACGTTTATACGTACCTCTTACTCGCAATTAAAAATATTGCGATATGAACATTTTGCCGTATAAACGGTGAGTTAATATTTTATTTGGGAGTTAGTAACTCGCGAAAACTAATCATGATTAGTGAAACTAATTGCAAATAAAGCGTACAGCTTTATTTGCAATGACCAAAGTAGTATTTTCCCATCTCACACAATAAAAAGGAAATTATATTTCTTCATGCAATTTGCGTATAAACAGTGAGTTAATTATTTGCAATAACCATGCGTATAAACGTAATAATTAACTTTAATTTAAGTTAACTTTTAAACTTTTTGGAAATTTCTATTTATATCGAACACTGTATTTCGGCGCGTGCTTAAAATTCTTTTTGGGAACCGATAAATTTCGTTTCGTTTCAATTCTATGAACCGATTCATTATAAATACTATTCTAGTTGCATTTAAGTTAATCTTTTAAACGATTCACACATTGTCTTCCTAAAAGATATTACATTAATCTTTAATAGTTTATTTAATTTAACTTATAAATAAATACAATTTAGAAATATTTATATTTAAAATATTTAAATAAGATTTAATGCTTAATTTTGCATATGACATGTAAATCGTATATTTAGATCTTAAAACATACAGTATGTTAAGAAACTCTTTTGACAAAGGAAACATAACATATACGCAATGATCTCAGTAAAGTGTGTATTTTCTTAAATTACACATGGAAATATCTGGCTAAATGACTAATTTATATCAAATATTTTATAAATGTATAGATTCTTTAATTATGCTAAAACAAAATAATTTGTTGACATACTGTGTAAATGTATACTCATATGTATTGTGACTTTTATAAACAATTGGACAAGTAGTGGTATCTTGTGGTTACAATGTATATAATGAAAGTGGCCAACAAACAAGATGAATTTATGTATATATGAAAACATGTATCATTGAAGTGTGTTACTACAATTACATTCACAAACTATAATAAATCTACATACATACATACAAACACACTCTTATGTGACACTTAACTTTATAGTTGTTATGTGATGATTGTTTGCCAAAGGACTCATTTATTTAGCTTGTTTTATTGCTCTAGTTCTTTTTGTTGTTGTTGCTACTATTGTTATAATGACAAACAATTTAACAAATAGTAAATATTTCAATACACAAACTATCATTGTACATTTAACCATTCATTTGAATTTAAATATATTTAAATACAAACATTTAGTTAAACCTCAATACCTATAATACATATTATACGATACATAGTAAAATAATATAAGAACTATTTATTTACAAATAAATGAAAATTCTATGGATAAATGCATGCGTGTGTGTAAAAGTATTTATTCATTGATTTAAGTATGTATTCAATCGTTAAGTATGTATTTATAGCTCATTTTGTATGTCATTTGTTTGAAAATAAATCACAATCGAATTGATCGAGTGTAAATGTAACAAATTTGTAAAGTCATCAATAAAAATGCTTGTGCTCTAATTTTCGCAAAAACGTTAGAGAATTTGAGGAAGAAACGGAAACGTTTTTGAGAAGGTAAAGAAAAATATATTTAGGAATAACAAGGAAGAATGTTATATTCGGCTTGGCCGAATCTATATACTTACCCACCATCAATTTTTTCAAATTTTATATTATGTGGGATGTGGAGAGTTAACATTGTTCCTTGAATTTCACCTTATATGGGAGGTGGGTGGTAAAGTGAGAGGACCACGCCCATTTTTGGTTTCCAAGTTTATTTTTGTTTAAGAGATATCAGCAGAAAAGTATGAAATGAAGCTACACCGGACACCATGTGATTCTAGTATTTAGCCCATAACTTTTTTGTTTATTAACCAATTTTGCCGATTTGAGCGAAATTTCGTCCCCCTAGGTTGTCCCGTTCGAGCCCTATCCTGCTTCCAACAGACAGTCGAACCAGGATCCAGAAAATATATACTTTATGGGGCCTTAAATGATTTTTGAACATATAAACATTTTTAAAAACTAGAAGTTTATGTATCATACATTTTCAAATAAAATGTATGATATTTTCAATATTTGATGGTATTAGTGCAGCATATTTTAGGGTTTTCTAGTAAAATTTAAAAAAAAAAAAAAAATTCTTTGCAATAAAAATCGCTATTTTTAAAAATTTTGCGAAAAGTGGGGATCGAATCTAAGTTTTTTCTCCATACATTGAATGAAAATATATTTTGTTAGAGTTTATTGCAAATAAATGATATTTTATATTGTGATCCTTTTTTAACACAAGTAAATATTTTTTGGTCCATAAAATGTTTATCTTTCAAAATTTTTTGATGCGCCTCCGAATTTTTATTAAGCATAACAAACACCTACTAATTATGTCAATTATAGTTAATTTCATGCTGTCCACACGATGTGCTTTAGTGAAATGTGTTTTGACAAAAGTGCCCCGTTTTCAATTATCAACGACATTTGACTAAAATTTATGGTCCCGATCAATTATATTTATCGCCGTTCTTATATTTATATATCCAATATTTGTTTAAATTGCAATTTTCTATATAAAAATACAAAAACAAAAAGTGCAATTTTGCATAATTTTCAAAAAGTTCATAAAATTATTGTATTAAATTTATTTTTAATGCTCCTCCGATTTTGTTATGTAAAATAACCAAAAACTAAGTTCACGCAGTAATCCAAGTCATAGCATATAAAACTGTGAATGTGCTTCTCAAAAAAATGATTTTTTGGAAAATTTTCGCACTTGTTTTCTAAACTTTTAGACTATCTATAATTTTATAATATAATATTATAAAAAGAAACTTATGGTGCTAAAATTTTGAACTCTATTAGTTTCAAGTCTTGTGAGTTCAGATCTGTATCCAATTTGTTTAAAATATCATCATTATTAGGTTAGGTTCCTTGGGCAGTGTCTCTGCGAGACATTTCACATGGGTCCATCATAGTCTGGTCCCGTTGTGTTACCCCATGACAGGAATACAGTGTTAATCCTGCTGTATTGTTGTTGCAACAAACCATCCAGTTCCTGAAAGGAAGGAGTACAGTGACCTAGGATCAATAGCTGGAAAATCACCAAAATTTAGGACACTAAGGCCCAACAGGTTGGATATAAGCTCCGATAAAGCAGGACAGTCGCAGAGAAGGTGAAATACCGTTTCCTCTTCCGTCTCATCATTACAACTCCTACAGTAGTCGTTGAATGGAAGACCCAGTCTCCTGGCATGAGTACCCAGGATACAATGTCCCGTGACAATAGAAGTAACGAGTCTCAACTGAGACCGAGATAGCGCAAATAAAGAATTTGTTCTAAACTCATAATACTTGGGCCAAATAATTCTAGCTATGCGACACGTGGATTCTCGCTCTCACATGCGCTGTGCAGTACCAAAAATCCCCTGTCGTAATAGCAGTTTACACTGCGTCAAAGGAATGCCACCAAGATGATCAATCATCTCATCGCAGAAACTAGCACCCCGCTTGGCAATCTCATCCGCAATATGATTACCGGGACAGTTTCCGTGCCCCTGAATCCAGACAAGCCTAACATTCGAATGTCTCGCTATCTCGTTAAGAGACACCCGGCATTCTGAAGTTAACCTTGATGTCGTATAGACACCTGATAAAGATCTTATGGCTGCTTTGCTGTCAGTAAAAGCGTACCCATGATAAGGATGGCTATCAACCTGAGTACCTTCACAAAAACCTTACGATGAGTTTCACTCTCCATCGCTTCCCACCATACCACAACACCACAATTTTGGTGTTTAACCACTGCTTCATATATCCATCGGATTCCACTGGGCTTAAGTCCCCAATTACAACCGATAGCCTTCTTGCAGACATAAGTAGCCACTAAGGCCTTATCAGCACTTATCAAGAATAGTACCCAAATATTTAGCACTTTCCGAGAATTTCAGTGTAGTGCCGTTTAGTTTAGAAGGGTTAAATTATTCAACCTTGTATCTCCTAGTAAAGAGCACTAGATTCACACTGAGACCACAAGAGACGCTCCAGTCACTTAAGGTCTTTAGTGGTGCCTCCATGCGTTGAGACAGTGTGTCCACATGTTTGCCAGATACAGCAACCGCAACATCATCAGCATACGCGACGCATTTTATCATCATATTGTCGAATTTTCGCAATTTATTATTGGTCAAGTTCCACAAGAGAGGAGAAAGAACCCTTCCTTGTTAGCCAATCTGCTAACACTGGTTACACCCAGCGCAGAACTAATGATCCTGTTTCTGAGCAGTTTAGCTATAAATCTACACAAGTTACGGTCGATACCTAAACACAACATAGGCTGAATTATTGAGTCGGGTTCAACATTATTAAAAGCACCTTCTATATCCAAGAAAGCAACCATTGAATACTCCCCAAACATTAATGACCTTTCTATATGATCAACCAATGAGTGCAGAGCAGTTTACACAGATTTGCCTTTTGTGTAGGCGTGTTGAGAGTTAGAGAGAAGTTCAGTTGGTATAGCCATTCTCAAATGTATATTAATGACCCTTTCCAGAGTCTTGAGTAGAAAGGACACCAGACTAATCGGCTAATCGGTGTGAGAGGATTTAAAAACTACATTGAACCTAGTCCAGCATACCGGAATGTATTCCCATTTCAAATAGCATAGAGCCATGGTACGATCAGATTAGCGTTCCTCTGCAAGTCTGCGGGTATAATACAAATCAGACCAGGTGATTTGAACGGATCAAAACTGTCAATCGGCCAGCGCAGACTATGATCATCAATGACGATCGCTACGATACCTTCCGATTGAATTTGTGCTACCTCCTGATCAGCGTGAGGGACAGGGAAGCTGTCCGAGAAGTGAGTGTCAAGTAAAACATCGAGGGTTTCACGACCATCCACCGTCCAATTGCCACAAGGTTTCTGTATGTAGCTGGGTACAGCCGTGGTGGCTGATAGAATCTTACGTAATCGGTTGGTTTCCGAAGAAGTTTCCACACCACTGCAGAAATTTCTCCACGCCTTCCTTTTCGCATTCCTTATCAAATTCTTGAATTTATTCACTGAAGTTTTATAGGCCGACCAGTCTCCTGATCTTTTGGCCCTGTTGAACAATTTACGACATGCATTTCTAGAGCATGCAATTTCTGCATTCCACCATGGTGGTTTATCCTTACCCCTACGTATGCTAGGTTTAAAGGCCACATTCGTAGCAGATCGTACAGATTCTTGGCAGCACCCGAATCAGGGGTTTTAACCGACACATTGTCGATTTGGACCTTTGCAGCTTTGGAGGTGCTTGGTGCATACTTCCTTTTCAAACATTTCGGACATATAGAAACCATATTTTATACCTGATGACAGGTGTTGTAACTGCCGCCCCACTGGGGATCAGACGCAGACCACCAGCCGCCCAATATGGGAACAGACGCTGGTGGAATTCAGATTGACATGCACCGTTAGGTGCAAGGCCCTGAAAGGACCAAACGGACCAAGGACCCTATCGTTTCACCCTTTCTCAGCGAAAGGAAAAGTGGCGGATGAGGATCTGATAGCCGCCCCTCTGGGGAAAACAGACACTATCAGATTGGGGGGTAGGTAGTTCTTGGTTAGTGCTACTTGTAAGCCCCTTTGGCATAGGTAACCCTACAAGACAGCAACCCAGATAGCTGTCTCGCCAGCCCGGCCATCACAAGTCCTCACACGTAAGCCCCTGCAACGCGACAAGATTACTACCCTTCGCAGGAGAAAATATCATTTACGAGCTGTAAACCCGCTACTTCGTCAGCGGAAATTTTTTATAAAAACTATACTATATAATAAATTTAAACTAAGGCTCTTAACTCCCTTGGAAACATTTTTAATAATGGTGTTATGTCATCCATAAATAACAATATCTCCTTAATTTCAGCTTTATAATCTTAGAATAATGAAAAATAAATATCAGAATTACGAAAAAGTATATAAGAATAAAGAAAAAGGACCACAAAATCCATTTAGAATGAATGGGAATCCAAAGTCCCTTCTTATGGATTCCCATTCATTTAGGACCACATATTCTTATTTCATGTTTCTAGGTTAAATATTACCGAAAATTAAAAAAGTACCATTGGAAGAACAAAAAAGTACCACAAAGTCCCCTCTAATGAATTCTAATTCATTTAGGACCACATATCCTTTAATTTCATGTTTCTAAGTTCATAATTATAGAAAATTCAAAAAGTACCATTAGAAGAACAAAAAAGTACCACAAAGTCCCCTATAATGAATTCTCATTCATTTAGGACCACATATCCTTAATTTCATGTTTCTAAGTTCATAATTATAGAAAATTCAAAAAGTACCATTAGAAGAACAAAAAAGTACCACAAAAACCTCTTTTATGGATTCTTATTCATTTAAGGTTACATATCTTTAATTTCATGTTTCTGGGTTAAATATTATAGAAAATTCAAAAAGTACCATTAGAAGAACAAAAAAGTACCACAAAGTCCCCTCTAATGAATTCTCATTCATTTAGGACCAAATATCTTTAATTTTATGTTTCTGTGTTAAATATTATAAAAAATTCAAAAAGTACCATTAGAAGAACGAAAAAGTACCACAAGGTTAGCCCTTGTGAATTCTTTACAACATCGGACTATGCGTATTTATTTTCATGTTTCTAGGTTAAATATTACAGAAAATGAAAAAAAGTACCAATAGAAGAAGAAAAAAGTACCACAAAGTCCAGCCTCTTGAATTTTTACCCACAGGACCACGTATCTTTAAGTACCACAAATTCCACTCTTGTGAATTCCTATCTACATTTTCTTAATTTCATGTTTCTATGTTTAATGTAATTGAAAATTCATTATTAAGTTTGAATAAAATGTAATTTCCCGCCTTTACTCCCTTTTTGGTACTTTTTTTTCACCCATCGAAGTATCAAAAATTGTATTCCAATAAATTTCTAAATTGTAGTGGTATCCCATATTAAAATACTCATATGATTATTTCAATAAATATAAAAAAAAGGTTTTATGAAAAAAGTACCAAAAATAGGTACGATTTTTACCCCTTAAACGTTTGAATTTCTAAAATGTACCAAATTTGTATTTCTAGTTTTTTGATAAGTTAAGAATACGATATAAATTTTATCTGTATGTTGATTGGTTTCAAAGATACATATGGTGCCGAAAAAGTACCAAAATACAGTTTTTACCCGTTTTCTCCCTAAAACGGCCGATTTTCGAAAAAGTACCAGACACCTGTCCAATTATTTTTTAAATGAATAACGATAATTATTAAACTTTTTTTGTATTTCCATTAGTTAAGGAGATATAAAGTTACCGATTTTACCCATTTTTACCCCTTTTTACCCCCTAAACATTCGAATTTTCAAAAATCCCGTCTTAGTGGATCTATATGGTGGGAGACTTACCTACGTTCCAAATTTCGTCTCTCTAGCTTCGGCCGTTTGGGCTGTGGGATGATGAATCAGTCAGTCAGTCAGTCAGTCAGTCACGTTACTCTTTTATATATATAGATTAAGGATTTAAGTCAGTTTCAGCCAAGTGAAAAATTTTTGATAACGGCCCATATACGTAAAGTCTAAATTAATATCAGTGCTGCTAGAATACAATTTTTAGTTTACTATATGGTATATCATGAAGTATTATGTGATAATACAGTGAAATTCCAATCATTGAAAATATTCGATAAATTTTTTATATCCATATATATAATTTGAAAAACATTTTTTCTCTTTTTGAAGCTCTGAAGATAATTAAAATTTGGCTTACTTATAAAACTTTTCGCCCTACAAATCCTAACGGAGCCGGATTTTGAAATTTCTATCAGGGAGCAGAAATAAGCGGATAAGCTCTTTACAGAGCTTCCTGAAGCTCCCTGAAGTGGTAAAAAATTTAAACTTGGCTTACTTATAAAGCTAATGGAGCCAGATTTTGAAATTTTAATCAGGGTGCCGAGTTACTTTGGTTTATATACATATGTAATTTCCTAATAATTTTTTGCCTTTCCAGAGCTTTCGGAAGCAACCAAAATTATTAGAAAATTTAAATTTGGCTTACTTATAAAACTTTTTTCTTACAAATTCTGACGGCGACAGATTTTAAAATTTCTATCAGGGAGCGGAGATATGTGGATTTATATATCATTTCCTAAGCATTTTTTTCTCCAGAGATTTCTAAAGTAGTAAAAATCCAAACATCGGTCTACGCGGCGGAGATACGCTTTTTTTTATTATTATTTTTTTTTTTTTTTTTTTTTTTTGAGATCTGTTTTGGTTTTTAAAAAAATTTGCTCTCCAAATCATATCGATAATCGATTTTACATTTTGATCAGATTCTAACAGCTTTAAACTTTAACTTCGATTAGGGAAAGGAAAAGCGTCAAAATGTTTAAATATTTCCGAATTTGTTTGTGCATATTTCCTGGCATAGGCAGGCCTTTACGTTCGTTTGATATAAACAATATATAAACTCGTCGTATAGGCCAATTTGCCTTTTGGACACTATAGGAAAAATATTTGAGAAGATAATATACAATCGACTGCTACCAATCGTTGAAACTAGAAGAGGTTTATCGGATCGACAGTACGGATTCCGTAAAGCGAGATCCACAATTGACGCTATCAACTTGGTCACAAAAATAGCTCAAGTGGCAATAGAGGGCAAAGGAGCTATGAAAAAGTATTGCGCAGTCATCACTCTCGATGTAAAGAATGCTTTCAACTCAGCTAACTGGGGACTTATAATCGAGACGTTACGTAGACTTGGTATTCTGAACTACCTGACAAAGATCATAAGCAGTTACTTCACGAACAGAAAATTGTGCTACTATACAGACGATGGGATCCAGACATATGATGTGACGGCAGGCGTTCCACAGGGCTCAGTGCTTGGACCTTTGCTATGGAACATCATGTACAATGATGTCCTTACCTTAGAAATACCAGAAGAGGCGAATATAATAGGTTTCGCGGATGATATTGCTGTGACGGTCACGGCAAGATATATTGATGAAGTAGAGATGATTGCCAATGAAGTCACCCAAATAATTGGAAAATGGATGAAAGGGGTTGGACTTGAACTAGCAGAGCACAAAACTGAAGTTGTTCTGGTTACAAGCCGTAAGATACTAGAGTACATAAAGATCAAGGTGGGAAGTTATGAAGTGAAGTCCAAACCCAACCTTAAGTACCTAGGAGTTATGATAGATTCAAGGCTAAACTTCAAAGCGCATATAGAATACATGTGTCAGAAAGCATCAAACGTAAGAGCAGCAATAGAAAGAATGATGCCAAATGTAGGGGGCCCTCGGCAAACTAAAAGAAAAATAGTTACCACAGTAGTAAGCTCGCTGATTCTTTATGCGGCTCCTATATGGTCAAGAGCCCTAAAAATTAAATCGGCAGAGAAACTCCTATCAGTGTATAGGCTATGTGCGCTGCGCATAAGCAGTTCTTTTCGGACAACATCTGAGGATGCAGCGTTTGTTATTGCAGGAATAGTTCCAATAGACATTCTAGCCGATGAAGCCAAACGTATGTATGATCATAAACAAAGAGAGGAAGATATAACTGGTATTATACGGAAACTAGAGAGAGATGTATCAATAGCAGCATGGCAGTATCGATGGGAAAGAAGTTTAAAAGGAAGGTGGACCTACAGACTCATACCAAACATTAAAGAGTGGCTAAATAGAAAACACGGAGAAATAAACTACTACCTCGCGCAATTTCTATCGGGTCACGGAGGATATAGAAGTTATTTACATAGGTTTGCTTTGGACGAATCGCCGATATGTCCCTATTGTCCTAACGTTGTTGAAGATCCCGAACACGTCATGTTCTACTGCCCACGTTTTAACGAAGCACGAGAACACACGGAGGAAAAAATCGGTCAAGAGTTGAATGCCGAGAATATCGTAAATATAATGATAAGTAAGAAAGAGTACTGGGAAGCTATATGTAGCATGGTAGCTGGTATCCACAAGGATCTACGGATGGAGGAGGAAAGAAGAAAATTCTTTCTTTTGAACTCGACAGAGGCTAACTAAGCCTATCTGGCCTTGCGATGCAATATCGTAATAGACAGTTCCGCAGGGCATATGGATGACGAAGGAGGTGGTTTTAGTCGGTAAGAATCCGACATAACTCGTGACCCTTAATTGCATCGAGTATCATATGATAGATTTCCACCTGCCTAACAGAAAAAAAAAAAAAAAAAAATACATACATACATACATACATACATACACACATAAATATATTTTGGATGAATAAATACATCATACCCATACATACATACGTATACATACATATATACATACATACATACATACATACATACATACATACATACATACATACATACATACATACATACATACATACATACATACATACATACATACATACATACATACATACATACATACATACATACATACATACATACATACATACATACATACATACATACATACATACATACATACATACATACATACATACATACATACATACATACATACATACATACATACATACATACATACATACATACATACATACATACATACATACATACATACATACATACATACATACATACATACATACATACATACATACATACATACATACATAAATATATTTTGGATGAATAAATATGTTAATGAAACGCGTATTTATTGCTCCTTAACCTGCTTCTTTTAACGAAAGACTGACATCGACATCTTGTGTATTTGATTTTTTTAAATTTTATTTTCGGATATCTTTAGATGTAGCCGGTTATAAGTCCGTCCGGCTGTATTTTCATAATATTACACTACCAGTGCTTGCACCTGAAAATTTTGTATCACCAAGGCCGCCAACTCCAGATTGTAGGACAGAATTTACAGGAATTAGTAGAGCAAGTGGTGTTACTTATGGAGATCCATTTGATACAGATTATGAGCCCCAACAGGGAAAAGATGGACCACAACTAATAACACAAATGGAAATGGATTTCATTGTGGCCATATTGGGACTATCGCAGCGACTTGCCATATTTTTGACAGCGTTTTTAAAGCAAAGAAAACTCACACATGCTAATATTAACGCTACGGCGTACCGCAAATGGCAAGCTGAATTTCTCTAATTCTCTACACTCTAAATGATGACAATTCGTTCGCTTACTACAAGCTTTGGTGGTAAAAATGGGATGAACTACATCGCTAGTGAGTGGAGATTATTTATTGATGGTTCTGTTTCACGCTTGAAAGCTATGTTGTTTCATGTGTCGAACCGAAAACCTTCCATTCCGCTAGCAATGGGTATTAACATGAAAGAAAGCTGTGAAACATTGAAAGATATAATGAAAAAAATCAAATACTACGAAAATAAATGGAAGATTTTCTGTGATTTGAAGGTCATCAACATTTTGCAAGGGATCATCGATAAGGGCGGCTTTCCAAAATTCTGAAACAACATAGACTGAAGGAAGCAAGAGAATTGGTGAAAGAAATGATGTAGTATTTTGAGAAAATCGGCACATCGATGATATTAAAGCTGCATTTTCTTCATTTTATTTTGACGATTTTATCAAACAACTCCCTACCGAATCCGATGAGCAAGGAGAACGGTTTCACCAAACCACTATTCCCATGGAAAATCGGTACAAAGGCAAAAAACTCGACGCATTGCTTGCAGAGGTAATATCCATTTTATTGATGCATTGTTTTGCATCCCTTTTTTTATTTCTTTTCTAATTAGAATTATAATTCATTTCAGGTATGTTGGTGGAGTCACAAGATCACCCTGTATGATGTTAATGAAATATTTGAAGAAGAAAAAGCTGATGATGGAGGGCAGTTTGGAAGTTGGTCTTTTATCACGTAATGGTGTCTGTATATGGTTATATTTTTTCGTGTTGTCCTGTGTTATTAACAAAAAATTCTTACTGTGCGACTTTATGCCCCCCCAATTACTAGTATTTGCCATTTTTGGAATTCAGCTTTATAAAAAACAAATAATTTTTGTAAATTTAAGTTAAATTTTAATATCTCATATATTTATTTACATGTTAAAATTATTAATAATATAGCTTTCGAATGTTGACATAATTTGCTTTCTGATATAATTAAATCGTAAAACGAGAAAGAAAAAAGTCTTGACCGACTATATGATACCCAACACCATTGTATATGAGCATAAAAATTCGGGAAGGGGCCAATTGTAGACCAAAACTTTTATTAAATGTAAAATAAAATATACAGAATAATGAGTTGATACTAACATCTAGATGATTTTATGCACTTCGATTCCCGGAAGTGGGTTTATATGGGAGCTATGGTAAATTATGGATGGTAAATTATTGAATTATGGAATAAAACTTATTTATGTCGAATATTAACTTGATACTAACATTCGTATGGGATTTATGCACGTTAAAGTGAACTTCTTTGCACCGGAATTTCATTAAAATATTGTTATTTTTAAGGAATTTTTTAGTATTGAAACTCTATTCCGGGGGGGACATTTGTATGGGGGCTAGGTGAAATAATGGACCGATCACAACCAATTTCAACAGGCTTCGTCCTTGTATCATAAAAGTCCCACGTTCCAATTTTCATTCTATTATCTTAAAAGCGACCTGTACTTTGTGCACAAGATTTACATGGACACCAACCAGCCAGCCGTCCAACCTGCCAGATGAACGGACGTACATCGTTAGATCGATTTAAAAAGTAATTCTGAGTCGATTAGTATACTTTAAGGTGGGTGTTGGATAACTTTTTCTATGCGTTACAAACATCAGCACAAACGCATAATACCCCAACCATCTATGGTGGTGTAGGGTATAATTATAAGCAAACTTTATATAACGCATACGTATGATTAATATTATTCCTAGAACTATATTAATCATACGTCATTCGCTCTTAATTTAATACGTTTTAATTGCCAAGAAAATTTGAAAAACGTTAACGTTTAATTGCCAACCAAATACCTTGACTACGGCTATACATATTTAAAAATATTCTTTTTTTATAGACTCGTATATGGATAATCCTCATATAAGAGCTTTAGTGGTCTCAAAAGTCAATTCATTTACAAAACTACAGTACATATTTTACATACTAATACACACAATACAATACAATGCAATTCAATATATACACAATACGGTAAAAGTTAAAAGAACAGCATCCACTTACGGTATTTAAATATCTCATTGGCATACGAATACAACAATGTGTTTGAACAGTTGGAATATTTATACGAGTGTATTGAAAAATTATTTTTTTATTGTTGATGATGTTATTCAATACTTTAAGCACATAACAGTGGGACTGAAAATATATCTTATCTGTAAATAGAAATAGTTAATAAATAAATATTAAGTCATGATTAAAGTACTTGATCCTTAAATAAGGAATTCTTTTCAATAAATTAATCATTTATTTTGTCTTCTATAGGACTTCTTTCCATAAGAAAAAAAATCAATATTGTCATCTTTATCCACTTTTTTACAGAACAAAAAATACCACTGTTCATAAATATCTTCCTACAATTATTCACAAAACATTGTATTCATTCGTATGTTAGTATGAATGTATGTATATGTAGTTGTAATACACACACATTTTCATATTTACACATTCACATAAATACCTAAAAACATTTATCAATCAATAACTAAAGTGTAATGAATGCTTTTTAACATTACGTATTTTAATTTATGGACTTTTATTATTGCTGTATTTGCAAAAACAAAAGCAGTAGCACAAAAAAATGGAATACTTAACTGGAATTCTCTGCTGGACAACACAGTAAAGTATTAAGATAATTTTATTGGTAGATTATTGTTTCAGCTAGTTATTTATATAAGGAGTGAGATCGAAAAATTCTTAACATACATAATATTCAATAACTTGAAAACGGTTGATCTTAGAGTTTTCATTATTTCTTTAGTCATTTGATAATTTAACACAGATCACAGAAATATATAATTTTTATTGTTCTAACCACCAATTATAAAATTGTGGACCATTTATGAAAACTCTTTCTTTGGAGATTTGATAGTTGCTTCAGTCACTTTTTTGGAACAGTGTCCACATCTTATGTTAAAATCTTTGGAATTTTGGGACACCTTTTTTGTGCTCTTGAATTCACTTTTCACAAGAGCTCAATATCTCTACACTGGTCTAAGCTATGGACAATTTTGAAAATTGACCTCTCTTGGTACTAAAACTATGTTATTGATTTGATACCAAATGGGTCCAAAAATATGTGGACACGTTGTGCTTTCTTAAGAAAAGAAGAAGTCTTTTTTGCAAATATTCCTTTATGCATATTTTGGTATTTATAGATCCGAATGTATCAAATGACTTTCCTGTTTTGCCGCAACTGCAAAAAGCTTGTCATACCATGAATTTTGTAAGAAATTTTTGCTGCTTTTGGGTCTTAAACTTATTTCCAACATTGCTTCGAGCATTAGCAATAAATATTTTTGAAACACAAGCTGCGAAGATTCTGCCAGCACCTACGTTTCTTCGTCAATTATACAGCTTGAGTATTTTTGTATGAAATTTGGTTTTAAATTCCGAGTCCTATTTTTGGCTTGTAATTTTTTTTGCAGAATTCCAGTTTGGAATTTTTTGAACTTTATATATTATCAACTTTCCCATTAGCTTTAAATTTTCGCACCAAATAGTCGAAGCACTGAGAAAACTGATCTGATTTTCTACCAGATGTGTTTGGAGTTCCTTTCAATATGCCTTCAATTTTCTGGCCTTCCCAATGTCATGTGGTCCTTTTTTCTTACCGAACTAAGTTTCACATCAATAGTCAAATTCTCCTGATACTGTTTAATAACATTAGAAACGGTTTTACGGACGACATTTAATTCTGTGGCCAATTATTTGTAAGATCTATTTGGATTTTTTGAAATTTTTTAATAACTTGTATTACGTAAATCTTTTTCGTCACTTATTTTGATGAAAATAAGGACAAATTAACATGGTTGTTATTAAAAATAAAAACTGAAGTATTTTTCCATGATAAGTAGATCAAAAAAAAAATTTTTGAATATTGATTCCGAAAAAAGTTATGAGGCAAAATGTGTGTTAAGATTTTTTTGATCTCACTCTTTACATATATAAATATATTTCCATGTATAAATAAATGTGTAAAAAAATATAAAAAAAGACTATACTAGTCGTCTACTTAATATTAATGAAGTGATTTATTACATTTTTAAATTAAAAAAAGAACGTTTGTTTTCTCTTTTTATAAACCACATTGTTTGATTGGCCAGTTAATTGCAATCAAGTTAAATGCAACCGGTTTATTTGGACACTTTAATATTAAAACCGAAAAAGTAAAATAAAATATATATTTTTACTATAAATACTTTGTAATTGTTTATGGTAATTTACTAGGGTGATCGACACGGTTTTCCAACCGGTTTTAAAACCGGTTTTTCCTGTCCATGTGCTGTCGGTTTTTTCAAAATGTTCATTTTTCGAATGTCGAATAGACCGGTTTTTTTAAACACATAAAACCGGTTTTAAAAATAGCATTTTATTTCAGAAAACATGTACTAAATAGTGATATTTGAATCGAAATTTAGGAATAATTTTTTAAATATTCATAAAGACTGATTTCTAATGTTTTAAAAATATAGTTGTCTAAATTGGAATTTATTCTGTAATATTAAACAAATAAATAAGTAACAATTATCTTGCATGAATTTTTTAATCTATTGTAATATCTGTAATATTTTTACACCCAATTTAATATTTTATGATCCAATATTTCCTTTATTTTTTAAAGGTGTTGTGTTAAAAAAGTTTCACCTGCAGAATAATTTCAGTTGAGACTAGCTTCCATATTAAGCCATGGATTATGTTTATGCTAACTAAAATTAAGTCTAATTTTTGATGATTTTTTTTCTACAATTTTGAAACATAATTATCTTCTAGTCATCTAGATATATAATTTGCTTAGCATTTTTTTTTCTTTCCAAAGCTTTCTAAAGCTCCCAAACGACGTAGAAAATTGAAATTTGGCTTAATTATAAAACTTTTCGTCCAACAAATCCTAACGGAGCCATATTTTGAAATTTTTATCAGGAAGCGGATATAAGAGGATTTATGTGTCTTTTTCTAAAAATGTTTTCTCTTTCTAGAGCTTTCTAAAGCTCCCAGAAGACGTAGAAAATTAAAATTCGGCTTACTTATAACCCTATTCGTCCTACAAATCCTAACGGAGCCAGATTTTGAAATCTCTATCAGGGAGCGAAAACACGTGGATCTATATATATGGATTGATATATATCATTCCTAAGCGTTGTTTTCTCTCCAGAGCTTTCTGAAGCTCCCAAACGATATAAGAAACTAAAAATCGGCTTACTTATAAAACTATTCATTCTAAAAATTCTAACGGAGCTAGATGTTTCTATCAGGGACCTAAAAGTCTGTTTTTGGTATTAAGAACTTTTGAGTTGCTATACTTATTATTTGCTCTCCAAATCCTTTCAAAAACTGATTCTGCATTTCGGTCACGGAGCGCATTACGACGATTTTTTTATTTTGAAAGGTTTACGAATTTAAAACTTTAATCGATATTATCCCAATAAATTCTAACGGCTTTAAATAATTGACTTCGATTAGTGAGAGGAAGGTGTCCATACGTTGTTCATATTTTTTTCTTTTAATTTTCAGATTTGTTTGTGCATATAATATTATTTTTTCCTGGCATTGTCAGGCTTATACGCTTGTACTTAATAAATTTTAACTTGAATATTATAAGAATTATTGATTTTTTTAAAAGTTATAAATATTAACTTCTGAAAAAAACCGGTTAACCGGTTTTTTCTGAATTTCAAAAAGTGCAACCGGTTTTTTTAAAATACCAACTATTCGAACTATTCGAAAACCGGTTTCTCAAAAAAGTCGAATTATCGATCACCCTATAATTTACGTATTAAATATATAAATTTATTTTCAAAGTATAAACAATTTATAAGAATTTAAATATTTACATTAAAAAATAAAAAATATCATTTATATTTTAAAATCATCATTAATATCCCAGCAAAAACTTTGGTTACCAGGTAATGAGTTAAAAAGCTAATATAATGGTTTTACACCACTTATACATTCGCTAAATAACACATTCTTTTAGCACGGTGATGAGATTAGAGGCAACTACTTACCTCATGTCATTACTTAGATGTTATTACAAGAACTAATTACTTTTAAGTTGTTCAATAACTCATTGATTTTAAAGATTACTGAAGTCGTTATAATTTAAAACAAGAGGAATTAGTTGCGTTTTAGGTTACTAATAAGCAATGAAATTTTAGGATATAAAAACTGTTTAATTTTTTTTACGTTTTAAACGTGGAAAGAGGAAAAATTTAATATTTTAAAAATATATTTTATATTAAAAATCTATTCATATGCAAATTTTGTTTCGTCACATATTTATTTCTTCTTTAAACATATTAATTGGTAAATTGAATAAAAAATAGTTTTTAAAAAAATTTTATCATAAATAATTAATTACATACCGAGTTATAAATAAATAGTCACTAAGCTACTTTTATATAATGTAGACGGTATGTTGTTTTCATTGAAAAGTAACTACATCCGTAACTACATGCCATTACCAAGTTTTTGCTGGGATAGTACAACTAATTTATATAAATAAGCAGATTTTGCAATAAAATACGAAACGCATTCAGGCTTTACAAAGGTTGTCTACTACATTACACGCTTACATTTCAAATACTCAATAATTTAGAGTATTTTAAATTAAATGCGGTGAAATGATTCGAAAAACTTAAAATTTGGATTTTAAGCAGATTTTTTAGAAATAATGTTAATATTTGGACCTAAATAAAATTTTAACAAGTGGGGGTATTTAAATAAAATTTTTGGCACAATATAGATAAACTTATTTTAAAATAAGCGAATTAAAAACAATTTCACTTTTTCATACGAAAATACCCAAAATACTACTCCGGGAAAAACTTGTTAAACAATTTTTATATCTTTATAAAAATTATCAAACAGCCCGTTATAAAAGCGGTGACTTAGTAAATATGTTTTATGTGTTTAACCAACATATGGTGCTATATAACCAATATATTTTTTGTTGATTTCTTACATTTTATAAAAAAAAAAAAAAAAATAATAATAAAAACTTAGGAAAAACTTTTGCCCATAGCGCCCCCAATTTAGCTTTACACGCATTTACTTCATTTGGAATAATTACAAAAATTCAGTAGTCCGGAACAAAAGAAATTATTTTGAAGTGAAGGAATATTACCACCTTTTTGGAAAATAACCCCAATTTTTTTTTTAAGTTTCAACTTCAGATTATTTTTAAATGATAAATAATTTATATGATTTTTATAGCAACAATATTATTTAGAATTTTGTAATAAATTAGATGGATATTTTCAAAAAAAATTAGAGTCCAAATTAAGGCCACTACATTCAAGTTATAAATAATTTTTTGGCGAATTTTGCAAAAAAAAAAGTACATACCCAATGAGAGCAAATTTAGATGTTTACCCTCAAACCCCGAGAAATCAAAAAACAACTCGAAAGCACCTCAGCTCTGACCATGGGGTAAAAGGAGTTGGCATTCAGGTGATGTCAATATTTTTATGTTTTTGTTTTTATATTGACGAATAAGTAAAAACATATATTTTTTGAAATTTTAAGATTTTTCTTGAGAAAATTTTGAAGATAGAAAAAACTTCACCAAGATCTTACAAAATTTAAATAGTTGAAATTTCAATAACTCGAAAAATATATGAGATAAATAGTACAAAAAAACTTTTGAAATCGGATAAGGAACGAAAATGTGTCGGAGATACCCCTTGAGATGTACCTAGGATCTTTCATTCGAACTTAAAATTTACTCTCCTCTTCTACACCTATTTGAATCTATGTAAATCTAACCAGCCAATTAGAAGTTACAGATTTAATCTATATATCGTCACCTAAAATGCAAAAGGATGTAACCGCATATTTTTTTTTTTTTTTTTTTTGCTTTAAAATTAAGCAATTAAGTAAATTTTGTTAATCGTTGACTTAAACCGTAAATAGATAAAGCATAAAACTTTCTTCGAACCAATTTTTTCTTAACTGGAACAAATTCCACTACTGTTTCGTTTATGAACTTCATGTTACGGCCTTTTGGCTTTTGTGATTATTGATGTAATTTTTGAAGATATGATTATGAAATTTTTTGTGTAGATGTAGTTTTGGTCAGAGCAATGTAATACAGTAAAAAAAACAACATCTGATTTTTCAGTGGTTACGCCTTTTCGCATTTTAAGTGACGATATATGAAAGAGCAACGTTACTGAGTGCTTGACTGACTGACTTACTGATTCATCAACGACTGTAGATTGGTCTCCTACCGAATAGATCCATTAAGACGGAATTTTTGGAAATCGAATGTTTAGGGGGTTAAAAAAGGGGTAAAATTGGTAACCTTATATCTCCTAAACTATTAAAAATACAAGAAAAGTTTAATAGTTATTGTTATTAATTTAAAAAACAATTGGACAAGTATATGGCACTTTTTTGAAATTCGGCTCTTTTAGGAAGAAAACGGGTAATAACTGTATTTTGGTACTTTTTTAGCACCCTATCTATCTTTTAATCCAGTAGGTATAGAAAAGCAGTAGGTATCGAAAATTCAGGAATACAAGTTTGGTACTTTTTTGAAATTCGAACCTTTAAGGAGTAAAAATCGTACCTTATTTAGATACTTTTTTCACAAAATATTTCTTTCTTTTTACTGACACATACATATGGATATTTTAACATTAGATCCCACTACAATTTAGGAATTCATTGGAATTCAATCTTTGTTACATCCAGGGGGAATAAAAAGTACCAAAAAGGGGATAAAATGGAAAAATTAAATTTTATTCTAATAAAGTAATGCATTTTTTATTACATTAAACGTATAAACATGAACTTAAGTACATGTTAGTGAGAATTCACAAAAGGGGAATTTGTGGTATTTTTTCTTCTTCTAATGGTACTTTTTGAATTTTCTATAATATTGAAACTAGAAATATAAAATTGAAGATGTATGATCCTAAGTGAATGGGAATCCATAATAGGGGACTTTGTAGTACTTTTCATTCTTCTAATGGTATTTTTGAATTTCCTACAATATTGAACCCAGAAACATGAAATTAAGGATACATGGTCCTATGTAGTTAGGAATTCAAGAGGGGGACTTTGTGGTACTTTTTTGTTCTTCCAATGCTTTTTAAATTAAAATTAAAATTAAAATTAAAAATATATGGTCCTAAGTGAATGAGAATCCATAAGAGAGAATTCACAAACTGTATTAGTCACATTCTTCTGTTATAAAATATAATATTAGAAATAATTTGGTAGTTATTGAACCTTCGAACGTTAAAGATGTAAAAAAACTTGTAACCAAAATATTTAAAAACTTTATTGTTGTTAATGCCGACACAACACCAATGTTATGAGAGTTAGAAATCAGAGTTTAATTTTTCGAATTTTTTCACAACATTCGCGCTTGTTTTTATTTAGCAAACTCTTAGAATTTGAAGTTTATTGTCTTACGCAGACATAATATATAAGTAATCCGCTGGCAACATTCGAAGATATCCGAAAATAAAATGTTAAAAATTCTATACAGAAAACATAAATCTTGTTATACCCACCATCAAAAAGATGGGGGGTATAACAAGAAATAATTTTTAATTTATTGAGAAAAATATGTGGAGGATTATTATTTTATTTTTTAATATAAATATTCATCATGATGAAAATAATAAATCTTTAAAAATAAATATCAGTATGGAAAAAATTTCAAATGATATATTTGCTTCACAAATATTTTTTATTCAATAAAATTGTTGTTGTTTAAAATTTGTTTATCCTATGAAAAAAGTTGAAAATAGTTTTATACTTTTGTAATAAATATCACAAAAAATATTTATATTTTTTATTTCGATCATGTTAAAAAATTAAGCTATTGATGAAAATAAAAAAAAATATGAGGAATATTTTTTATTTTTTGAACATTAAGGATTGTTTTTCGATGTTTTTCTAAATATCTTCGAATTTACTAAAGACGTGTAGAATTGAATAAATTTCGTTAATTTAAATAATTTTTTTTTAGTCAAATTGAAGAAACATAATCGTCTGCACTAATTTTAATTAAATAATTAAATAATTATATATATACATATATATATTAGGGTGATCGACTCGGTTTTCCAACCGGTTTTTTCAGTCAATGTGCTGTCGGTTTTTTCAAAATGTTCAATTTTCGAATGTCGAATAGACCGGTTTTTTTAAACACAAAAAACCGGTTTTAAAAATACCTTTTTATTTCAAAAACCATGCAATAAATATTGATATTTGAATCGAAATTTATGATTATTTTTTTAATATTCATAAAGTATGATTTTTAATGGCTTAAAAATATAGTTTAAGATTAAATAAATAAGTAATAATTATCCTTAATGTAATATTTTTGCACCTAATTTAAATGTTTTAGTTTATTTTATTCAGCGAAGAAATTGTTTTCAAAGATTTTGTTTTAAAAGAGTTTCACCTGCAGAATCCTTTCAATGAAATTATTTCTTGCTTTTTTCATATTAACCCATGGTTTCTGTTTATGCTAAGTAAATGTTAATATACTTTTTGATGATTATTTTCTTACAATTTTTATACCCTACATGCCTATTATGCGTTTGTACTGATGTTTGTAACACCCAAAAATATTGGTCTAAGACCTACCTTCATTTGTACCTTCAAGTCGATTTAACGATGTCCGTCTGTCCATTCATGTAAAACTTGTAATCACAATACAGGTCACAATTTTGGTTTCTTATAGTCCAAGAACGAAGCGTGTTGAAATTGGTTATGATAGGTCCATTTTTTACTCTAGCCCCCATACAAATGACCTACCAGAAAAAGGGTTTAACGATCATAAATCCCTTAAATGTAGCAGTAATTTTTGCACAACTAAGTTCCATATACGTTTAAACCTGTATGCCGAATTTTATGAAGATCGGTCCAAAATTGACCATAGTACTGGTCCACAATTCCACAGGTCTAGAAAAAAAAGACCCCTCCCCGAATTTTGATGCACACAATGGTGTATGTTATTGTCGGCCTAGACCGACCATATCGTTTTTCTCGTTCTTAATAGGTTAATAGTTATTTCCAAAAATAAAAAAGATTTATTGGTTTTTCTTTAAGAAATGTAGTTTTTTGAGAGAAATATTAACTCCTGCAAAAAAACCGGTTAACCGGTTTTTTCTGAATTTAAAAAAGTTCAACCGGTTTTTTCAAAATACCAACTATTCGAACTATTCGAAAACCGGTTTCTCCAAAAAGTCGAATAATCGATCACCCTAATATATATATATATATATATATATATATATATATATATATATATATATATATATATATATATATATATATATATATATATATATATATATATATATATATATATATATATATTTTAATGTTTATTTCTACTATGAAATATACTTTTTTATACAATAAATATTATTAAAGTGTTTAAAATTTCTTATTTGTTTTATTTCTGATGATAGCAACTTATAGCTAATTTTCCTACAGGTGTTAAAACAACATTTTAGAATTGACAACATTTTGTCAAATTGAATAAAATTCAAATGTTAAAGTGAATAAATATTCTTTAATTTGAAGAAAAAATTAGTTAATTTGAATAAATGTTTTATTAATTTCAACAAAAATTTTGTAGAATTAAATAAAATAATTTAGTTTAATTGAATAAAAATTCTTCAATATGAATAAAAAATTTAGTTAATTTGAATAATATTTTCTTCAATTTGACTAAAAATTTGTCAAATTAACTATTTGAATTAGTCATATTGACGAATTTTCCTCGATTTAGCTAATTTACGAAAAATTAACAAAAAATTCTGTTGAATTGAATAATGATTTTGTTGGTTGAAATTTAACCAACTTTTCTTCAATTCTACGCCCCATTTTACCGTATTTACTGCTCTTTTTTGGTTCAGTGTACAACGGACATCCTGTGTTTCTAGTACTAGCCATAACATTTTTGTTTATTAACCGATTTTGCTCATTTTCAATACCAAACAAACCTTATATAAGATAAATATTTGAGCCAAATTTCTCCCTAAGTTGTCCCGTTCGAGCCCTATACTGCTTCCAACAGACAGACAGACAGACAGACGGAGGGACGGATATAGCTAGATCGACTCAGAATCTAACCAGGACCCAGAAAATATATACTTTATGGGGTCTTAAATGATTCCTTCGACATGTTACACACGGAATGATAAAATCAATATACGCTCCATCTTTTTGATGGTGGGTATAAAAAATCTTCAGAACAAATTTATTACCATATGTTATACATCGATCACGGTTGCCCCTAGGTTTATTAAAAAACTTCTAAAACTAGTTCACTTATAGCAAGCAATTTCTTAATGCCGTGAATAAATATTCAAAAGGAATATTAATGGATAATGAAATATTTGTATTGAGTTACCAATGACAAAAATCTAATACAGCATTTCTTAACATATTCACAACGGATATGCAATGTAACTATTATTTTCGAAATTTTTATATACCCACTTCCATATAGAATTCATATATAAAATAAAACATTTTTGGCGAATGTCGATTGTCAAGTTTTTGTTTTAGAAATCAAGTTTGTTTTTCAGAAATGTCAAGTTAGATCACAATTCAAATCTGGCAACCCTACTCTCCATACAGCAATTTCTAATATGCTTTTATATTCACAGAAAAAAATCACCAATTACCAAATATATTAGTAAATAATTCATTCAATTAAAAAATTTTTAAATCTGCACCTCTCACACTCAATTACTAAAAACTGTATAAAATGAAAAACAGAAAAAATTCAAAAATTAATTAAATCAATCAAGTAGATGATTGAATGAATTCAATTCAATTACGAAATTGCTTATATTAATTAATTTTTAATTGATTTTGCTTCAATCATCAAAATGATAATATTAATAACTAGAATAATTGATTTTATTATTACTGCTTTTTTTAAAATATATTATGAGCAGAAAATTGTTGGAAATTGACTTAAATTTATTTTATTTCTGTATTTTTAAAAACAAATCTTTCAGTTTTCTTTATATTTTATTAACAGCTGTCAATTTATTTAAAAACAACATTGTAAACTAATTAGAAAATTAATTATATTAATAAATAATATAATTAAATTCCAATATAAAGTTAGTTAACAATTTTATTAAAAAATAATTTGAAATATTTTGTTATTAGTGTATTAAATTTTGATGCAAAACAACTGTATTAATTGAAAAATATACGCTAATAACTTTTTCTGTGTTGCCTATTCTTTAAGTTCGTTCTTAAACTTTTGAAAGGGGTTTGCGTTTTCCTTGCTATTTCAAAATGATCCTACCTTTGATAGTTCCAGTCATAGACTGGAACCCATATTAAGTATCTAAACATTTCAAATAAGAGTTCGTCTCATTTTCACATATATAGTAAAACATTCCTAGATTTAACATAGATAAGATAGATAGGTTTTGATAACATAGGACTTTTCTTCAGCGTACCGTCGATACACATTGTTTTATACCTTGTTTAGATGCTTTGAAAAATATTTTACTTTATAATAGTCTCTTATAGATCCTTATTTTAATAGTGCAAAATTTAATATTATTTGTGATTGCTGAATTTTGTATTCAAGGAAAAATCTTGACAAGCTATATTTTCTAAATTTGTGAAACATTTTTATTTTTATTTACTCCGCAAGTTACCAATACTTTGATTTAACAAAAAAAGTCATAATTTTAAAAAATTAATGGTAATTTTTTAAGTTATTATTAATCTCATTCAGCAATTTTAATTGAGTATAACACTTTTTAGTTGAAACCCATTTTCCACAATATATTCTACATGTTCAAAACACACTTTCATATCCTTTACATCCTCTAAGTGCAAATTCATCCTTAAGCACTTAACATCATTCTTAACACCATATTGAATATTGTTTAGTAAAGTAGTTTCCAATGACTCTGATAAAAAAAAATAATAAACAAAATATTAATAACTGTAACTAAGTGTATATATGTAAAATAAGTATATAATACTATTCATGGCATTGTATACTGTTATGTAAGCACAATAATAAATAATACCCCACAGGAATTTTTTTTATAATAATAAAAACAACATTTTTTAAAAGAAAAAAAAATAATTTTAAAGAAATCACCATTTCACCTCTTGGATTTTAGAGATAAGATATAGTTAGTTTCTATTTTTTTATTATTTTGAAATAAAAAGGGCAAAATGAATGATTTCTTATCAAAAAATAAAAAAATATTTAGTAAATTTTTATAAAAAGGAATAAATAAAGAGTATTTAAATAACTAAGATTTGCTTCCCACAAAAATACAATAAAGGCAACAAAGGCTGAAGTTCTTTTTCTGCAATTCTACTTCCTTTTTTATTTTAAAGTTTTTCTATGAGATAACAGTTTCCTTTATCATGCAAATCCTATATTCTTTCGTTCGTAATTTTTTTCCAATTGGGCTATTGTTATTTTCAACTTTATACATACACAACTCTCCAACACTTCTCTAATGTTAAGTGCATATTTTTCAAACTAAAAACAAAAAAATTATATACTTACATAGAGGAGCATCATGAAACATTTATGTACTCCATATTATGGACTTCATCCATTTAATGAAATAAGTTAGTGTGTAGGTAGTATTATTTATGAACTATATAGAGCAGCACTAGTTTCGAAAGTAAAAAGTGCTCTAAAATAGAATATTATGGTATAAACTATATTCATATGTATGTAAAAACATATGTACGGGTTCATGTTTGTGTAATTTCCATACAATAGAGTTTTCTATATTAAAGAGAAAAATATAAACAGGATACAACCATAAACACGACAACTCCTCAAAAACAAAATAATTTGAAAAAAAAACACAACTGAACTAAATTATAGACAATTTTGTTTTTTGGGGGAGTTAAGTGTAAATGCACTAAAATAACAACAAAAGGCAATAAAAGAATAACAACCAACGACGACAACGAGTATGCAAAATTATGGTTATAAATTAGCTCTCTTATATGTATGTATATATAGTTAGTTATATGAGTGTAACTTTACTACTAGGGTTTGGGGTCCGAGAATTCCCGGGTGGGAAATCCCGGGAATTCCCGGAAATTTTTCGTCGGGAATTCCCGGGAATTTTTTTAAATTTTCCCGGGAAAAACGGGAAATTTAATATTCATGTAGTTTTATAATCCTATAGGAAAAAATTTTACTGTTTGTATCGCCTAAGTGAAAATTTTACATTTACTAAAGGAATTTTTAGATGCTAATACGAAATATAAATAAAATTAGATACAAGTGATATTTTAGATTATTGAAAAACATTTCATCGGTGCGCTAATGAAAAGTCCTATTTGACTACTTTTCACTAGGAAAAAACGTTTTATTTTGTCCAATCACATTCCGAATACACGAGTTTTTAACTTTATATTTCTACATTCTTTTAAACATTTAATGATGATGTACCATTTTAAAATTTCATTTAAATACTAATTTTTCACTCCATAACACCATTCACAAAAGTGAATGGGTGAAAAGGGTAGACATTTTTCAAAAATTCATCCTAAATTTGCATTTGCATTATGAATGAATTTTTAAATTGTAATATTATTTCTTAACTACTATATTAAAAGAGGACATATTCATCTTCTACATGCAGTTTAAATCATTAAAATCCGTTAACAACTTTTAGAGTTATTGATGTTTAAAGTTACACACTTTTCCGATTATTTTGACATTTCGAAAAATTAAAATCGTGAATAAATACTCGAATTTTTTGAAATTCAAAAATATAAAAAATGGGAATATTTAAATGGCTCCATAGGAAATATGCGTGCCAAATATGAACAATATCGGATGATCCTCCGTCAAAAAATTGGCATTTTTTATAAATCTTTCATGAAATGGACGATATATATATATATATATATATATATATATATATATATATATATATATATATATATATATATATATATATATATATATATATATATATATATATTTTAGTTTTCAAATAAGTTTGTGCTCGTACTTTTTGGGTAAAATGAGAAAAGGCTGATATTTCTGTAAAAAATGTACAAAAATACGGGAACACGAAAAACACATTATTTAGAAGGTAAACATCCAACTATTTGGAAATTCATGTGTGAATGTTATTTTATTTTTTAGCATATATCAACGTTCTTAATTTTTTTTTAATTGAAACTTTCTTCTTAGTACCAAAAACTAAATATTTATTATTTATTTTCATTCGAAGTTTTTATTTGTATATTTTTATTTTTTGTTTATTTGACTATTTACTAAGTCTATCCAAAGATATAGTCTGTGCTGTTTCGTGCAAGAAGTAGAACATTATTCTCTTAAAATCTCTATCATTTCCCAATTTTGGAGTACGGGAACACTTTTCGGTAAAATAGGGATCCCGCATGGTCCAATTTAGGTACGGGAACAAAGCTAATATTTTATAAAATGAACCAACAAATATTTTATAAATCTAGTTCGTAATAGATTTGAATAGAAGAAAATTTATATTTTTTAAGCATGAATTGTAGTTTAAGAATTTAAGTCTATGAATTAAATATGAAAGCTTTAAAGAAATTACCGGGAAAAAAAAATTTAATTCCATTTTCAAAAGTGAATTAAACAATTAAACCTTTGGAGGGAGCACTTATTTTTTATTTTTTTTTTTATTTTTTTTTTTTTTTTTTTTTTTGTGAAATATTTAAGATTGTTTAAATTTTTAATTGGTTTTACACTATAATACTTTGTGTTAATACCAAAAATATTTTCAAATGTATTATGGTGTAAATACCTTCAATACTTTGTATGTTGAAGTCTTTAAATTTTTTAAATGTAATTGCATCTCTTAAAGCAAATTTCGGCACATTTTTTTATTTGTAGTCAACTCTGTTCAATTTTTCGTTTTTAATGGTATTAATACAAAGTATTATAGTGTAAATTTGATTTATAATGTTTTATAGTACTGAATAGAAAAAATTACATTCTTTATAAAAAAAATCATTGTTTTTTTAAATTTAAATTTCCCGGGATTCCCGGGAATTCCCAGGAAATCGAATTTTTTATACCCGTTTCCCGGGAAACAAAATATCACGGGAAACCCCAAACCCTATTTACTACACTTATTGCACTCAACTATAAAAGCTAAAGTACTTGGTCAATATTCAAAACAAAAAATAATAACAACAATAGTTGAGAATATGTAAATAAATGGCTAAAATGCATTTACAAGGCCAATAATCCTTTTAACTTGTGGTTGCATAAAATGCTAAGGATAGATACTATAGTCGGCTATAAACGATATGACAATACCTCTATTTTAAAATATTTAAAAATACGTTTTTTTTTTTTTTGGATATGAACCTTCAAAGTTTGTATAACGCTAAAAGAATTCAAAAATGTAAAAATTCCCCTAAAAAGTATAAATTGATTTAACATAATAAGTAGAATGTAGTTACCAACAAGAAGTTTTAACTTTTTTGGTCATAGTTAAGACCAAATCCTTAAAAGTAATCATAATCTTCTAAGTTACTCTAGTCGACAAAAATTTTTCTTTTCGTGCTCCTTCAAAAAAAATATGTGGACTAGATGGAATTCCGCATGCTAAACTCGAATCTGCTTTCAGTTTTTTCCATCAGGTCGAGATTTTTTTTATGGGCGTGTCTAATATTGCGTCCTAAATAAGCCGATTACTCCAGTATATTTCACTATAACTCGAGAACGGTATGCACGATTTATATAAATAATACACCATAACTGTGAAATAAAATTGGCTTTCAGTCTACTAACAAATTTTTATCCATTTAATAGTTTTGGAGATATTTCGAGATAAAAAAATTTTTTCATGCTAAATTCAAGATTTATTTTTTTTACTAAAACTTCTTTTTAAAAGAGAAAATATCAAAAATGTTTCAGTTTATCATCTTTATATCAAAGCTGGTAAAACTACGAGTAAATAAATTCACGTATCATAAAAATTGATGCACAAATAATTATTGCATTCACAGTTAAGTTAGGATACCCATGCACACCACAGTTAAGTGGAGAAATTTTTACATTTTCACTAAAAACTTAAAGCTTTCTTTTATTGAAATTACATCATCCCAGCACAAAATGGAACTTCAAAAAAAAAGATGTAGGAGACAATTAAGAAAGAACTGAAAAAGAGCAATGATTTTTGCCTATTGTTGACAGAATTTCATTAAATTCTTAATGCTGAAAGAAGCTGCAGATAGATAGTTATTTAAAATTTATTTTTTTAATTCCTAGTCATTGCTTTTGATGTTGTTTCTTTAAATTATTTGAATATAATACAATATTTAATTTCTTTTAAATTTATTTTACTAAAAAGAGATTTATTTTCACTTATATAAAAAATAACTTTCTAAATATACAAATATGTCCTAATTTTGAAGAGTAAAAATGCTATTCCTTGAATGGATCTCTTTTTTTTTACTGGGGTATTATACATTTTTTCTTTTACAATATACACACCTAGCTCTGGGTAGGGTATTTAAAAGAAGTAAAGCTAAATGTTTTGAAAATTGTAACTGTTTTTAACACAACACACACATACATATTTTTTAAGTGACGCACACATATACAATAACCTGTAATAAATGTGTGCACATATACATATATGTATTTGCTAGTGTTAGATATTATAGGTTATTAGCTTTATAACGTGAAAATACCTGTCATATGTGGTCAATAGGGGATTTCCTGTTTTTCCTTTTTTTCCAATTTGTTTTTTCTCCAAAAAAATATACACAGGTGTCCACTTTAAAATATGCTCGTACACTTTAGTAGACTATAATAATATCAAACACTTTTTTGAAATAGAACACTATTCTACAGCAAACTATCGCAATTTAACTTTTCTAAATCTAACCAAGGATTCTATACTACTAAAATGAAATATATACAAAATTCAGCCGTTTTTCGTTATTAATATAATACATCCAATCCAAAAAAAATTTTTGTTGAGAAATTTTCGGAAATATAAAAATATTTTTTAAATTAAAAAAAAAATAAATAAATGACAGTTTTGTGTTGTACACTGTCATCCTTTCTAATGTGACCAACCCCTGTTTGGTTGTTTTGTAGGCACTAAGGAGTGCGATCGAAAAAATCTTAGCACACGTTTAGCCTGATAACTTTTTTCCGAAGCAATATTTAAAATTTTTCTTCACCTACTTATCATTGAAAAATATGTCAGTTATTATTTTTAATGAGAACCATATTGATTTGTTGTGAGTGTGATCAAAATGAGTGGCGAAATTGATGTACGTGCTATAAAGTATTAAGAAATTTCAAAAAGTTCAAATTGGTCCTACAAATAATTGGTCAAAGAATTAAATGTCCGCTATCAAACTGTTTCTAAGGTTATTAAATAGTATCAGGAGAATTCGATCATTGATAGGAAACCTGGTTCGGTATGCCCGATTTGGCATCATGTCACCACATAAGAATGCTCTGGAGTGGTACCAAAACAATAACATAGTTTTTGTACCAAGAAAGGTCGATCCTTTAAATAGTCCGGAGCTAAGACCAGTGAAGTGATATTGGACTTTTGTGAAAAGAGAATCGAAGAGAACAAAAGAGGCGTCCCAAAATATCAATGATTTTAAAGGGAGATGGGCAGACTGTTCCAGAAAGGAGACTGAAACAACTATCAAATTTCTAATGGAAGGGTTATCAAAAAAGGTCTACGAGTTCATAAGAAGTGGAAAGAAGTATAAAAGTTATATTTTTCTGTGATCTGTAGAATAATATCAATTAAATAAAAAAACAACAACCAAAACTCTAAGATCAACCGTTTCCAAATTATTGAATTTTATATATGTTAAGATCTTTTTGATCGCACTCCTTATTATTAGAAAAGTTACATACTTACAAGTTTTTATTAAAATTATTGAAATAAACTAGTAAATAAAATAGTTTTACTTTGCAAACATTATGCGAAATAGATATATGAGTTGTCCAACTTAGTTAATTACTTATTAAAATTTTATTTTATGTTCCTTATTTTAAGTAGTTACTGAAAATGTTGTATACTAACCTATTTAGAGTATACTGTACTATTTAGACTCAACCTATGGAGCCTATTGAAAAAAATATCTGGTTAATTAAAATTTCGGTTTAACATTTTTGTAATGGTAAAAGTAATCAACTTTTAAACAGTGCGTAAATATAACAAAAAGATAATTTTAAGACCAGAAATTTAGACCAAAAGATTTAAAATCATTATATGTTGCAGAAATTCGCAGTAATAATGTTTATTGAAAAATAATCTTGTTTCTGACATTATTACTTCCAAACTAAATGTCTAAGCAGCGAAAAAAGTTATGAATCATATTATCTGAAGTGTTGGCTTTATAATGCAATATAAATTTTATCAAAAATCAGAAATTCGTTTTCTACATTTTTGGCCGGAATTTACCACAGTGCAGTGGTCCCAAATCGATATTTTTGGAAATAATGTAATGTAATCTGTAATTTTTGAACCGTTGGAGATATCTAAGTAAAACTGGTCAGATTTGGAGTGTTTTCTAGTTGATTTGGGGAAGTACGGGGGCATAGCTGGTCATGGGGGTAGAGGGTAGACCTCCAAAGTAGGTCAACTCGGGTATGTAATTTTTTGAACAATTCACCGAAAATTCAGGTGCTGGTTAACTCTTTTGTTAAGATATATTTGGCTCGAACCAAATTTTACCTTCATTTTGGTCTCGTTTTTTATTAAAGTTTTTTAAACTTGGAACTCACATTTTTGGGGTTAATTTCCAAAATGGTGGTAATATACTTTCACTTCTAAAATATATTTTTTTGTTCCGGATTATAGAATTTTTGTAATGATTTCAAAAGAAATCTTAACGTATATGTGTCTAAAGCGAAATTGGAGGCGCTTTGGGTAATGGTTTCTCCTCAATCCCTATCCAAACTTTGTCAATTTTGAAAATATGTTTCAAATTCAAAAATGCCAAAGCCGAGATCAACAAAAAAATATATTGTCTATATACCCGCATATATTGGTTAATTACACAAAAAATATTTAAATACGTCTTCTATAAGGACTCACGTTGGAGTAAAATGTGTCAAAATTGGTGATTAATTGAATTTTGAATTTAAAATTTGTGTAATAAAGTTGGGTAAAAATTGTTTACATTTAAAAAATAAAAAATTAAATTTTCATCAACTTTTAGTGTATTTATTTTAAATAAAAAGTCTTTAAAAGTAAAAATTTTAAATGGAACCATCAACTTCAGTGTTCTCGTTCTATGTTCCTTATTGTATTTCTTGCCATTTATTAAAGAACAAAATTATGTATCAAATAAAGAAATTTGTATTTTTTGTCAATATCTTTAGAGTAAAAAAAATGATTGCAAAAATTAACAAACAGACGGATGAAAGGTAGGACTGTTCCACTGTGCGTTGGGATATCTAAATAAAACTGGTTAGATCTGGGGTGTTTTACAGCTTATTTGGAGGAGTACAGGACACGAGGGTAGAGGGAAGACATCCAAAGTTGGTTATCTCGGGAACAGTGATGCCATATAAAATTTAAGAAAAATCCCTCTGTTTATTTGAAAGATTCCCTTTTTTCCCTCTTTTTGCAAAAAATTTTCCCTCCATTTCTCCTTCCTCCTTAAAATCGCTATTTTTTTAATAAAAACTAAACAAATTTTAGTAAAAAATGCATTGAAATTTACATAAATGTAGTTTTTCTTTGAAATTCAATAAAAAAATATACAAAAATATTTTAAACAAAGAACGAGAACACTGAAAATATCCATTCGGCAAATTAAGATTTCTTTTTTAAATAACTGTGTATGATAATGCTGCATTTTTTGCTCTTTTATTTAAAATGTTTGTCGTTTTTTGAGGTAAATTTATACGTTTTAAGATTCCCTTTATTTTGACAAAAATTAAAATTCACTCCCTCTTTCCCTTCGACTTCAAAAAGGGAAAATTCCCTCAATCTGACATCACTGCTCGGGAATGTAATTTTTGAAAAATTCATTGACGACTTGAATGTTAAAAAATTTTATATGTAAATAGTCCTTAAAAATCTTTACAAAAAACATATGTGAACATGTAAGTTAACTCTTTTAGTTTAAGAGATGTTTTGCTTATCAAATTTTACCATAATATTTGGCCTCGTTTTTTAAACTTTTTTTAACTTGGGGGGCCTTAATTTGAACCACAAAATTTTTTTAAAATAATCTCTAGATTTGTTATGAAACTATAAACAATTTTGCTGCAAAAATCATATAATTATCTAAGTTATACATATTAATCTGAAGTTGAAACTTAAACAAAATTTAAATTTTTGGGTTTAATTTCCAAAAAGGTGGATTCTTTCACTTCTCAAATATATATTTTTTTCCCGGACTACAAAATGCGTGTAAAACAAAATACATATCCAAACTTTGTGGACAAACTTTTTAATTTGTTTTGTAAAATTCAAAAATGTCAAAGTCGGGCACATAGGTTCCAAAAGGTTTTTTTTTTTGGAAATAATTCTGTAACTTCGTTGGAGATATCTTAATAAAACTTCACATGGTCAGAGGTGAGGTGTTTTCAAGTTGATTTGGAAGAGTTTGCATTGCATTTATGATATGACAGAAAACAAATTTTATATATAGATAGTTCTTGTTAATCTCTACAAAAAATACGCTTACATGTGTAAGTTATCTCTTTTAGATAGAAGATATTCGGGACGAAATAAATTTTTAACTCATTTTTAGCCTCGTCTATTTTTAGTTTTTTGAACTTGGCGCGCTTAATATTGGCCCTTAAATTTGTTTAAAGTATACGCCAGATTCCTTATAAAATTCTGATTAATATTGCTGTATGAATTAAAACTTTTTTCTAAAATTTACTATTTCTGCATTAACCATAAATGTATACATTTACCATTTATGAAATATGTAAAGAAGAAAAATTTTTATTAACGAAACTTTGAGAAAAAAGTAAAAGAAGTGAACTATATTTTTGTTAAAAAATTGCCATTTTTCATACTAATTTCAGAGTGCTGATTTTGAAAATTTTTCACGTATAGACGAATTGAGATAATCAAAAAAATATTTTTCAAAAAAATAAAAAATTCAAAATTCAAGCGTAAATATCTTTTTAACTTTTTTAAAAAATAACTTGGGCGAGTAAGCTTATTTTTTCTTTATCTTGCCAAGCATTTACAGAAATACAAAAATCTTTAAAATCGGACTTCATTTGTAGAAGTTACGATTCTTGTTTAAACTTTTACATATTCGAGATATTCAAATGACTAGGGTGATCGACGCGGTTTTCCAACCGGTTTTAAAACCGGTTTTTTCAGTCAATGTGCTGTCGGTTTTTTTAAAATGTTCATTTTTCGAATGTCGAATAGACCGGTTTTTTTAAACACAAAAAAACGGTTTCAATAATAGCATTTTATTTCAGAAGACATGTACTAAATAGTGATAGTGATATTTGAAAATTTAGGAATAATTTTTTAAATATTCATAAAGACTGATTTCTTATGTTTTTAAAATATAGTTTAAGTCTAAATTGGAATTTATTTTGTAATATTAAACAAATAAATAAATAATTAATAATTATCCTGTATGACGCAATTTTATTTTTTTGATCCAATATTTCCTTTATTTTTTAAAGGTGTTGTGTTAAAAAAGTTTCACCTGCAGAATCGTTTTAATTGAGACTTAATATACTATCTCCATATTAAGCCATGGTTTCTGTTTATGCTAACTAAAATTTAGATGATTTTTTCTATAATTTTAAAACATAATTATCTTTTAGTCATCTAGATACATAATTTTTTCTCTTTCCAGAGCTTTCTGAAGCTACCAAACGACGTAGAAAATTAAAATTTGGCTTAATTATAAAACTTTTTGTCCAACAAATCCTAATGGAGCCATATTTCGAAATTTTTACCACGGAGCGGATATAAGAGGATATATGTGTCTTTTTCTAAGAATTTTTTCTCTTTCCAGAGCTTTCTAAAGCTCCCAGAAGACATAGAAAATTAAAATTTAGCTTAATTATAACCCTTCTCTACAAATCCTAACGGAGCCAGATTTTGAAATCTCTATCAGGGATCGAAAATACGTGGATCTATATATATGGATTTAAATATATCTTTCCTAAACAATGTTTCCTTTCCAGAGTTTTCTGAAGCTCCCAAACGACGTAAGAACCTAAAAATCGGCATACTTATAAAACTATTCGTTCAACAAATTCTAACAGTGCCAGATGTTTCTATCAGGAACCAAAAAGTCTGTTTTGGTATTAAGAAATTTTGAGTTGCTATACTTATTGTTTGCTCTCCAAATCCTATAAAAAACTGATTCTGTATTTCGGCCAGGGAGCGCATTTACGACGATTTTTTTTTTTTTATTTTGAAAGGTTTACGAATTTAAAACTTTATTCAATATAATTCCAATAAATTTGAACGGCTTCAAATAATTGACTTCGATTAAGGTGAGGAAGGTGTCTAAATGTTGTTCATATTTTTTTCTTTTAATTTTCGGATTTGTTTGTGCACATTTTCATTATTATATTATTTTTCCTGACATTGTTAGGCTTTTACGCTTGTATTTAATAAATTTTAACTTAATTATAAGAATTGATTTTTTTAAAGAAATGTAGTCTTTTGATATAAATATTAACTTCTGCAAAAAACCGGTTAACCGGTTTTTTCTGAATTTCAAAAAGTGCAACCGGTTTTTTTAAAAGGTTTTCTCAAAAAAGTCGAATAATCGATCACCCTACAAATGACACTCTGTAGCTTGGAGCTCTTGTTATCACAGGGTGACTACAATTTTTCTGAAAGCTTAGATCCTCCTCTACAACTCTTTATTTAGGAGCAGTTTTGCCAGTTTAGCCTTTTTAAGGCTAAATCTAGCCTTTTTATTTAGCTTTTAGCCTCAAAATTTTTGTTTTAGCTTCTAGACTAAAAAAGGCTAAAATTTTATTATTTTAACAAAGAAGAAAATAATTTCTTATTTGCTTTTACCATTTTTATTTTTACAGAATCATACATTTAAGTATTTTTGTGTATTAATTCGCACAAAAAATTGATATTATTGATATTTAACTAAAATTTTCCAAATCAAATATAACTTAACTCATTTCATGGACTTACTTAATAAATTGTTATAATTATATTTTAAAAACCTTTATTAACCAGAGAAACTATTTTAAATATAATTAAAAAAATCTTTTAAACGCGAAAAATCACCCAAAAATTAGAAAAAAAATACTAAAAAATTAATTAAATAATTCAAAAATAAAAAAAAAATCACTTCAAAACTTTGAGAAATTTTTCATATGAATTATAAACCAAATTTGTATTGGAATTTTGTGGGCGAATTTTCATTGGATCATTTTGTTGGCAGTCGTTCTACGTTTTATTTAAAATATTTTACTATAGCTTTAAAAAAATATCAAAAACTAATGAGAAAAAAAAATTTAATAAAAAAAATTTTTTCTGCCTTTATTTTTTGGGCATTTAGCCTTTTCTGACCTTTTTTAAAGTCCAATTTAGCATCTTTTTTTCCCACCTCCTGGCAACACTGTTTAGGAGATACAGATTTATTACCAAAAAAAAGTTGAGTTTCTCCCCACTGTGCAACGGTTCACAAGTTACATAATTATTTCCTAAAAAATCGATTTGGGACCACTGTGTATCATTTAAACTCCTTGTGTATAAAATTCTAACTACTTAATTAAAATTTTGTAGACTGGTGTTATCTAAAAGGGAGCCGAGTCCTTCCAATGTGTGCTAAAGAAGTGTAAGTATTGTATGTATGTATGTATGTATGTATGTGTTGTTCAAAAATTTGTTAACCTGGTTATGTGGTGCGGCCATTATTCGTTATTTTTAATTACAAAAAACATTTAGTAGGAAATACAAGGTGCTAAAAATTCGGCTTATAAAAGCTTAGAATGATTTAATGGTAATTTTTCAAGTCTGAAACTACTTAATAAGCAAAGTGCTAATGACAACAATTGTGTTCTTTCTTGTTTATAATTTTTGTTTATTGTGCAAAATTTTGCTAAGAGAATTTTAGAAAAAAATTGTCACTATTTTTATTTGTATTTTCTGACAACATTTTTAATTTTTTATACTTATTTTTTACATATTAAGTAATAAACATTAGTTTAAAAACAAAGCCACTATTGTATTTAAGGTTTTAGGAAATTTTTAGATAAATTTATATTTCTATTATTTTTGTTAATACCAAACAACATAGCCGTCCAAAATAAAGCGTGATTTTATCATTGGGACTTTTATTTACGTAAACTGAAAATTATTCTATAAATAGTATTATTCCAAGAGTATTTTCAATAATTTGTGAATAAAATCAAAGTTAATGCATTGATTTTAATGAAATATGTCTTGTTTTATTTGCAACAATTTATCTTTATTATTGAAAACTAAAAATTTTATTTTTTGATATTTCAGAATTTTTATAATTTTTTTTTTTTTTTTTTTGCAATTTGTATAAAATTTTTTTTTTCAGAAAAAAGACTTAATTAATGTGTCCATAACTGTTAACCGTATTTAAAAGTAATGAATGTTGCTAACAACTTAAGAAATACAATTTTAATAATTTTTTTTCTTTTTTTTAATAAAATAAAACAAGTCGTTTAAGAGATAAGCTCAATATATAGTTCAACCTGCTTAATTTTACATATTGCGATTTATCGCGAGAAATAGGTTCAATTCAAAACGAGTCGGCCAAGACCGACCATATGATACCCTACACCATTCCGATCCACATAGTTTTGTTTTTACTTAAAACTTATTTGTGTTAAATATTAACATAATACTGACATTTCGGTCGGATTTATTTCACGATAAAGTGTTTTTCGGAAGAAGGGTTTTTGTTTATATTGGAGCTATGTTCAATTATGGACCGACCTTCATGAACGGATTTGGACCCATGTAAAACTTGTTTGTGCTTAATTTCATTCAAATATTCCTATTTTTAAGGCATTTATAAGTGTTAAGCCTCCATTCCGGGAGGACATTTCTATGGGGAGCTAGGTGAAATAATTTACCGATCATAACCAAATTTAATAGGCTTCGTCCTTGTGGAAAAAATTATATGTACAAAATATCATCGAATTACACATTGCGCAGCACAAGCTTTACATGGACAGCCAGCCTACCAGATGGACAGACATCGATACTCAGAAAATGGTTCAGAGTCGTAGGTGGTGATATTCTTCTACTTCTAAAATAATTTGTTTGCTCCGCACTACAAAATTTGTTTAATGGTTTCAAAAGAAATCTTAACGTAAATGCGTATAAAGCTAAATCGGAGGCTCATTAGGTAATTACCCATTTTTGAAACTTTTTTAAATTCAAAAATGACAAAGCCACAACCCATATTGTTGGTTAAACACACCAAAAAATACTGACTGAGCCACGTCTTTTACAACAGTTGGGTGATCTTTTAATGAAAAAAGTAAATTTTTGAAACAACTTTTTCCCGGACTGAGATTTCGGGTATTTTGGTACAAAAATGTGATAGTTTTCTTTAAATTCCTATTTCTATATTGTGCCAAAATTTTATTGGAAGAATACCTCTACTTACTTGTTTAAATTTTATTTAGCTCCAAACATTAATATTACCTCGATAATATTAAAATCCAAATTTTAAGTTTTTCTGATCATGGTCTGAAGAAACTTAACCGCATTTAACTTATTTCCACTGGATGTTATTCTCCACATTCTTACGAGTTCATATGGGAGCTATGGTAAATTATGGGCCTATTCCTCATAAAATTTGTCAATATTGTTTCTTCCTTATTTATATAAAACTTATTTGTGTCGGTTATTAACTTGATAACTAATATTCGTATAAGATTTATGCACGTTAAAGTGATTTTCGGAAAAGGGGTTTGTTTATATGGGAGCGATGATCAATTGTGGACAGATCTTCGTAAAATTTTGTACAATGTGCAAAACTTCTTTGAACTGAATTTCATTAAAATATTTTTAAGGCAGTTTTGAGTGTTGATCTTTATTCCGGGGTGACATCGTTAGATCGATTTAAAAAATGATTCTGAGTTGATGGTACACAGAAAATATTATATTTTGTATTTTATTAATAAATTTACAAAAATATTATATTTTGTATTTTATTAATAAATTTACAAAGTCAAATATTTTTATTATTGAAATCGGACCTATCACAAAAATGTTAAAATCAAACATTCAAATTCGTAAACGTTTTATTGAAAAAAAATATTTTTTTTTTTTTTTTATTAAAATATTATACTATTTATACTATTTATCAGAGACCGGATTTTAATACTAAAAAAACAATCTTTTTATTTTTATTTCAATCGAAAAACAATCTTTAATGTTCAAAAAATAATAAAAATCCATCATGATTTTTATTATTTTCATCAATATTTTAATTTTTTTCATCATGATGAAAATAAAAATATAAATATCTTTTGTGATATTTATTTCAAAAGTTGAAAATTATTTTGAACTTTTTTCATCGGATGGAAAAAATTCTAAACAACAACAATTTCATTTGAATAAAAAAATATTTTGAAAACAAAACAAAAGTATGAATAAAAAAACAATCATTTTAAATTTTTTTCGAACTGATATTTATCGTTAAAGATATTTATCGTTAAAGATATTTATTTTTTTCATCATTGATGGATATTTATTTTAAAAATAAAAATCCCTCACATATTTTTTTCAACAAATGAAAAAATATTTTGAACATTAAAGATATTTATTTTGATTGAAAAATAAAAATAAAACGTTTTCGGGTGCTTGCTATTTATTTTAAAAAATTTCAATAATTTAATTTAACAAAACAATAAAACAAATTAATTGGATTTAAATAAATATTCAAAAAAATTTTTTTTAAGATTTAGTAACATTATTAAAAATTAAATTTATTTCAAAATCAATATTATAATAAAAAAATAAATATATATATTTATTTTTTTTTTTACAATTACATATGATCATTTACATATATCGAAACGATTATCTTTGGATAATAAAAAATAAATTTGTCTTTTAATAGAAGGAATTTATATAAGGATGTAAAAAACGAAAATTGAGATCTTGAATTAATGTAATGTTAACTGCTTAGTAAATTTTCGGTAATGTTAGAAGTTAGAAGTTACATACGTGTATTTCACAAATATGACTAATATAAAATAATTCATATATAGTGTAAGTCTTATATACGCGGAAAACAGCTGCAAAATAATGGTTTACTTTAATATTTAATTTATGCTGCCACTTCTCACATATTTCACGAAAAAGCACGATATCAACCTAAAAATCCAATAAACGTTATTTACATAAAAAATAAGATATAAGTGTATCTTACGTCTTACAATTTAAGGATATTTTTAATAACATATATGATTTGATTCTTTCTTTTGTCTTAGATCCCATAAAAAAGTAATTTCTTTTAGTTCATTATTTTTATTTCATTATAACAAGGATTTTGATTCCATCTTTCGCTTAAATAGACAAATTATCCTAAACAATAAATAATGTTATTAAAATTTTAAGTTATTATTCCACCAATCGTCTTACAATTGAAGCCTAAGCCTATTTTTAAGAGGCAAGCTGTAATGTTGTTGTCCCTGTTTGAGGTTTGTCCCGAAACACACATCTTCAACGTTCATGTTGTTTTTTCACCTGGAGCTTCGTTGAAACCTTAACAACATCCATATAAATTAAGTATTTTTTGGATTAAAATCTTAAGCACTAGGTTGCTAAAGACGTTCAAACAAGAAATCTCCATTGGATACTTGCATACATTCTTAGCGATTTATCTAAAATTCGAGTTAAATCATTTAATGCATTTGAAAGCTGTATGAAATATTATTACGTACCTTTAGAGGTCTTCAAACCATGAGGGTAATTATTGGCCTTTTATGATTTTTCTTACAAAAAAATAATTTATAAATATATTTATTTATTTTTATTAAAGTTGTCAAAATTTGTTTTTGCTTTTAAATAAATAAAATTAACCAAACATTTTATTTTATAAAATATAATTTAAAATCAAATAATGAATTATTTAAAAAAATTCAAGTCGTAATTTTTTCTGTGTATACTTTAAGGTTCAAGCGCATAATACCCCAACCACCTATGGATATAATAATTTATAAGATGGAGTCTTAAAAAACGCACCGGGAAAAAAGCTAGTTTTTAGCTTTATCTCTCCGGTGAGCTTTGCGACCATTTAATGTGATACCTAATATTTAATTTAAAAAATTTATTTTTGTCGGCGGCAAGCTTATTTATTATTTTATTTTTGACGGAGACAAAAGGGGATGTCGACTGGTTTTTTCCTTTTGTTTTTTTTTTTTTTTGGTTATTTTTTTCCTCCCAATTTTATTTAGTTTATAAAAATTTTCGCATATAAATCGAAATTTTTGTTCCGGTTTTTTTCGTGATCGTGTATGTGGGAGGGAGGTAGGGTATTTATGATGTTTAAAAAAAAATTTTTTTTTTTTTTTTATTTTATATTTTTTTCTTTTTTTTTTTTTTTTTTGACAAATAATTTCGATAATTTTTTTTCGCAATTTTTTTATAAAAAAATTTAGAAAATAATATATATTTTTCTTTTTTTTGCAATTTTTATTCACCACACAAACCGTTACTCGAAAAAATACACGGCCTTATCGACGCACCGTACTACCCTGTAATGTACTCTGCCTTACCCCCTTATTCACCTATTTTTTTCGGAGGGTTTTTGGCATTACTAATAAAATGTGTATGGCAACAGTAGAGACAATTATTTTAGTACTATAAGATATCTGGCAGCTACCGCTCTGTGTTTACGTTAATTAAAATCGATTTTAATTCTCATCACTAATATCTGCGATAACTATACAGAGATCTGCAACGGCTGAGTCAAGCCACCGGAGGTTTTTCAAGAGCCGCCGCCGCCGTGAAAATTTCGGCTTAAGCCCAAATTACAATAGCGCGTAGTCAGCAACAGTATCAGAAAAAATTATCAGCTGTTCACTGTCAGAATAACATGTTGCTGCCCATATAATTACATTTAAGCTTCACGCAGCAAAAATTTACAACCACCGTCTTGCTTTATTCTACTTGTATATTTTAGCCTCTCATTTATTTGCTCACTCTCTTTGTCTCGCTCTCAATCTGAAAGCAGCGCAGTGAATTTAGAAACAGGGCTAAATAAAACAGCACTGCAAACTGCTGCTGACCAAATGTAATCAACACCATAACAAACAGTGCGTTCTAAATTATCAGCTGATTATGTCAGCACACACTGCTGCTGACTACGCGCTATTGTAATTTGGGCTTTATACATGACTCAAATACAGCCGCCGATTTTAGTAAAATTCAATGTAAAAATTCTTTAGTAAATTTATTACATTTTTGAAATTTAAAAATTTAATATTAATTTTTCTAGAAATTTTTTCATAAATTTCCTTATGACGTCGGCGACATTTTTAGTAAAAGCTGCCGTCTCACAAATTTCCGCGGCAAGAATTTGCTCCTCATGGCCGTGAGATCTGATACAAGTTGACTGACAGATGATTCTGCGCCGCACTTATTTACAGCGTCAAATGTCGCAAACCACGGCAATCAAACATGGCAATTTCTGCATAAAATTCGACTAAAGCCCAAATTACATTAGCGCGTAGTCAGCAACAGTATCAGCAAAAATTATCAGCTGTTCACTGTCAGAATAACATGTTGCTACCGTTATAATTACATTTAAGAGAATGCAGCAACAATTTACAACCAACATCTAGCTTTGTTCTCCTTGTGTATTTGAGTCTTCCCTTTCTTTCCTTACTCTGTCACGCTCTCAATCTGAAAGCAGCGCAGTGAATTTAGAAACAGGGCTAAATAAAACAGCTCTACAAACTGCTGCTGACCAAATGTAATCAACTCCATAATAAACAGTGGGTTCTAAAATATCAGCTGATTGTGTCAGCACACACTGCTGCCTACGCGCTAATGTAATTTGGGCTTAACACATACAAAGAATTAAGCCCAAATTACAATAGCGCGTAGTCAGCAGCAGTGTGTGCTGACATAATCAGCTGATTATTTAGAATGCACTGTTTGTTATGGTGTTGATTACATTTAGTCAGCAGCAGTTTGCAGTGCTGTTTCATTTAGCCCTGTTTTGTAAATTCACTGCGCTGCATTCAGATTGAGAGCGAGACAAAGAGAGTGAGCAAATAAATGAGAGGATAAAATACACAAGTAGAACTAAGCTAGATGGTGGTTGTAAATTGTGGCTACCTACGCTGAATTGTAATTATAACGGCAGCAACATGTTGTGCTGACAGTGATCAGCTGATAGTTTTTGCTGATACTGTTGCTGACTACGCGCTATTGTAATTTGGGCTTTAGGTTTTTTTGGACAGTTTTTTTTTTTTTTGAGCAAGTTGGAGTTCCAGTTGTTTTTTATGGTTCAATCCAAGGCACATTTATTTAATAAATATACCTTGGGTTCAACCATTCAATTTATATTAGATTGAATCAAATTCTTTAGATTTAAACAATTTTTATAACTGCAAAAACGATTTATGGTAAACCACATACATGTTTCCTGGTCATGTTGATTTTGTATTGATTTTAGCTAAATATCACTGATTTACGACTCTTTTAATACTTATTTTCAAAATATATACCGTCCATTTCATGAAAGAACGCCCAAAAATTTACCAAGTGTCTTTCGATTTTTATACAATTTTGCACGTTAAGGATCTATGGAGATTTCCGTTTTCAGATTCGATAAATCTAGAAATTCGCGATTTTATTTCGCTTTTTCACTTTCGAAAAAAAAAACTAACAAATCTTGAAAGTATACAACTTTAAATAACAGTATTTCTGGGAAGGCTTTGGGGAAATCATTGATTTAAACGGCGTTTGAATTGTAATTATATCAGCTTCAACATGAATATTTCTTTTAAAAAATTAATTTTAATACAATTGCATTTTTTAAATGCATTTTTCTTTAAATATTCTATTAAAAATTTGTAATTTTTTAACATATTTGGAAAGTATGGAATCTTTACATTAAAATAAAAATCTCAAATTTTTGGGACGCACATATACTACGCACAATTACACAAAAAATTACAATGGCCTTTTGAATACTTTTTAAATTACAGAAATACATCAATAACTTCAAGAGATATGCATTTTTAAAATTATATACTTTTTATATTTTGTTAACTTTTATACAAATTTTAAATTAAAAAAAAAAAAAAAAAAAAAAACAAGAACAAATTTTATTTTTATATGAAAAATTGGGAAAATCTTTTTATAAAAATTGGATTATGTGACGGTCCTGTTATGGTAATTTGTTTTGGAGTAATAATTATTAAATACATTTGTTTTAAAATTTTTTTTTTAAATTTAACGGATTTTCTCCCTTACTTCTTCTTCCTTTCTTTTTATTCACTTTTGACATAACAAACACTATGAAATGGTAGGTGGTGTCATTGCTCACGATGTCATATAGGGGGCGGTGACATCACAACAACCATTCACAATAATGTAGGGTGATCGTTTTCCACCACAAATAACGACCTTACAATGCACACAAAAACAAAAAAAAATTAAACGATCATGCAAATGAAGGTTATGAATTCACGTGCAAGTTTTTTTTTGACATTCCATTACCTTCTTGATAGTCAAAGAAAACAGTGGTGCATACAGTTTGTCTTAAAAGTGAACATAAAGTTTAAATAAGTGTTTAAAAAAAAAAGGAAAGGAAGTAAGTAAGTAGAAAAAGTGACAAAACATTTAAATTATTTAATATATTTTAATATATGTATACATATTATCATGATCATTTTTATTATTAAAAAAAAAAATAAATTATAAAAAAATTAATAAAGATAAGTACAATGAAATATGTTAAAACAATGAAATGCTAATAAAGCATTTAACATTTATTTTAACATCTTTATTGTAATATTTTTATTAATTTGTTTAAATCTAATTACATATTGAATATATATGTATTTACATATTTTGTCTTTATACATTTTGTTATAAAAGAAGAAAAAAACAATCTAAAATCTCTTTATAAAATAAATGTATAAGCATGTATATTCAGTATGTTTTTAAGATTGATGATAATATGTTCTGCAATATATGTATACATATATATTCAATTAAAATAATTTAAAAAAACAACATTTTTAAAATTATTCATAGTCACATTTTATATTATTAAGGCAAAATTATATAAAAATTTATTAAAAAAATAAATGATTTTATAAATTTGTAATAAATCGTATAAAATTTGATTATGAATAATTCCACAAACCAAAACAGAAACAAATGTACTAATAATTATGTTACACGCTCTAGATTTTTACAAAAGCCATCTGTTGGAAAGTGATCGAGACACGTTGATAGAAGAAAGCTGAGTCCACAACCATACGTACAAAAAAAGCTTTTGACGAAACTCGACGAAACAACCGTGGGACAAAGGAACTGAAAAGAGGGCAAATTTATACACTAGTTACAAATAGGAAAATATATAACTTCTAAGAGTAACGTGAGGAAACCCGTTACCCCAGGTAACCGTTAGACGGTTTCACATTATACATAACAACAATAATTAGGTGGAAAAGAACCCCCCATTTCCGGCGAGCTTAATGCCGCAGCCTACAGCCAGCGTGCCACCTATCCACCGTCAAGCAAAAGGCTTTTTTTTTCATCACAAAAATGGCGCCCAACGTGTTGGCCAGAGGGTGTATTAATACACTTTTTGGCTTCACAAAAACCAAGTATTTTAAAAATACTTAGGCCCAGTATTCAGTTTTGTTTGAAGATGGCGTAAGTCCCGGAAGGTACAAACATGTACCATGCCTGAGTTGCGACGTCATCTGATAACGATTTTGAATACTGGGGAGTCAAGTGGTTTCGGATCGAATCGATTTCAAAACAAAAATCATGATCTGAGTGCTATACAGCGAAATGTTCATTTGTTTTTGTTTTGAAAGAGAGGAGAGACGATTCCGCAAGACTTAATTTATGTTGTCCGTTTTGTGTCTCGTCCAAAGTTAATTTGAGATTAGCAAGCAAATAATAACACAAATTCACATATATTTTATATATAGAAAGTTTTCTTTAGACATGGTTTTTGATTTGATAAGTTTTTATTATATTTAAAAACTATTTTTAAAATCCGAATTCCAAAAATTCGAATACCAGACTCAATTTTCTAAGTAAATTTAGAATATGTAAGTGAGCGTAAGGTATTCAACTAATTAAGGAATATAAGGATCGATTAAATTAATATTTTACATACCACTATTTTTCTTATTTTTTTACGTAAAGCTACACATATTTCAACCCTAATTAATCAATTTACATACTTTAAAAAAGATAATAATATATTTACTTAATTCTAACATTTTGTATATTAAAATACTAATTTTTTTATTATTATTTACAATTTTTCATATTTAAATACTAAAAAAAACTGAAAAAATCTAACCAATATAGTAACTTGATTTTACAAAAATAAATATATATTTCTTAATATAGTTTTTCACATATATTTAGACTTCTATTAAATTATATAATATAAAATTTTAGGTACAAATATTTAAAAAAAAAAAGAAAAAGTTAGTTTTTTAGATTTTGTTTTTGCATCATAGATCGGTAAAATAACAGGAAGTTGTAGTTCTTAAAAAAAATTTTTTTTTGTTGATATAATAAGGCATACATATTAGGTGTTCAATAGTCGATTATAGAGTTTTTTTTCACCATTTGTTGAGTAACAATTTAGCTAGCTCACGATCATGAGCCAAAGACAACTTAGGTCTTCCAGTAGAAATCAGCTCAATAGTGATAACAACATCTCCGTACCCACAACAACATCTACAACTTCTACTACACAAAACACTGTACCGACGGTTCCGACAAACGTTATTACACCCTTAAGGTCTTCTAGGTTGCCAACAGGCACAGGGCCACGTACTCATTCCTCTCCGGAAAGTGAGAGTACCATAACTACTCCTACATATAGCAGTCTAACTGCTAGGGAAATTAGCGGCCAGGGAAGTGACACGGTAAGAAGGAATACCAACAATATGAGTAATCAAGATAGGAATTTACCCACAGTAAGTGAGGAGCCTAATCAAAATACAGGTATCGGAAGGGAGATTATTTCAATCAGGGAATACGTGAGTGCATCAGTTGGGGCTGCTCAAGCATCGATTATGCGCGAAGTACAGAACATGCAATTAATGTTACCCCAGCTAATTAGGGAGTCGTTGCGTTCTGAACGTGAGAATTCTTATGAAAATCAGAATATTCAGGATAGATCTTTTTTCCCGAACAATCCTTACGAGACACCTTTTAACACTAATCACCGTCAACCACCACCTCAAAATCATCCTCAACACTTCCAACAAAATCTAAGAAATCCGTCTAATGCTCAACAACAACTATTTAATAATGATTCACAAAATTTTACTAACCAATACCCCGATTATAACAATAGGCAACAGTTTCTAGGATACAAACCCATAACTCCAAATCAATTAGATAAATGGGGAATAAAGTTCGACGGAACTAGTAAATCGTTGACTGTCGAAGATTTTGTCTTTAGAGTTGAATCTTTAAGACTAGATTACAATTGTCCATGGGATATATTGATGAAAGGTTTTCACCATTTGGTAACTGGTGCTGCCAGTACGTGGTTTTGGTCGTTTCGTATGAAACACCCCACTTGTGATTGGCATACGTTCAAATATCACATCATAAAGAAATTTCGTAATTTCGAAAGTGATTTCGAAATACAAAGACGAATTATGGAACGAAGACAGGCACCTAACGAAACGGCAGATGCATTTATTAGTGATATTGTAAGACTGAAGAATCAAATGAGAGTTCACGTAGACGAGAGCGAATTAGTAAAGATTGTGAAAGATAATTTGAAAGATGGTTTGTCTCAATTAGTCTTCCCTATTAAGATAGAAAATTTAGATCATCTCTTGGAAGAGTGTAAGAGGGCTGAAAGGAACATAGCCAAAAGATCTTCGCATCGTATACCTATGACGAATTCTCGTAAATTGTATGAAATCGACATTACTGATCATGATGAACAGGTTATTCAGGTAGAGGCGCTTCAGAAAGATAAACCGCCAGCGAAACAGCTCATCTGTTGGAACTGTAGGGCACCTGGACATTCATTCATTGAATGCCCCGTAGTACAACGCAGTGTATTCTGCTATAGGTGTGGGTTCGAGGACGTAACTAGCCCGACATGTCCGAGGTGCTTGGGAAACAGCAAAGCGAACACGCGACAAACTGGGGGAGCGTGTTCCAGCCAGAATACCTCCCAGTAGATAACCAAATTTTAGGTAGTGCAGGTCAAGAAAACAAAATAATTTTAAAACATGAAGAAACCAATATAAATATTAATAACCCCAAAAAAGAGAGCAATAAGTTAGAAAAAGAATCAGTTGAAATCGAGAAAAAGGTAGACAATGTTTTGAACTTAACACCTAAGGCAGGCTTAAATCCCAATATTCCATATGAACAGCGTTTGGAAAATTGCAATCGAAAAAGGGTAGAAATTTTTGCTGATTACAAGCCCATTACTAGCAAAAAAATAGAAAAAACAAGAGAAAGACACGGGATAAGGAAATCAGAGAGAAAGTTTATTGCGGCAACTACGATAGGTAGCGAAGAAGACGTAAGGCCTTATCTTACTGTTGAAATTAGTGGCTCAAAATACCAAGGACTGTTAGACAGTGGAGCCTCAGTAAGCTGCCTTGGCAGAAATTGTCTAGAAAACGTAAAGAAAATGAACGTGAAAATAATAGATTATAAATCGTCGGTAAGAACAGCTGATGGTAGACAACATCTGATTGTAGGTAAAATAAGGACTAATATTAAGTATGGAAATAAATCGACAGAAGCAATTTTGTATCTAGTTCCAAATTTACATCAGGAATTAATCCTAGGAATAGATTTCTGGAATAAGATAGGTTTGAAAGTAGGTTTCGATGAAGTTATAAATGAGATTTCACTCCCAGAGTCTGAGGAGTTAGAAATGCATAAGCTAAATCCATATCAACGCCGAACTTTAGAAAATGTTAAACAATATTTTCAATGCTACACGCAATATGGCTTAGGGAAAACGAAATTGGAAACACATACTATTGATACAGGTGATGCGCCGGCCAAGAAAATGAGGCATTATCCTGTTAGTCCAGCAGTACAGAAATTAATGTTTGAGGAACTGGATAGAATGTTAGAACTAGACGTAATCGAAGTTACTACAGGGGCAGAATGGAACAATCGAACTACTTTAGTAATGAAACCCAACAAAAACAGGCTATGTCTCGATGCTAGGGAGCTGAATAAGGTAACTAAAAAGGATACATATCCTCTCCCTAACATCGATGGCTTATTAGCTAGGCTAGGTGACACGCATTTTATATCAGCAATCGACCTAAAGGACGCTTTCTGGCAAATCCCTCTGGATGAATCCAGTAGACCGAAGACAGCATTCACAGTCCCGGGAAGGCCACAATACCAATTTAAAGTTATGCCTTTCGGTCTGTGCAATGCTGCTCAACGGCTTTGTCGATTGATGGATAAAGTGGTGCCATCTGAGCTGAAAGACCGGGTTTTCATATATCTTGATGACCTTCTAGTAGTCTCTTCAAACTTTGAGGATCATATGGAAATGCTTAGGATAGTGGGACAGAAGTTGACAAATGCAGGCCTAACTATTAATATGCAAAAATCAAAATTCTGCTATAAGGAATTGAAATATTTAGGCTACATAGTCGGAGGAGGTAAACTCAAACCAGATGAGGGAAAAGTTAAAGCTATATTGGACATTAAACCCCCGAAAAGTCAGAAAGACGTACGAAAATTTTTAGGTACAGTAGGGTGGTATCGTCGTTTTATTCACGACTTTTCAACTCTGACAGCTCCACTTACTGATACTCTTAAGAAATCTCCTAAATTCCAACTGACACCAGAAGCTTTACAATCTTTTGAAGAACTGAAGCATAGATTAGTGTCCAGACCCATACTAACAAGTCCAGATTTTGAGAAACCATTCTACGTGCAATGTGACGCTTCTAATGTAGGGATAGGAGCAGTGTTATTTCAAAAAGATGAGGATAATGGAGAACACCCTATAGAATATTTTTCGAAGAAATTGAATAGCGCACAGAAAAATTATTCCACAACCGAGAAAGAATGTCTCGCAGTCGTGTTAGCCATTGAGAAATTCCGACAGTACATTGAATTAATGGACTTTACTGTCATAACAGACCATTCCAGTCTTAAATGGCTGATGAGGCAACAAGACCTCAATGGAAGATTGGCTCGATGGAGTTTAAAACTCCAAGGTTTTAAGTTTAATATTGAGCACCGAAAAGGGACCAAAAATGTAGTGCCAGATATGCTCTCTAGGTTAGATATGGAGGAAATAAGCAGCAATACCTTAATTGATTTTAACTCAGAGGCTTTCAAAAATGAGGACTATCTAGCTTTAGTTGACACGATAGAACAGAATAAAGATAGTCTGCCAGATCTGAAAGTTGATGAGGGAATTGTATATAAAAGAGTCAAATTCAATCGGTATGACGAAGAAGCAGAAGAGGATTGTTGGAAAATATGGGTACCCTCAGGTTTGACAGAAAAGATAGTAGAGCATTCTCATATTGACAACACTACTCATGGGGGAATCGCAAAAACGCTTTCAAATATTAGACAGTATTTTTACTGGCCTGCAATGGTGAAACAAATTCGGAATTTTGTTAGAGACTGCGAAACATGCAAGGAAATAAAACATCCGAAACAAATACTACGACCACCAATGGGAAAGGAAGTACAAACGCAAAGACCTTTCCAGAAGATATATATTGATTTTTTAGGCCCGTATACAAGGACAAAGTCAGGAAATACATATATCCTTATTGTTCTCGACCATAAAACCAAATTCGTACTGTTGAAAGCTCTATCTAAAGCTACCACTAAAGTTACCATCAAGTTTTTGAGAGATGAGGTTTTTTATAAATTTGGAGTGCCGGAAATAGTACATTCAGACAATGGCAAACAATTTACATCAGAAACTTTTAAGGAATTTTTGGCCCTATTTGGAATAAAACATTTTCGCACCCCTATTCATTCACCACAATCTAATGCAAGTGAGAGAGTGAACCAGTCAATTCTTAGTTCGATAAGAAGTTTTCTTGACAACGACCAGACAAAGTGGGACGAAAATTTGTCCAAAATAGAATGTTCTCTTAGGTCTACAGTTCACTCATCAACTGGTGTTACGCCCTATTTTGCCCTAACCGGCTACAACATGATTACTCATGCAGATGCGTACGAAATACTGCGAAAATTAAAATCAGTTGATGAGGGTGATATATTAGTACTACCTAAAGCCTCACAGATTCAGATGATTCATCAAAGAATAGGAGAAAAACTTCATAATGCCTATTTGAGAAATGAGAGAACATATAACTTAAAAACCAGGAATATTAGGTTCACTCCAGGTCAGGAAGTATTCAGAAAGAATTTCGTCCAAAGTGATTTTAAGAAAGGCATAAACGCTAAACTTTGCCGGCCTTGGTTGAAATGTAGAATTAGAAAAGCCATAGGAAATAGTAGGTATGAAATTGAAAACCTAAAAGGACAATTAATAGGTGTAGTACACGCGCAACATTTAAAACAATAAAAGTAAGGTAGAAAGTTATCGATGTAAACGTAAGCAAGAAAATGTTTAAAATCACTATTTCTTCAAATTTTCCTGTAACACAGCTAGTATAATTCGAGAATACTAGGCCAAACATAATAGTATGATCTGGAAATGATATAACAATTCAAAAATAAATAAATATAAGCACGATTAATCTAATAATTTTTCTAATTTATTGCGAAAGTTAAATGTTTGAAATTGCAAACTCTGTAAGCAACTTGAATGGTCTAAAGAGAAAATTTGTTTGTGTCATCAAATTTTTCTATAAATATTTCATAGACAAAAAAAAAAAAAAAAAAAAATACATTATCTCTTCTTTCTACCAATTCAAATAAATTTATTTTCAGTTTTAAATTTTCAATTTCTATTCCATAACATTTCGGAACTAGTAATTCAGAAATCGTTAACTAGCTAACAAATCCACAACTACCCAATTTTTAGCTATAAATACATAGGAATTTTTACATACTTAGGCCCGTTCTTATAGTGCTCACTTAGTGGCGCTATCGTACTTAAGTTATAAAATTTGTTTTACATTTAAAAACTTAAGTGTTCTTTTCCTATCCCTTAAGTTTTTTCTAAGTGTGAACATTTTTTGAAGTCTTAAAAAAATATTTATTGAAAATAAACAAAATAAATAAAAATACAAAAACCAACAAAAATTTTTAAAAATTTAAAAATCTGCCAAAAAACGATTTAGATGAATCTTTTTTGTGTGGCTATACATTTTGCATAACAAGTTTTTTTTAATTACGTAGCATATAAGCTGCAAATTTCTTTACATTTTTGCAATTATTAATTATTTTCGTTTTCTTATTTACTTTTGGTACTACATTAGGGTGCCATCAAAAATGTTTAGCACAAAATAATTAGATTTGATATTTTAAACGATATTTTGACATTATTATAAGCAAATAATAATCTAAAGAAAAAGATATTCAATAAAAAGTTATAATGATTATGGGTAAACGTTTTTGGACAAAGAAAATAAAACTATGAATTTCTTATTGAAGAAATACTCTTGTAAAGTATAAGCAACCTAATATAAATACATAAAAGCTCTAAGCTTTTTGTTTATTTTCTTGTCAACTTAGGTTTTGAACTGTGCTACGAAATATTACTTAAGTGTGAGCTTTTACTTGAATGTTTCTTAACTAAGTTTGAACTTAAGTATACACTAAGGGAACAGTATAAAACCGGGCCATATAAATTTTAATTTGTTGTTATTAAAATGTTTGACAATTTTTTTTTTCACATTGTTTTGTTTCAACAATTTTTCTAGGTACTAAAAGTACTAAAAGTTTCTTCCCTGTATGGAAATATAGTACGTTTTTCTGGTGTTAAATATCTAAACAACTTGAATCGAGATGTTTTCTGGTTTGGAAATATATGAAAAAAAAACAAGCAATTTGTTCGCGTTTTATAAGAAAACGACTCGTTTTCCAAAAACATGTATATGTGAACATAGCATAAATTTTTAATAGAATATCTATACATATATTTCAAATATCAACTACTCACTGTTATTCATTTCCTGTATCCGGTTTTGCACAATATAGATATGAACTCCTATTGATTTTGTTTATTATCCACACTAATCAGTGGCATCACTTATAATATATTACAAATAAATTGTATTTTTTTTTTTTAATATAGTTTTTTTTAATTTGTATATTATTTTTAGTAAGTTTTTTTTACACACACATTAATGTTATTTTTTTTGAATCATAGGCTAAATACACACAATTCTCCTTTTGAAAAATATAATAATAATAATTATAATTATTACTTTGATATATACACACACTTTAACATTGATAAATAGTATTTTTTTTTTATTTTTTTCATATTTTTGTTAAATAGTTCTATCACCAAAATTTTTTTTTATTGTTACCGATTTAAATGGTAGTTGCGTTCACTATGAAGATTTCAATGGGAAAGAATCTAAGTTGAATTGTGATTTGGAATCGTAGCTATGAAGTTGATAGCATATTTTTAGGTTGGCAATATATTTCCGGTTGCCATCACTATAATAGGATGTAGTTCAATGCAGACCGCTTTTCCCAAATCTTTTCGATACACAGGCTTCTCGAAAAAGAGTTGGCTTTGTGACGGTCCTGTTATGGTAATTTGTTTTGGAGTAATAATTATTAAATACATTTGTTTTAAAATTTTTTTTTTAAATTTAACGGATTTTCTCCCTTACTTCTTCTTCCTTTCTTTTTATTCACTTTTGACATAACAAACACTATGAAATGGTAGGTGGTGTCATTGCTCACGATGTCATATAGGGGGCGGTGACATCACAACAACCATTCACAATAATGTAGGGTGATCGTTTTCCACCACAAATAACGACCTTACAATGCACACAAAAACAAAAAAAAATTAAACGATCATGCAAATGAAGGTTATGAATTCACGTGCAAGTTTTTTTTTGACATTCCATTACCTTCTTGATAGTCAAAGAAAACAGTGGTGCATACAGTTTGTCTTAAAAGTGAACATAAAGTTTAAATAAGTGTTTAAAAAAAAAGGAAAGGAAGTAAGTAAGTAGAAAAAGTGACAAAACATTTAAATTATTTAATATATTTTAATATATGTATACATATTATCATGATCATTTTTATTATTAAAAAAAAAAATAAATTATAAAAAAATTAATAAAGATAAGTACAATGAAATATGTTAAAACAATGAAATGCTAATAAAGCATTTAACATTTATTTTAACATCTTTATTGTAATATTTTTATTAATTTGTTTAAATCTAATTACATATTGAATATATATGTATTTACATATTTTGTCTTTATACATTTTGTTATAAAAGAAGAAAAAAACAATCTAAAATCTCTTTATAAAATAAATGTATAAGCATGTATATTCAGTATGTTTTTAAGATTGATGATAATATGTTCTGCAATATATGTATACATATATATTCAATTAAAATAATTTAAAAAAACAACATTTTTAAAATTATTCATAGTCACATTTTATATTATTAAGGCAAAATTATATAAAAATTTATTAAAAAAATAAATGATTTTATAAATTTGTAATAAATCGTATAAAATTTGATTATGAATAATTCCACAAACCAAAACAGAAACAAATGTACTAATAATTATGTTACACGCTCTAGATTTTTACAAAAGCCATCTGTTGGAAAGTGATCGAGACACGTTGATAGAAGAAAGCTGAGTCCACAACCATACGTACAAAAAAAGCTTTTGACGAAACTCGACGAAACAACCGTGGGACAAAGGAACTGAAAAGAGGGCAAATTTATACACTAGTTACAAATAGGAAAATATATAACTTCTAAGAGTAACGTGAGGAAACCCGTTACCCCAGGTAACCGTTAGACGGTTTCACATTATACATAACAACAATAATTAGGTGGAAAAGAACCCCCCATTTCCGGCGAGCTTAATGCCGCAGCCTACAGCCAGCGTGCCACCTATCCACCGTCAAGCAAAAGGCTTTTTTTTTCATCACAATTATGCATATACGATTTCCGCGTCCCAAAAATTTTACACTTTTATTTTAATGTAAAGATTCCAAACCTTTCAATTATGTTAAAAAATTTTAATAGCATATTTAAAGAAAAATGCAATTGCATTAAAATGTATTTTTAAAAAGTATTTTTTTATTTGTAAAATATTCATGTTGAAGCTGATATAATTACAATTCAAACGCAGTGTAAGTCATTGATTACCCCAAAGCCTTCCCAGAAATATTGTTTTTCGGGCGTTCTCTCATGGAATGGACGATACACATAAATATAATTAAAGAAAGATTTTGTTATTCAATTTGTAATAGAAAGTAATGAAAGAAAAAATATATCATTGAATTGTATTTAATTCTCTAGGGAATTAATTCAATACAAAGTTAAGCCTATGAATTATTTTCTGGTGAATGATTTTAAAGAATGCTAAATTAAAAATGACTTTTTTGTATATTATGAATTCAAATCGAAAGCAAATGATAATCCTTATTATATATTATAAAAATGAAGTGTAAGTTTGTTTGTGCTTCAATCACGTGTAAACGGCTTAACCGATTTTCACGATTTTCATTTGACACACAGATAGTACTATTGCCGGAGGTGGTTATAGGCTATGTAAGATCTCGATTGGATGTCACGTCCACATTTTAAAAAAGGATAAAAACAGGTAAAATCGGTAACCTTATATCTCCTAAACTAATAGAGATACAAAGTTGAATAGCTATCGTTATTCATTTAAAAAATAATCGGATAGGTGTCTGATACTTTTTTGAAATTCGGCTCTTTTAGGGAGAAAACGGGTAAAAACTGTAAATTGGTACTTTTCTGGCACCCTATCAATATCAAAAATTGGCGAATATAAGTTTGGTACTTTTTGGAAATTCGAACGTTTAAAGGGTGGAGACCGTACCTTTTTTGGTACTTTTTTCACAAAATGATTTTCCCATGTAGGTAAGAATTCAAGAAGGGGATTTTGTGCTACTTATTCGTTCTTCCAATGGTACTTTTAGTATTTTCTATAATATATAATCTAAAATCATGAAATTAAAGATATATGGTCCTAAGTGAATAAAAATCTATAAGAGGGTACTTTTCGTTATTATAATATTACTCTTTGAATTTTTTGTAATAATAATAATAATTAACTTTCAAACATAAAATTAAAGTTATATGGCTCTGTGTTGATAATCCGCACGCCCTATAAGTCATCTATATAATAATAGAAATAATTTGATAGTTTTTGAACCCTCGAACGTTAAAAATGTAAGAAATTGGTAACTAAAATATTTAAAAGTTTATTGTTCTTAATGCAGACAGAACACCAATATTCCGGGAGTTAGGAATCATAGTTTAAATTTACGTTTTTTTCACTTTTGGTATAAAATTTTGTTTTTTCTAAATAAAAAGGCTACAGTTTTTATCTGGTTTATATTAGGAGTACTGCAAGATCGTGTTAAATGCTATCTATATAAAAGTAAATCTGTGCTTCTTAGTCTGTCTGTTTTTGAGTTTTATTTCGATGCTATTATTTAATTTCAGTACAATGGGGTAGCAAGGCGCACTGTGTTTAAGCTATTAGAAATAATATTAAAAAATTTATAGTTATACAATTTGTACTTAACACAATTTTAATTTATAATATAGTATGGTTTTATTTAAGAAAATCTCGCTAACGAAGTAGCGAGTATACTGCTCGTAGAAAAAGCAGCTAATAATATTGCTATAATCTGCCGGTCCAATTAACAATTTCTGGAACTGTTAGTGCAGTGGCAATGCTAGATTTTGATTTCAAAACCTTGCTAGCAGCTTATCTATCGTGGAAACAGTTTCATTTGAATTCGGATTACTTTAAATGTATGCACTGTGAAAAGGTTCTGTCGGATCGTAAAAACTTGTGAGATCTGTGGTAAATCTTTTACACAGGGCTACGTTTTCCGCACTAATAAATTAATACAATTGCCCAAAGAAGAGAAAAAGTTTCCCTGCTTAGAATGTGGTAAATTGTAAATTAAAACTATACATACATACACACGATACATGAAAAGGGCTGTGATCATAAATGTAGTATGTGTGAAAAAGCTTTTAGGAGAGCTGAAACTTTAAAGGTAGTTTCAGTTTAAAAACAAATTTATAACTAGTTCTAAACTAATGTTTTTTTAGGAACATATGGCCTCACATACGGGTACTAAATTATATACGTGCCCCTGGTGTTCAATTCAAATGGCAATATGCATGCTCATCGTAAAAATTTTCATCCCAAAGAAAGTTTAGAATTAAAATTACATATGTAGATATTCAAAAAATATCGCACCGAAAGTTAGTTAGTCCTTGGCTGATACTTAAATATTTAAATTTCAAAGAGTAAGAGAATTTTCATTTACTTCATATAAGGAACTAGTTGATTCATTCAAATTTTTATGTATTTATTCCAAATTTCCAAGCAAATTAAAATCAACGGCTCTGTTGAATAAAAATATTTTCTTTTTAATATTAATAAAGGTTTTTTTCGAGTAGTTGACCTTCGATCGGGCTCAGAAACTTAATCACAAGTAAATACGAATTCTTTCACCACATTTCAAAGTAAAACTAAGCAGGGACCGTAACAGTTATGACTTTTATCATAAAAGTCCGAGAATAACAGTTATTTTGTGATTTTTATTTTTTCGAGCAGAAATACCAGTTATTTTGTAATTTTTATAAACTGAAATATCATATTTTATGAATTTTTGAATTCAAAATTAATGAATAAATTTACAAAAATATAAATCATAAAAATATGATTTTTAAATTCATAAAAATTAAAAAAATAACTTCTATTTCTGCTCGAAAAAATAAAAATCACAAATTTAAAAAGCATGGCACTTTATGAAAGTCGACTTCATAACGATCGCAATGTTGTATTTAAATTAGTTTTCAAATATTTGTTTATAACTGCTTTTTTTGTTTGAAAATTTAAAAATAACTGTTATTTACAGTTCCTGAAACTAAGTGTATATTTTGAGCGAATTATGCCATAAACTTTTATTTTATTTTTTTTCCGTCAGACTCTTCAGTTTTCTATTTTTTATACATGGTGTTAATTTTGGAGTCAAAAGTTAATTCACTTTTTGTTTTTGGGCTATCTACAAACAATATATTTTTTTTAAAGAAAAAAATATGGGTCTCCACATGATTTTTTTATATCATAATATGTAACAGAGAGTGTCAAATTCGCTCTCTGAGAGAATTATCTCACGTGTAGACTTAAATATTAGTATTATAAGAAATATTATGAGACTGTTGTGATAAGATTTTTCTACACAACTATCTTATAAGATTTACTCTCAAAAAATACACATATACGAAAGTTTGTTTGTGTGTGTGAATGTGTATTTTTAAAAGTACTTAAAAACAATGTTTTTTTTTTTTTTTTTTTTTTTGTAAAATTGTTTAATTTTATTGGTTGTTCTAGAATACGTTTACCCCTAGTTTAAGACTTAAAATAATATTAACAAAATGTTTACTCTCTTCTGCCGGCGTTATCTTACATATTATATCAACGTGGAGACAGTATGTAAACATTTTGAATTAGAATCTTAATATAACTCATACAAATTTTGTGATCTACATGCAGTCTGGAGAAAAGCCATCGAAGTTAGATTTTTATCCTTTTTTAGATGCTTATAGATCATACGCGGGTACACCTATCAACATTTTATGAAGCTAAGTGGGAGCACTATACCATAGATTTGAAGACAGGAATGAAAAAAATTTAATAAAATTGGTGATTATAAGCAAAATATTTTAGATACCAAAAGCAGTTTCTTAAAAAAATGATAATTAAATAAAAAGTGCAATAAACGTCGTCTTTAAAGGTTTTAATAATTTTTGAGTTGTTGATATGCAATTTAATATGATTATGTTATAAATCTTTTAGGAAATACTTATAAATTATGTTCAATAAAACGGTCTTCGTCTCCCCTTACATCTAATGGGACTTGGAGCCACATTTGTGAACCAATGTGCTCTATAAGACGATGTGAAAATTAGGAAATAAAAAATATTTATGTTCACTTACAGCCGATTTTACTCTACGTCTCCACGCAGACGTTTCTATTTCCTAACACAAGAAATAACGTCGGCAGAATAACAGGAGAAAGTTTTTATTTCCAACTTTATGTTACTTTGAGTCTACATTAGAGAAATTTGTATCAAGACAAACGTCAAATTTTTGTTTGAGTTGCAGATAATTTTTTATCTCTATCAATTATAGGGGAAAACGCATGTCATAATAAACCATGCAAAAAGTACCAACAACAATCAAGATGGCGTCTTTTACCAAGCATTATCAAGACAACGTTGTCAGAGCTCGAGCGCTGACAATTTTCTTTTAACGCTGCAATAATACTGACAAATTCAGTCTACATTAGACAAATCTTTATCTTGATAAAATTTTGACGTTTGTCTTGATAAAAATTTGTCTAATGTAGACTCATAGTTAAGGGGTGGAGAAAACGTACATGAGAAATAAACATTTTAATTTGTCTTTTTTAAGGAAAAATTTATTTTATTCTCGGTTTTTATTTTTTATTTATAGTCTTAAAGCAAATTTAATGCATTACTCATCTTTATTTTGCTAAAATAATCAAAATTTAAAAAAATAACAATAAATTTGACAGCTTATGTTAAACATTATTGCTCAGCTTTGTGTTTAAACATTTATTGCGAAATAGATTGCGCAATAGATTTCTTATTGGTCCACACGTAACTTTGAGTCTACATTAGACAAATTTTTATCAAGACAAACGTCAAAATGAACTCGAATTTATGGAAGGTGGCAACAATTGTGCAAAAACAACAATATGGCGAATTCATTAATGTTTTTTATGTATGCAGTTTGACAGCTGTAACAACCAAAAATAATAATCAGCTGTTTAACTGAGGCTACCTTGTATAGATTCGCACCGATTTTGACGTTTGTCTTGATAAAAATTTGTCTAATGTAGACTCAAAGTAACATTTTGAAGAGAGAGATAGAATTTGACAATTGCGGACACAAAAATGTCTGCGTGGAGACTAGGGCTTAAGCCGACAATTTTTAGGAAAGCCGCCGTAAAAATCGTTCGGCGCAGGTCTCTGCCAAGCAACCAGCTGGTTTTAGTGAAAAAAAAAAAAAACGGAAGAATTTGAGTTTCTACGACGTTCGTAATTTTTAAGATATTTTTTGTAAAGAATAGTGAATTTACCCAAATTAGATTTCAATAAAAGCTAAACGAAACTTGCTACAAATGGAGACGACGCTAGAAAATGATATAAAAGAAACCGCCAATCAATTAGAAAAAGTTTCAATCGAAGATATACAATCACGACACCGCAAGGAACGCAAAGAGCTGCAGGCAAAAATTCAAGCCCTTAAGAAAAATGCTCCCAAATCGGATAAAAAGAAACGCAAAGAAGTATTGGAGGAAATAGCGAAATTGGAATCTGATTTGGAAAAGAAACAAGAACAGGAAATTAGAGACGCAGAAGATGAAATTAAAGCGGAACAAGTCAATCCAACTCAAGAAGAGCCGGCAAATCGTAATCACAATTATCAGGCAAACTACCTAGACGATGACGCCAATGAAGACCATGAACCTCAACAACGCATAACTAAAGCACAAAAACGTAGAGATAAAAAGGCCCGTGAGGCACGACAGAGAGAAGAAGAAATTAAAGCCTCGGCTGAAGATGCCATGTATGCTCCAAAAGCTGTAGAAGCACGCAAATTACAATCTAAATTAAAAGAACTTAAATTAGCTTTATATAATATACCCTCCGACGGTGACTGTCTTTACAACGCCATACGTCATCAACTCTTGCAAAATGGTCTAGCTACTCTAACCATCAAGGAGCTGCGCTCAGAAACTGCCAATTATATACAAGCTAACAAAGACTCCCTCATCCCCTATATGACTCACCCAGAATCTGGTGATTTGCTTACAGACGAAGAGTTCCAAAAATATTGTGATGATGTACGCCACACTCCTGCTTGGGGTGGTCAAATTGAGCTAAAGGCTTTATCTTCTATACTCAAAGTGCCAATTGAAGTTATACAAGCTGATGGCTCGCCTACCGTACAGGGTGCCGAACTTGGTGGATCTCCTTTGGTTATTACATATCATCGTCATATGTACAGTTTGGGTGAACATTATAATTCAACAATACCATTGGCCGATGCGCCCAATGACAGTGACAATAATTAAGATAGGTGGTAGTAATTGAATGTTGGATAAACGGACAAATAATAACGAATTTATTGCATTTAATTACATACACACAAATATATTGATAACGAAACCTAATCATACAACTACTTTACAGCAAATGGACATACGACATTTTTATCCATTGCATATATTATCTAAACTACTATTAATATATTAATATCTTACAAATGTAAGCTGTTTTAAACAAACGAATAGTCAGTCAATAATTTCAAATTGAATTTAAATAAAAAGGCGTTATTAGTTACAGGATTGTAACTATAAAAACAGAAGGAAATTAATGAACTGGATATGTATGTAAGTACTAACCGAATTTATTTAAAATTAAAGATAAATAAAAAGAAAAATATATGTTTATTACATACTAAAGGTATATAAAGTCGATAATGTAATGGGTTGATATTTGGATTTTCGCAAATTTCAAAAAAAAAAAAAAAACCTTGCTATCAGCAAAGATATCGTGATTGGGAAATTTTGCAGAATGGTTTAGACCAAATGAAATACTGAGCATATTGCGATCAGTGTATTTTGTTGACGTAAAGTTAAAGACGCAGTTTTAAATCTGCCTTATAGCGGTTACTACAAAAATTGTCATAACGAGAAAATCCAAATGACAAAAAGGTGGATGATTTTGTCCCAATTAAACATGGACATAAAAATCAATTCTATAAAATTAATAAGCAAACCCTTTTCCTGTAATCTCTTTAAGGATCTCAGTATTTACCCTATTTTATTTTTTAATATATGCAAAATATAAATATTATTAAAAACTGTTCAAAATTTTAGAATTTATAATTAAGCGCTAAAATTTGCTACTAAAATATATATGTACTAAATTCACATGTACATTAAAGTGCCTTGATTTGTATGGGGATAAAAAAAAGTTGTAAATGTACCCCTCTAAAAATAAAGTTTGATATGTTTTAAACTAATTTCCAAAATATTTCGGTTCAATTATTCCATTTACGTGAGCTGGACCATTTTTAAAATACCTCCAAAAATATAGTTTTCGATCAACAGTATACACAATTTTTAACCTTGTGTCAAAAAAATCACAACATATGATAGAAAAACGACGTCTAATAAATATTGGGCAAAAAATAATTTAAAATTTGTTTTCATTCTCGCGAAATTAAAATTTAAGTAAAATTTTCAATGATTTATTTTAAAAAGTATTTTATTAAAGTTTGAATATTTTGGACATTTACCATCGTAAATTATATTTTAGGGCATCATTGGAAAGCTCTCATTGAATATTATTGATATGTGTATTCATTTAACCCTTTAGTTGCTCAAAAAATATTTTGCGATTTCCGGTCCATAATTGGTTAAGTTCATTTTAACGGCAAATAAGTGGTCAATTTAGTATATAAATGTACCCAAAACATAAACTGATCAAGAAAGCTGTAAATTCGTGTAAAATAGGGGCTAAATTTCAAAAACTCCTTTTAATTCGATTATTTTCGCGGTTTTAAATGCTTATTACCTTTTTCTCAAATTTATCAATATTTAAGTGTATAAGTGCTTACATGCGTCTTATTTGCAAAAATTTCTTATTTAACCTTTAGGGAACTAAATGCATAAAATTGACTATCTTCAATAGTAACAGTATAGACCATTCCTATGGTACATTAAAACCTAATATATTTTGAAAAATGCCCGACATATAAAAAATTACATGTTTTAACAAAGAAAATATGATAAAAAATGTTATTAAAATCTTAATATTCCGCGACTGAAAAGAGACATAATATTTAAATGAAAATTCAAAGTCGTAGTATGCCTTTATTATAATTTGAAGTTTATTTTCTTATAACTAAAACTTTGATAATGATATTGAATGAAATACGTAATTTTTGTGGTGTTTTGAAAATGGTCCAACTCACGTAAATTTAAACATTGAGAATTATTATTTTGGGATTCATATAAGAACGTACTAATCTTCATTTATAGAGGGGTACATTTTAAAGATTTTTATATTTCTGTAAAGTGCTTGGCAAGAAAAATAAAAAATAAGCTTACTCACCCAAGTTATCTCTTACAGTTAAAAAGATATTTGCACTTGAATTTTTGATTTTTTGGCTCGACTTTCTTTCGTTTTTCCGGAATAAGTCCTGAGGTATATGAAGTAAAAATTTTTTAAAAATATACTGTCATTTGCTATATATTTCAAAATAACATACTGAAAGAATTTGGATTATCTCAATGCGCCTAGACGTGAAAAATATTCAAAGTCAGCACTCTGAAATTGATATGAAAAATGGCTATTTTTTACAATAATATAGTACAATTCTTTCACTTTTTACTCAAAGTTCCGTTAAAAAAAATGTTTTTCTCTATATATTTCAAAAGACAAGGTTTCACAAATGGCTAATATAGAAATTTTGAACTGATTTAGGCCTGCATCCTACATCAGGCATTTGTCGAAAATGGTAAATTTTGGAAAAAGTTAAATTTTTTATCGATTAATAAAAAAATGTCACGCGAGCTTTTTTAAATTTTTTGACGATATTTCATAAAAAAAATATATATTTAGAACGATTTGACACTAAACTGCTTCCCGCCCGTCCAAAAACGAATGCAGGAGAGCAGATTTCATGAAAAAAGTTAATTTTTTAAATGACTTTTTTAACTGCATAAAAAGCACATTAGCAAAATATCGTAACTTATACTACAACTTATACTTCATTTGTATAAGTTACAATTTTTTTAAACTTTTACATACTCGAGGTAGTCAATTTTGACACCCTGTAGACTTTCTTGCGTTATCACAGGGTGACTACAGGATGATTTTTCTCAAAGCTTAGGTCCTCCTTTGAAACTCTTTTATACATTTCAATTTAATCCAACCAGTAGTTTAGGAGATACAGATTCATTACCAAAAAATTTGCGTTTGACCCCACTGTGCAGAAGCACATTAAAAAATAAAGCACTATTTGTGAATAAATATCTTTTTTTACGCGTCAAAAAAAAAAAAAAAGTAAACAAAAATAATTAAATGCAAAAAATTTGTATTTAATACTTTGTATGTTTTCCATTTGACTTTTTTACATTCTTCCTATCCTAGACAACGAGTCGACAAGTTTTTTTTTTTTTAAATACGGTGATATTTTGGGTTACTTTTCCTGTAATGCCAGCTAGAGATGATCAAATAATGGTACATTTGCTAAATTTTTTTGTCAAGATGTTCCAACAGATACCCGATTGGATTCAAGTCTGGGGACTGCAGAGTATTACAAATAGGTTTGGGAGTACGATAAAGCAACCATTCCCTCACAATTTTGGAAAAATACTTGTGGGATCTTTATCATTTTGGAATAAGCAGTTGTGCAATAAGCTAAATTTTCACACTAGGATCCATATTATATTTTAAAATATATGATCCTCTATTTCGTTTTCGATTCTACAAATATGAAATTGTTGATTCCTGAAGCCTTCAGACCATTACGGAGTCTCGATCATGTTTAACTATCTCAACCACACATATGACATTGACGCTTTCATTCCATCTTTGAAATATTTAATGTTTAGAGCATTTAACTGGGAATATTTCATTAGAACTTTAAATTAATTTATCTTACCTTGTAAGGGGTTATTTCTTGTCCGTTTTAAGGAAATGACATGAAAGTCGATTTAAACGTGAGTTTAATGGGTTAAAATATTCTACCGATATTTTCTTCGTAAAATTTACTAGGGATCTCCAAAGATAAAAAATTCATCTGACTTATCATATGTTGTTAAAAAAGAAAATTACGAAATTTCTTATATAAACTCCTTAAACTAGGCAATGAAATATAACATAAAATTAAAAGTTTTATACAAATCGTAAAAAATTAATAATAATTTCATCAATTGCATTTCTTTGATAAACGCTTCACTGTATGAACTTTGGACTTTGAGTGACCCCTAGTGAAATTCGACGTAGAAAATGTCTGTAGAATATTTTAACCCATTAAACTCAAGTTTGAATGAACTTTTGTTTAAACGGACTAGGAATGACCCCATATAATAAGAGATAGATGAATAGAAGGTTATAATGAAATATTGCCATTTAAATGTTCTAAACATTTAAGTTTAATTATTTTAGCTTCGAACTATATTTATACTATTTTTTTATATTTATCTGAAACTGCTTTGGTGCAAAAATAGAAAAGTTTAAGTGGTATAAAACAAAAATTTTGCCTACAAGCGAAAAATCCTTTGGAGGGTTTATTACACATAACACGTGCCCCCACGTGATTATCATCAATTTGTTTCATAGTGTAATAAGCGGAAATTAATGTTACTTTTTCAGCATTTTTTAAGGTAGTAGAAGCAAGACATTCTTAGACTTCGCAAACTATAGCTCTTTTTTGTGTCTAAATGATTTGGCCATCTTGCCCGAGGAAAATTCTTTGCAGTATGATGTTTGGTATATTTATATATTTCTTTGCAATAATTCCTTGAAACAATTTTTGCAATATCACGCAAGGATTTTTCCTTTTTTATATAAATCTTATATTATTTTCGAGTTTGAATTGAAGTTTATTTGTCTATTGTTAAACAATCACTATTTTACTTCGTTTTAAAGCAAAAAACACATTTATGATTATAATTTGGTCCTTCACTGAAACCTAAACCAAAAAATAATGAAAGATCTGCTTCCACTTTTTCAATTCACCGAACTTTTTATAAAAGAAAGGTGCTACTTATTTTGACGCGTAAAAATTGGTATATTTTTTTAAAAAATTCAATCGACACGTTATTCCGATTTATTTTCGCAAATTGTTTTAACGTGTTCAATTACTTCCTAATTGCCAAAGAATTTTGTCATATCACTTTTTTTATATCATTATTTATCTACATCTCACAAGACTTCATTTGGGAATGAGCTGTATACTTTTTTTTACGCTCACAGTATGTGTAAGCATGAAACAAAAGAGCGACTTAAATTATTTGATTTTTCTCTATTTTATTACATATGCTTACCAGTCATCTCTTTAAAGCCCCAACCACTCAACTAAAAATCATCGTATCGCAATCAGCTGTTTCAATCTGCTTTATGCAGATGTGTGTATGTAGCTATTGACACAAAAATTCTAGGTAGCGTATCGCAGAAATCTACAGAAAATAGATTTTTACGTAGCTGCGTAAGTTTTAAACAACCCTGTAGTTTATTTTGTTCACAAAATAACCGAAAAACAGAGTTGTTTACACAATGAATGTTTAAAAACATATGATACGTTTTCTTTTGTTGACTGGTTGTACAAAATGTTTCACGCTACTTTTCTTTATTCTGCGTTGCGTTGGAAAGTTGACTGGTTGGGCCTTAAATTTAAAGCAGTGTCAATGTTGTTACTTCTGTACATAAACAAACTGATCTGCTAGCTGGCTGAACATGTAATGCTTAATTTTGAAGATAATTTTATCAAATTTGGTACATATATTTTTTTTTTTTTTTGAACAAGGTTCATATTTTTATATGAAGTAATTATTATTATTTTTTTTTTTTTTTTTCATTCTTACAAGTTTTGAACAAAATTAACAGTTGTTTTTTATGGAAAAGCTATTTTCTGATTTTTATTGTAAAACGACAAAAAATCATAAAAGGAAAAAATTCACTAAACGGTAAATTATCCCCAAAACGGAAGAACGCTAAAATAATAAAAATTTTAAACGAAAAACCGATAAAATAAAAAACGGAGAAAAAATCAATAAAACGAAAAAATCACATAAACGGAAAAAATGGTAAAAAACTTATTCAAAGAGATTAATGCATAATTTCGATTTGAAAATTTTGGATATTTTTTAAAAGCAAATAAAATCTTTATTAAGCTCTTAATAATGTGTTCGATCTGTTTAACAAATGTTGCCGATTATTTTTCTTGTTTTCTCTTAAATATATTTTAATATTTTTTTTTTTTAATTTTAACATAATTATATTTTTATAATATTATTTTTAGTATAAAATAATAATAAATCTCTACTAATTTACTAAATAACAATAATTTTATTTACGCTAAATGTATAAATTTCAGTTAATTTATAATAATTTAAAAAAATGTACAAGTATGTAAGTTAATTTTATTTTTATTGGAAGATTTATATTATTGTCGAAAATTGTTTTGCACGTATACGTATATTTTTACATTTATAAAGTGGCATGTCATAAATTTGTGCCAAAAAAAGCTTAAAAATTGTTTATTCAATTAAAGCCAAAAAGCATTATTGTGTTGATAAGAATGTTTATGTTGTGTATGTGTCTGTATTTGTTAAAGGACAAAATTTTAATCACGTTTTTTATTTTTTGGTGACTTTGATGGACTATCGGATTTTAGTTTTTTATATTTAAGTTCCGATGGGGACGATGCTTTGGAAACATTCGAAGGTGTACTAGGATAAATGGCGAATAAAGAAAGTTGTATAGCACTTAAAAGCAACAAGAATATATTTTGATACTGAAAAATAAATGAAAAAATAATTATTTACACATTTTTAAATCTTAACATAAAAAAAATACTTACCGCTACTACTTCATTTCTTATAGAGATGCCATAGGCAGCCCATGATGCTGCCACTATAGTACCAGCCAATATTATAGGGAATGGCAAACCTTCAGTACTTTTCTTTTCTATGATTTCTCCTAGACTTAGTAATGGCATACCAACCAAGATAACTAAAATAGCTGTAATTAGCATACCAAAACGGAATTCAATTTTGTCTGGATCTTCAAAATTCGAATAGGCCAAACAGGCCATAGTAAAAGTGGCAGCTACGCCAATTTTTGACCAAATCTTTGATTTAAATGGACCGGAAGCATACCAGTAAAAGGCCACCATAAAGACAACGTTTATAGCAAAACCTATAACATTAACTTTAATCATAGCTTGATCACCCATTAGAGTACCCATCTTTAAACTCAAAATTGTCCTGAAAATATGAGAAACAAAATTTTACATTGTTAGAAAAAATTCTGGTAAAAAATATGTTGATAAAAAATCTTTTAAAAAATTTTAATATTTTTTATTAATATAATAATTAAGGAATGTATAAATGAATAAATTTATGTACATTGAATTAAAATTATAAAATCTGTTGTAATATTCGTTATAATTAATAATTAAAAATTTGTGCATACCTAAAACAATTTAAGCTTTCTTTTAACTTAAACTATTAAAATACTGATACAACAGAACTACTTTCCAAAACAATTGAACTTAACTTCTGTCCCCTAATAATTTAGCAAAATTAAGTACACATACACAAAATATCTTATATATTTTAAACAACTTAATTCATTGTATAATTTTCCCATTTGTATTTAAATGTAAACATACTATGTAATTCCATTTCCTTACAAATACTTAATTTTTTTACCAAAGCTAAAATTAATAAATCTTAAGCGCCACAATATTTTGTAACAATCTGTTTTGTTTTACAAAACACGTTTATGGAAAAATACCTTTATCACCCACAACCACTTATTTACATTTTACTGCCTTTTTCCGCTACTGCACAAAACTGCATTCTATTACATTCTCATATACGAGTTACAACACTTTAAAGCGTTCAAACACTTAACAAGTGTCTATGACCTCTATGACTACAACTAGTTGCATTACTTAAAATTTCTTAGTTGTATTTTTTTCCTAAAAGATTTTGTCAGTGCAAATTAAGTCTATTTTTAAATACAGTGATTGTTTGATTTTGAAATTTAAAATGAACAAAAAAAAACAAAACTATAAATACACATTTTACCGCTTGCACTTTTTGAAGTAGATTTGTTATTATATCCTACACCACCATAGGTGGGAAGGGTATTATGCGTTTGAGCTGATGTTTGTAACACCCAAAAATATTGGTCTAAGACCCACCTTAATATATACCAATCGGCTTAGAATCACTTTCTGAGTCGATTTAACGACGTCCGTCCGTCGCAATTTTGAACCAAAAGTAATGAAAGGCACACGGGTTCCTTACAGTCCAGGGTCGAAGCCTATTGAAATTGTTTATGTTCGGTCCATTATTTCACCTAGATCGCATACAAATGTCCTCCCGGAAAAGGGTTTAACGATCATAAATCCCACTTATGAGTATCGGTCCTCCCCGATACTCATAAGTGTAAAATAAATATGATACCCTACACAAGGGTGTAGGGTATCATATCGTCGTTCTTGATCGACTATATCTTTTTCTCTCATATTTTATGTTAAATTTATGTACAGCATTATCTTTATGTACTTACATTTACTACATTCGTTATCTATGTAACTAAAAGTATACATTTCATTGTCAACAAAAAAAAGTCAGAATAATTTTTTTCAAGTTCTTGTGGATCAATAAATATTATGTAACTACTAGGTATGCACTAACTTCGCTTAAAATCGACGAAAGTTTTCTTCATACTATAACAAAATTATGAAAAATACCTTCGTTTTAGGATATTTTAATTCCAAATAACGGAATAAATCACATTGTCACACTTGTTGCACATGAAATATTCCATGTGATTTAATTGCATGCAATTTGGGTTTTCTATTATTATCTATTCAAAACTAATTGAATAATTGGTTGTTGATTTAGTCTCCGATGGTATTCTTTTACACTAACACTGCAATAAACATTATTATCATTATTATTTATTTAGATTATATTTATTAAAACCAAACATAATTATGTTTATTAATCTCTAAAATAATTTATAAATTATTATTACTTAAAATATTCATATATAAGTAATAAATGCATGTATTCTGGATTTTTTATTGTTAGTGTAAACGTAGAAATGTAAATTTACTTACATTTATATTACGTGTACTGCCACAAATTGCATTTCGTTTATTACCATTTTTTATTACATTTTACCGGTCATGACTTTCACATTTTATTCTCATGCTTTTTTATCATGATATGATTTGATTACAAAATTTATTAAGAAAGTTATTATGAAGAGAACATAAAATTGTTGGAGCTTAAATAACATTTCTGTGTTAATTATTTTTTTATAATTTGTAAACGAAATGTGTATTTTAATTAAAAATTTTTTAATAATTAGAAAACAATTTAAACAACTACATATGGGCAATTCTCATTTTACGTTTATCTTCATGAAACCGACCTTAAAGCTCAAAATTTTTTTTAATTTCTGATCTTTTTAAATAACTTTTGATGCTTATGTTAACAACACTTGATGGTGTAACAGAACAAAAATTCAAGTCCTGAACGGTTCCATGTAAGATGCCGACAAGCACTCAAAGTCAAAAAATCTAAAAAAAAAAGTGTTTGAAACTAACAATTTTTTTTCTTTTGATTCCTGTAATCGCGGATTTTATCATAAGTGTTCAATTTTTCTAATGTACGCTATAAACACTTCTATAAAAAGACCAGCATGGATTTAATTAGCGTGGCATTAACCAGTGTCAACTTGTGTTGTGCAAAAGTCGTGAAACCAAATTTTAAAAAATTTTAAATTTTTTTTACTAGGGATTTTACGCCGTGTCGGGTATCGCAAAATTCAAAATGGAGCCAAATAGCTCATGAAATTATGCAACATTTGACATATATCTCGTTAATGTGCTCTCAACAGAAATGCTGTAGGAGGTACCCAAACTTGGAGAGAAAAAATGAGAATGGCTCCAAGAGGTGCCTTATTCGCGAGGCACACTCGCAACGTTATTTCAGTGAAGCTAGAGTATCGCGTTTCCAAATTACATTTTAAAATCATTGTGGCATTTTGAAATATTAATTTGCTAAAAGTGTATAGTTATTTTAAAAAAATCAGAAATTTTGCAGATTTTGGCATTATAAGTCAATTTTAATCTGAAATAAGTTCTTGTCTTAAGTTTTACTTACGCAGCAAATATAATTTCACTGAAAATATTCAACAACGGTTTTCATCGGCTAAGAACGCGATGTTTTTAGTTTAACATAAATCTTAGAAGCACACCCAAGTCGCTAATTGAAATTAGAAATGATATATACCCATCTGTAGCTGCTTTAAAATCCTATATCAAAATCAATATGGCATTCGAAAAAAAAGTACGATTTTACATTTTTTGCAACTTTAGAGATTTGAGTAAGTGCAATTAAAAAATTTATATAAATGAAATTGTCTTATGAAATGGATGAATATGAACAAGACTACATCACTCAAAACTTAACTTTGCAAATTTTATAAGAAGGTTTAATAATTATTAAATCGCTAAAATATCCACGCATACTTAACATATCATTTGTTATTGTAAAGTATATAAATGCAATAATTTTTGATTTATTACTATAAGTAGAATTTTTAAACAATTTTTTTAATTATTTGTATCTTAAACCTCCATAAAATTGACGCCGTTCGGTAAAAGTCATTCACGCGAACAGATCTGTATTCCACTAGAGCCGAGGAATAATGGTACTAAATATCGTTGAAGTGCCAATAAAAAATTTGCGACATTTTTTTGAAAACCAAAAATAAACGAGTTTGAAGAATTTCCCATATATGTATGTACGTAGTAATATCTGTGACAAAAAGGAAAAACTACATAATTAATTTTTACTACTTTTCTGGAGACCGTTTTTAAAGTTTAAAATTGAAATTAAAGGTCATAGGTATACAATTTTAAATTACCTTCCATGAAAATATATCCGCAATTCGTATGAAAAATATTTGATATATTTTTAGAACCGATGTGTATACTGGTAATAGAATAATATAGCAATAAAGTAATGGTGTTGTTTTTCCTTTTATAAAATTTATATTTTGTTTAAATAATACCTCAAGTTATACATTTTTTCCAAAATGGAAATTTAAAATATATATATTCATATTCATAATATGTTGAATTATGTACTTTTCCATTTCCAAAATATTATAAACATAAAATTTATGACTTAAAAAGTACATATTTGAAATAAGTATGGTTAAATTCAATAATGAATTTTAATATAGCAAATATGGAAAAATAGCATATGTTAACTTATACATTTCGAAAAAAGGAAAATCAACCGAATTATGTTGTTTTTTAAACTAAAGTAATGGACACATTTCTCTAAAAAATTTACACAATATTTAATGGAAAACAACAATTCAAAAAATTAAAAAAACGAAAAACAACATAACTGAAGTTATGTAGTTTTTCCTTTTGGCAACATATATGTTTTTAGTAATAAGTTTGTTAATATAAATTTTTATTTATTGTTATTTATACTTATGTAAAACTTACTTGTCTCGAATATTAATTTGATACATAGATGTTTATGGCAAGGACCGTAATGATTATGAGTTTTAAAATAAAAATCAACAAATAATCATTATTTTTTGATTTTTATTTTTTCACTCAACTTTTAATGATTATTTTTGATTTTTATTTTTTTACTCAACTCTTAATGATTATTTTTGATTTTTATAATCTAATTTACGATGAGAAATCTTTTTTATTAAAAATTTCGTAATAGTTTCATTTCTCATGTTAAGTTTTATATTGTGAGCAAAAAAGTAAAAATCAAAAATAACCATTATAAGTTGAGCAAAAAAAAAATAAAATCAAAAATAATCATTATGAGTTGAGCAAAAAAATAAAAATTAAAAATAATCATTATGAGTTGAGCGAAAAAATAAAAATTAAAAATAATCATTAATATTGATTTTTTTCATAAAAATCAAAAAAAAAATAAAAATCATTCCGGATTCCGATAGAACCTGTTCTGAAGATTACATTTCTGTATTTAACACTTTTATCCGGTTGTTCCTTGCATCTGATTTTTTTGTTTAAAATTTCAAGAATAATGATTATTTTCTGTCCCTGGTTTATGGGATTTATGCAGGTCAAAGTGATTTTCGAAGGAGGAGTTTATATGGTATCTTCATGAAATTTGGCATTAAGATTTATTTATACTTATATACAATTTACTTTATTTTATTAAAATATTGCTATTAATGATCGTTAACCAAAATTCCGGGAAGAAATTTGTATGAATGCTAGATGAAATAACACAGGGAAACACAAATTCTGCGACACGGGGATTCTCAATCAATTCGGATACATTGTATTAATAAATACTAAGCCTGTAATACACACGTTACAAGTTACAAATCGCGATGTATTGCGAGAACTAGAGTCAATTCAAAAAAGTGGATTAGAGGCTTAGTACTTATTAATACCGTGTATCCGAATTGACTGAGAAACCCCGTGTCGCAATCATTTTATCTCATTTTGTATCTCTGTGTAATTAACCTTCAAAACCAATTTCAATAATTCACTTAACTAATTATTCATCACAATTTTTTAACTATATATGTATAAATCTTTATAAATACTTAAATTTGTGACAATAAAAATCATTATTATCAATCAAATCAATATTAAAATCATAATTTCGATTGATGATATAACTAAAGTTATATTATGGTTTCGAGTAAAGTAGCTTTAAATTTATATATCGTCACCGAAAATGGAAAATACGTGTGATCACAAATTTTCAGACTTGTAGCTCAAAAAATTACGATTATATTAACGAAGGCAATGATTTTCTTAAGTCAAAATTATGTAACATCATATTTATTAAAAAAAAAATTGTTTTTTTTTAAGAATTTAGATTGCAAATTATTAAAAATATAATAGCTATTAAAATTTTTTAGTAAAAGTAATCAGAAATCTTTTTAAATATAATTTTTCTAAAATTTGTATTGATGTTACGTTTTTTTGGCTTCAGAAAATCGAAATCTTGAAAAACGTAAACCACATAAATTAAACAATATTTAATAAAAATATTCATCATCAATATATTAGGCAATATTTAAGGATGTAATAAACCAAAAATTTTGTTTGTAGAACAATTTGTTTAGATTTTAGAAAGTTTTTTGTGCCTCCTGTAAAGTTATGAAAAGTCATGTTACGTTGTTTTGTATTTTCGGTGACGATATACAATTGTGTTTTATTATAAATTGGAAAAATAAAATACGAAAAACAATAATATTAATTTTATTTTTTAAATCATTCTCACATAGAAAATAGAGTTACATTAAACAGCTTGATTTATTAAATAGAGATAAGTTATAAGAAATTCTTTATACTGAGAATTTCTTTATACTGAGTCAAAGATGAACAAAGAGAATTTAATCTGCAATATATTTATTAATAACTTAATGCTACAATTTAACAGATTAAATAGTATAATTGATGTTATTTATATGCTTTACTTTTTTATTTAAACGTTTCATCGAATAATTTTTCATTAATCTGTTATTAATTGATCAAATTTAAACATAAATAATTATTTGTCCAATTTCCAATTAATATAATAATTTAATGCTCTAATATACAGTGCGCGAAAAAACCTAAGCATATACAATAAAAACATAAGAAAAACCACTATATTTTATATCCAAAAAGCAAGGTCTTAATTATTACAATTTTTATGTCGAATTTCTTAAATTGTAACTATTATATCCAATTTTTATTTTTTTTCCTCATTAATAATTATTTGCTTTCAATTAATTTATTATTTTCGAAATAACAATAATTATGATTGAGAAAAATAATACATATTATTTATAATAGTTATTTTTTAATTTTTTATTTAAAAATAATTTTTTAATAGTTATTGAAAAATATAATCCATAATAGTTAAAAATATGTATAATATTTAAATTCATGCATATTTTATTTTGGTATTTTTTCTTTGAAATTTGATAAGAACTGTATACGTATGTTCAATTAGATTTCTAATATCATCTGAGGCTTGAGAAGATGAAATTTATTATTATAATTGTTATTAAATATATAGCAAAGAATAATAATTATTTGATATTTATATTTTATTTATTAATCAATAATTATTTTAATTAATTTTTAAAATATTAATTAAAAAATAATAGTTATGAGTAACTTTTATTTATATATTATTCAATAATTATTAAAAATCATTTTTTTGTAATAACTATTAAAAAGTATGCTCCATATTCCAATCTAAACTGTTTCACTGAGATCACCTTTAAGAAATATAATGCAAATTTAAAGATTAGAACGAAATAACCTAAGCATGCAAATTATATTAGCATGCTTTATTTAAAATTATATGCAATATTATAGTTGTTTAATAGTTTTTATGGCTAGTTACATTCTTTATAACATATTGCAATCATAGCGTCAGTGATAAAGAAGTCTGTAAGCAAAATGTTTTTTGTTAATGTTTTTTGTTAACTTTTAATTTTTGTTGAGAAAATATCTCGCTGAAATGTATGAACCAAGTTTTAATAATCCTTTTTATAAGAAAATGAACGTTTTTCGTAATTTTCTATACTTATAAAACCGTTTAGTAATTTTTTTATTCTAAAAGAAATAAGTATCTTATTTTCTCATCCCGCCGTTTATTTTGTGTCAATACACGAAACTACTATCTAGTAATACAAATTAAATACTTTATTGTCACTAAAAACAACTTCCTCCAATTTTGGGCCAAATTCTTTGACTTTCGGCGAACAAATGTCTTGGTGCTTTGTGAGACGGCAAAGATTTAAATTTTAGTATCACATTTCGCATACGTCGGCAGAATAACAGGAAAAAGCTTTTATTTCCAACTTTATGTTAAGGGGTGGAGAAAACGTACATGAGACATAAACATTTTAATTTGTCTTTTTTAAGGAAAATGTTATTTTATTCTCGGTTTTTATTTTTTATTTGTCCTTTTAAAACAAAATTAATGCATTTTTCATCTTTGTTTTGTTGAAATAATCAAAATTTAAAAAAATAACAATAAATTTGACAGCTTATGTTAAACATTATTGCTCAGCTTTGTGTTTAAACATTTATTGCGAAATAGATTGCGCAATAGATTTCTTATCGGTCCACACGTAACATTTTGAAGAGAGATAGAATTTGACAATTGCGGACACAAAAATGTCTGCGTGGAGACTAGGGTTAATATCCTTATTAAAAATGTTAGACTTCTTTTTTCAAGACTATTCTTTCGGTAGTCTTCGTAATTGTTTGGACACATAAATATAATAACATTAATTTCGGCTTAGTTTTCAGATTTTTGACAAAAAAAATCCATCCATATTCTCTGTATGCTGTCAACCTGGCAGACTGTTTTGTTTTTAAAACAATAGATTCAACGGGACATTTCGATAACTTCTGTTACATTAATACAATGAAACATTTTCAATTATGTAGCAACGACCGTTACTACATAATTTATTATTAATTTTGGAGCCAAAAGTTAATTCTAAAAGTTAATTCAAAAATAAAAATTGATAAATAATGAAAAGTTTCTTTGCGATTTGAACTTTTTTTTTAACATTATGAATTAGAATCTTAATATATCTCATAAAAATTATGTTATCTCAATGCAGTCTGAAGATAACTCGTAGAAGAACGGATTGCAAAATGTGAAAAATGGGTAAAATTTCAAACAGTTTTTATGTTCTCCTGAACAATTGGGGTTTTGCATATGGCCCGTTTTGAAAATAAGCCCTCGATATACTGTACAAGTCAATTTATTATATATATTTCCACATCTTAAGAATTGCTTCTTTGCTACGGAAGACTAAAGAAAAAAAAATATTTTTAATCTCAGGCAATTCTTTTTTTTAACTTATACTTTTATTGTTATAATGTAAATTATTAGCCAAACTGCACATGGTGAAATTGTTCAAAAAAATTTGTTTAAGTAAAAAAATAAAAACTAATAAGTAAACTGATTTCGTGTGTCCTTACTAATTTTCCATATACCATATTTATGCATATATATATATATATATATATATATATATATATATATATATATATATATATATATATATATATATATATATATATATATATATATATATATATATATATATATATATATATATAAAATAAAAACTTGTGCATTGTTTTTAATTAAATATACCTTGTTTTATTTGTAACAAATTTGTCTTTATGATTAAAGAAAAAAATTTGATGTTTTTTTTATTTTTTTATTTTTTTTTTTTTTTCTTGAAATTTTGTACAAAATGTAATTTTTTCTCAAAAGATGGGCTTAATATCTCCATAATTGTTGACCGTATGAGTAATGTAAGAACGAAGATAAATTTAATGTTTTTTTTAATATTTTTTTGAACAAACTCAGACAAGTCGTTTTCGAGATATGCTTAAATATAAAGTGCAACCTCCTTCATTTTACAAATCGCGATTTATGGCGAAAACTAGTCAATTCAATACCGTATATTCAAAATGACTGAGAAACCCCGAGCCGTAGAAAAATTTTCTCATTTCTCATATATATATATATATATATATATATATATATATATATATATATACGAGCGTAACCCGGTGCGCTTCGCTACCCCCTAATAGGGAATATAAAACAATTGCTACTGTTTAGGGGTTTTAAAAAGTGGGCGTAAAATATGGGCGTGAACCCAGTTCTTACATAGCCTTAAACGACCACCGTTACTGGTGCTATCTGTGTGTTAAATTTCTTAAAAATCGGTACAGGCGTTTGAGAGTTATAAAAAGTGGGCGTGGCATACAACCCAGTTCATACATAGCCTATAATGTCCAGCGGTAATGGTACTATCTGTGTGTCAAATTTGGTGAACATAGGTGTAACAGTTTAAGAGTTTTAAAAAGTGGGCGTAAAATGTGGGCGTGGCATCCAACCAAGTTTATACATAGCCTATAATGACCACCGGAAATGATACTATCTGTGTGTCAAATTTCGTGAAAATCGGTACAACCATTTAAGAGTTATAAAAAGTGGGCGTAAAATGTGGGCGTGGCATCCAACACAGTTCATACATAGCCTATAATGATCAGTGGCCCTGATACTATCTGTGTGTCAAATTTCGTGAAAATCGGTGCAACCGTTTGGAAGTTATAAAAAGTGGGCGTAAAATGTGGGCGTGGCATCCAATCCAGTTCGTACATAGCCTATAATGATGAGCGGCACTAATACTATCTGTGTGTCAAATTTCGTGAAAATCGATCCAACCGTTTGGAAGTTATAAAAAGTGGGCGTAAAATAAGGGCGTGTCATCCAATCGAAATCTTACATAGCCTATAATGATCAGCGGCACTGATGCTATCTGTGTGTCAAATTTCGTGAAAATCGGTCCAACCGTTTGGAAGTTATAAAAAGTGGGCGTAAAATGTGGGCGTGGCATCCAATCGAAATCTTATATAGCCTATAACCACCTCTGGCACTGGTATTATCTGTGTGTCAAATTTCGTGAAAATCGGTTCAGTCGTTTAGACGTGATTGACGCACAAACAAACAAACAAACAAACAAACTTACACCTCATTTTTATAATATACAGTGGTGGCCACGAATTTAAGACACGACATGTAACGAACTAAGTTGTGATAATTATTACAACCCTGCAATATAAAATTAGATTTTGTTAATTTTTCAGTGTACCCTGTAATGTTAAGATCAATTACCGTTATTTGGTTTTGTTTGTGTATACATTTTGTTGCTGTTTTTATTATATTTTCGTAAAAACGTGCTTTTGAAGCTGGTCACGAATTTAAAACATATAAGAAATATTTGGTTTTTAAGTGATTTTTTGGTGTTTTTTGAAGCTAAAAGGTAAGTAATGAATGTTTTATTCCATTTAATGTTAGAATACATCAAAATATTTAGTTAGAAATGGCCAGAGGTACTTGGAGTTCGGATGCCGAGCGAAAATTGATCCAACAAATGAATACTGATGGAAAAACAGTAATGGAAATTTCCAAGCTACTAAAATGTTCCAGATCCAAGATTTACAATGCACTGGAACACATCAAGCAACATGCCACTACCAAAAATGTCAAACAGCACCCTAGAGCCCGAAAAACTACACCCAGGGAGGATAGCTTAATTTATAAATCAGCTGCTAAAGATCCTTTCAAGAGCTCAAGTAAAATTAAAAATGAGATTTCATCGGATTTTGGTATTAATATATCGTCCAGGACAATAAGAAGACGTCTGAATGAGAAGAACTTACGTGGGTGTATTGCACAACGTAAACCACTTGTGTCAAAAAAAAAATTAAATCCCGACTAGCGTTTTCAAGAGAAAATCTCAATAAGCCGATGACATTTTGGAAAAATATACTTTGGAGCGACGAGTCGAAGTTTTGTCGCTTTGGTTCTGATGGAAAACAGTACGTATGGCGTCCTCCAAACCTGGAGCATCACCCAAAGTACACCCTTAAAACGGTTAAGCATGGTGGTGGAAATGTCATGGTGTGGGCAGCATTTTCCTGGCATGGTGTAGGTCCCATTCAGAAGATTATCAATAAAATGGACCAGCATATTTACAAAAACATACTGACAAGCATCATGATATCATTCGCTGAAGACAACATGCCTCTAATGTGGAAATTTATGCATGATAATGACCCTAAGCACACTTCACGCCTAGTGAAGAGTTGCTTAGAGGAAAATAATATCACAGTTCTGAAATGGCCAGCTCAATCCCCGGATCTCAATCCAATTGAGAACTTGTGGAATGATGTTGAGGAGCATGTACGAGCAGTAAAGCCAAAAAATTTGACTGATTTATGGGAAGAAATTCAAAAGGCTTGGTATGCCATTCCAAAGGAGCGCTGTATGGCCTTAGTTGAAAGTTTACCCAGGAGATGCGCTGCTGTGATTCAAAATAAAGGATTTCCCACCAAATACTAATATTGTTTTATGAAGCTGAGCTTTACTTTTGTGAATTAACTTTTATTTTGCCTATGTCCTAAATTCATGACCAGGCTTAAACTTGTATTAATCTGTATAATATGTAAATAAAAATTGGAAACTAAATATAGGTAACAAACTATTGTTGATTTTTTTTCATAACATTACTAGGATCTTTAAAAAATAACATGGATCTAAAATTTGTTCGATAAGATGTAAAAATTATCAGAAATATATAAGTGAAATGTCGTGTCTTAAATATATATATATATATATATATATATATATATATATATATATATATATATATATATATATATATATTTTGTGTCCATTTTTCGGGTAATTAAAGAAATTTAGCTGAATATGTCGAAAAGTTTAAACAGTTTGACTTTTAATCTTAGGGCCTCATTTTGTAAGACGAAACTTTTCAAACGTTCAAAATTTGTATGAAGAATACTGGGAAATTTAAATTCTTTCCATACAAATTTTTTCAAACGTTTGTCGTTTCGTTTTACAAAATGAGGCCTTTAAATTGATGAACATAAATAAGTCTAGTTTTTAAACTATCCCACAAAACACAATAAATTTTATTCATAATTTATCTTTTAATGTATATTTGAAATGTATTGATACAAAACAAGAATTTCATTTGTTTCATTAGTTAAAAAGATTTGTATGTTATGCATATTTCTAGTGTCCAGCAAAATTATCTTATCAACCGTGTAGGTTTATTTAAAATTTAGAGTGAATATTTTTTTTTTTTTTTGATACTTGAAATAGTGCCACATCATATTTGTAACTACTGATAAGAATTATTTTAACAATTGTTTTTATGTACCATTAGCTCAATTATTTTAAAGTTAGAGAAAATTTATTTAGAAATAAATTCTAATTTGAATTCAAAATATACGTTAGAAGTTTATTATTAACGAAAAACGGCATATAAATACAATTACATTAAATAAATATTTTTCAAAGATAAAACATATTATTAAGAATTCTATTGCAATAAAATGGAAACAAAAACTATAATTGACAGATAAAATAAGTAAGTACAATGTCATTGATATACCCCATGCAATAGTACTGTATAATGAAAATGAGGAGTGTCTTAATTTATATTAAAAGCACATGAAAATAAAAAGAATTTCATGATAAATGTGAATAGAAAAACAAAACTAAAGTTACACAATAATCATTATAATTCATTTTTGACTTTTATCTAATGTATATACTTACAAAACAATACCACCCAAAAATGGTTCTGGTGGATATGCATCACTACTACCCTTTTTTCGTATATCGTTTAATAGTACAATACAATATATATATATATATATATATATATATATATATATATATATATTTTGTGTCCATTTTTCGGGTAATTAAAGAAATTTAGCTGAATATGTCGAAAAGTTTAAACAGTTTGACTTTTAATCTTAGGGCCTCATTTTGTAAGACGAAACTTTTCAAACGTTCAAAATTTGTATGAAGAATACTGGGAAATTTAAATTCTTTCCATACAAATTTTTTCAAACGTTTGTCGTTTCGTTTTACAAAATGAGGCCTTTAAATTGATGAACATAAATAAGTCTAGTTTTTAAACTATCCCACAAAACACAATAAATTTTATTCATAATTTATCTTTTAATGTATATTTGAAATGTATTGATACAAAACAAGAATTTCATTTGTTTCATTAGTTAAAAAGATTTGTATGTTATGCATATTTCTAGTGTCCAGCAAAATTATCTTATCAACCGTGTAGGTTTATTTAAAATTTAGAGTGAATATTTTTTTTTTTTTTTGATACTTGAAATAGTGCCACATCATATTTGTAACTACTGATAAGAATTATTTTAACAATTGTTTTTATGTACCATTAGCTCAATTATTTTAAAGTTAGAGAAAATTTATTTAGAAATAAATTCTAATTTGAATTCAAAATATACGTTAGAAGTTTATTATTAACGAAAAACGGCATATAAATACAATTACATTAAATAAATATTTTTCAAAGATAAAACATATTATTAAGAATTCTATTGCAATAAAATGGAAACAAAAACTATAATTGACAGATAAAATAAGTAAGTACAATGTCATTGATATACCCCATGCAATAGTACTGTATAATGAAAATGAGGAGTGTCTTAATTTATATTAAAAGCACATGAAAATAAAAAGAATTTCATGATAAATGTGAATAGAAAAACAAAACTAAAGTTACACAATAATCATTATAATTCATTTTTGACTTTTATCTAATGTATATACTTACAAAACAATACCACCCAAAAATGGTTCTGGTGGATATGCATCACTACTACCCTTTTTTCGTATATCGTTTAATAGTACAATACCGGATAAAAATTGTAAACATGTAATGGTACCGGCAAATTTGGCAATTTCCTCACTGTAAGGCTCCAACAAATCACCTAATGCATCCATTTCGTTTTATTTTGTTTTTATTGCTGTTTCTTAATTGTTATTGTTCTTGTTGCGTGCTTTTTGTTGTTTTTAGTTGTGTAGTAAGGTGTTATTCGAACCAATTGTAGATGGAGAGGGGAATTGTTTAACAACGTGCTGCTTTATGTTTCTCAATTTTTTGGAGAACAAGTCAACCAAACCAAAACAAGTTCAAGTTCACCAACTTTATTTACTCCGTTTGTGTAGCCTCTTTATAACTTTTGTTATTTGATTCTTTAGTTTCTTTATTAGTAAATTTTTTTATATAAATTATTACATATAATTGATTTTTTTAATTTTAGTATTTAATTATTCAATCAAAACAGAAAAAATAACAACTTTTCAAATTTTTAATTAGTTCATTTGCCGTTTTTTTTTTTTTTTTATTTACGTACAATATATCAGGTTTTTTTATAGCTCGTTTCGGCAAATGAAATAAAAACAAATGAAACTATTTAAATTAAATAACACTAACAATACCAGCGAATAAAAATGTTCACTTGCTCTCTGTAGCACTATTCTCCAACGACTGAAAATATACTACGTATACTCGTAAAGTTCTAAACTGTTGGAACAATTTTGTGCACAGTATGTTAATTTGTTTTTCATATCCCCCACCCCAAAAAAAACCCACTGTTCTAGTAATACTCAAATCAGTGTTGCCAGAGTCGATAGATTGTAATGTGTAACTAGAGCTTTAAATTATTCAAAATTTTAAATTTTGTTTAAATATAGGAATTTGTTTGTAAATTTTAAAGGAACAAATTATTTTAGAAAGGTATTTGAAATTTCTTTTAAAAAAAATAATACCATTTAAATCACATTTGTGTTTTTCTGAATAACTCGTAAACTAAAAACGATCAAGCAAAAATCACGGATTGATTAAAACTTTGTAATCCGGAATGCATATAAAAGGTAATTTTTTATTTAAATTTTACTATTGCTTGACGTAAAAATTGGTTGTAGTTGAATACTATCTTTCTCAGTTAAGTATTGTTCCAAAATATTTTTTAATAAAAAGAGCAAAAACAATTTTTTTCCCTTAAGACTGTGATATTAATTTCCTTATTTAATAATTTTTAATTGTTGTAATACTTTTAACCCATTTCCGACAACTACCCGATTCCGTTGAGATAACTTTACAAAATTTGGCACAAAGTTTGTTTTTGTGATTGTGATAACAAATTAAGAAGATTTGTACGCCTAGATATTTTTCATTCCGAAATACAGGGCCTTGAAAATTTCGGAAATCGTGCCATTTTGGGACCCGGAAAATTTTTCTGAACAACATTTTGAAAATTTTTTAGCTCAAATTTAAAGCTATTTACTTTTAGAATAAACCCATAGCATAAAAGCACTTTTTTTGGAAAGTAGATTTAAAAATATCGCCGAAATGACAATTGATGCGTTTTCGCAACACTAACGTTTTAGGCGATCCGTGTGGCTTTAGCAACTAATTTTTGAGAGCATATTTATAAAAAAATTCGATTTTTTTCTATATCTTTAAGACAACATATTAATCTAATAATAATTGTAAAAAAATTAGCATTAACTGCACAATTTATTAATTGGGCGTTGTTAAAGTTGCTGATGCGAAAACGCAACAGTGGTCGAAAATGGGTTAAGTAAATCACCAAACTTTGTAAGTAATTATTTTATAATGGTTTCAAATAAGTCAACAATAATATTTTTTTAGATAGAATAAAAACTGTTGAAAAACTTTAAAATTATGATGTTTTAGATAAAAAATATAAACTTGATACTTTTTTTTATATATTTAATAGTTATTAATATGATGATTATTAATATAATAGTTTTAAAATACAACTCTACAAATAATGATTATTTTTGATTTTTATCATAGCGTAACTATGGATTTTTATTTTATTGCTCAAAAATTAAAACTTACTTTGAGTCTACATTAGACAAATTTTTATCAAGACAAACGTCAAAATTTTATCAAGATAAAGATTTGTCTAATGTATACTGAATTTGTCAGTGTTATTGCAGCATTAAAAGAAAATTGTCAGCACTCGAGCTCTGACAACTTTGCCTTGATAATGCTTAGTTAAAGACGCCATCTTGATTGTTGTTGGTACTTTTTGCATGGCTTATTATGACATACGTTTTCCCCTATAATTGACAGAGATAAAAAATTATCTGCAACTCAAACAAAAATTTGACGTTTGTCTTGATAGAAATTTCTCTAATATAGACTCGACGTTATGGCCAACTCCTATTAACAAAAATAATTTTTTTGTCATAAATTTAATTTTTTAACAAAAGCCCTTTGATTTCTTGTAAAAAAAAATTTTACAAAAATAAATTTTTTTAATAACCTTTTTTAAAAAGATCTTTTTTTTAATCTAAAAGAAATTATAAAAAACCAAATTGTACATATCAGAGAACAAAATACAACAAAAGCGAGATAGAAAGATATAGTCGGTCAAGCCTGACCATATGATACCCTACACCATCATGTATGTACATCAAAATTCGGGAGAGCCAGACGGATACATAAAATTTTAGGCACTATTCCTTAATTCCTAAATAAATGAAAAATATCGGTCCATGAGTATCTTATATATCGGCCAAAATGAGTTTTTAAACGTTTTGAAACTCCTATATAAGCTATGGATTTCGTTTTTGAACAGATTAGTCGTAAATATTTTTCCAAAATTTCGTTTTTATTCTGCGGCACGGGCTTCTCAGTTAATTTGGATATACGGTATTAATAAGTACTAAGCCTCTAATCCACTTTTTTGGAATTGACTCTAGTTTTCGCGATAAATCGCGGTTTGTAAAATTAAGGAGGTTGCACTATATATTAAAGCCTATATCGAAAACAACTAGCCTAATTTTGTTAAAAAAAAATATCAAAAAATTCTAATTAAAAATATCTTCAAGTCGTTCTTACATTACTCAACAGTTATGGAGATATTAAGACCACCTTTTGAGAAAAAAAATTGCATTTTATACAAAATTAAAAAAAAAAAAAAAAAATCAAACAATCATAAAATTTTGAAGTGTCAAAAATTCAAATTTTTATTCTTTATTCAAAGTGATAAATTTATTGAAAATAAAACACGACATAATTCATTAAAATCAATGCCTATGTTTTGATTTTATTCACATTTGTAAATAAAATAAAAACTTGTGCATTGTTTTTAATTAAATATACCTTGTTTTATTTGTAACAAATTTGTCTTTATGATTAAAGAAAAAAATTTGATTTTTTTTTATTTTTTTTTTTTTTTTTTTTTTCTTGAAATTTTGTACAAAATGTAATTTTTTCTCAAAAGATGGACTTAATATCTCCATAATTGTTGACCGTATGAGTAATGTAAGAACGAAGATAAATTTAATGTTTTTTTTAATATTTTTTTGAACAAACTCAGACAAGTCGTTTTCGAGATATGCTTAAATATAAAGTGCAACCTCCTTCATTTTACAAATCGCGATTTATGGCGAAAACTAGTCAATTCAATACCGTATATTCAAAATGACTGAGAAACCCCGAGCCGTAGAAAAATTTTCTCATTTTGTAACTCTGTGTTAACAACCGAGTTATTGGCAAATCTTTTTTTTTAATTTTTAATTGTTGTTGTTTTTATAGGTAATGAAAACAACAACAATAAGCTATATCAATTTTTTTTCTACATTTTGAATCTTCTTTATAACCTAGAAACTTAATTTTTTGAGAGAAAATTAGATTTTTTAATTAATTTTTTTTTTTTTTTTTGCTGAAGGAAAAAAACTCAATCGGTCCATTAGTATTTGAGATATCGGCCAAAACGCATTTTAAGATTTTTTAAGCTCCTATATACTGTTATATTGAACGTTCACAAATATTTTTCTAAAATTTCGGTTTTTTGGGTCAACTAAATATGTTCATAAACAACCGAGTTACAATAACAATATAAGCTACGGACTTCGCACAAATCTGTCACAAATATTTTTTAGAATTTTTAAGTCTATTAATCGGTCCATATACATATTTTCAAAATACCCTTTATTTATTTAATTTTATTTAAACTAATTTTGTCTTCATTTGGTGTTGTTATTTCATTAATTTTAAAATATATTAATTTTTATATACCATCCCAACTTGGATAAAGGGTATATATGTTAGGGACAAAACTATTTGTACACCTCATATATTTCGTATACCTTCAATAGTTTATAAAGAATTTAAAATTGTCGTATGCAGTATTATTTTTAATATATTTTTATTTAATTAAGTTATAAAAACAAAATTAATATCCAACACATTATTTAAAAAAATACAAAATAATGAAAATTCATTGGGACAAAAGTATTTGTACATATAATCTACACCTAATTATAATACTTATATTGGAAAAATTTAATATTTTGTGGGTCCTCCTTTTGCATCTATCACGGCCTGTAATCTTCTGGGCATCGATCGGACCAAATTTCTCGTTTCATCTGGAGATATTTCCTTCCAGGCTTCCTCCAAAGCAATTTTAAGTTCATCCCTGCTTCGGACGTGCTTTGTAGCGACTTTACGTTTCAAAATATCCCAACAGTGCTCAATGGGGTTTAAGTCAGGTGATTGGGGAGGAGAATTAAGTTGTCTTGGTGCATGGTAAAGCAACCACTCCTTCACTGAACGCACTGTATGTTTTGGGTCATTGTCCTGTTGGAATATCCAACTTTGGCCAAGACCCAAACCATCTACGGAATCCTTCAAATTGTCTTCCAATATACGTTTATATTGATGCTGGTCAATTACACCATCTATAAATACCATTCGCCCTACCCCACTGGCTGCCACACTTTTCCCCTGCTATCATTTCCGAAAAGATTGACTTTGGTTTCATCAGTAAACAAAACCCTATTCCAAAATTCTTCGTCCTTATCAATGTATCGTTTGGCAAACTCTAAACGCAAATGCTGGTTTTTTTTCAGCGGTTTCTTGCGGGGAATTCTACTTGCATATCCCGCAGAATGTAAGATCCTCCCTACTGTTTTTGGATGAACAATTGTTCCGGTAGTATTTGCGATTTGTTCCGCTAATTTTGCCCGAGTTACTCTTGGATTTCTTGCCACTTCTTTTATCACCAAGTTCGCTTCCCGTCTGGAAACCTTTTTTGGCCGTCCAGTTCTTGGCACATTTTCAACAGATCCGCTGTTTTTATACTTGTTTACAATGTATTGTACTGTGGAATGTTGCAAATTTACTAAATTACTTATATTCCGGAGAGATTTTCCTTTTTTATGTTCATCAATAATTAAATTTTTAATATCCAAACTCAACTCTTTTCACTTTCCCATTTTTGATGTGCTTATTATTCAAAACGTTAAAACCAACTTCTTATTTTGCATAGTAAAATAATAAAGTACTCGCACATCTACAAAAACAAAAATTGCTTGTATTTTGTTAGTGTAAAACTACTGCCCACAATGTCAGAATGCTTTGAACGGAAAAATGAGAGAACGAAAGAGAGCAAGAGAAAAAAACTCAAAAAATATTTTACATGTGAATACAAAAACAATTTGACAGTACCGCGAGGTTTGCCAATGAAAAAATTGTAAAACAGCTGGTCTTACGAGTATACTTTATTATTATACTATGTTATTTTGTAAAATAAAACTCGATTAACGAAGAAAATATAACGATATTTAAAAAAAATCATCATACAAGAGTCCAACGTACAAATAATTGTACAAAGTACTGATGTACAAATACTTTTGTCCCAAAGATTTTTACTAAAATTGTACTTTTTTTAACAATGTGTTATATATTAATTTATTTTTTATCAAATAATTCAATAAAAATGGACCTGAATTAAAACTACATATAATAATTTTTTATTCTTTATAAATTATTGAAGATATACGAAATGCATGGGGTGTACAAATAGTTTTGTCCCTAACTGTATATGGCACAGCCAAATATAGCTCTCGATCTCGTTTTCTTTAAAATTTTAAAAAAAATAATAATAATAAAATTAAATTTTTCTTAATGAAAAATCTCTTTTTTTTCAAATTTGGTGAAAAATAAAATTTTTGATGACAAATTTTAGTAAAATATTAAGAGCGTGTGCCAAACGGTAGCAAACAAAGAATACTAAAGGCCCAACCAGTCAACTTCCCAACGCAACGCAGAATAAAAAAAAGTAGCGTGAAACATTTTGTACAACCAGTCAACAAAGTATCAGCAAAAATTATCAGCTGATCACTGTCAGCACAACATGTTGCTGCCGTTATAATTACAATTCAGCGTAGGCAGCCACAATTTAGATTAATAAAAGAAATTTGGAAATTATACATTCTATCATAGATAACATGATTAGGATTAGCTAGTAGCATCACATTTGTTTTGTTATACCCTACACCACCAAAGGTGCGTTTGTGCTGATGTTTGTAACACAGAAAAAATATCCCAACACCCACCTAAAAGTATGCCAATCGACTCAGAATTACTTTCTGAGTGGATTTTACGATGTCTGTCCATCTGGCTGGCTGGCTGCACAGCTGGCTAGTGTCCATGTAAACTTTGCATTATTTATGTCACTATTTTAATAAAGTTCGGTACGAATGAGTTATAAAGATAAATTGGAGTGCAAAATTTCAGGAAGATCGGTCCACAATCAGGCATAGCTCCCATATAGGGCGCACTTTCAAATATCAATTTAATTCGCAAAAATCGCACATAAAGGGTATCAAATTGTCGGGCTTGACCGACTATATCTTTCTCGTTTTTAATATGATCTATTGATATCAAACCAAAATGATACTGCTTGATTTTAACCTTTTTGATTATTTGGTTATTTATTTATTTTCTTTTGGATGGACATTAAAAGTATCAATGTTCAGAATTCAAAAGAAAATTAACTTTATTCATTTATACTAGACGATGTTTATCAAAAACTTTATCCTGGCAAGCTGGATGAAAAAAAGTCACCACCATCTAGCTTTGTTCTACTTGTGTATTTTAGCCTCTCATTTATTTGCTCACTTTCTTTGTCTCGCTCTCAATCTGAATACAGCGCAGTGAATTTAGAAACAGGGCTAAATGAAACAGCGCTGCAAACTGACCAAATGTAATCAACAGCATAAAGCCCAAATTACAATAACGCGTAGTCAGCATCAGTGTGTGCTGCCACACACTGATGCTGATTATTTAGAATGCACTGTTTGTTATGGTGTTGATTACATTTAGTCAGCAGCAGTTTGCAGTGCTGTTTCATTTAGCCCTGTTTCTAAATTCACTGCGCTGCATTTAGATTGAGAGCGAGACAAAGAGAGTGAGCTAAAATTCAGTACAAGAGAACAAAGCTAGATGGTGGTTGTAAATTGTGACTGCCCAGCAATTTTTCGGTGTCAATTCACCCGCTGTAGCCCAGTAAAGTCCATTTGTGACTACCCACCTGACTCATTCAAATGTGTACGTTTTTTTATACACCCAAACTTCGCATATATTGTGAGCGATAGTTAAGCTATCGTACCTTTTATTGACTCTTTTGAAAGCGTTGATGTGGCGATTTATACTTTATTGACCCTTTGGTGAGCGTGGAGGTGGCAATAGTACTATTTATTGACTCTTTTGAAAGCGTTGAGGTGGCGATAGCACCATTTATTGACTCTTTTGAAAGCGTTGAGGTGGCGATTTATACTTTATTGACCCTTTGGTGAGCGTGGAGGTGGCGATAGCACTATTTATTGACTCTTTTGAAAGCGCTGAGGTGGCGATAGCACCATTTATTGACTCTTTTGAGAGCGTGGAAGTGGCGATTTAAACTTTATTGACCCTTTGGTGAGCGTGGAGGTGGCGATTCTTTTTTCGTTAAAGTTTTCGTTTATTAAATGTTTTTACTGAATTTTAGCAAAAATGTAGAGATTCAAATGAGAGTTTATAACTGAGTTTTTAGAATTTTGAAACTGATTTGTTATTAAGTTTTAATTACATTCAGTTCTTTGTGAAAGTTTTTTTTTGTGAAAAAATTTATTTTACTAAAAATACAGAATTTTGGCAAAATTTTAAATTTTTAGAAAAATTTCAGAATTTTTAAAAAATTTTGATTCTTACTATAAATTTCTCCTTTTTAGAAAATTTTAATTTATTTGCAAAAAAATTTAATTTTTCAAATATTAGAACTTTTGTGAGAGTTGGTATTTTTAGATGAAATAAAATATTTGAATAATTTGTTTAAACGAAAAATATTAACGAGTTTTTAAACATAAGTTTCCATAGTTATGTTATTTTAAAGTTTAAAGCAAATTTTTAATGAACGGGTCTAATATAAGAAACATTTTACATTAAATTAATTTTAAAAATATTTCCAACAACATACCATACATATACTCATATTGGTTAATTGTTGGAAAAATCTGCACACATTTATATAATATTTACACTTTTTTCATATTTTTTTCAAGACAATTGTTTTGTTTTTAAATAAAAATCCAATTAAAATTTAAATTTTTTTTCAAATAATGATGTTCTATCATTTCTATCGATATTTGTCGTTAAAATATACTTACGAAAAAAATCGCTAACTTTAGTAGAGAATAGCAAAATCAAAAAAAAAAAACGAAAAATTTCGTTAATTAACGATATCGGTAGTAAATGAAAAAAGTTACGGAATTGCGGTACTAGTCTTGCTGATTTTTTTATTAATTGTAAAATCCTAAATTAATAAAAAAATCAATTATTCTGCATTTGTGTTTTTCTTTTTTTATTGACTTTTTTGTACTAGTCACAATATCGCCACTTTTTGGTCCTTTGGTGGCAATACACCTCTTCCTAGGACATCCCCATGTTAAAGTGACTAGTCAGGTGATTAGTAAAGTGATCAGTTAAAAAGATTGTCAGGTGACTGACTCAATTTCACCAGTAAAAGGAATGACTTCTAAAGGTTAAATAAAGTGGAAGCAACAGCCACCTCACGCTTACAAAGGGTCAATAAATCAACATGCTCATTAAAACAACAAATAGTGCAATGTGTGCAAGAATGCTCTGTGGCTGAGTGGTTAGCGCGTATGACTATAAAACATAACGATGTGAGTTCGAGCCGGGGGTGCGCCATAAACAAAAATGTAAAAATATTAAATTGAATTAAATTGATTAATATAAAATAATATGAAAAGAAAATTAAAAGATTTTAATAAATAATAAAATATACATAAAAATAAAAAAGAAAAAAAAAAAGAAATTAAAAAAATAAATAAATAAAACTAAAAAAAAGAATAGAAATAAAAAAATATACGCAAAATAATTTTTTAATTATAACGGCAGCAATATGTTGTGCTGACAGTGATCAGCTGATAATTTTTGCTGATACTGTTGCTGACTACGCGCTATTGTAATTTGGGCTTTAGTACTGTTCATAAATCATTTGTTCATAAATATGAAAATAATTTAAAATTATTTTAAATTCTGTTTTATTTTTAATACCAAAAGTAGCAACATTGTTCGTTCAATTTAAATTTCAACATACAAAAAAGGAATGTCAAAAATAAATCTAAAAAATATATTTTCAGTTTGTGAAAAATATTCGTGTTACAATAAAAGTGCGTGAAAAAAAATATAAAAGTATGGTGTGATAGTGAAAAAGTGTGTCGCGAGTGCGTTAACAAAATTTCACAACACTTTAAATAAAATGAATATACTTTTAAAAATGATTTGTATTAAAGAGAAAAATAACAATTTTATAAAATAAAACATTAAAAATCTCAAACAATTTCAAATTATTTTGATTTATTATTTATTTTACGACTTTCAAATTTTTCTATTCTATTGTGAAAAATTTATGTAGCCTTATGAGCTAGTGAAATTTTATTCACCTCATATACTTCAAAATTTTACTTTTCTACATACTTTGCTACCATTTGGCACACACTCTAAAGCAACGATATGAAATAAACAAGAAAATTTAAAAGATTTCCAGTTAAAGTATAATGTTAGGTTTTTATAAAATTTTCAAGTAATTGTAAAGTGTAAAGTTAAGTTTTTTTATATTTTATTTATTTTATATTTTTTCTATTGTTTATAAGAAAATATTCAAATGTTTTTCATATTTAAAAAAGCTTTAAGTTTTCTTTTTTTTCATAAAAAAGTTTAAAACTTAGACATGTTTATTCAAAAAAAATAAAATATTATACATATGTACATTATAGAAAGAAAATATTTGTATGCAATTGTGCCGCAATAAAATTGACAAAATTAGCTACTATGGTCCATGAAATATGTGCTTAAAATGATGAATGCAAAATTTCCTTTTCAGCTAATATAAAAAATATATCAATATATAATTTATTCATGGAAAATTTCAGTTTTAAAAATAGTTTAGAAAAAAATGTATTTCATGTTTAACTCAAGTGTATTTTAAAATTTGTAAACCACGTTTTGAAAATATTTGAGAAACATTTGTTTGTTAAAGAAACTTCCAGCTTAGTTTTAAATTATGAAAGCGTTTGACAAATACAATTGTTATATTAGAACCCTTTTGTTGGAGAAAGGCATAGTTTTGTATTTGAAATAATATGAATTTAAAGCCTTTTCTCACAGTTAATGTTTGAAATTTAAACTTGCTTTCAAATGAACAAATAAGAAATTTCAAAGGTTTTTGCTTATTGGGAAAAGAGAGGCACTTATTATGAGACGGTGTTAGTGTCTTATACTCTTGAAAATTGAATGTTTTTTTACCTTGCACTGAACGAAATTTGTTACGTTTTTTTTTTTTATATTTATCTATAAATATGTCAATACATTAAATATATATTTTAAAAGTAATTGAATTGAATACATGCTAAAAAAAAAGCAGTAGTAGTAAAAAAAAGTATTATTTCAAAAATTAAGAACTATAATTAAAATAAAATGAGTTAACAAAATAAAATACTTCATTTTAAATAAAAATAATATATACAAAGAAAAATTATGTATTATTTAATATCAACAAACAAATATGCCTACTTGTATTTATTTCAATATTTGCAGTGTACCTATAAACAAAAAAATTACAAAAACAAGCGACAAAAAAACAAAAAAATACAAAAGCAAGCGACATAAACCTGCTTTGTTGAATGCTATCATACTGAATGAACATTTTTTTTTGTTTTGTTTTCTAAGTTGAGTATTTTTTTGACGTTCGTGTAATGTCTGTGTAAAAACCCGATTATCTTCGGGCCCTGGGGCTAAGTTGGCGATCATTGCTCTAAAGGCCCAACCAAGTCAACTTTGCAACGCAACGCAGAATGAAGAAAAGTAGCGTGAAACATTTTGTACAACCAGTCTACAAAAGTAAACGTATCATATGTTTTTGAATATTCATTGTGTAAACAACTCTGTTTTTCGGTTATTTTGTGAACAAAATAAACTACAGGGATGTTAAAAACTTACGCAGCTACGTAAAAATCTATTTTCTGTAGATTTCTGCGATACGCTACCTAGAATTTTTGTGTTAATAGCTAGATACACACATCTGCATAAAGCAGGTTGAAACAGCTGATTGCGATACGATGATTTTTAGTTGAGTGGTTGGGGCTTAAATATACGATTTTTTTTACCAAAAAAATTTCTGATTTTTTTGGATTGGAAACGAAATTCCAATCCAATTTCAACTTGAAATGGTTTATGAAAATGTAACGAAAAGAATTTGCTAAATGATTGATATTTCCGCTCTAAATTACATTTTTATATTCTTAAATAAATAATGAACGGCTTTAAGACTTGTTTTAAAATTCTTCTTATAAACTGGAGACGAAAATATTTTAATTTTGAAATCCAATTGCTGGATTTCATAAACAGATATCGACTACATAAACCTAATTTATTGGTTTTGTTGAGAATATGGTGCAAAACCAATCCGTGTTCGATTCTATAAACATGCAGAATATTTCCAATTTATCATATTATATGTATGCATTTTTATTTCTCTTTTAAATAAATTTGTAAATTCCTTTGAAATCTGTTTTTAAACACCATTCTTTTTTTATAGAGCTCTTATAAATCGATTTTTTACATATAAAATTCAATTAACAATAAAAAAATTTATTCAGAATCATTATTTAGTAAAAGTAAAAACAGTCTTTCCTAAATTACAATGTTTACCATATATTTTCCGAGGAATTCAATTGAACCAAATTATTGGTTATATCTCCGTTTTAAACAAATTTATGAATTTTAGTATCAATTTGTTGCAACAAAACATTTTGTCATATTTTCATAGAAAATCTTTATTTTAGAACATATTTTTCCATATGTATATTTTTGCAGATTTTAAACATAAAAGAAAAATCTTGCATATTTTGCTAGTGATTTTAAGTCAATTGGTGTACTTTAAAAAGGATCTTGGACTAATATTTTATGCTTTATAATACCCTATCCACTATAATTAAAAATTAAATAATTTTACTATCGATCTATGCAATTGATTTTGACAATTCAATTCAATGATCAGAAAATAATGACCGAAAAAACTAATGAAACTAATCGATTCGATTTTTTTACAAATAACATCCAGTACCATTTCGCGCGTTTTAATAAAGAAATCGTGTAAATCGTCATTAAATTAAAAAACAAAATCATATCAAGTTAATTTACTTTTGTGTACGCTATCATTTTATGGATTCATGCAATACCCGATTTATCACCACTTAGAGAAATCAACAGATTTTTTTATTTCCGCAATGCATTGCGTTTTTTGGTGGTTTTCAAAATAAAATTATATCAGCCTTATTTCAAATGTCATTGTCTTAACTAAAACCTGTAGTTTTTTAATTCAATAATGCTTTCAACATTTGCATTGCCGATTTAAACGATGATAAGTACGCAAATTTTCGAAAAGTCTAAACGTTATAAATAAAAAAACCGATTTGTATTAAAATAACCACATTTTAAGATATTCGTTTAGAAATTTCCATTTATTTCAATTTCATATTTTTATCTTTAAAAAGAAAAAATCAATTCTATTTAATTTTTTACAAGTTTTTTATTAAAAAAAGTACACTAAGCTTGTTTTAATAGAATGTCAAGTATTCAATTTGACTTACATTATGAAATAGTATATTAAAGACTTTAAACTCGTTTAAATTACACTTCTAACACGAAAAAAAATAATAATAACAACCAGCGTTATGATGAATAGACTTTTATCAATTTTTCTATAAAAAGGGAGGAGTCTTCCATAAATGAAGACAATATAAAAATTTACTTAAAATTATATAAAAAATGATAAAAGTCCTTTCGTGATGGTAAACAGGTTGTGAGGAAAAAAACCAATTACGTTCTCTCCCATAACAAAATCTCAAACATTTTGGAGGGTTGATTAGAGTGAGGCAAAAGTGGAAAAAGTTGGATTTTTCAAAAATGAAAATATATTAATGATAAATTAATAATGAAGCGTATGTGAAAATAAAAACACGAAGAAAACAAACTTATTGTTGTTTAACAGCCTTCTTGGGTTTAGGACTCTGTGTTTGTTTGGGACTGCTTTGTTTGCTGGGTTTAGGAGATGTTTTGGGGGTCTTCGTTTTGGGGGGAGATTTTTCTGTAATTTAAAATTAAAAAAATATATATAATGAATTGATATTAATGCAATTTTATATAAAACTTACGCAATGCTCTCAAAGTCTCCTGGGGCAACCATTCGTAGTCAATAGAGTTGTCATTGGCAGTACCAGTTTCAATGGTTTTCTTCGTGGCAGTGCGCTTACGTTTGCCTGAGGAGCCCAACAAATATTGTTGGCCAACAACCAACAACAAAACAACAATACCGGCCATCAAGACATACAAGAAGAAGGTTTCACCATCCAAACCCTCATCAACTTCGGAAATCAAAACAGTTTCATTGAAAACAGATTCCATGTATTGAACACCATTCGAGTCGCGATAGTTCATGGCTATGTTCAAACCGAAAGGACGACCAGCAAATTGATCAGATGGCATGAAAGAGTAGGAAATTGTGGCTTCAAGACCAGACTTTACTTCACGATTGTAGGCAACTGCTGAAAAGTTTTGGATGTAATAGTTAAAGTCCATGGGATAACGGAAAGAAGCTTCAACAGTTTCAACAACAAAATCGTTGGGACCCTTGTTGGTGAAACCAATTAAAAATTCAACGGGCTTTCCACCGGGTAAATCCATTTGTTGACCGGGAGTGTAAGTAGGTTTAGTGAACAGTAAAATAGTGTCGGCATAGGGTGATGTTGATTGCGTTGAGTCTGAGTCTTCATCAGCTTCGACATCTTCACCAGTTACAGCACCATCCTCACCATCAGCTTCAACAATGTCTTCCTCAACGACATCTTCAGCAAAAGCTGAGAATTTGTTGGCTAAAAAAGGCAAAAAGAGAAATTTTCCAATAAAAACTATGAGCCACTCTTACGAGATTTATGCCAACTCATTACTAACAATGAACTTGACCTAAATTGTAACAAAATTTTCTTGAATAACATAATTTTCATTCAAAATTTCATAAATCAAAGAAGTAAAACATTCAAATAATGTTGACGATAATAGAGATTGTCAGTCACTTCAATAACATCGTTCTTCGGTGCCACGTCAAAATACGTCGTTTGCTGCAGCAACAACAAAGCCGACAACACAGTATGAAAATGTCACATACCTACTGCACTTCTTTGATTTTTTTTATACAATTCACTTTAAAACAAAAATCTGTTTTTTAAACTTACGTGCATTAAAAGTACAAATAATAGTGGGTAACACCAACAACAATATTAGCATATAATTTTTCATTTTATGTTTATTTAATTTCTAAATTAAGACAATAAATTTTAAAAAATATTTCGCGGCTCGATAACAGTCTCCCCGTTCACGATGTGACGGCAGCGAAATCAGAAAAACGTATGAAAACCGAATGCGTAAAGAGAAAACACAAAACGAAGTATGGTTGTTGTTGTTTGATTTGGTACGAAATCGTATTACGTGTCAGAGACGTCAAATTGGGGTTTGTCAAATTGTAATGGAAGTGTTCGGAAGCAAAATTAATTATCTTTGTGAAAGTATCGATAGGATGATTCAAATAAATTAATTTTTATTTCTTTCACCAGGGGTTCCTAAATGGGGATCTGCGGACACCTAAAGTTACGCAGCTACATTGTAGAGTCCATGAAGAAGTCTGAACTTGTTTAAAAAAAAACTATTGGTTTTATAATTAAACACAAAAATGTTAGTTGTTTTTTCATATATTTGAATGTGTATAAAACTTCTCATATGTCAATATTCAGTTTATTAATAAAATTATATTGAATTTATTGTTTACACCATTGAGATGGTTGAAGTTTTTGAACGTCACTATGCCAATTATTTGAAGCTCCAAATTTTGGAAATTTTAGAAAAATATGACATAAATATAAATTAAAGTTTATTCTATTACAACCGTCAAAGCACTGTGCTTTGATCCCATGCAAGGATGGGACAAAAATAGAAGTTGTAGCAAATTGAAATTTGGTACGCATATTACTTTAGGCCTAGGATGAATAAATACGAACTTTTTAAAAAATCGACACAAATACACGCCTAACTCCCATATATCCTGAATATACCAAAATTTGTGGCAGCCAATAAGTCTGCTAATTTATTTTTTAATCGGAGTAGGGGCACGCTTACCTCCCATATATTCTGGAATCTTCTAAAATACTGGTCAAAACAGTATTAACATTTGCCATGGCCATTGGAAATAGGTTATGGGTTAGACAATATTTTTTAATAGGAGCAAGGGCATACCTAACCCCCAAGCCCTATAATTTTTAAATATTATTTTAATTTCTGCACCCATATTTTATTTTTGTGATTTTTATTTTTTCGAGCAAGAATAAGTGTTATTTTGTGATATTTATTTATTTTTTTTGAGCAGAAAAAAAAATTATTTTGTAAATTTTATGAATTGAAAAATCATATTTTTATGATTTATATTTTTGTAATTCAAAAATTGCAATTCAAAAATTCATAAAATTAAAAAAAAAATTATTTTTCAATTCATAAAAATCACAAAATGATTCTTATTTCTGCTCAAAAAAATAAAAATCACAAAATAATTTTTATTTCTGCTCAAATAAAATAAAAATCAAAAATAACTGTTATTTCTACTAAAAAAAAAAAAAAATAAAAATCACAAATTAACAGTTTTTTGCCCAAAAAAAATTAAAATTACAAAATAACTGTTATTGTCGGACTTTTATAATAAAAGTCATAACTGTTACGGTCCCTTGTTTTCAATAATTTATAAAATTTATAATTTCAGCTAAAAAATAAAAATCAAAAATAAGTTATTTTTTGAGCAAAAAACTAAAAGTCGAAAAACAATCATTATATTTTGAGCAAAAAATCAAAAATAATTGTTATTTTTTTGAGAAAAAAAATAAAAGTAAAAAAACAATCATTAAATCATGATTTTTATTATAAATCTCATAATCATTACGGTCCCCGAAAAAAATTGATTTTTACTTTTAGGATATAGGTATGCATTTATTGAGATCAAAATAAACTTTTCTTAGGATAAGTACTATGAATTAAAATACATAAAAGAAACAAAAATATAAAAACTAAAAAATAATCAGACTTCATTGATATTCAGTATTAAATCACATACAGTGGCTCAATAATGTAGTCAGACAAATATTAGGATGATATTAATCTTAATATTTTTCATATTAAAATTAACATAGTGATACTTTTTTTTATTAATTTCTATGTTTTTCTATTTCCTTCTAAAAACCAACAAGATTTTACTAAAACCCCGTTTTATTATGCAGTTTTTATTTATTGACATCTCTTACGCTACATCCAGACTAGCCTTTTTCTTGTTCGCACAAGAACAAAACGTCGGCAGAGCAACACACACAATTTTTTTCATTTTGTTTTCAGTGGGCAGAACATTTGTCGAACAAATCATAATTTGCGGTCCACACGAGCCTTTTTCATGCTCGCACATTGAACAAAATGTTGTGCGCACATGCATTTGGATAGTGTGGACCCAAGTTGTTCATGTTTTGTTCTTGTTCGCACACCGTTGTTCGCACAATTGTTCGAGCAACCATGTCTGCCATCAAACGTCATTTTGTATGCGGAAGAAGAGTCGCTGCATGTAAAAGTATCGAAGTGACACTGACGGCAAACAAAAAATTATGATTTGTTCGCAAATGTTCTGCCCACTGAAAACAAAATGAAAAAAATTGTGTGTGTTGCTCTGCCGACGTTTTGTTCTTGTGCGAACAAGAAAAAGGCTAGTATAGACGGTACGTAATTTTTCGTTTGCCGTCAGTGTTGCTTCGATACTTTTACATGCAGCGCCTCTTCTTCCGCATACAAAATGACGTTTGATGGCAGACATGGTTGCTCAAACAATTGTGCGAACAACGGTGTGCGAACAAGAACAAAACATGAACAACTTGGGTCCACACTATCCAAATGCATGTGCGCACAACATTTTGTTCAATGTGCGAACAAGAAAAAGGCTCGTGTGGACCGCAAATTAAAGCTTTAAGCCCAAATTACAATTACGCGTAGTCAGCAACAGTATCAGCAAAAATTATCAGCTGTTCACTGTAAGTACTGTTGCTGCCATTATAATTACAATTCAGCGTAAGCAGCCACAATTTACAACCACCATCTAGCTTTATTCTACTTGTGTATTTTAGCCTCTCATTTATTTGCTCACTCTTTTTGTCTCGCTCTGAATCTGAATGCAGCGCAGTGAATTTAGAAACAGGGCTAAATGAAACAGCACTGCAAACTGCTGCTGACCAAATGTAATCAACACCATAACAAACAAGCATACTAAATGATCAGCTGATTATGTCAGCACACACTGCTGCTGACTACGCGCTATTGTAATTTGGGCTTTATTAATCAAAAAAGTGTAACCCCTAGTCTCCACGCAGACATTTTTGTGTCCGCAATTGTCAAATTCTATCTCTCTTTTCAAAATGTTAGCAAAACAAAGATAAAAAATGCATTAATTTTTTTTAAAAGACAAATAAAAAATGCATTAATTTTTTTTTTAAAGGACAAATAAAAAATAAAAACCGAGAATAAAATAAAATTTTCCTTAAAAAAGACAAATTAAAATGTTTATTTCTCATGTTCGTTTTCTCCACCCCTTAACATAAAGTTGGAAATAAAAGCTTTTTCCTGTTATTCTGCCGACGTTATTTCTTGTGTTAAGAAAAAAAGTTTCTTCGTGGAGACGTAGAGTTAAATCTTAATTCTGAATTAAGAAATATGAATTTTTCATTTCATAATACTATTCCCAAAAATATAATTCAATAGCTTAATTCAAAGGCTTTTGTTTGAATAGAATTAATTCCTTATTGAATTAATTCATATAGAATTCATCCAATTTTTGTTAATTCAAATCTTTTCCAAAATGAATGAAAATATTTTTCTTTCATTCAATTTGTAATATTTTGTTTTTTAATCTTTTACAAAATGAATTAAAAAATATTTTCTAAAGCTAATTTGTAATAGATTTGAATTGAAGAAAATTTGAATGATTCAATATATTTTTTAAGCTTGAATTGTATAATTGATGAATGAATTCTTTAAGGAATTAATTCATAGCTGAATTAATTCAACTCATATAAAATACAAAGAATTTAATTCAATAAATTAAATTAATTTGCATGCTTTAAAGAATGATTAGGATAATAAATTTAATTTAATTTAAGAAAATGAATTAAAGAATTAAGCCTTTCAAACCTTTAAATATAACTTACGATGAAAAATGTCCAAAATATTCATACTTTAATAAAATACTATTTAAAATAAAATCATTACAAATTTTACTAAAATTTTAATTTCGCGAAAATGAAAACAAATTTTAAATTATTTTTTGTTTAATATGTAGTAGACATCGTTTTTCTATCATATGTTGTAATTTTTTGACAAAAAGTTAAAAACTATGTATACTGTCGATCGAAAACCATATTTTTTAAGGAATTTAAAAAATGTTCCAGCTCACGTAAATTAAATAATTGAACCGAAATATTTTGGGAATTAGCATAAAACATATCAAACTTCAATTCTAGAGGGGTACATTTGCAACTTTTTTGTTCCCATACAAGTCAAGGCACTGTAATGTATATAGATAAAACCAAATCTAATTCCATCTCAACGATGGTGGAGGGTATATAAGATTCGGCACAGCCGAATTTAGCGCTTTTACTTATTTTAAGTAATCTTGTTCAATTTTTTCAAACTCTTCTTGTAGTATTTTTTATTTTTTCAATTCGTTTTTCGAAGTAATTGTTTTTTTTTCGAATTTGTCGAACTAAATGATCCCATAAATTTTCAATGGGATTCAAATCGAGAGATTGGGCAGCCATTCTTGAACAACATGGGTTTTGTGTTTCGGGTCGTTGTCCTGATATAATTTAAATGCAAATAAATGCCAGATTACCGACACCCTTTGTTGAGATGCAGCCGAAACCATCACGTTCCGCATCCATGTTTTACGGAAGCAGTAATATTATTCCCTTTTAATTCTTAATTTGGCTTCCCACACACCATTGTTTTGTCGTCGCTTCCAAAAAGATCAAATTTGCTTCGAGCAAAATAACATCTTCCCACCAGTTTACATCTTTCTTTATGTGTTCCTTGGCAAATTTTAGACGGTGGTTTCTATTCTTCAAATTCAAAAAAGGCTTTTTGCGCGTAACTCGCCCGTTGAATTCTTGTTTTTTATAGTCTGACGTATTGTTGATTCTGATACGGCTTAACATAATTTCGCTTTGACTTCAGTCCAAATTTTATGAGCACTTAGGCATAGATATATTTAAATGAATATTAAAAATTAATAATAACCTAATAAAGTTTGATAACCGATTCTGAACGGTAAAAAGGTAACGGTAATTGTATTTTAGCGGTAACGGTATTCATAGTTATTTCCAGGGCAAGATTTTCAAGATTTTCGCTTGAAAGTAAGCTTTTGCATATTTTAAAAGTATTTAAAAAAAAATATTAAAAAATTTTTAAATTTGCATATAATGAAAACAAAAATTAGTTTTCTTAACAAAAACACCATTTTTTAGTGATTTTTTGGAGTTCAATAAAAATGATTTCAATTTTTTTTTTTTTTTTTTTCTTTTTTTTTTGTGTATTTTGAGTACATTGCAAAATTGGCATATAAATAAAAAATTTGTGGAAATAGTTTTTGAAAACGAAAAACAGTCCAAAAAAAAACACAATAAAACAGTGAGTAAACTAATTGAGCTTTTCCAAAAAATAATGTGTGCACAAATTTTTACTATTGGACTTGATAAATTTACTTTTCCTAAAATATGTATTTTTTCTCTCAATCTTATACATTTTCTTTGAAACATCCTGTTGTGGTGGTAATTATGTTGTATTACACAAAATACAACACTGTAATGGTGATTATAAATGACACTTTATTTATTTAACGAACATTGAACGAATCCAACAACAAATTTGCCAAAAATGAACGAAAATACGTTCTTTCTGTTTCCGGCTGTCACTTTGAGTGTGTGTCGCACGTGAATTTTTTTTTAAGAAAATCACAAATTTTATTAAATAAATATGGATAAACCAGTTGTTTGGGCACGTGTCATCAAAGTTTTGGGCCGTACTGGCTCCCAAGGTCAATGTACACAAGTTAAGGTTGAATTCCTTGGTGAACAAAACCGTCAAATTATCCGCAATGTTAAGGGACCCGTGCGTGAAGGTGATATTTTGACATTGTTGGAATCTGAACGTGAAGCCAGAAGACTTCGCTAAGACTAGATGTTTTAGGGGAGTATCAAGTTTAATTAACGCTTTAAATTTATTTACAAACATTAAAAAGGTATTGTTAAAATTGTTGCAATTTTAGTGCATTTGTTTATGGCTAATTTAAATTTGTTTTGATTTATTTTAGATATTCGCATGCAACAAAAAAAAAATGACGTTTGGGGAAATTCTGCTTTGAACTTTATGGACTATTTTTTTACATTACGCTATGAAAAAAATGCTGTGAATATAACAAAAATAAATTTAAAGCCTTATGAAGGCTTGGTAAATTAGATATAAAAACCAATTTAAAAAGTGTTTGTGTTAAATGAAGTGAACAAATTGTTTATTTTTTTTTTTTTATAACAATACAAAATATTACATATGTATGTAATATGAACGGAAAATATTAACATTGTTAGACAGTTGGTAATCTCAAAAAATTCAGCATGCTGATTTTGGTCGGAGGCACTTGCAGTACGCCAAACCCACATTTAGGTATTCTTCGAAGTCTTCAGATAGTTCTATTTGTTTTTTATAGTTTTCTATGCTTTCTATTTTAAATGGATCAAACTGATGTGATGAATATCTCAGCTTCAGAATCCAGGCATGAAAATATTTAAATAAGTCACTAATTAATTCTATAAAGTAGGATATAGGTTTGTGAAATGCATCTCCAATTATAAGGGGACTTTCAATATTCATATCCAATTGAGCGCAGAGATTTTCAAAAAGTATGTAGGATTTCCGAAGTTCAGCTATAGAGTTGATTATACGACAACTAGATTGTAATTATGAGAATAAAATAAAAAATATTTGAAAAAGATGTAGCATACTTAGAATTCCGTATTTGCTTTAATTTATCTGTGAATTCTTGTAGTAAAGTATCCTCTGCCGGGCCAGTATATATTTCCGGGTAGCGACAGCAAGGGCCGGTGCTAAAAAGAAGAAAACTTCTGTGGTATCTGTCATTACATTAATGTTTAACTCACCTCTCCAAAAGAATGTATCTTTGTGATAAAACCCACATTCTTGCTACCAATTCCTTTTGCAACTGCAGTTCATTTTTCATTAGTGCATTGTGGTCCCGAAATTCTTTTTCTAAAACTAATAGTTGGTTTAAAGTTTCATCTTCGATTTGGAAGTGATGCTTTTTATCTTCACTAATTCCTTGTATAGATGCCGTCATATTTATATTCTATTTGCTATTTCTATTGAATTTGTAAATTACAAAAATATAAAATGTCTTGTTTATGTTTATTTTGGTTTAAATTTAAGGTTATTTTTAAAGTGCTGCCAAGCTTCAAGTTTAATAGGGTGTGTCGTTTAAATTTTTTTTATTTATTTTTTATTTTTTATGAATTTTTAAAAAATACCCATCAAACAAAATCTGTTTGATGACAACAAACATGTCGATTTTTACACGTACTTGGGTGGTTCAAGCCAAATTCATTTAACGCCCTGGGGTCCAAATTACTCCAAATTGCATTTAAAAAGCACACAATGGAAATTTTGGAGGCATTTGAGGCTAAAAGACCGTGTAAAAGTTATTTCTGATGCAGAAAAAAATCATCATTTCCCACGCAAAACTGGTCGAAGTATAACTAACTTTAATTTTGTTAATGGTTTTTTTTATTAAAGTATAAAAAGTAAATGTTGTTAATCTCGAATTAAAAGAAAGAATTTCTTTATAAAGTTTCAATTGTTATATTATTTATTGCTAAAGTTAATATAGTATTTGTATAAAATATATTATTTCCGTTTTTTTTTTATTTTTTCTTGTAATACAACATACAACATGTAAGTAGATAATAATTATATATAAAAACTGTTTTATTACATGAGTTAAATAAATGATTTATAGATTTATTAACTGAACTGTTTATTTGTTTGCATTATAAATGCAAAAAACTCCAACCAAAAATATTGTCCACGTAATGCCAGTACATTGTATATGTTGTAAAGAATAAAATTCGGAAGCGTAAAATATGATACTTAAAATTAAAATAGTTATATTTTTATAAACATCGAAATCTATTTGAGATTTGAAGTTAAAAAATGCATATTTGTGCATATTTTCTACACATTAATATATAAGAATGCATAAATTTGTTGGTTTTTATGTACAAATTCATGTTATTTTTGTATATTTCTGTGCATATTATACCATTTTTTCGTGCTTTTTCAAGCGCATATTTCAAGGAATAGTTTAGATTTTGTTAAAAAAATTTCAGTTCACCCAAAATTGGCCATTTCCAAAAGTTTGTTAGGGAGTAGCAACTAAGAACTGTTTTTTCGTTAATGATAATCCCATTTCTCAATTCCTGGGACTGTCCATTATTAAAACCCGTTTTCGGATTTTGTGTTCAAGGAATAGTTTAGATTTTGTATTAAAATTTCAATTCACCCAAATTTTGCAATTTTCAAAAGTTTGTTAGGGAGTATCACCTAAGATCTGGTTTCTTTCGGGAATGACAGTCACATTTCTCGATTCCTGGGACCGTCCACTATTAAATCCCGTTTTCGGATTTTGTGCTCAAGGAATAGTTTAGATTTTGTTATAAAATTTCAGTTCACCTAAATTTTGCAATTTTCAAAAGTTTGCTAGGGTGTAGCATCTAAGATCTGTTTTTTTTTCGGGAATTATAGTCACATTTCTCGATTTCTGGGTCTGTCCACTATTAAAACTCGTTTTCGGATTTTGTGCTCAAGGAATAGTTTAGATTTTGTTAAAAAATTTCAGTTCACCCAAATTTGGCCATTTCCCATGATGCAACTATAACAGGTGACAGTACGAAAATCGCTGATAATTTTTTGCCGTCGTCTATTTTTACTATCAGGGTACACTAAACAGGTATAATCGTCGCGGCAACAAATACAACAACCCAACTTTTTGCCTCTCTTTCGTGTAGTTTATGTGTCAAAAACAACTGATTACTTTGAGTCTACATTAGACAAATTTTTATCAAGACAAACGTCAAAATGAACTCGAATTTATGGAAGGTGGCAACAATTGTGCAAAAACAACAATATGGCGAATTCATTAATGTTTTTTATGTATGCAGTTTGACAGCTGCAACAACCAAAAATAATAATCAGCTGTTTAACTGAGGCTACCTTGTACAGATTCGCACCGATTTTGACGTTTGTCTTGATAAACATTTTTCTAATGTAGACTCAAAGTTAAAATACATTGCAAAATATACAATCTTATTTTTTTGTTACTAAATGTATACAATAAAATGTAAACAAACTTTGACAGATCTCATACACAAAAACAAAATCAGCTGGGCCGACGATTATACCTGTTTAGTGTACCCTGTTTACTATATTACTGTTTAAAGTTGTTTACATTACTTTGAGTCTACATTAGAAAAATTTTTATCAAGACAAACGTCAAAATTTTATCAAGATAAAGATTTGTCTAATGTAGACTGAATTTGTCAGTATTATTGCAGTGTTAAAAGAAAATTGTCAACGCTCGAGCTCTGACAACGTTGTCTTGATAATGCTTGGTAAAAGACGCCATCTTGATTGTTGTTGGTACTTTTTGCATGGTTTATTATGACATACGTTTTCCCCTATAATTGATAGAGATAAAAAATTATCTGCAACTCAAACAAAAATTTGACGTTTGTCTTGATACAAATTTCTCTAACTTTGACTTTGAGTCTACATTAGACAAATTTTTATCAAGACAAACGTCAAAATCGGTGCGAATCTATACAAGGTAGCCTCAGTTAAACAGCTGATAATTATTTTTGGTTGTTACAGCTGTCAAACTGCATACATAAAAAACATTAATGAATTCGCCATATTGTTGTTTTTGCACAATTGTTGCCACCTTCCATAAATTCGAGTTCATTTTGACGTTTGTCTTGAAAAAATTTGTCTAATGTAGACTCAAAGTATTTTTGTTCGCATTTTTTCATAGTATAATAATAAAGTATACTCGTAAGACCAGCTGTTTTACAATTTTTTCATTGGCAAACCTCGCGGTACTGTCAAATTGTTTTTGTATTCACATGTAAAATATTTTTTGAATTTTTTTCTCTTGCTCTCTTTCGTTCTCTCATTTTTCCGTTCAAAGCATTCTGACATTGTGGGCAGTAGTTTTACACTAACAAAATACAAGCAATTTTTGTTTTTTTAGATGTGCGAGTACTTTATTATTTTACTATGGCATTTTTTATGTAAGCAAACGCACATTCGCAAAGTAGCTCAGGGTTGAGGAACAACTCTCGTGTCGTTGTAATTATTTCTTAAGTACAGCCAGCGGGCTTTTGTTGCTTGGCCTTCGGGAATTTTGCGTCCCACCCCGCATTGACAAAATGTTTGTAGTCGGCTAACTGTATCGCATTACGGCTTTTCGAAACTTACATTTGTCACATGCAATCGATTTTGGTAACCTAACTTTTATATTTGATGATTGGTGGAGGACCAGATAAAACTCGAAGGATTGATATTGGTAGAGACCATTAAGCTCAGGGAGCTGAATTGAAAAACTCTAGCTTTCTATACGAAGGTATAGATCGAGTGGATGATTTGCGAAGGAGGCTTCTGTTAGATGTACACCCTGGCAATATGTTAGCTGAATGCTACGCCATTTAAATTCAAATGACAAAAAAAAAAAAAAAATAAACGCTCGTGCAAAAAGTTTTCTGAAAGTTTGTTGGTGTTTCCACTTGTCGGTTTGATTTCTTCACACAGGTCTTATAAGGTTACCTGATTAAAATTATTTTACCATGATGTAGATTTATAAATGTGAAAGTATGAAAGCATACGTTAAGGCGAAAATTTTATTATTTGTCGGTAAGATGATGAAGGTATAAAAGTTACGGCACAGCCTTTTTTTAACTTCATTATTATTATTTTCATGTCTAAACAAGGACAGAAAATAATCATTATTCTTAAAAATTTCAACAAAATACATATAGAAATCTTCAGAACAGGTTCTGTCGAAATCCGGAATGATTTTTATTTTTTTTAATGATTATTTTTGATTTTTATTTTTCCGCTGAATTTTTAATGATTATTTTTGATTTTTATTTTTTTTCTTATGATTATTTTGGATTTTTATTCTTTTTTTGCCCAAAAATAATGATTATTTTTGATTTTTACTTTTTGTAAATCATAATTTTAAAAATAAAATATTCAAATAATCTTACATTTTTATTGAATTTTGCATCAAAAGATTCTACAGCAATTTTTAAGTAAAAATTCATTTTAATTTAAACTATAGTTTCTCAATATCGTTATAAAAATTTTAATCTAACATGTTTTATGAGCATTAATACATTCATCCCTTCTTATTCGAAAACATACGTTAAGGCGAAAATTTTATTATTTGTCGGTAAGATGATGAAGGTATAAAAGATACGGCACAGCCTTTTTTTAACTTCATTATTATTATTTTCATGTCTAAACAAGGACAGAAAATAATCATTATTCTTAAAAATTTCAACAAAATACATATAGAAATCTTCAGAACAGGTTCTGTCGAAATCCGGAATGATTTTTATTTTTTTTAATGATTATTTTTGATTTTTATTTTTCCGCTGAATTTTTAATGATTATTTTTTATTTTTATTTTTTTCTTATGATTATTTTGGATTTTTATTCTTTTTTTGCCCAAAAATAATGATTATTTTTGATTTTTACTTTTTGTAAATCATAATTTTAAAAATAAAATATTCAAATAATCTTACATTTTTATTGAATTTTGCATCAAAAGATTCTACAGCAATTTTTAAGTAAAAATTCATTTTAATTTAAACTATAGTTTCTCAATATCGATATAAAAATTTTAATCTAACATGTTTTATGAGCATTAATACATTCATCCCTTCTTATTCGAAAACATTGGCAATTATTTAAGCATTCTACTAATTCTGATTCTTTATTAGATTTAATCAAATTCATGTAATCCTCTATGGATACAGAATCTCCAGGATCTAAAATTTGGGCCCAACACTTTAGCCTACATAAATTGCAATAAAAGTAATGAATTAAGTCGTTCAAAATATTTCTAATATAAGACAAAGATTTCATAAAGTAATTGCCATTTATAAACGGACTTTCAATGCTCACATCAAGCTGTTCACATCGTCTATTTAATTCAATTTGGCAAGTTCGTATATTATCCATAGACTGGGCTAAAACACAACTGATAAGTACGCAAAATTAGAATAAATTTATGTTACATGTATAATAATTTTATACTTTGAATTATTGAGTTTTCTTAAACTTGAGTGAAAACTACATAGAGCCATTTGTTCAGTTTGTAATGAAACAATTTCAGGATAAGGTTTAACACATACTCCGCTACTAAAGGTATAAAAATGTGAAAGTATAAATGAGAAAAGAAACAAATATTTAGTATTTCAAATTGTACCCCGTTAAAATTAAATATCTTTGAGATTCGATCCACATGTTATTTATTAAAACTTTTTGCATTTTCATTTCCTCTTCTGTTAATTGCTGGTGATCTTTTAAAAGTTTCTCTAGTTGAAGAATATATTCATGTACATTTTGTTCCAGATAATAATCACATTTGGTATATAAAGTTTGGCAATCTTTAAAATTTATAATTTGTTTCCTGGACATATTTTCCGCATATAATTTACAATATTTAGAATTTTTAAGTTCCACATCTTGTTTGGGATATGTTGTATTAAATTTCCAACAAAATACACAGTCCATATCCATATTAGGTATTTTATTTTAAAAAGATTTATTTTATTTAAAAATAACTGTCACTCACTTGTTTGCTAAGTGACAAGACTTCCTTATTAGAAAAGTGCTTCCAAGTTTTATTTTCACCGGTTATCAATCAGCTGTCCATTTGTTTACTATCCCACAGGAAAAAGAGTCTCTAGATTTTGTTACAACAAAATTTTGTAATTTTGCCAACTTTTTCTTTTGCATAATAATTAACCAAATAAGATATTCAACATTGATCTTACTACAAAATGGTTTTTAAATGTCAAGAGGATAGCTTTCTAAAAGAAGTAAGTAAAATTTATAAATTAAATGAAAAATCAGAGTACAAAAAGAAAATCAATATTTATATATAGTTTACAACAAAAGTGGTTTCCTGCGAATTTGGTTTATTGAAATGGTGCCCCCCTGGTTCAAATGACACCAAAGAATTACATGGGTATAATGTTATTTGTGAAGACACAATAATATTTCCTGAAGGTGGTGGACAGCCATGTGATTATGGCACCATCAATGGACTTCCCGTACGTAGCGTTATACGTAAAGGCAATGATGCAGTTCACTTTGTAGAATCTGAAACTGGTTTCGAAACGGGAACAGAAGTAAAACAATGTATTGACTGGGAAAGACGTCTAGACCACATGCAACAACATTCTGGACAGCATTTAATTACAGAACTGTTTGATAAAGAGTTTAATTATGATACCACTTCCTGGTGGTTAGGGAGTGAAACATCGTATATTGAACTTAATACAAAACATTTAATTAGCCGAGAGTCTTTGGACTTAATTGAAGAAAAGGCCAATAATATAATAAGAGAGGGAAAAGAAGTCAATGTTGTTGTTTTGGACCCAGAAACTTTACTAGAGGTTTGTATTATCATATGTATATTAGAGGTTAATATTTTTTCTCAATGCTGAATTTTAATTAAAAATTTAAATTTTAGTAACATTTTAAGCATTTATACGAAAAAAAAATATAATTTTTGCAAAATTGTTTTTGAAAAAAGTAAAAAATTGTAAGTACACAATGGTGTATGATACCCTAAACCATTGTGTATTTACATTAAAGTGGTACTAAAAAGAGAATCTTATATGGAAATTATGGCCAATTGTAGAACGAACTGAAATTAAGTTTTACATTTACACTTATTTTCCATGTCGTTTTTATTTTCAAAATATTTTTAAAGTTGTCTAGAGTCCAAAAACCTGTATACGTTGACTTTAAGTTAGGTTAAGTTGAAAAGGGTGGCGTATTCACGCCTCCACCCAGAGACCAATAACGGCCCATTTTGATCCCTTTAAAAAATAGAATAGTTCATAGATAAAAAAAAGGAAGAGTAGAACCTAATCCCTATGATATTAACAAGCCCTTTGCTCGTAACCTCATCTAGTTCATGCAGTGTGTCGTTTCTAAATCACTTCATGCTTCGTCGCTGAAGCCCTGACCTGTGATCATTCCTACCATGATTCTCATACTACTACGACTCATACCCAGAAGGTGTTCCGAATCTGACAGTTTGAGACTATGCCATAATGCTCTACATACCCTGCAGTCCGTTCTGTCCCTCCAGGCTCGATTCGTGTTGTCCAGAATCCACTCCCTTATGGCCCTAATATAGGACCCAATTGGAATCCTAACAGATGTCTCCACGAAAGACCAATCCAGCTCCGAGCCATTGCGAGCCAGCTCATCAGCTACTTCATTGCCGAGAATGTAGCAGTGTCTCGGAACTCAACAGAGTCTTATTTTATAGACATTCATTAGTCTTCTCAATTCCCTCTTGCACACAAATATCAATCTGGACCTAACATAGTGACTTTTCAGGGCCAATAATGCTGCCTGACTGTCAACATATATTGTGATCTCAGAATTCCGTCCAACATTTTCCTCTAGCAACCCCGTTGCTTTATAAATGCCCAGAATTTCTGCTTGGAAAACGCTACAACTGTCAGACAACTTATATGATCGTCTGATATCAGTTCCCAGAAAGTAGACCCCCGCTCCAGTACTCCGTCCGTAAAGACAACACAACCTCCATGGAGCTTTTCTACTCCAACCCAGAGGTCCTTGTCAGGTATTTTAATAGCGGGATTAGCCCCGAAGTCAATTATGATCCCGACATAATCCGTAGATTCGCCCAAGGATAGTGTCCGACCATTAAATTGAACCTTATCGAGTATGCTAGCATACCCCGCTCTGAAGTTCCCTAATAATAATAGTTCCTTCAATCTAAATAGACTACGAACAGCCATCCCGTTCACAAGCTTCTCAATTGGGAGTAAGTGGAGAATGATGTCCAGTGCCGCCAGAGGTGTACTTCTCATGGCGCCAGAGATGCCAATTAAAGCACATCTCTGAACTGAATACGTTCTTTTACTTACTACCTTCCACCAGACTGAACAGCCATAAGTAAGAATCGGTCTTACAACCGAAGTGAAGATCCAAGATACCACTAACGGCCTAAGGCCCAAATTCTTACCTATAGAGTTTCTGCAGGTGTAATAGGCATTAAGTCCCCTCTTGACCCTCTCCTAAGTATTCCTCCTCCAAGACAATTTACTGTCTAAATAAACACCCAGGTATTTAACCTCAATTGACAATTCAAACCATGATATATGATTCAAACTACATCCCATTCAATACTGGTAAGCTAAAAGGCTCCACCTTATATCTCCTGGTAAACAAGACCAACTCAGTCTTCCCTGGATTTACCCCTAATCCTTTACTATTGGCCCAAAGAGACAATTCCCGTAGACCTGATTGCATGACCTCACTGATCGTAGGTAGAAATTTGCCCGAGACCTGTATAACTACGTCAGCTGCGTAGGCTACAATTTTCCGTCCCCTTGCATCGAACTGTTTAAAAATGACGTTCACGGCTGTCATAGTAATGGAGAAAGGACCTCTCCTTGCGGTGCGCCCCTCGTCACAAGCTTCCTCATACAAGTGTCCCCCATACTCGAGTTGATAACCCTACTGCTTAGCATTAGGCCCCTTCAATGTCGAGAAATGCTGCCATGGTATATTCCCTATGCAGCAAACCTTGCACTCTCACTCTCCCATCTGTTCCCGGTGATTTTTATGGCCCAAATGTGCTCACCGCCCATGTAACTTTGTCTCTAGTAACCATCTCCCTAATTGTGTCGTTAACCCTCTCATCCGAGCCGGATCCGTGTAGGTTATCACTGACACTACCTGATCGCGGCTCAGACTCAATATCACTACAGCCTAGAAAATGCGTCTCATAAGTAAATTGAGGGACTTGGAGCTAGACTCTGTCCACGAATTGTCCGCACGTTGTATATATCCAGGTGCCACAGGGTCCTTGGATAATACCCGCCTAAATCTAGACAGCTCGTTTACAGAGTCCAAGGACTCACAGAAATTTACCCATGATGTCCGTTTCGCTCTCTTTATGTCCCTCTTATACCTTGCAAAGCTATCCCTATAGCTGTTCCACTCACTTTCTTTACCTGATAGCTTGGCCCTATTAAACAGCCCCCTAACTGTAGACCGCTGGTCCCTAAGTTCCCTGGTTCACCATCTCGGTTGTTTACGTTTGCCCGGATACACTACCGGACAGCTGAACTCAAAACTATTTCTAACTAGATTCGTGAACACTACTGCCTCGATACCCTGAGGCGAATTCCTCCAGCTCTCAGTATCCCTTAAATCCCTACACACTAACTCACTAAAAGACTTCCTATAGGGCTTTCCCTTTGATCCTACAAAATCTAAACTGAAGGATATAATGTTGTGATCCAAAAAGGAATAGTTAATGTCTACCCCTCGAGTCCCTAACGAACAGTGATGCAAATTTATTAGTCGTCCGTTAGCATGTCCGTTTCTCTCCTGTCGCCCAGCGACCGTTCGTCATCAATCGTCCGGTTTGCTTTAAACTTTGAATTGTCAATTTTCATCCCACGAGTATGCCAGTAAACGGAAAGACCATCTAGCGCAGTGACGGCGTGCGCGGATTACAACCAACCCGTGCCATAGGCGTTGGAGGGGAGTTGATAGCTGGTTTAGGCACCAACTAACCATTCAGGTCCTCAGCACTGCTGCCTACCACCTTGACATTTAAGTGCGCTAAATTTATTTGGTCCGCGAGAGTCTGTAAAGTCCTAGGATCGGATATAATACACATGATACGAACCCTCAAGTAATGGGCCAGAATGCACCATTTGATAATGTTCATATCATGTGCCTTACAACCAATCCCCCTGATCCGCCACCTGCGAACGCGTCCGATAGGAGTAAATGTAGTAGAAGACTCCCACGGATGCGTTCCCTTTGTTAAACTCAGAGTTTATTATCTTTTTATTCTACATATATTCCTAGTGTATATAATTTAAATATTCTATATTATTTTTTAAAGATGGATGGTGTAAGAGCTCCTCGAGGTTTACCCAAAGATTGGGAAGGTCCTGTGCGTGTAATATGCATAGAAGGACAGCGTCACAATATGTGCTGCGGAACTCATGTCAGCAATTTATTTCAATTACAAGGCGTAAAACTGTTATATGCTGAGAAAAATAAAAACAGTGTCATTGTTCACTTTGTGGTGGGTCAACGTATACTAAAACGTTTAGGGGAATCCTTCCAAAGAGAACAACAGCTTAATTTGGCTTTAAAGTAAGTATAAAATATAAGATAATTGAATTACAACTACTCCCCTAACCAATGTCGTTAAAATACGGAAGAATTACTCTTTTAGAACAAAAAAAAAAAAATACTTTCAACTTTACTCATAATAATTAATTAAATTATTCAAAGTGTCTATTCTGAACAATATTTGACTTTTTAAATAATTAAAATTTTTTATCATTTCCATTCACTTAGGGGTGGACCTCAACAACACTTGGAACTAATACAAAAAATGCAAAATAATGTGAAAGCTGTCAAAAAATCGTTCCAAAAACTTTTAAAAGACTTTGCCATTGCAGAAGCAGAAAAATTGGAAAATATGCCTAGGCCTTTGCCTAAATATTATAGTCTACATCGCAAAGATGGTGTTGAACCAGATTTTATCAACACGTTCCTAAGACATGCCCCGGTTGAAATATCACTATATTTTGTTACCGTATCTGAACCAGCTGTGGGCAACCAACCCGGCAAAGGTCATATGGTGTTAAGGGGCGAACCAGAACTTGTACAAAATTTTGGTCCCAAGTTTCTTAGTATATTAGATGGTAAAGGCAACGGTAAGGAAGGAAGTTTTCAGGGTAAAATTTGTGACATCGATAAAATTCCAGAATGTGAAGCCATGTTGGAGGAATATTTTAAAGCCCTTAAACCAAAAATTGTTGATAAGGAAGCTCTGCATGAAAAATTCAAGGGTGAATTTATTCATAACAAAAAAGGCAGCAAGCTAAATTGATTTCATTGAAACCCTTTTACATCACAAATTATTTCTGGTACAATAAGTTTCTTCAATTTTTTCAACTATAACATTAAAAAACTTTTGTTGATTTTTTATTATTAAAGTTTTAATTAAACAAATTTATTAAAACTAGTTTTTTTTCGAAATTATCACAAATAATTAACATCAAAATTGTATAGCTCATACTTTAAACGCCAGAATTGATTCCAAAATCCTATATCTATTATGTGCTCATGGAAATCCCAATAAGTGACTTTTGTGTATTTACATTGTGCCGGGTAGGTACAATCATCTTTATCATACAAATCCTCCCACAAAATTGTAAATATACCCAAAGATAAAAATCTTAGACGATTTTGATTAATATCACCCTGTAAGCGTCTTATATAAGCGGTTGATTTTGGATTTTGTAGAGACGGGTGTACCATTATCATATCATTGCTGGCTGAACGAAATTGTTTATGGAAATCTTCTTCGTCGGGATTTCTTTTGCAACACTGATACAAACCATAACCACTAATGGCATAGAATGCAGCTTTACGTGGTTTTTCTCTTGACTCTTTTACCAAACCCACTGCAACATCTTTATAATCGGTGAGGAGGCCTTTCCAATAGTTGGCCCATTTTTCTACCACCGTACCTTTAAAACGTTCTGGCAGGGTGAATGTATTATTTACTTTTGTACCAATGCTGGCTATACGGGAACCAAATGAAAATAGCCGCATAGTGCTTACAAGTTTATTATAAATGCAGTTAATTTTTATTAATAAATCTTAAATTTTTGCTTAATTATTTAACATTTCCTGGTGTTTTTGTTATCGAGAACGCACTACTAAAAACAGCTGAACCTGCTTAGACAAACTTAGCAGCACTTTTGCCTTTTCTAGAGTTGTCGGACTTTTCAAAATTCTCCGGAAAATTTATATAAACATTTTTGAAGAGTCGCAAAGTTTCCTTGATTTCAATTTCATAATATTATGTTCAGACCTAATACATTTTTACTTGTTTTTTTAAAAAACACGATAAGTTTATACTATTTTCACATATAAAGGTTTTTTGAAAAACGAGTCGTTTTCTTAAAAAACACAAACAAATTGTCTTGTTTTTTTATATATTTCAGAGCCAGAAAACATCTCGATGCGAGTTGTTTAATTATATAATACAATAAAAACAAACTAAATTTCCATACAGGGAAGCAATTTTTAGTACATAGAAATTTGTTAAAGAATTTGAAGAAATTGTCAAACAGTTTAAAAACAAAAGTTAAAAATTATGAATGAAATTTATATTTCTTCATAAATTTTATTTGCTTAAAAATTTTATTTTTTAAATTATATTATGTTCACATACACAAGTTTTTGACTCGTTTTTTGGGAAACACAATGAAATTAAACATCACTGTTCACATATCATTTTATTGTGTTTTTCCTTTTGGTCTGTTTTTCGTCTGACAAAATATTTTCACAAATTTTGTATTTAAATAAAAATTTCACATACAAACACTTTTTAATTCAAAAAATAAAATTATTAAGCAAATAAAATTTATGAAGAAATATAATTTTCATTCATAATTTTTAATTTTTGTTTTTAAACTGTTTGACAATTTTTACAAATTCTGTTTTCAACAAATTTCTATGTACTAAAAATACTAAATATTTCTTCCCTGTATGGAAATTTAGTTTGTTTTTATTGTGTTAAATAATTAAACAAGTCGAATCGAGATGTTTTCTAGCTTTAAAAATATATGAAAAAACAAGTCAATTTCTTTGTGTTTTTTAAGAAAACGACTCGTTTTTCAAAAAACCTTTATATGTGAACATAGTATTAGAAAGTGTTTGTATATGAAATTTTTATTTAAATACAAAATTTGTGAAAATATTTTGTCAGGCGAAAAACAGACCAAAAGGAAAAACTCAATAAAATGATATGTGAACAGTATTGATTAAACTCATTGTGTTTTCCAAAAAACGAGCCAATAACTTGTGTATGTGAACATAATATTAAGCATCGCTGTTCACATATATATGGCCTGTTTTTCGTTTGCTAAAATATTTTCAGAAATTTTGGATTTAAATAAAAATTTCACACACAAACATTTTCTAATTCAACAAATAAAATTTTTAAACAAATAACATTTATGAACAAATAAATTTAATTCATAATTTTTATTTCTTTGTTTTTAAACAGTTTGACAATTCTTACAAAATCTTTTTTAAAAAATTTTCTATGTACTAAAAATACCAAAAATTTCTTCCCTGTATGTTTTTATTGTGTTAAATAATTAAACAACTCGAATCGAGATGTTTTTTGGCTTTGAAATGTATGAAAAAACAAAACAATTTGTTTGTGTTAATGAGAAAACGTCACGTTTTAAAAAAAACTTTATATGTGAACATAGCATTAGTTATAAAAAAATACGTATTTAATTATTATTTTATATAAATTGATATATGTCGAAATCTTGAAATTTTTAAAACATTATTTGATATCTTAATAAATATTTTTAATTAGTAGTTTAATTTTATAAAATTTTGTTCAAAATAGAAATAATAATATTTTCCATAACGTCGAGTCTATATTACTTTGGGTCTATATTAGACAAATTTTTATTAAGACAAACGTCAAAATCATTGCGAATCTATACAAGGTAGCCTCAGTTAAACAGCTGATTATTATTTTTGGTTGTTTCAGCTGTCAAACTGCATGTATTAAAATATATAAAAAATAAACAACATATTGTTGTTTTTGCATAACTGTTGCCACCTTCCATAAAATCGAGTTCATATTGACGTTTGTCTTGATAAGAATTTGTCTAACTTTGAGTCTACATTAGACAAATTTTTATCAAGACAAACGTCAAAATTTTATCAAGATAAAGATTTGTCTAATGTAGACTGAATTTGTCAGTGTTATTGCAGCGTTAAAAGAAAATTGTCAGCACTCGAGCTCTGACAACTTTGTCTTGATAATGCTTAGTAAAAGACGCCATCTTGATTGTTGTTGGTACTTTTTGCATGGCTTATTATGACATACGTTTTCCCCTATAATTGACAGAGATAAAAAATTATCTGCAAATCAAACAAAAATTTGACGTTTGTCTTGATAGAAATTTCTCTAATATAGACTCGACGTAATGTAGACTCAAAGTTAGAGAAATATGTATCAAGACAAACGTCAAATTTTTGTTTGAGTTGCAGATAATTTTTTATCTCTGTCAATTATAGGGGAAAACGTATGTCATAATAAACCATGCCAAAAGTACCAACAACAATCAAGATGGCGTCTTTTACGCTGACAATTTTCTTTTAACGCTGCAATAACACTGACAAATTCAGTCTACATTAGACAAATCTTTATCATGATAAAATTTTTACGTTTGTCTTGATAAAAATTTGTCTAATGTAGACTCAAAGTAACACACTTTTTGATTGAGTATAATAGAAAATGAAATTCTGATATTAATACAAAGTATTATAAAATAAATTTAATAAGGTTTTGTATCAAATTCCCTTAAAAAATATTTATATTTTATTATATACATATATATATTTATGCTGCCTACAAGTGGCTTCTGTAATTTAACGGCGTTAAAAATATTAGCAATCTTTGTACTTAAATAAAGCGTGCATAAAATGTGTTTCCAACTTTGATAGATTTTTGGCGGTTTTCCACTATCAAAATTTTATATACTGTAATAAGCTTGCAAACTAATGGCTTTAATATGTTAAAATAAACAAATACATAATGGTTTTTATGTTTATAACAAAAAATAAAAACAAAACTAATTCTAAAACATATTTAATTCATGTTATATGAATACTTTTTAAGAGCTTTTACAATAAATTTCTACGAGTTATGATTAAAAAATACTTGACATCACTGTAAACAAATATTTGTAAACAATCACTTTCTTACTATTTTTTTTATTTGTTTCTTTTAATAATTAAGAAAATATTAATTTAAAAATGCCCAAGCGGGTTCTAAAACATCATTTGGCACAGGCTGCTAAAATTCGAAGAAAGTCCATGTTAATTGATGATCCTTCAGAATTGTCTGCCTTACAGGAGGATGAAGATGAAAACAAAAATAAGAAATCCGATCAGAAATCAACAAAACATATGCAATATTTAAAATTAAATAAAAATAATGAAGTTGAACGTTTACTTTTGTACAATAGTAAGGCGTTACTTTATCATGTTGATCATTGTGACTTTCCAGCCTTTAATGTTGGCATGTGGCCACAGGAAAGTAATGAAGAGTTAGCTAATTATCCATCTTGTGCCCTTTCTATACCACGACCTATATTTGTGGCTAATAAGCAGAGTGAAAAAATTGATATTTGTTATAAAAGACCAATGGCGGCAGATTTTCATAAATCACGTATGAAGCACACCAGGACAACATATCTAACTGCTTTGAAGAGTGAGTAGCTTTAAAATGTCGAGCCCTAACCGAGAAAATGTCGTAAAAGCAAAACACAAAACCACATGAGAAGCATTGTTAATGCTTTTAGTAAGGGAAATGTAACGATAAAAATGCTTTCGCCAAAAATCTGAAACGGCACTTGATACTTCAATGGAATTTTGACAGATGTAGTAAATTACTCTATATTTTCGTCATCACCGACGTTTTGGCGGAGAGGGCTCGATACACTACATGAATATAGTGCATAATTGACTTATGTTGTTATTAATTTACAGGCAATAAAGCTTTAAGAAGTAGCGCAAAAGATGATTTTTATCATTCATCACTTTTTGATATGGCTGAACGTTTATATTTGCATACCGATCCTTATTTTGATAGTAGTTATGATTATTATTTTACTGGTGGTAATTTGTGTGTTTTACCGAATAGTGCAAACATTATTCATGCCGGTGGTGAACAACTGCAGGAAATGAGTAAGTTTTTTACACCTTATGTTACTTTACTATTAAAATCCAGAACAAAATAATAAAATTGAAAAGTTAAAAGATTTATAAAATGTTCGTTAAATGTTATATAATACAAAAAACAAATCAAATATTCTCGCGTTTTTTGAACTGTTATAAATGGATATTACGACCAACTGTAAGTTGGTCATACTTGAAAGCATGGAGCAATAGACTTAATGCCTACTACTCCCGCCAGTACTTGCCATCATCAAAATATGCTTATATGCTATATAATGTGCTGAAGTCCTCATGAAAGATTTCCAATCATACTTTACACATTTTTTTGCCTTGACCTTTAAGCGAACCTCCTGGTTAGAATACAGCTGTTGCTGGTTTGATGATCTTTGGGCGAGATGAAATCGGCTTAATTTCTTACAAACGAATAAGCATATAAGAAAAAAAAAAAAAAAAGGAAAAATTAAATAAATAAAATACCCAGCTACAGTCCCCAAATTCAGTGTTTTAAAATAATTGTATTGGGTATAGATTAAAGAATTTATTTTATTTGGTTATTATATATTTGGGGGATTCACAGTGTGCTATCATGTCGTATTGTCATAAAATTTTACAAAGAAAAACCAATAACAATATTTTTTATACATTGAAATATTTTAGGACATATGACAGTATGATATGATAGCACACCTTGTGAATCCCCCAATTATTATTATTATTTTTATAATATTTTATACACATATGATACAAAAATTTGTTAAATATCCGATTGTATAATAAAATTTGCATTGATTTTTTTCAGAGTAACATTAATAAATTTATTTATTTATTTCATAACAAGTAATATAAAAAAGCCTTCCAAGGTCAATAAACACATATTATAAAAGAAAATTCCTGAGTATTATTATAAAAATGACAGTAAAAATTCTTATAATAATAAAAAAAGAATCATTAGATTTTTAAAGGAGTACGATTTCAGATGATATTAGTTATTTTACTTTTGGCATAGATTGTCATTTAATTTATTAATTAAATAAAATCACACCTGGAATATAGCCATATTAAACGTAAAATAGTTTTAACTATTTAAATTAATTCACTTATCTTATTACAATTTCAGCGGCTAGTGAATTTTCTGATATACAAGATGGCAGTGAGACCTTTTCATTGCAAAATATTGCATCTAATAAAACAAATGATAACGCTGAAATATTTGAATTCCATCCACTCCTAACATCACTTGACTGTAGTCGACAAAACTGTTTTATAGCTCGTCAACGAAACCTAGTCTCGTTTAATTATCTAAATGTCAGTAAACAAATTAAAACGATAACCCAATTTCGTACAAAGTCAACGCCGTTTATAAGTTTTGCCCAATCGGAACGTGACATTAATACTTTTATTATTACAACAATGAAACAACATGTTCGATTGTATGACTTGAATAGCAATGCACCGACGTTGGTGAAACTATTTGAAATTTCACCAAAAAAACCAAACATTTCATGGAACACGGTTAAACCATGGCGAGAGCATACATTCCTTTATGCTAATGAAAAACAATTCTTTTTGATCGATACGCGAAGCTCCCCAGAACAATGGTTGAATGAAGTAACCTCTGCCACGGACAGTTTGATGTGTGATCACATTTCAGCCGTTCTGCCAAGTGTCTTTAACAATTTATTCTATGTAGCTACCAACCATAAATTACAATGTATGGATATAAGACATTTGAAGAAGTTTTCATTTAGTGATACCGAAGGTGCCATTTGTCGTTGGTCTCATCAATTGCGTTACGCTCCTCTCATGATGGATAATTTCCGTTTAAGCCAAACGGAATTTATAGCTTTGTCGTCGCCAATAGCTGGAGATTTGCATATTTGTCAATTGTCCAGAGAACGTAATGAGCAGGAAATAAGTTTAGAATCTTCCATGCGTGTACCCAAACATATTTATTGTTCTCCCTGTTTGCCTTATCAGCCACCAACACTTCTTGAAGCCTATGAGAATTCAAGACTGTCGGGAAAATGTTTACGACCCGAAGCTAATTTGAAAGCACGTCTTAAATGCTGTACAACTGGTATGAAATTCTTAAATCCCACTAAAAACAGTTCAAAATCGGGAATTGGAATGCTGCTGACCTCAAATTCGAATGGTGATATTTTTGCGCATACTTTGAGCAAACGTGAGGAAAAAGAAACTGAAGAACGTTGTAATAAACAAAGTGATGAAATCATGTCCGAATTTGAGCAAAAAATATTGAAACAAACTCAACCAGCTCTTAATTATACAGAAATAAAAAACATGAAAGGTAAGATAAATTCTGATTTCTTTTATAAAGTACTAAATATAATACATTGTATATAATTTTTAGGATTACGTAAAGTTTTCCTTTGTAAATCCTTATCAGCTGTTAAAAAATTTGATTTCGATGCCATGGACAATGAGTTCAATGAAGATGACGGGGCAGCTAACAATACAACAAATCCTCCCACAAATCCAAAACGTTCTAAACGGCAACATTTGGGTCGGTGGCAAAAACCATTATCAACATTACACTCATATAAAGATGCTTTAGTTGCCGATTTACTATCCATTTGGGATATTGATATCGAAGAAGAAAAACACATACGTTTGGGTAATTTGCGTCACGTGAAAACTGATCCCAACGTCAAAGTTGAAGATTGGCTTAAAACAAATATTAATGCAAATCCTCCTATGTTATCAATACCTACTCAAGAGATTTCAAGATATACCGAAAATGATACATCAAATATTTTTGACAGTTTTATGAATATGACTCAAACTCAAAATACAACAACTGATTTTGAAAATGCTATTCATTCGACTCAAATTGAAGATAATGCTGCAAATACTTCGAATCTTGTTACATCAGGTCTAGAAATACAAATTAATAATGAGGCAACTACTACGGTAGTTGAAAAGTTGAAAAACAAAAAGAAAAATAAAAAATACGTTAAAGGTTTTTGAACTCATATATATATACCTTAATATATGTATGTGTATTTAAGTTGTTGCATTTTATAGTACATACTTGGTTGGAAAACATTTCAATTTTATATGAATTATAAAGATTTCATAATAAAAAAATTTGTTAAAGTGTTGAAATCATAATCTGTATTTTAAATTTGGAAAAGTAAAAGATAAAATCTGAAATAAAATACATCATTTATTTATCGCCTCATCATTGAAACTGACACAATAATTGTAGAACATCAGTTTTCAGAATTGCAATTAAAAAAATGCAAGTAACTTCGTTCCAACCACTGCATTTATTGAAATTGTTTGAAATATATTTTTTTAATATGAGATATGTCTTGTATGGGCAATTCTTCAAACTCGTTTACTTTTGGGGTTAAAAAAAATTTGATTTTTATACCCTTCACCACAGGTGTAAAGGGTATATACATATAAGTTTGTCATTCCGTTTGTAATTTCCACAATTTTCGTCGGAGAGCAAAAAAGTTTATATTTTCGGAATCCTTGTAAGAAGCGATGACGATTGGACCATGTCCGTCCGTCCGTCCGTGTGTCAGTTGAAATGGCGTTTATGAAGCCCACCGATAACTGACATATATAATATGTATGTCAAACGATCGGAAATGCTTTCGAGAATTTTGCTATTGAAATTCAGCAAGATAGGTTCATACAATGCGGAGATATGTTCAAAAATCCGGTTTTTTGAACCGGTTTTCCAGTTTCTGAAACCTCTGTATACACTACGGACTTCGTTTTTACAAAGAATTCTCGGACATTTTTTTCTGAATTTTTGTTCTGAAAAAATGAAATAAATCGGTTCAGTAATAACTGAGATATCGGACAAAACGCATTTTTTATTTTTTGAAGCCTTGGCTTAAGCTATAGATTTTTATTTTTATACAGATGGGTCACAAATATTTTTATAAAATTTCATTTTTTTGAATCAGGAAGATCGGTTTATAAATGGTGGAGATATGCTTTAAAAACCGGTTTTTAGAACCGGTTTTTTAGTTTCTGAAGCCTCTGCATATACCAGGGACTTCGAATTTTTAAAGGGGGCTCGAAAATTATTTTCTGAATTTTTGTTCTGAAAAAATTAAATAAATCCGTTCAGTAATAACTGAGATATCGGGGAAAACGAATTTTTTATTTTTGAAGCCCTTGTTCAAGCTATAGATTTTTATTTTTATATAGATCAGTCATAAATATTTTTATAAAATTTCGGTTTTTTTAATAAACCAAATTCGTTCATAATCAACAGAGTTATGGCCCAAAAACCAATCTGTTAAGAATATAAATACACCAACAAACATGTATATTAAGCATTGTAATGACTATTAGTGACGTTTTTTGTTTTTTGTATAGACAAGTAGTTTAGTTATCAACAGCAGTAATATGATGAATAACAGTGTTGTTGTTGTTGTTCTTTGTATATGCAGTCTGTACAAAAATAAATAGATATGGAATTGTAGTTGTTTATTTTTAAAAACTAAAACATATCTGTTAAGAATATACATAAATACATACACAAACATGTATATTAAGCATTGTAATGACCAGGGCAAGTTTTTATATGCACAAAAATAATTGAAATATGCGCTTGAAAAAGCACGAAAAAATGGTATAATATGCACAGAAATATGCAAAAATAGCATGAATATGTATATAAAAACCAACGAATTTATGCATTTCTTATATATTAATGTGTAGAAAATATGCACAAATATGCATTTTTTAACTTTCATTCTCTAATAAATTTCGATGTTTATAAAAATATAACTAATTCAATTTTAAGTATCATATTTGACGCTTCTGAATTTTTTCTTTACAATATTTACAATGTACTCAAAATACTCACAAAAAAATTTTAGAAATCATTTGATTGAACTCCAAAAAAATCACAAAAAAAAAGTGTGTTTTTGTTAAGAAAACTAACTTTTATATCCATTATATGCAAATTTATGCAAAGATTTAAAATATAAGCATTTTTTATGAAATTCTTTTGAAATATGCAAATGCTTACTTTCCAAGCGAAAAGCTTGAAAAACTTGCCCTGGTAATGACTATTAGTGACGTTTTTTGTTTTTTGTATAGACAAGTAGTTTAGTTAGCAACAGCAGTAATATAATGAATAACAGTGTTGTTGTTGTTCTTTGTGTATTCAGTCAGTTTGTACATACAAAAATAAATATATATGGAATTGTTGTTGTTTCTTTTTTAAAAGCAAAGCCTGTCATGATTGTTTTTTTTTTTCATATTAAAATTTTCGTAGTTTGAAAAAAATTTAGATTTAGAAAATATGCAAGCATACGTTAAGGCGAAAATTTTATTAATTGTCGGTAATATGGTAATATGATGTCGATAAGATGGTAAGATGGTAATATGGTGAAGGGTATCAAAGATTCGGCACAGCCGAATCTTTTTTCAATTTCATTTAATGACATATTAATGTACCAATATTATCTGGCTTTAACGAAACTCAAATCTGTTCGCGTGAATAACTTTTAGTGAACGGCGTCAGTGTTGTGGAGGATTAAGATAAGAAGTTATACAAATTGGCAAAATTCTATTTTCATCAATATTTTTATTAACAAAGTACGCACAGATTTTCTCGTTTTTTGATTTTATAAAATTCTTTGATATGTTATGGGAACTGATATCAGACGATCCTATAAATTGTCTGACAGTAGCAGCATTTTTCTGGCAGAAATTCTGGGCATTTATAAAGCTTTGGGATTGCTGGAGGAAAAAGTTGAACGGAACTCTGAGATTACTATCTATGTTGATAGTCAGGCAGCATTATCGGCACTGACAAGTCATTATATTAGGTTCAGGTTGGTATTTGAGTGCAAGAAGGAATTGAGAAGACTAATGGATGTCTACATGATAAGACTCTGTTGGGTTCCTGGACACTGCGACATTCTCGGCAAATGGATTAGTCGATGGGCTGGCTCGGAACTAAATAGGTCTTTCGTGAAGACATCTGTTAGGATTCCAATAGGGTCCTATTTTAGGGCCATAAAGGATTGTACTCTGGTCAACACGAATGGCCAACTTTGGAGGGCCACCCACCAAATCAACCCGAAAACACCTCAGCTCTGTGAAATGTTGAAAAGGTCAAAAGTATGGTATTATCAACTTTTAATTTCGCATAGCTTAATGTGGAATATCTGCAGTGTTTTTAAATTATAGATGAAACATTTAACACATTAAACTATGCGAAGTTAAGACTGGATAATACCATACTCTTGACTATTTCAACATTTAAGCAGGTAAGGAGTTCATGAAATGTGAAAGTAATTGGAATTCTTTAAATTACCGACACTTTTCCCAGAATTATTCGCTTTTTATCTCCCCACGACTCTCAGATATTAATAAAATTGCCCTAAATTATCGAAACCCCCAATTTCTACAAATTATTTCTTTTAAAGAAATTAATATACTTTTATACATAAATCAATGAAGTTACAACATCTTCACTTTTCATTCCAGTTTTTTTTTGAGGAAAATGAGAATTATTTTCCTCGTAAAGTGGCATATGCCTGGAAATAAGGACTGCGTACGAAAAAATCCGTGCATGCTCTTGCGCTTATAACTTTTGATGTGATGAATATTAATAATTCTGTTAACTGGTTTGTATTTGCCATTATGCTCACTTGCCATGCGATAAGTTTCATGGTAATAGTAAATATAAAATATAAAATAATTGCAAGGAAGGCTGTTGTGCCGCAAAATATAGTTTCTTGGGTCATAATATTATACAAAGAAGTCATGATCACTGAATGAACAAGAACAAAGTCGATAAGACATTTGTCGCTTAACTAGATCCTTATGCAGTTTTTAAGGAAATTTTGTAAAAAAATAGTTCTTTAATTATTTTTAACATATTTTTTTAATAAACTGTTAATATAATTAATGTTTATTTTGATGCAGAAAATATAGAGCAGCACAGATATATATTGATTTAGTATGATATTTCACTGCATATTTGGTGGAAAATATCAATCGCGTCCTTAGGTTTTATTATAGAATTCATAAGATGAAGTCGATCTGTAATCGTTAGTACTTTATAATATGGCTTTATTCAGTCTTCAGCACGATTTTTATATTTGATATATGATATATTGCTTCCTCATCATCAATCCATAGTGATAACAAATATACTTATAAATATACTTATGTGTTGCTAAAATTATTTCTGGAAGTCATATTGTATTTATTTTCCCCAAAAAAATAAATTTCACACTATAGAAACAAATATTAAATACACTGCATTACTATATTTACTAAATTACTTTATCGCTAAAAGTTCAAAAAGTCACACTAAGTGCTTCGTTAGTCTTTTCGACTAACAAGGTTGCTCAAAATACTAACTTCCAGACCGCTCACAGCAACATACGTCTGGACACTTCAAGATCTTATTTATGGCAGGTGTTATACCAAAATTCCCAATAAAATATGCAATGAATAAAGAAATATCACTCAAAGTAGCATTGTTGTTAGTCGAAACGACTAACGAAGCCCTTCCAGGGTTAAATAAAAAAATCATGGCTTATAGTACAGTGGAAGCTCCCATAGGCGGACTGCGATCGTTTGTCCGTTATTGGGAGATGTCCGTCTATGGGATATGGTCATCATTATTTTTTTTTTTTTACAAGGGGTAATTCAGTACTATATCTTTTTATTTCAACATTCAAGATTTATTGTAATGAATTAACTTATAGATATACAGTAGCCAGCATTAAAAACGCTATGTGATACGATCTTTGTTCGCATATATTTTGCTTATAGCAAGTCCTAATGTAACGGTACTAATGTGATTTTATTATTTGTGGTAATAGATACCTGTTACATATAATTTTGTTGAATATTTTTGTGCGTAATGAAAATTATTGAACATTTAGTAAAAGAAGTTGAAAACGTGAGCGAGCAAAAAAAATGCAACTCTAAACAAATAAACATGATTTTTAAAATTTTGTTAAAAATTTTGATTGGAAATGGTTGGAAATTATAGTGTTGTTAAAAAACATGATTTTCTATCGTTGCATATTGTCTAAGATACTTGAAATCTACAAATTGAATATTTTTGTGCGTAATGAAAATTATTGAACATTTAGTAAAAGCAGTTGAAAATGTGAGCGAGCAAAAAAAATGCAACTCTAAACAAATAAACATGATTTTTAAAATTTTGTTAAAAATTTTGATTGGAAATTGTTGGAAATTATAGTGTTGTTAAAAAACATGATTTTCTATCGTTGCATATTGTCTAAGATACTTGAAATCTACAAATTGAATATTTTTGTGCGTAATGAAAATTATTGAACATTTAGTAAAAGCAGTTGAAAATGTGAGCGAGCAAAAAAAATGCAACTCTAAACAAATAAACATGATTTTTAAAATTTTGTTAAAAATTTTGATTGGAAATGGTTGGAAATTATAGTGTTGTTAAAAAACATGATTTTCTATCGTTGCATATTGTCTAAGATACTTGAAATCTACAAATAATATAAATATTTGCAATAAATTTAAATTTTATTAAATTTTGATATTTTTCTGAACTATTTTGGACATATTTCAATAGAGATTGATATTTTTGGAATTATTATTTATTTTGTTAGTTGTTTTAAAACCAACAAACACTTTCAATAAATATTTATGATAGTTTAGCTTAACTTCATAATTTATAATTGAGTATGACCTTTCGACCGAAATAACGCAACCACTTTCGATCGTTATTGAGATGGAATCAACAGCTTAAAATATTTTGTTCGCAATGATATGACATTATCGAATGCCCTGTATCGCTATAATGTTCAAATATCCCTTGATTTTGGTCCTGGAACAAGTTCTAACACAAGGAAAAACAGTTAAGAAATATAATTATTTTGAACTCTTCATATGTTATATATTTATTGATCGAAACTTGCTTGTTCTTGAAGTATATCTGATTTAACACAAATTCACACTTATTTTTCACTATGTTTTATTTATTCGACAATTTTTGTATTTGTATAAAACAATTTTTAAACGAAATTTAAATCTATTGACACAAAACACGTGCACAAGCTTTATTGTTTGTCATTCAACTGATCTTCTTCACTATGTGTCTTCTGTATTGAAGAAATTTCTTCAGTTCTACACATGTTTCTTCAATTTGACTAAAAGAAATTATTTAAATTAACGAAATTTATTCAATTCTATGCCTTTAGTATATTTGAAGAAATTTCGTCAATTTGAAGAATTTTATTCAATTTGACTAAAATAAAATTGTTAATTTTAACAAAATTTCTTTAATTTTATATGTCTTTAGTAAAATTTACTAAATTTTTTAATCATATTGAAGAATTTTTATTTATTTTTACTACTTCATTTTATTTAATTTTAGTAAATGTAAATTATTTTATTTATTTATTAATATATTTTGTAAAATTTTTTAAATATCGTTCATATACATATATAGTACAGTCAATAATTTTTAGTAAAAACTAAATAAATAATATAATTATAAGAAATATATATTTTTATATTTTTTATATATTATCAAAAACTGTAATTGTATGTAAAGACGTTCAAACTTATTTTGAAGAATTTTCTTCAATTCTACATGTCTTTAGTAAATTTGAAGAAATTTCTTCAATTTGAAGAATTTCATTCATTTTAATTAAAATAAATTATTTATTTTCTTAAAATGGGTATGCTTTTAGTCGATTTACAAATTTTTAGTCAAGTTGAAGAATTTTATTCAAATTGACTAAAAAATATTAGTCAATTTTAAAATTAACGAAAAATATTAGTTAATTTAACAGATAATTTATTCAAATTAACTTCTTTTTGGGGTGTCAAATTGAATAAAATTGTGTGTTGTTTTTCTCACTGCCAATTGTTTAATAGTTACTGTCAATTTAACTAAATTTTCATCTATTTAACAGATTTTTCGTAAATTTTTTAACGAAGTTTTATTCTAATCAACATATTTTACAAAAAAATATTTTTGACATAAATTTTTTAGTAGATTTGAAAAAAAAAAAATTCTATTGATTTGAAGAAAAAATCTGTTAATTTAAATATTTTTTTTCGTTAAAATTCTTCGAAAAATGTTCGTCAATATTACCTACGAGATTTGGTTCAGCATTTTTAATAACGATTTTTCCACGAAATTTTTAAAAATAAAAAGCATATTGAGGACAAGTTTGACAACAAAGTCATCTACATATCGTCCCACAGTGGGGTCAAACGCAAATTTTTTGGTAATATATCTGTATCTCCTAAACTACTGGTTGGATTAAATTGAAATGTATGGAAGAGTTACAGAGGAGGACCTTAGCTTTGAGAAAAACTATCTTGTAGTCACCCTGTGATAACACAAGAAAATCTACAGGGTGTCAAAATTGACTACCTCGAGTATCTAAAAGTTTAAAAAAATCGTAACTTATAAAAATTAAGTCCGATTTTAAAGATTTTTATATTTCTGTAAAGTGCTTGGCAAGATAAAGAAAAAATTAGCTTACTCACCTAAGTTATCTCTTACAGTTAAAAAGATATTTACACTTGAATTATGAATTTTTGATTTTTTGCCTCGACTTTCTTTCGTTTTTCGGAAATAAGTCCTGGGATATATGAGGTAAAAATTTTTTAAAAATATTTTATAATTTGCTATAGATTTCAAAATAACATGCTGAAAGAATTTTTGGATTATCTCAATGCGTCTAGACGTGAAAAATATTCAAAGTCAGCATTCTGAAATTGGTATGAAAAATGGCTATTTTTTACAAAAATATAGTACAATTCTTTCATTTTTTTCTCAAAATTCCTTTAAAGAAAAAATTTTTTTCTTTATATATTTCAAAAGACAAGGCTTCATAAATGGTTAATGTAGAAATTTTGAACTGATTTAGGCTTGCACCCTACATCAGGCATTGGTCGAAAATGGTGATTTATTACCAAAAAATGTGCGTCCCTGCACTGACTGAATTGGAAATTTTTTTATTGCTGATTTTAGATCCCCTACTTGTTATACATGTGACCACCAAAGCATTTGTCGATATCTCGACTAGTTTAGGATTTACAAAATTACCTATGTAAAATCATATATAAAATGCTAAAACAAAATTACCTATGTAAATAAATTTTCATACAAGTTAATATTATTAATATTCTTAGAGAACATGGTAATATTAAAATTTAAACATAAAATATTTAATATAAAAATAATATTTTTGGAGGTACTTTAAAATTGGTCCAGATCACGAAAGTGAAATAATAGATTCCTAATATTTCGGGAATTAATTTAAAACACATAAATCTTTAATTTTAGGAGGGTACACTTACAACATTTTTTGTCTTCGCACAAATTGACGCACTTTATTGAGTTCAGGAATTTTTTAGTAAATCGTTAATTTTATTTTATTTAAAATCTTTTTTCTGAAAATCATTTATTAATTTTTCTTTAGCTATCGTTTGATACATGTAACATTAAGTAGAACAGAGTCGTCATATCGAGGCTTCAAATTTGCCAAAATCAGTTTTTTAGAATATGGCGGGAGAAAGAGATAGAAATATTGTATGAATATAAAATTTACGAATGTAAAAGTGTTACGCTATGTGTGTTGGAATTTTGAAACGAAGCAGAAAACCAAAACAAAACAAACAAAAATCACATTATACAAAACAAACAAATTTAACAAGCAAATTTTAAATCATTTACATTTTTTTAAAACAAACTATAAAATATAATAAAATAAATTTGGCATTTCTAATATTTAACAAGCGCGAATGTTATATACCCACCATCAACTTTTTAAAATTTTACGTCATATGGGAGGGGGGGGTAAAGTGGGTAGTAAAGTGGGCGGACCACGCCCTTTTTTGTTTCCGAGTTTACATTGTTCCTTGAACTATTTAAACACAATTTCATTGATTTTCACCTTATATGGGAGGTAGGCGGTAAAGTGGGCGGACCACGCCCATTTTTTGTTTCCGAGTTTATATCGACCTCCGAGCTATGCGTACAAAATTTCGTTGTCGTACATGCTTTTATTGAAGAAATATCAGCAAAAAAGTATGAAACGGACACCCTGTGTTTCTAGTTTTTAGCCCATAACTTTTTTGTTTATTAACCGATTTTGCCCATTTACAATACCAAATATAAATACCTTATATAAGACAAATATTTGTGACAAATTTCGTCACCCCATCTTTTTGATGGTGGGTATAAAAATAGAGTTTTATTGTTATTTAAACGATTTAAAAAGTAAGAAAATAATAAATCGAGAGTGGATGATCAAAACAAAACGCCGTTAGAGAATTTAGTGTGAATGAAAGGCAATAGTATACATTTTCTGTCTCTGTTTTCTTACACTACTGTATGTGTACTGTGATTAATATTGGTGAATTTTCTTTTTTAATTATTTGAAAAATGTTTCTGGGATCATCAACAAATTACCGTTTAATAGCATGTTCCAGTTATCTTAGGAAGTTAAAATTCGACCAAGATATTACTAATAATACCTCCTTCCATAGTTCAAACTTATATTTAAATGAACTTAACAACCTGCAAAAAGAAAAGCACAATAATTTCTTAACAAAAAATTGATCCACAAAATTACTTATGTAAAGTTTTGGTTGATTTTTCCCAAAAATTTCATTCCTTTTCATAAAACAAATAATTTGTATTACTAAACCTATTCATAAGTGAAGAAAATTTGTAAAAATTTTGCGAAGTAACGAAGAAACTGCAAAACCTAAAAGTTATTAAAAATTACATAGGTAAAAAAGCGCAGGGACGATATGTTGGCATGTTACTCTAGGGCGGGTCGAAAAAAAAGGTTGTGCCAGTCACCCCCTAGAATGAAAGAATAGTTATTGAGGTTTAAAAAATGCAAAAATTATTTTCTTGCCACGCCCCAAAATACCGCCCTTTTCGTTTTTTGTATATAGCGTCGCCATTTTAAGTCCGATTGCTGAATGTGATATATCGTTGTTAATGGTTTAACAACTGCTTCAAATTTCACTTTTTGCTGGTTTTGAGCAAAATCTATTTTTATACCCTTCACCACAGGTGTAAAGGGTATATATAAGTTTGTCATTCCGTTTGTAATTTCCACAATTTTCGTCGGAGAGCAAAAAAGTTTATATTTTCGGAATCCTTGTAAGAAGCGATGACGATTGGACCATGTCCGTCCGTCCGTCCGTCCGTGTGTCGGTTGAAATGGCGTTTATGAAGCCCACCGATAACTGACATATATAATATGTATGTCAAACGATCGGAAATGCTTTCGAGAATTTTGCTATTGGAATTCAGCAAGATAGGTTCATACAATGCGGAGATATGTTCAAAAAACCGGTTTTTTGAACCGGTTTTCCAGTTTCTGAAGCCTCTGTATACACTACGGACTTCGTTTTTACAAAGAATTCTCGGACATTTTTTTCTGAATTTTTGTTCTGAAAAAATGAAATAAATCGGTTCAGTAATAACTGAGATATCGGACAAAACGCATTTTTTATTTTTTGAAGCCTTGGTTTAAGCTATAGATTTTTATTTTTATACAGATCGGTCACAAATATTTTTATAAAATTTCGGTTTTTTGAATCAGGAAGATCGGTTTATAAATGGTGGAGATATGCTTTAAAAACCGGTTTTTAGAACCGGTTTTTTAGTTTCTGAAGCCTCTGCATATACCAGGGACTTCGAATTTTTAAAGGGGGCTCGAAAATTATTTTCTGAATTTTTGTTCTGAAAAAATTAAATAAATCGGTTCAGTAATAACTGAGATATCGGGGAAAACGAATTTTTTATTTTTGAAGCCCTTGTTCAAGCTATAGATTTCTATTTTTATATAGATCAGTCATAAATATTTTTATAAAATTTCGGTTTTTTTAATAAACCAAATTCGTTCATAATCAACAGAGTTATGGCCCAAAAACAAATCTGTTAAGAATATAAATACACCAACAAACATGTATATTAAGTATTGTAATGACTATTAGTGACGTTTTTTGTTTTTTGTATAGACAAGTAGTTTAGTTAGCAACAGCAGTAATATAATGAATAACAGTGTTGTTGTTGTTCTTTGTGTATTCAGTCAGTTTGTACATACAAAAATAAATATATATGGAATTGTTGTTGTTTCTTTTTTAAAAGCAAAGCCTGTTATAATTGTTTTTTTTTCATATTCAAATTTTCGTAGTTTGAAAAAAATTTAGATTTAGAAAATATGCAAGCATACGTTAAGGCGAAAATTTTATTAATTGTCGGTAATATGGTAATATGATGTCGATAAGACGGTAAGATGGTAATATGGTGAAGGGTATCAAAGATTCGGCACAGCCGAATCTTTTTTCAATTTCATTTTAATTTAATTTTGATTTTTACACTTGATTGCAGAATGTGATATATCGTTGTTAATGGTTTAACAACTGCTTAAAATTTCTCTGTGGTGATTTTTGAATCTGACATCAAATTCAAATGTTACTTCTGGTATCTCGGATACATCCCTCCTACTTTTCAATTAATTTCATATATAATGAAAGACCTTTATAAGCCTACCATCTTTTGCTTTTAATATATTTAATTTTACTCGTAAATAATATAATTACAAAGGTTTAAAAAACTGTTAAAATTTAAAGCAATTTCATATAACAAAATTAAAAATATACAGAAGTTTAATTAAAAAAATTTTCAAAAATTTTTTTATACGAAATTGCTTTAAACTTAATTAGTTTTTTTAAACTTTTGTAATTCTATTATTTATGAGTAAAATTAAATATTTTAAAAGCAAAAGATGGTAGGTTTATAAAGGGATTCCATTATATATGAAAATAATTGAAAAGTAGGAGGGATGTATCCGAGATACCAGAAGTAACATCTGAATTTGATGTCAGATTCAAAAATCACCAAAGAGAAATTTGTAGCAGTTGTTAAACCATTAACAACGATATATCACATTCTGCAATCAAGTGTAAAAGTCAAAGTTAAATTAAAAAACTAGATTTTGCTCAAAATCAGCAAAAAAGTTAAGTAAAAAACGAATAGGAAACTATTTAACTTCAAAAAATTTAAGTAAAGATGAAATATGAATGCAAACACGGACAAAAATGAAAATAAGAAGCATCTTATTTTACAATATTCGGTACATTTCTTTTACCATTTAAAAATGCCACTTAAACCATGGGATCTAAAAAATTGTCCGCCTACCGAAGCTGTCCATTAAGGGAGCTATTACTGTATTTATAATTAATTTTGTCTGGAATTCTCGGGAGCATACATTTTTTTTTTTGATTCCCGGGAATGAAAAAATGTCGGGAATTTGAAAACACTAAATATAACCAATAGTGTCAGAAGAACTAAAATTTTTTAAAATATTTTTTTCTTTTAATTTTCAAAATTTTTTGATATTTCTCATATACTTTTTAAACAAATTGCACATGTTGTGCTTTATGTTTCAGTAAAATGTTTGAAATAACCAAAAAATTATGAAACGTTAGTAATTTTTTGTTTTTGTTTTTTTCCTTTTTATTCTCATTTTATATACATTCTTGTTCTCATTTTTTGATAGTCCTTTTTTTGCAATTTTAGTACATTTGACATCGATGAGAACAAATTCTTTACTGTACATGTTTTATCAACAGTTTTCTAACAGACGTCGTGGTATACGCTTGTATAGTGTTTTAGAAAGGAAGGAAAAAATAAAAAAATTAAAACTTATAAAAAATTATTAATTAAAAATATGTATAATAAAATTGTAAAAATGCAAAAAAGTTTAAATTAAATAAATAAATAAAATTTATAAAAATAATAAATGCATATTAATTGTTATTAAATAAAATTGAAAAATGTAACAAAGAATTAAAAAAAAAAAAAAAAATCAGAAAAAAAGTATAAGAAAATTCCATAAAGTGTTATGCAAAAATTACTTTAAAATAAATTGTCTGATACCACCAACACCTTCCACCCACATTTGTGTTAAAAGAGTCGCCAAAAAAAAAAAAAAAAAAAAAAACAACAACAATAATACATTTTTAAATAGACCACCCAATTGTTAATAAAATTTGTCATTAGTCTAACCCACCAACAAACAACAAGATTTCAACTTTTGTTTAGTAAAAGTATTTTAAACCCCCCACAATCAAAGCACAAACAAAAATGTCCTGTCTCTTCACTACAGCCTACATTGTATAAGTAACGTTCGTCTAAAATGTTCGTGAGTTCATTGCTTTCGTATTTAACGGTGTTTCCTACTCTTCTTTAATTTTAGTACAACTTCTCTCATTCTCTTTTACTGTACATGAGCGAGAGTGAGTGTGTCTGTGTCCTCGTAATTAATGTTTAACAGTTTGTTTTTGTCATATTTTTAATACCAATTTTGACACAAATTAAAAAGTACTAAAAAGTGAAAGCGAAAGAGTCCACAGTGCCAACGAAATATATAAACAAACAAGAAGAGAAATAAAGAAAAAAAATCCTAATTAAAGAAACAAATATTTGAAGAAATTTAATAAAATAAAAATAAATGTGTATGTTTACATGTGTATTATAGCCTAAAAATAACTTACATAAACATACTCACACATCAACTTGTACAAGTAAACAACAAAAATATATATGAGAAATTGTTATTGTTCTTGTGCTGCTTCAACTGCTTACATTTACAATCATACATACATCCAGTAACAATTGCTACTGCTGCTGTTATATAAGCTTCTAGTTTGTGTGTGTTCCATTAAGAAAAAAACACTTAATTAGTAAAATAGTCTTTAAGTTCATATGGCATTAAGGAGCATTAAAATAAATTAAAAGGAGTTTATTTTTTGGAATAAAAAACGGTTTGATTACTTAAAAAAGGTATATAAATTTTCATTGACTTAGTTTTGTATTTACATATGTATGTAAAAATGCATGTATGCCTATGTATCCATATATAAATGTGTGTTTGTTTATATTTCAACACACTGATAAGATAGTTTTTTTGCTAATGTTTGTTAACTTATTGATTAAATGAAAATGAAAAATTTTTCTTCCAAAAAGTTTCTTAAACTGCTAAAAATGTTTAAAAATTATTTTCAAGAAGTTCATGTAGTAAGCGTATGAGTAATAAATTTTTATTTGCATGAATTAAATATTACTTATACGTTACGTGACCATATTACCATATTTAAGTGAAATTTTATGAAAAATACATGAGAAATTAAAAATTATGTATATTTAACAATAATAAGAAGGTTGTTTGTAATGTTGATTAAAAAAATCATAACTTATAAGATGATTATTGTTTTAAACCTCCCTTTAATATGATATAGGAACTTGGGGTATTATGGAATATGAGTTTTAAGTGTTTTTTCACAGAAACTAAGGTAATTGTGAAATGTATTTGTAATTGTATTTGTACGTTTTAACGATTAGTAGAAATAAAGATTGTACCAGCACTTTTGCAAATGGCCTTTATGTTAACTTTTCAATAAAACCTATAGTAACCAAATGTACATTTATTTTGTTTACCTATACGTGAAATATATCTTTGAAAATCTTTGTATTTAAATTCAGCGAAATTCAACCAGTAATAGCTGAGTTGTAACGATTTCTTAGACTAATCTCAAACATTTTTTAAAATTTCTTTTCCCAAATTTAATAAATTTTGTACCTATTTCATGTGCAATTATATGTTTTACCTAGGGATGCCAATCCCGAAATCCCGATCCCAAAAATCCCGGGATTTTTCGGAATTACAAAATACCGAATCCCGGGATTGGACAACAAAAATCCCGGAATTTCATTTTCAGGATTGATTGACATAAATACAATCCAAAAATTAACTCAAGGCAAGACAGACATTAAAATATTTTCAGAAAATTTTCAAAAATATTAGCCTGTTTCTCTATGTCGAACGAATTCGAATAATTTTGGGTTTCTGTATTTCCTACGCTTTCGTTCGCATGGAGTTACGTCTTTTCCTACTGTTTTTGTTTTATTTTACTTTCAGAGTAACTTTTTTTCGTAAAAATATTAAAAATACTTCTAAATTGTTTAAAACCAAGTAAATAAACAAACAAAATTAAAATAATTAAAAAACAAAAATTTTTTTGATTTTTTTTAGAAATTGTTTTTTAGACACAAAATCGACATTTATGGATACCAAATACATCAAAATGAATAATAAACATGATTAAAGAACATTTGCAATGTCCTTGTGAGTATTTTTCCTATTTTTCTTTAAAAAATTCAACTAGTCGAAAGCAAAATATCAAGTGACTGATTTTGACATTTTTGTTCTTATCGTTCGAAATACAGAAACACAATTTTATATGAAAACACTTACGTTTTCTTTCGACTTGTCGTTCGACTCATTGTTAGCATAGAATTGAGTTAGAGAAACCAAAATCAGTTTTTGTTCGCTTAGAATGCGAAAGAAAGCATTCGTTCGACATAGAGAAACAGGCTATATTTAACAAATCGATTACGTAGATAAGAACATTATAAGTCTGTTCGTTTTTTATGCTATTCTTACTAGTTTTACTATTTTTGCAAGTATTTTACGTTTCTGTGCATATAAAAATAGCAAAAGTAGTAAACATTTCAAGAGAAAATAGTTTTCCCTTTTGCTATATTTTACTTGAATATTTTGTACGAGAAAAACTAGTAAAATATTTTATTTTCAAATTCCTATTGAATTTTAATTTGAAACAATATGTTTAATTTTTTTTTAACGATTTTTGTTGGAATCTTCGGTCAATTTTGAACAAAGTCTTGCAAATTTTGGATTTATTATTTATACTTTTATAAAACTTACATATACATAATTGTATTGTAATACTAATTAATGCACCTTTATGATCTTTGGAAAGAGCCTGTTTATGGAAGCTGTGGTCAGTTATGGACTGATCATTTTAAAAATGGATACATTGATTTGTATATGTGCCAATTCGTCTATACATTGATATTTTGCCTGATTTAAACACGTTTAAGTAAATTAGGAGAGGTCCATGTACGAAGCTTATGGTTAATTATAGTTCAATGTTAAAAAATTGATTAGTTAGTTTAAGGTTACAAACGATTTTATTTGTGTTAAATTCTACCACATAGAGTCAAACTCTAATCTGGAAAGACATCTTCCAAATGATGAACATTAACTATTGTAGATATTCAATAAGGCTTAAAGTCATATATATCATTGGATAAAAGAAATTTTATAAGAAATATGTGAAAAATTATCCGCAAAGGAACATAATCCCATATTTTTGATATGTTTCCTAAAATTTATTTTACTATATACGGTTTTCTTACTTTTTCAAGTAAAAGCTTGTTTCATAGATTTTTTTTTTAAATTTCACTTTTTTACTAGTGTTACTAGAATTTCAAACGAACAAACCTTATGTTTTTAATTGAAATGTGTATAAAAAAATTTATTTTTTTCTTATACATAAAATATGTTTTCATATGATATATCAGTCCCGATTCCCGAAAGATCTCAGGATTCCGGTATTTGAAATTATAAAATCCCGAATCCCGGGATTTGCAAAATCCAGTCCCGTTTGGCATCCCTAGTTTTACTCCATATATGAGGGATACGAAAATCCCGAAATATAATTTTTTTTTTAATTTTGCCCACATTTATTGCAGGTTTGGAAAAAGCCATTGGCATACTCTTTGGAACACATTAAAGTTTTCGAAAGTGAATTCGTTTAGGGTTTGGAACTTTACAGGAGAAGCATTTTTGTGATTGTTTACTAGAGTATTCATTTTACTCTACTTTTTAATTGTTCGAATAATCAAATAACTCGAAAATGCAGTTTTTAAGTTACTCGAATAATAGAATAAATATTTTAAGTTACTCGAGTTATTCGATTAATTTATACCATAAAATTTTACTCGATTTTTCAATACTTTTCAAAAAAAGAAAACAAAAACATAGCTTTAAATAAGAAATAGTCTCTCCAAAAAATAAAATAATTAAAATTTGCGTAAATATTTGTAAATATTTGTTTATTGTGCTTTGATAACGCCGTTTTTTCTCTAAATTTAATATTTTCAATGATAGTCAAATTGATAAAAATTTAAATTAATAATGAGTTTTTATCCATTTTGGAATATTTGCGATTTTGTCTCATAACCTCACTTTTTAATTTGAACACATACCAAACTATGTACAAAAGATGTTTTCAGTTATATACAAAGTGTTTGTACAGTATTTTTAAGTATCGGAGATCTAAAGATTTATTTCAAGTATAAGGTTTTATAATGTTTTATAATTCATTGTTAAATTATGTTCAATATTTGGAAGGCATTAAGATGATCATCGGTATATAAACTATGTACTTTCATTAGTAGAAACAAAAATATGTTTTTCCAAATCAAGTTCAAAATCCTTCAATTCATTTCTTATTATTTATTATATTTATGTTAAATTTATTTGAATTTGACTTTATAATTTTTTAAAATGACGTTTATATTTTTATTACATTTTTGTAATTAAAAAATATCTTTAACTACGTATTGCAATTTAGGCATATATTTGGTTCTTTTTACTAAATACAATTTTTTTTTAATAAAATTCCAATTTATGGTACCAGTTTTATATTCGAAACATTCTATACAAATTTAGATATATTGCTTTAAGCTAAATTTTTTCGAAAACTAAAATTTTAACATCCTAAAAACTAGTTAAGAAAGGAAATATTTAAAATATTTTTTTGCTTGAATTATTCGATTAATTGGAATAATTTGCCCGAATAAATTGTTAATCGAAATTCTTGATTTTAATTTAATCGAACAATTATTTGATTTTCATTTGTCGATTAATCGATCAAACATTATTCGAGTGAATACCCTATTGTTTATACGTCGATGAAATTTTGAAAGATGATGTAAATGATTTTGACCAAAACCCGAATTTCGAAAAAGTTGTCGGTTACGATATTTTGGCGGTCAAGGCTCGATATGATTGTGCTTTTGTTTTTGAAGGTTCCTAAACTCATTTAAATATAAGTTTGAACTATGGAAGGAGGTATTATTAATAATATATTTTTCTAATTTAAACTTTCTAAGATAATTTGAACAAACGGTAATTTGTTGATGGTCACAAAAAAATCTTAAAAAAAAAAAATAAAAAGAAAATTCACTAATATTAATGTTACATGTATCAAACGATAGCTTCAGAAAAAATAATTTTAAATAAGATAAAACTAACGATTTACAAAAAATTCATGAACTCAATAAAGTGCGTCAATTTGTACGAATACGAAAAATGTTGCAAGTATACTCTCCTAAAGTAAAAGATTTATGTATCTTAAACTAATTCCCAAAATATTAGAAATCATTTATTTCAATTTCGTGAGCTGGACTAATTTTAAAATATCTCCAAAAATATAATTTTCGATCAAAAGTATACACAACTTTTAATTTTTGATTAAAAGAAATCCAACATATAACAGGTAACGCTCAGATGATATTGACAGGATGATCTCCCCAGTTTTTTCTTCTCTGATTATTAAAAAAAATAAATGAATTTTGTAATAATCTGAAACTGAAAGACAGACAGATGGACAGACATCATCAAAGCTTTAGTTGACGTAATTCTGTGTCAGTTCATTTTGGTGTAACTAGTCTTGGGATGTATACTAGCGGCATATCATAAGTATACAATATTAAATATTTTATGTTTAAATTTTAATATTGGCATTTTCTCTAAGAATATTAATAATATTAACTTGTATGAAAAATTATTTATATAGGTAATTTTGTAAATCCTAAACTAGTCAGCGCAGGGACGATATGCCCTTAAATCAAATTTTATTTTTGGAAAAAAGAGTGTATACATTTTTTCGGCTTAAAAAAATATAATTTTTGCAATTTTAAATTTTAAAATCGTTTATTTGTGGACTGTGAACAGGTATCTATTTCTAGATTTCTGTTCGATAGATAATTTTGTTCTTTAGCTAATTGAATACAAATTTTTGAAAATTGGGTAAAAAATATTGGGCTACATATTGGAAAAACTGGACAAAGTTTTGGAAAATTTTAAATTTTAAAGGCAAATAACTTGGAAACTGTAAAAGATAAATGACACAGGAAAGCATGTTTTTCATAGACGCAAAGGAAAAATATGGTTGGTCAAATCATAATCTGTAATTATCATTAATGTTTGGGTTTACGATTCTCTCAATCATATCAGATATTACTCCCTTGTGAACATAATACGATCTTTACAATCATCTTGTGATAACACGACTATGTTTTATTCACTGCATAACAAATTATAGTGAAAGCATTAAAACCATACTATTGTTTTTTGTGCGGTTAAAAAAAGTCATTTAAAAATTTACCCTTTTCATAAAACCTGCAGTCCTGCATTCATTTTCAGCCGGGCAGGCTGAATATCGACAATAAATTTTAAAAATCTTGTTTGATATCTTTTTTTAATTAATCGATAAATATGACTTCCATCCAAAAATTCACCATTTCCGACCAACGCTGGATGTAGGGTGCAAATTTCAATTCAATTCAACATTTTTTTATTAACCATTTATGAATTTTCTACATATTATTGCGGAATATATTTCAAATTGCACAATATTAAAAAAAAAAATTTCCTTCATATACCTCAGAACTTATTCCCGGAAAACGAAATAAATTTGAGGAAAAAAATCAAAAATTCTAACGTAAATATCTTTTTATCTGTAAGAGATAACTTAAGTGAGTAAGCTTATTTTTGTATTGTCAAGTAGTACTTTACAGAAATATAAAAAGATTTGAAATCGGACCTAATTTGTAGAAGTTATGATTTTTTTAAACTTTTACATACTCGACCTAGTCAATTTGACACCCTGTAGATTATCTTTTGTTATCACAGGGTGACTAAAAGATTATTTTTCTGAAAGCATAATTCTTACCCTTTAACTCTTCCATACATTTAATTCAATCCGAGCAGTAGTTTAGGAGATACAAATTTATTACCAACAAATTTGTGAGTCCGTCACATTTAAGATTTCATTACTAAATGTCTTAATTAATATGAAAGAGAGACAATAATAAAGACGAGAATATTATTGTCACCCTCACATTAAAATATTACATACAAACATTAAATAATTTAAATTGAAATAATATATTACTATGAAACATATTTTTTAGTGCAGCGTCGTTGTTCAACAATGTAATTTTGTTGTAACAATTTCTAATTCACTAGTTAAACATCTTTTAAAGAAAATTTAACAGATTATTTGTATTATGATTTTTATTAACTATTCAATAACTAGCTTTTCCCAGTAAATTTTCTTACCCCTTATCAGGCGACAGCAAATATTTACTACTCCTCCTGGACTTATCCGCCTTATTAGAAAATTGATATGAAAATACTCCTTTAGATATGAGAAAATTAATATTTTCATTGTATAGGGGCTAGGCTATCTCTTTCCCTGGACCTATCCGTGCTATTTCCATTTTATCAATGCAATATGAAAAGTTTGATGCTCATGCGAAGCTTGAGGTCTTTCACTCTCAATACGATCCATCTTCTATATTTACGCTTTTGAAATGATTTTGTAAAAACTGATAAACTCAGAATGTTGATTAGCATTGCGTTTTAATTTTAATAGATGACTAAGTGGTGAAAATAAGCTAAAAAGAATGAAGAATAAGTGTTATCAAATGAATATTGACAATAAGTTTTGTGAAAGATTTCTTACCCAAGATTTAAAGACATTCTGCAATATGGACAATAATGTATCATTAAAGGGTATAGCTCTTGGTTTAAAATTAGCAAAACATCTGGGGTAAATCGATCTGTTGTCCACTTAATTGATTAAATAGGTTTAAAATTAAGTCCATGTGAGGGATATTATTAATGATTTTATGTACTTACCTCTCCTAGATTGTTTTTCTGTCTGGGAATGGTATTCCGTTTATAATTATCTGCCATGCTATTGAAATCGAAAGAGTGTTGCAATCTAAGAACTAACTAACTTTTAAACATGCTTGGGTTTTATTTTAATTTAGTAGAGGAACATATACTTACAAGCGAAATTGCTATTCTGAATAATATGCCCCAATTTACAAATGTTTATCTCTATTTTCAAAATGTATATGTATTTTTACAAACAAAAATTGCTAAATAAAATTTTGAATTAAAAGTTATTTTTTAAATGTTAATAAAATTACATACAGTGGCTCAAAGCTTATTTTATGTAGAAAATATTTTCATGCTTAAAGTTCAATATCTATTCAATATGTAGAAACTTTAAAAACAATATGGTGTCATTATCACAGCATTAAATTCTTAAGGATATTTTGTTGCAGAATGCGGAGAATCAGGACATATTATTTTTGATATTGCCAAGATAACGATCTGAAGTACAAATTTGGTATTGTGCGAAATTTGCAAATATATAAAATCCTAAATTTAACGACATTCCCTAAAAAACCTAAACAATATTGGATACTTATATAATAAAATAGGAATTAGGCCCTAAAAATGCAGTAGGAACAAATTTTGCTTAATATCACATAAAAAATAAATAAATGTTAAGTAAAATTTTCAAAAAGTAAGTAGTTACTGATCTACTTTCATGTAATATAGAAAGTATGTTGTTATCATTGAAAAGTAACTACATCCGGAACTACATGCCATTACCAAGTTTTTGCTGGGTATTTACATTTTTTTTAATTTAATATTTCCTTCACTTCAAATTTTGTAAAAAAAAAACAAACAAATGACAGTAATGCATTTTTTGCCTTTTTATATTTAATTCAATTCAATTCAGTTCGAAATGATTTGTTGCTAAAATGTTTTTATGACTCTCTGCACAATTGATTTTGTTTCTTTTTGTTTTGTTTTCTTTGTCTTTTTCATACGTACGCACACACAGAGAATTGATTTTAAGTCTAAAAAACAATAACAGTCAACAATTGAAAAGAAAGAGAGTAATTAAAAATGAGTTACAAATGAATTGATGCAGATGTTTAGTAACCACTATATAAAACATTTTCTAACTTCTACAATCATAGCTAACATTTTACCGTATCTTGTTTGACGCTGTTTTCTCTTACAAAACATTTGCAAGATCAAACAACTCCAAACAATTTTTTTGTAAAACTAGTGGTCACTCAAATTTGGTCAAATATTTGTTAAATGTGAACATAGCTTTACATAGCATCATATATTAAAATGATCACAATTAAGGAGTTTCTATGAAACTATTATAAAGAAAGTCCCCAAACTTGTTCATCATATAGCACAAATTACAATAGCGCGTAGTCAGCAGCAGTGTGTGTTGCCATAATCAGCTGATAATATAGAAAGCACTGTTTGTTATGAAATTGATTACATTTGGTCAGCAGCAGTTTTCAGTGCTGTTTTATTTAGCCATGTTTCTAAATTCACTGCGCTGCTTTCAGATTGAGACTGAGCAAAGAAATTGTAGACTCAAATACACAAGTATAATAAAGCAAGATGGTGGTTTTACGCTTAAATGTAATTATATGGGCAGCAACATGTTATTCTGACAGTGAATAGCTAATAATTTTTACTGATAATGTTGCTGACTACGCGCTAATGTAATTTGGGCTTATAGTATTAAAAAAGCGAAATAGGACGTATAAATCCAGGGAGATGGAAAACTCTCATTTGATAGTTTTATAAAAAACCTCTAGTTTATTTTAAATTATAAAAATGGGTTAAATAAGCCCTAAAAATTATTACATGCAAAAATATGCCATTAAGAGTAAAATATGTAAATATATGCACTTACAAATCGATGCTAAAATGCTTTATTTCTTCTAAAACGGATAAATATTTTATCAATGTCTTCATTCAACTAACAGAGAAAAATTAGAAATTGCTAATTACATGTTTGCAGTTGCCTTAATTACACAGGTCAACACTAAAAAAGTATCTTGAAAATATTGTTGCAGATATTGTAGATATAGTAATCCCAATCACCAGGAACAATTCGGTGTTTCTCCATCACATCACATTTTTAACCCATTGGGGACCAAAGAAAATATGCTTCCTTGAGAAGTTTTTAGGTTTTAAAATTTTCCAGGTAACGGGTAGAGGAAATTAGTTACCCATGTTTTATAGTCAAGACATGGGACTATCAAATTGTTGTACTAGCCAAGTCTCTAACTTGAAAATCAAGAATTTCTCAATTAACTCTCATAAAAACATTGAAAAATGAGGGGTAAGGAGTGGGTGTAGAGAAAAAATTTGTATTTCATATAACAGACAAAAGACCATAGATCTCAAAAATGGTAAAATTTTTAAAATCTCACTGACAAAAAATGCGTAGCCATCAAAAATATGAAAAAAAAAAATAAAAATATTAATTTAAATAACAGAGTTGACAAAAAATTATAAGAAAATATATTGTGAATAATTCGACCTAATTTTAACTCCTTAGACTAAATATAGTATAGAAAGTTAAATAGAACATTTCCATGATGTCACAATTTTAAAATATATTTTTTTTATTTTGAACTTTATTGAAAATATGGATATTTTTTTTCTTAAAGTAGGATGTAAGAACATACTAGGGGTTTTCATATAATCACATAAATGCTTCGCAAAGCTCGTAATCTGTATAAAAATACAAGCTATTAAAAAAATTGTTTGAAAAATTATTTACACAATTTATAAATATTTACTCTTCAATTTCAATGCGTAAACGAGTTCATAAACTTTTACTTTTGGAAAACCAAATTTGAAATAAACAAAAAATATTATTTTTTTCTTTTGAGTTTAAATGAAGAAAAAATAAAATTCAAGAATCAAAAAAATTTAATAAAATTAATGGATACACAATTATTTCTAAGGAGAATTCATGCAACACGTAAGTAAAACGAATAAATTTACGGATTTAGTAAATTTATTCATTTAAATGAAAACCTTTACTATTTTTAATTTTTACTCATATTAAGAGGCAGCAATATTCTGTCACCAAAGTAGGATTCCATATAGCATTTTGGTGTAAAAGCTCCCATTGTTCTTCGCTTATTTTTCTTATTTTTGTCAGTGCTTTTAGCAATTTTAAAGACTTTAAGGTGCTATGGAGGGCATGTTAGAGACATGGTATATTCTACACTATTGTCACATTATTCCTTCTCTATAAAATACGGATCCATTATTTGCTCCATCTATTATCCAGAAAATTATATAACCTAAAAATTTCTCAGAGGTACATATTTCATTTGGTCATCAATGGGTTAAAAGTCTGATGTGATAGAAATGTTTCATTTAATTTTTTTCACTATATTTAGTCTAAGGAATAAGAATTAAACAAAATTATTCAAGATATAATTTGTTTCTAATTTTTTGTTAGCTTTGTTATATAGACTTGGATTTTTATTTTTTTAAACTTTTAGTATCTACATATTTTCTGTCAATAGGATTTTAAACATTTTACTATTTTTAAAATCTGCAGTCTTGTATTAGTAGAGTATTCATTTTACTCGACTATTTCATTGTTCGAATAATCAAATAACTCGAAAATGCAGTTTTTAAATTACTCGAATAGTCGAGAAAATTTATTAAGTTACTCGAGTTATTCGAGTAAAAAATAACTTAACATTTTACTCGTTTTTCCAATGCTTATTTGGACACATACTATCCTATGTTCTACACAGAGGTTTTCAGTTATATCCAAAATATTTGTACAATATTTTTAAGTATCAGAGATCTACTATTTTGAACATAAAATGTTTTTAAATGATTTAGTTATAGCGAAAACATATCTCAACATCTTTAGTATCAAACTACAGAATAAAAGTAACTATAGCATCTTAAATGATTTAAAAAATGATGTCCAAATTTATCTTGAGACTTTGTTCTAAATAAAACAAAAAATTAGAAATCATGCTCAGAATAATTTCTGTGCACCAGATTTTAGAATGTTTTATAATTCATTGTGCTATTATGTTAAATATTGAAGGCATTCAGATGATTATTTCATATTATACAAATATATAGTTTTTAAGATAATTTATTCTTATTTGTATTACAGTGATCTCGTGATTTTATTTTCGTTAAATTTTGTGCAAAAATATTTCGCAACACATAATTTCCAGACAATATTTGTGAAAAAATATAGGAAATTCTATATAAATTCTATAAACTTGTATAATAAATTAGTGAAATATACAATTAGTTAGAACTACCTTCTCTATTTAATGGATAAATTTATTGAAAATTTAAAATATATAATTCTTTCTTACAAAATGTACGCGTAAGAATTATAATTGAATCTATTTTGAATTAAATCATAACTTTTATCCAAAATGTCCAATATTTTATTTCTACTTTCTTTCTATTTTTGTTATTGTAAATTAGTAAAAACGACTCAGAGTAAGAAGTGTGAAAATATATTTATTAGTTTCTGAGTTATTGTATTTTGAAAATGATAAAAAGCACTTTGGTCCACCCTTTATTTTAGATAAAGAAGTTAAGCGATTCTTAACACAAAGGACAAGTTTACATGCTTAACATAATTTTGAGTTCAAATTCTTTCTATATTACAAATTTCATTGAAGCCATCACCATTATATCCTCTACAGCAGATTGAGAATTTATTGGTATATCAACTATGTACCTACAATCGTAGAACCAATAATATGTTTTTCCAAATCAAGTTTAAAATCCTCCAATTTATTTTGTCATTATTTATTATATTTGTATTAAAATTATTTGAGTTTTACATTATAATTTTTTAAAGTAACGTTTATTCTTTGTTTAATTTTTGTAATTGAAAAACGACCTTTGACTACGTGTTGTAATTTTGGCATTCAGTTCTTTTAATTTCTACTAGAAATTCTTGATTTTAATTTAATTTTAATTTGTCGATTAATCGAACAAACAATATTCGAGTGAATACCCTATGTATTAGTTATATCAAATACAAATTTCCCCTCTCAACCCACTCCTTAACCCTCATTTTTCTATGGTTTTATGAGTGTTAATTAAGAAATTATCGATTTTTAAAAACTTAAAACTTCTAGGGACTAAGTGTGCTAAGTTAGAGACTTGTTAGGTACTACAATTTTGTAGCCCCATGTCTTGGCTATAAAACATGAGTGACTAACTTCCTCTACCCGTTACCTGAAAAATTTTATAACCTAAAAACTCGTCAAGGAAGCAAATTTTTTTTGGTGTTCAATGGGTTAAAAATTTCACGTGATGGAAAATTGTAATTTCACTAATAATTTTTTTTTGCGATTTTGTTGACCTGTGTTATTATACGTAATTAAATTTTATAATTAATAAAACATATTTATTTTATTTGTTTTAAAAGCCAACATCAATTACATAAAATTGATTATCACAAAATATTTTAATTAGTTTAATTGATTTTATGACATCAGTTTTTTTTCGTGCAAATCTTTTACCTTGACTCATTTTATAAAAAAAAAAAAAATACCTCATATTAAATATATGTATGTAAATAAAATGTTTATTCACCCAAGTAAAATTGATTTTTATCATTTAATTTGTTGTGCGTTATAATATTTACTATGTGTTTGTGTTATAATTTGTAATTTGTTCAGTAAACTATCTTAAATGAGTAAATTACACGCTATATTGTTTATCAGGTTGTTGTATTGTTTGTTTTGCTTTTAGAAAAACTATATTATACTTACATTCATACATATTTATTTAATGTATTAATAACTATTATAGTAGCAGCAATAATAGTAACAAAATATGTATATTATATATACATACATATATACGTATATATATTAAATGAAAATGCCTTTCTTTTTATAGTTTGTTAATGTCTCTTTTATATTTTACATAAATGTATGTATGTACATTGTTCAATACTATATTCAAAGAAACGCCTGCCATAGACACTTGTACGTATAAGTTATATTAATTGATATTTGTTTTTAAATATATCTCATACGTCATGATAGGCAAATCATAATGTGTGAATTGAATAAAACTTTAACATTATAATACATATTTATGTTAACGTTTGCTGTTACTTCATGATTTTTTTAAGAATCATTAAGTGAAAAAATAAGTATTTTTAACAATTTTAAAAGCTCTAAATCACTCCTCGAAACATAAAATTTTGGTTAAAATGGGTTAAATAAAAACATAAATAAATCATTTATTTAAGCAAATAGGTTTCATTAAATTTTAAGATGTGCAAGTCATTATGCATTTATAATTAATCCTATAAGAAATTTTTACTACATAAATATTACTTAAATTGTATATGATTAATAATATCAAATTCTCATAAGTAGTTTAATAATAAACTAAGTAAACAATCTCTTCTTACCTTTCAATAAATCTTTTTTCAAAGAAATCTTTAAGTTCTATCTTTTCTTACATCAATACTAAGAAAGTAAAAAAAAAAACATTTTACCACCCTCTTAACGTATTGAAGGATACAAAAAAAGATATTTCAGGAAATTATATTTTACTAAAAGTTTCTTAACGTGTTTGTGTAGCAAAGTAAATAAATAAAAGGTTGGACTTTATTTAATTAAGAGAATTTTAAACATGACAACTTTAATTTGAAAAACATTTTCACTTCATTAAAATTCTAAAAAGTTACAAAACTTTAAATAGTGCAGAATTATAAGGGTCAAAACTTGTTATTGGGAAAGAAGTATTATCAATCTTACAAATGAAAAAATGGCAGTAGAATATTAAAGACTTTAAAAGAAAAAATTTTGCTTTAACTTTAACATTTTTTTTTTTAACAATAGGTACCTCTTAAATAAATTTACTTTAAATTTTTTTTGTTTTTAGTTTGGTTAAAAAATCATAAATTTACAATTTTTCTACGGGGGAAAAAAAAGAATGAGAATTTAAGTCAATCGCCTTAAATCCATTAAATCTATTTTGATATAAATGTTTTTTTCTATTTGCTTTTACCATCATCATTCGTTTCCATGATATCCATTCAATGATAAATGATTTTAATTTTTATTTATTAACCACATGTATCATTTTTGTAGAGTTCACGAGATTCTGGTTAAATTTCTCAAAATCAATATTTAATTTCAATGTGAATTTTAGATGTTGATTTATTGTTTTTATTACACCCTCTTGTCTATTAGGGTGGTATAAATGTTTACATAATTGTATATTTGACATATTGTTATATCATAAATATATAAATACGTATTTGACTTTTTAAGTATTATTATATAAAGTGGTTTGTATAGTGCACAGTGGAGCCAATAGCAAAACTTTTGGTTATAAATCTTAATCTCCAGAAGTACTGGATAGATCGAATTGAAATATATGAAAACATTCTACGCTTTAAAAAAAATCTTCTTGTATTCACACTGTAATAATACGAGATAAGCTAAAGTTGGTGGCCTCTAGTGAAAATTTCAAAAAATTTTAGCTGCTACAAATCAAGTCCGATTTAAAAGATTTTTGTATTTCTGTAAAGTTATAAAGAAAATATAAGTTTTCTCACCAAATTTATATTTTAAAGTAAAAAATATATTTACGCTTGAATTTCGATTTTTTTAATTTTTGTCTCGACTTTATTTCGTTTTTCGGAAATAAGTCCTGAGGTATATGAAGGATTTTTTAATACTCAGTAATTTCTAATATATTTAAAAATAATATGCTAAAAAAATATTTTGATTATTGTCTAGCTGTTTAAAGTCAGCATTCTGAATTAAGTAAAATTTTTATAAAAAATTAGTTTTTGGAAAAACTATAAATATTTTATCTGTAATAAAATCTGTTGTTAGTTAAGATATCTTAACGAAATTTTCAGTGGTTGTAGACTTTATTGTATGAAATGAGAAAGTGTAAAAATCTTTAAAATGTTTGTAAAAAGATTCCCTTAATTCTTAAAAAAAACGTTGAAATTCTTTAAAAATTTGATTTTTTAAATTTTTTTCCATAAAATCCACATTTTTCAGATGTTCCTGAAATTATGATTGAACTCTCTTTAAAACATCTTTTGGATTCCTAAACTGCATTCAGTTTCCAGATTCATGATTTGGGGTTTAAGAGAATGTAAACTTAAGGCAAAACTTTAAAATAAAATAGGTCGAATTCGGGAGGGTTTGTACCTAAATCACTTGGGTTATTTAGCTTGTTTTCTATTTTAAAATCTTTCTAAAGATACTTTTCAGAAAAGTATAAAAATTATTATATGTTGTTAAATAAAATTACCTTTTAGAAAAAAGTGTAGACACTTTTTCGGCGAAAAAAAGCACAAACACAAACTCAAACAAATCGTAATTTTTGCAAATTTTCAAATTCAGAATCATTTATATATTGAAATTTATTTTATTCAACAGATAATTTTGTTCTTTAATCAGTTTAAGAAAAAACAAATAAATTAGGTCAGAAATACTGGGATATAAGGACTGCGCACAAAAAAATCCGTGCATTGGACTTATAACTTTTGATGTGGTGAAAACTAAATAAAAATTCTGTTAACGGATTTACATTTGTTATTATGCTCACTAGCCATGTGCTAAGCTTCATGGTAATAGCGAAACTAGTTTTTCTTAAAATGGAAATTGAACAAAAAACACCAAAACACATAATTGAAATTTTTCTTGAAATCTTACATCGGTCATATAAAACAATTGCTAGGAAGGCAGATGTGTCAAAAAATACAGTTTCTTGGGTCATAATATTATACAAAAAAGTCATAATCACTGAATGAAAACCTGGTAGTAGAAGAAAAATAGTATCATCAGGCTGTGGGACTCATACAAAATAGAAAGGATTTTCACAGAAAATTTCCTCATCTCTGGAAGAAGTGTCACAAAAATTAATTAATTGTCTTTATCAGAAAGTAAAAAATCCTAATAGAAATGCAAAACAATAATTTGGAGGTAAAAGAATAACGTGAAAGTTCCTCAGACGAATTTTTTCATAATTATGATTAGTGTATAATAGACGATGAAACGTTCGCACAGGCTAACTTTTCTCAACTTTCTGGCCTGGAATTCTATGTTGCCGATGATAGAGGAAATATGACAGAAAAATATCGTGTATCAAAGAAATAAAAATTTCCAAGAAAGTTTTTGTTTTGGGAAGCCATATGCATATGCGAAAAAGAAACACTTCATTCATAAAAAAATGGTTCCATTAACACAGAAATATATGTGAATGAGAGCCTTTGGAAAAGACTTCCCTCTCTCCAAAAAAAATACAGTGAAAATACTTTTTTCTGGACTGTTCTCGCTTCTTCACATTACGGCAACAAAACAATGGAGTGCTAATAAAGAAATTGTTAGTATTTTTACTGAAAGATGCTAATCCATCACATTGTCTAGAACTCCGAGTAATTGAAAGATATTGGGCTCTAGTAAAAAATCGATTAAAGAACATTAAAAGCTCAGCTTAAAATTAAGCGGAGTTTAAAAATAAGTGGACTTATTTGAGCAAAAAAGTGACCGAAACACAATAAAACCTTAAATTGGTAGAATTCTGGAAAATATCAGGTATTTTCTTAAAAACCAACAGAAAATAATTTATTATTTTATGTTTAGAACTTGAACATAACAGTCATTAACAAAAATATAATTTTAAACAAATTTGCCCATTGGTTTAGTTTCTATAAGCATATTTGTATGCACGGATTTTTTCGTGCACAGTCCTTATATAAAAAAAACTGGACCAAGAACTGGAAAACTATAACAGAAAAATGCACAAGTATGCATATTTTATGCACAAGAAAAAATACCTCCGCTCCTAAGAGGTATGTAAAGCACCTTTTCCAAACTTAAAATTTTAGACATCTCTGCTACGTCTATGTGCAGTTTTATGTAAATAAAATTAACAGATTAGAAGTAACAGATTTATTTCCAAACATTTTTTGATTCTGCTCTACTGTGGAGTGCAGATTTGTTTTTAATAAAATTTAAAAAAATAAAAAATTTTAATTAAAATTCCGTTTAATTTCCAAACTTATAAACTATTAAAAGAATTGGCCCCACTGTATATCACTGCAGTTTCCGATAGCTAGTGCAAATGAATTAATCATTAATACTTTTCCGGTGTTTTGCGGAAATGTCTTTTATGGGACCTGCGGCCAATTGTGGACTGATACATGCATTAAATGAAATGCATATTTTTATAAAACACTATGTTGATATTAACATTTATATGGGATTCTGTACTTTAAAGTGATTCCCGGACGTGGGCCTTATATGAGAGCTATGGTAAATTATGGACCTATTCTCATAAAACTTATTTGTGTAAAATATTAACTTTATACCAAAACATGTATCGAATATATAAGTATATGCACGAGCTATGGTCAATTATTGGCCCATCATCATAAAATTCGGCACAAAGATTTATATTTATATAGAACTTACTTGTACCGAATTTTATTTAAATATCGTTAAATCCTTTTTCCGTAAGAAGATTTATAATAGGGTTTGAACAAAAGAATTTAAATAAAAACACTTCTTTTGTTTCTGAATGTTTGTAAGACATTCTTGAATGCTAAATCAGCACTTTTGAATGCTAATTCGGCACTAATTTTATTAATAATTGTAAAAACCTTAAGAACTAATATTGAATTTCTTAAAACTATCTAGACTTAATAATTCTAAGTACTTTTTCTATTTTACATATAAACCCTTCAATAATTCTTATCACACAGAAGTGTGAAAGATAAGGGTTGATTGTACACATGTGTAAAAGACCAACGCACATGCGTATGTCCACAACAAATGTAAACAATCATAAAATTTATAAAAGGTATTACAAATGGTAATTAAAATTTAACATAATACTTAAAAGAAAGATATAAAAAAAAGTAATAAAATATGTTCAAATAAGTTTGAACATTCTGCCGAGGCGCCAAATGTATTTTCGGCCCCAGACAAGAGAAAAACATTTTATGCGATCAGGATCACGCTTCGGCCTCCCGCTAGGTCTTAGATTTTCTACCTTTGTCCTTTCATCAGTATTTGGCCATTGCTGTTTATGTTGATTGTAGTTGTTGCTATTTGATATGGTGGTAATACCCTCATAATTACTAGGAACTGTAGCTAATTTGTTGCCATCTATTATAAGCCACTGTTGGTTGATTTTAGACTTTATTAGCTCAGTTGTAGAAGTCGATGCCAGAGTTACGCTTTGTGTAGCTGTATGTTGTGCAAATTGTTTGCTTTGTGTTGCCAAAACTTCATTGTTATCATCAGTAACAGACGCAAATGATTGAATTTCATCGTTAACAACTTCAGCTACATCGTCTTCATTACTTTTTGAATCAACTTCCATTGGTTCTGGTGTCGGTTCTTTTGCATCCTGCATGGCTGATGCGCGCGCTTCATTTTTGGGGGTTTCCCTTTTCTGTGTTACATTTTCAACAGACTTTATTTCTTCTGTTTTCATGTGACTTTCGCCTTCAACAGATTCTAATACCTCTGGCACTTTCTCTGGTTGATGAACGTAAGAGTTTACAGATTTCTTGGTGACATTGGTTTCGGTGTGTTTTGATTCTGCAGCTTCTTGCCTTTCGGTAGGATCAATAACAGCAACCAATTTATCTTCTATCGGCATTTTCGTTACTTTTTCTGCTCTATGCTTTAAAGGCTCTTCCATACTTCCTTCAATAAATTCTATAGCACTAAAATATGCTTCGTCTACGTCGTACATTTGCCACCACACTTTACGAGAGCTTTCGGAACCTCCAAGGATTTCAAACATATTTTTGATTTGCTCATATCTCGTCTCAATAAATTGTTTTTTAATTACCAGCGATCTTTTGGATATGTTTATTTTACCTGATGTTAATTTTAAACACCAGTCAATTATCCATTCAGCTCTTGAGTAGAATTCATCTAGGAAATCGTCAGCTTCCTCTTGGACATTTGCCTTTTTGATTTCCATACTTCTCTCTTCTGGTTGTTTATTAAAATATTAAAAATAGTTTATAAATATTAATTTTAATATATATTTGTAGGATTGTTCATCCATAGGTTACTATCCGGCTCGAAGGACCATGAACAAAAGAATTTAAATAAAAACACTTCTTTTGTTTCTGAATGTTTGTAAGACATTCTTGAATGCTAAATCAGCACTGTTGAATGCTAATTCGGCACTAATTTTATTAATAATTGTAAAAACCTTAAGAACTAATATTGAATTTCTTAAAACTATCTAGACTTAATAATTCTAAGTACTTTTTCTATTTTACATATAAACCCTTCAATAATTCTTATCACACAGAAGTGTGAAAGATAAGGGTTGATTGTACACATGTGTAAAAGACCAACGCACATGCGTATGTCCACAACAAATGTAAACAATCATAAAATTTATAAAAAGTATTACAAATGGTAATTAAAATTTAACATAATACTTAAAAGAAAGATATAAAAAAAAGTAATAAAATATGTTCAAATAAGTTTGAACAGGGTTCGTCCTTGATCTAATAGAAGATCGTGTGCTAAATTTCATTGCCTTATCTTTAAAATTGCGACCTGTAGTTTGATTACAAGGTTTACATGTACAGGCAGGTGGTAAGACGGACGGACATCGTTAAGTCGATTGAGGAAGTGATCATAGATTAACAAATAGATATTTATGTGAGAGAAAAAAACCTAATTCAATTGTCAGAAACCTAATTCAAACAAAAACAAAATACATGTAGTCACATATATTTTGTTTTTGTATTTTCAAAAAAATGAGTAAATTTTTTTAAAATTTAGTATAGGGTGGCTCTCACATAAACTTCTAGTTCTATTCTATGGAAGTGATTCTGAATCGAATGGTATACTTTATGCATTACAAACATCTAGGGTATAAAAAAACATTAAAGTTGATTTAATATATTTTTTTTTGTCAAAATTATTTTAAGTACTATAGCCAAATTTGTGGTCGAATTCAGGCACAAAATATTCCTCTAATGGGTCCAAATATGAAAAAAAGCGCAAGAAAATAATATTCATAAAAAATAATTGCCATGAATATAAGAAATGACTTTGCTACAAACGTTTCATATTCAATGTCCTAAATGTCAAATTTATGGTATCATTTTAATAATGTCTGTTAAAGTGTATTATTGTATTTTCTTGGAAGTTCAAAGCAAAATAAATTTTAAAAACAGTTTTAGAAAATTGTTCGTTTAACGTTATTTAATAAATGTATTTTGTGGTACTCAATATTGTAACATTTCCATAATTCCATTCCACTACATAGTCAACCGTATCGTATCCTACGAACTTTAATTTCATGCTGATGTTAATAAAGTATTGACTACATTTATTACCTTAATTTATTGCTTCACCAAGCATAAATTAAAGGCTACAAATATTTCTATATATTTGAAAATCTATATAAGTTTTATTTAATATGAATAAAAATCCTTAAGCAACAGTAAGCAGAAAAAATAATATTAAATAAATTAGTGTTAAAGTCACTTTGCTAAAAAAAAAAAAAACAGAGTGATGAAGCTCACATCTTTCTATTATTTGTTTAAAAAAGAAATCAATTAAATATTATGAAGAATAAATTCTAGTAGTATAAAGTTTCTAAAGAATTTGTATTTCGTTTTTTTTCTACTTTTGTTGATTTAGAAGAAAAGATGAAAAATATTGTTTATTTTCTTTTTAATGATGAACATTAAAACCAAATGTTGTCCCCTGTTATTACCTACCAATTGATGTTTAACTTGTTTACACAACGAATTTTAGTATTTATTTAGAAAAGAATAAATGGTGCTTATAAGTTTATTTTTAAATTTAAGATACAATTTTTACAGACTAGAAATAATGTTTATTTTCTCAAAACCTTTAATGTCTCAAAATTCTTAGATCATTTTTTAAAAATAACAAAACAATTGTTGATAACGAAGGTAAGCTGAGGTTAAGTGGGTATTACATAAATAGTATTCAATTAATTAAGGCAGTAAATTTGTCTGTTGTAATGGAATAAATAACTTTCGCAATTTATCTTTGTTGCAAATGTATCTAAATCTTGATAAAAAACAGATGTATAATTATTTTTTTAAAACAATAATAATTAGAATTGAATTCATTTTAAAAATTCTGAATATATCATGCAATATGATAAAAAAAAAAAAAAACACAAGCTGACAAAACGAAAAGTTGTTTCTGCGGCATGGTATATCTCAGTCAATTCTGATACATGTTTTCATAAAGTACTAAGCCTATTAATTACTTTTTTTAATTGGCACTGGTTATAGCGATAAATCGGCATTTGTAAAATAGGCAAGGTTGCAACGACTTGTCTAACTTTATTAAAAAAAAAAAAATCAAATAATTCTAATTAAAATTGTTTTCAAGTCATTCTTTTTAATACGGTCAACAGTTATGGAGATATTGGGACTATTTAAAAAAAATAAATATTATGCAAAACTAAAAAAAAAATAAAAAAAATATTTATTTATTTATTAAAAAAAAAAAAAAAAAATAAAAATTCGAAAATGTAAAAAATAAATTTGTTGCAAATAAAACTATATATATTTTATTTAAATTAATGCATAAATTTATTTTTTTTTTATTTTTTAATATGTACTTCTATGTAATTAGTAAATGTTTATTCATTAATTTTTGTTTTTTATTTATTTATTTATTTATCTACTTATTTATTTATTTATTTATTTATTTATTTACTTATTTATTTATTTATTTATTTATTTATTTATTTATTTATTTATTTATTTATTTATTTATTTATTTATTTATTTATTTATTTATTTATTTATTTATTTATTTATTTATTTATTTATTTATTTATTTATTTATTTATTTATTTATTTATTTATTTATTTATTAATTTATTTATTTATTTATTTATTTATTTATTTATTTATTTATTTATTTATTTATTTATTTATTTATTTATTTATTTATTTATTTATTTATTTATTTATTTATTTATTTATTTATTTATTTATTTATTTATTTATTTATTTATTTATTTATTTATTTATTTATTTATTTATTTATTTATTTATTTATTTATTTATTTATTTATTTATTTATTTATTTATTTATTTATTTATTTATTTATTTATTTATTTATTTATTTATTTATTTATTTATTTATTTATTTATTTATTTATTTATTTATTTATTTATTTATTTATTTATTTATTTATTTATTTATTTATTTATTTATTTATTTATTTATTTATTTATTTATTTATTTATTTATTTATTTATTTATTTATTTATTTATTTATTTATTTATTTATTTATTTATTTATTTATTTATTTATTTATTTATTTATTTATTTATTTATTTATTTATTTATTTATTTATTTATTTTATTGAAATATATTCTGTTTTAGTTATTTGTAATAAATTTATCTTTATGATTATGGAATAAATATTTGCATTTTTAACATTTATAAATTTGTATTATATTTTTTTAAAAAAAAAAAGTAAATTTTGTTTAATTTTTTTTTCTCAGAAAATATGCTTTATGTCTCCATAACTATTGACCTTACCCATCAAAAACTTTACTTACCCGGTAAGCCAACATATTACATTGTTAAAAAGCTGTAACTACTTATAATTCGGGTGAAAAACTCATTACCTTTATATGGCGATGTCCACGAATTCATAGGTCCCCATTATTAAAGTACTTATTTTAAACAATCAAATAAGTACCCAGCAAAAACTTAGCTTCTATTTTTAAAATCAACAGCTTCCTGTATGCATTACATTGTAGACTTATTCGCCACTCGCAGCATTACTTAATACTACTTCAATAACTGGTATTTAGTAAATATGAAAGTAATTTGATTTTTAAGTGGATCAGTTGTCTAGAGCGCCTAACTAAAAAAACGTGTTTTTAAAATTAAAGAGAGTTCAACTCCCACTCAAGGTAAACGCATTTTTTTTATAAATTGTGTTTATTTATTTCTCTATATGAAAACTACTTTTTAGCGCACAAAAATATAAGGCGATTGTGGTGTAGCGAGTAAGACTGCAGACTAACAAACACAACCAGTATGTTGATGCGTGGGTTCAATTCTCAACCGAGCCAAATATATTTTTTTTTGTGCGTAAAAAAAACAGCATCCAAAACAGCTCTTTTGGAACCCAAAAAAAAAACTTATTTAATTTTGGACATCTCGAACAAAATTCATCAGTTATAGCACCAAAAATGGAAGCAGTTTTTCATACCGACTTCGCTTACAAATTACGTTATTTGGTAAGCGAAGTTTTTGCTGGGTAGTTAATCAAATTCTACAAAACTACAAAATTGATAAAAAAAAAAAAATAAAAACAAAAAGTTGCCTCAATTGAGATTTGAACCTAGGCAAAAACTTTCGCTCATGTTTCATAGACTACTGTCTTACTCACTACGCCATGTATACGTTTTGCGTGCGTTGAAAATAGTTTTAACATACCAACAGAAATTAAAATAATTTCATAAAAAAATAGATTAGTTTAGTTTGGGTTTGAACCGTGAACCTTCTGAGTGCTACTCAGTCGCTCTAGCCAACTGAGCCATTGCAGAACTAAATGAACTTGTTGTTTACTGGTAAGTAGTTATTCCACTACTCGAAGAAATGAGAAAAATAATGACAACTCATTACCAGGTAATGAGTCTAGTAAGTAGTAGTCATTACCAAAAGCCAACAAATTTTTGCTGGGTATTAAAAGGCAATGTAAGAGTGACTTAAAAATAATTTTAGTTAGATTTCTTATATTTTTTTTTGAATAATATCACACAAGTTGTTTTTGAGATATGTTTTAGTATATAGTAGACATCTGCAACAAATGATTTGTTTTTCAATTCACATTTGTGTTCTGTAGTATATGTTCTCACATTACAGCGAAAATATAAAACGAAGCAAAACAAAACAAAACATGTGATAAAAAATGAGTTGAGTTGAACTGAACTGAATTGAAACGATGAGTCCAAAACAAATTATGATATGTTTTCTGTGAGTCGTTATTGTTTAAGAGAGAATTTTTAAAAAAGCAATAATGTCAACATAAAGACATCAAATCAAAATTGTGATTTGCTGTCATTCCCTTGTATTTTTTTACAAAAAATTTTTAATATAAAATCAATAAAGTATGTATGTATGTACGTATATATATATATAATAAAATAAAGTAAAATAAAGTATAATAAAATAAAATAAGTAAATTAAAAACTTAATTCTAAAAATTAAATAAATAAAAAATGTCCTATAAATAAAATAAAATAATGAATAAAATAAATCAAATAAAATTAATAAAACTTTATTCATTATAAAATAAAAATTAAAAGTAAATCCAGTAAATAAAAAAAAATTACCCAGGAAAAATTTTAGAACCTGTTCTGAAAACATAAGTTCTAGAACTGGTGTAATAAAACCACTTCAGATTCCTTAATAACATCCTCAGAACTAGTGTTATCACAACCAATTCTGACACTAATGGAGTAGAACATTATTTAGATTCTAAATTAGTTTTAAGGAATGTTTTAGAGAACTAGTGATTAAGAACTAATTTTGTATGACTTCTACATCACTTCTGAGAACAAATTACTGGTTCTCGAATGACTTCCTAGAACTGTTTAAAATACTTGTATAAAAAATTTCAATAATTAAAAAAGAGTATTTACAAAATTAATAAATGAAAAAATAAAATAAAAAAACAGATTCTGAAACCGGTTCCTAACGCTTTTATGGAACTAGTTCCGAATGTGACAATTTCGAACAAAGAACTAGTTATAGAACCGTTCCATAGAATGGGTACTAGCTAGCTAGCACTTCCACAGAACTACTTCTGAAGGTGACAATTTCAAACAAAAATCATTGGTCGTAACGCCAAAGTAGAACAAGTACAGGCTATTTTCATGTGTTCTGGAACTAGTTGTAAAACTAATACAATTTTTCCTGAGTAATAAATATAATTTAAGTAAAAAAAACTATAAAATATTTCAAATACAATAAATCAAATCTATTTTATTAATTTTATTTATTTCATTATTATTTTTTATTATTCTATTACTTTAAAACCTTAGTAATACGGTGTAATTTTAATGTTTTACAAACAACATACACACAAATGACAATATTGCATTTGTTGCCTTTCTTCATATAATTCAATTCAAATCTATTCAAAATGTTTTTTTCCTAAAATGTGTTGATGATTTTCTGAACAATTGAAATTGTTTCATTTTGATTTGTTTCTCTTGCCTTTTCTACACATACGCACATGTACTGAATTGATTTATGAGCTAAAAAACAATAACAGTCAACAATTGAAAAGAAAGACAATGATTTGAAATGAGTTACAAATAAATTGATGCAGATGTCTAGTACACAGTGCAACCTTCATAATTTTACAAATTGCGATTTATCGCGGGAACTTGACAATAGAGTCAATTTAAAAAAGTGGATTAATACCGTGTATCCGAAACACTGTGGCGCAGAATTTTTTTCTATTTTGTAAACCTGTGTTATTAAAGCACTTTATATATTTCTTTTAAATTTATTTTTTTCGTCACCTATACTTTTTTTGTTTAATTTTGATTTGCACTATAAATATTATTTTTTATTTCAACACTTTAGAAATCCCACAATGGATGTCTTAAAATAAATGCATCTTAAACGTTATAATAAGAAAAAAAAGCACAAACAAATACTAAATTCACCTTTATAAATGTAACAGCACTTGAATAATATTTAAGAAAAAATATAAGCACCAGCACAATTAATCGATATATTAAGCACTCTGACAGAAAAAAAAAAAAATCGCACAAAGTGTAAAAAAATTACCGCCCCAGTCACAACAGAAATATATAAAAAAAGAAAACGTTTTACTTATTTTTAAATCCTTCATAAAACTAAAAAAATAAAACGAAAATTCATTATCATCACAAACAACCACAACATCAATAATAAAAATGGCAAATACAGCACAATTATTAAGACGACAAAGCTCCAGGGATATTATATTGAAAACACAAAAGAGTATTGATCAACATGAATTAAGAGTAAGTAAATATAATGGCTTCATTTATTTAGTCGGTTATATAGTCTTTCATTAATGCACTTACTCGTTCATCCATTCAATCAGTCACTTATTGAAAGATTTTTTAAAATGCGCAAAATGTAAAACAATTACAATGAGTCCACTTATTCAACCATTATGTCTATAAATATCTATAAATATCCCAGCGAGATAAATAATTATCGTATCGGTAATAATTTAAATTAAATTGATAACTTTTAAATTTTCAGCGAAGTATAATTTCATATCTGAATAATTCCATGTCAAAACGGACATAAAACAGGCATTTTCGGATTTAATATCTCAGATTTCAGTGAAATTCGCTACAGTTATTACCTTTTCTATTAATTTGTATTTCATTTAATAGAAAAATATATTGGCTTTTAAACGACGTGTATAAAATTTATTTACTTCGAAAGTTCAAAGGTCAAAATCTATAATATAATAATCAAAGCTGAATATCTCGAAAAACGATATTTTAAATTCTTAAAAAAATGGCGTATTGATAATTTAACTCTGTTTATAATCGATCCAAAATTCAAGTTGGAACCTCTTTTGGTTTAGGAGTTATGAAGCAAAATATGGTAAAAAGCAATTTTTTTGTATGTAAAATTTTACAATATTTACAAAAATTAATTTAAAGTATTTGATATTGGTTTATATTTTGTTACATAAGTTCTTAGTTAAATGAGTGTCCAATATGAAATTTTTCACGGGTATGGACAAGAGTTGTGTTAACATTATATAATTTTTTAAGAGTTTTAAAAATATCATTTTTGGAGATATAAATATTTAACTTTTAAACGTGTAATTTTGACCTATGAACTTTCGAATTAAATAAATTTACAACATATTATTTGAAAGCAATATCGTCATCTTTAAAATGATACTAAAAATAAAATATTATTGTGTATAGTTTAGAAGTTATAATTAATTAAATTTTATTTTGGTCCATATCTTCTAAACTAAATTAGACCCCAACTTGAAATGTTATGTGAGTGGGAAGAATAGTTACGTCAGCATTATATATTTTTTTCAGAATTTTAAAAATACCGTTTTTTGAGATATAATGATTTGATTATTATGTGTCTAACTTTGACCTTTGAACTTTTGATGTAAATAAATTTTATAAATATCGTTATAAAGGTAATATTTTTGTCCTTAATATGAAACTAAAAAGAGGTATATACCTGGTATAGTTTAGAAGTTATTAGCTATTAAACAAGTACACCTTTGTAAAATTATTAGCTTTTTTTCGTTTTTTTTAACCGTCATATTTTTTTACCGGAAAGAGAATAGAGTCTTAAATTTTACGATTTAAGAAACACTTCCAATTGCCAATATCTGTAGTGAATTTCATAAACATCGGAGATGTCAAGTCCGATTGCTGTCCGTTTTGACATGGAATCACTCATCTCTTAATAAATATTCCTTTTCTTAATTTTACTATTAATCAGGAATTTAACATTTTTTGCTGGGATGTTTCTACCACTACATACACAAAGTCTTATATAATTTTTAAACAAATACTCGTATAAAGTAATTTTTGTTTTTCTTTTATTCTTTGTTTATTTATCTCTTGATGCATTCCCACAATAGGAGTTACGTGGCCGTTTAGTAACACAACACAGTACCACCAGTATAGGCAGTGGTTCCCGCAGTCATCATCATGGTCCCCATCATCATCATACACCCATGTATGGGGCAACAAATCAAGCATTTCTGTCAGATGCCTTTGATGAATCTTCGGAATTGGAAGAATCTGATGGTCAGAGTAGCAGTAAAGCAGTGGCTGAATTGGTGGCGGCAATTGAAAGTGCACCGGCCGATATTGTGGAGGGTGAAAAAGAGGGAGAAGAACGTGAAAGTTGGGATAGTAAAATAATGTTTTTACTAGCTACAATAGGGTAAGTATTAATTTTTCTGCTTCTAAGAAAAAAATAAAAACTAAACTTTTACTCAATCTGGAAATTTAAATAGAAACTTAAAAAAATACAGTATGTCAAGAAAATGTTTTTACATTGAAAAAAAAAAAAATATTATTTCAACTTTATTTAACAATATTTGCAAATGTTTATAACATTGCAAATTTTTTTTGTTACATTTTGTTTTAGGTATATTTCTTTAACAGGTTTTACCAGAAAAAAATTCATTATGAATGTAATTACGAAAATACAACAACAGGTAGATGACAGGTAGATACCCTTTAATCTACCTCTCAAGAAAATGTTTTTACATTTGCGTTTTTTTCGCTATGTGAAACAATTTTTGAACTTTGGGATGTATTATTGCCAATAAATTGTCAGTGTGATAATTATAATCACATAGTACAAGAATATGTGTTCAAATCCATGATATATATTACGAGTAATCCATAAATTATATATTAAGTAAGTCAAGAGAAAATACTCCAGATCATAAACCCATTTGGGGTTTTTTATAACCTCCAATTCGGGAAAATTGTTAAAGATATTGTAAAAATTTATTCCTTCTTAAGATATATACTTAATAGAATATTTAATCGATCCAAAATTCTCGTAATATTGTAGTTGATATCTCTTAATATCCATCTTTTTCAAATATTTGGCAGAGTTAAACCTAGAAAAATTAAGAAAAATTTGAATATATGCACTAGGGCTTATAATAAAGTGCTGTGGAAAGGGTATATCAATTTTATCTTCCAAGAAACAATCAAAAAAACACAGATGGATTACAATTACAGATGGAAAACTACATGGAAAGAAACACTCTTATGGGTACAAAGTGTTCAACAATTATAGTTATTCCCAATGATTTAAGTTGATAAGCTTAAAAATTTATGGAACGAATTGTATGTTGTACAGGAATGTTTATACTATATAATAATACAATTTAATACGGTCAGAATACGCCGAAAACCTTCAAAATCCTTTACAAAGCATTTAGAAAATTAAATAATAAATATTCATACTTTCGTATTTAAAAGATATTGTTAAATACAGATAAATTTTATTCAAAATAGTTGGAAAATCGATTTTATTATGAAATAAAACTGGTGTGCAGTAATATTTCTAGACTTTTAAAGCTTATTTAATAAAAAGTGTTCATAAATATGAGTTTATGAAGGATGAAAACTAAAATTCAAGTCATGAGAAAAATAATGACTCCAAGCATATATGAGCAAATAATGATAATGCAGCAAAATTTATTTACAAAAAGCTTTAAATATACCAGCATAAGGTCCAAACTTTCATCCCACGTCATTTTTTCTCCTTATTTGAAGAACAAAGTGACAAAAAGGTATTACAGGACCATAATGAACTAAAAAAACGCACATTCCGAAAATTTTTGATTTTCTTAAGCAGTTTTATAAATGTAAAAAGAATTTCTTGACACTAAGATTTTTGTGTTTGTTTAGTTTTTGCTCCATTTCTAATAGTTTAAATCATTAAATATTAAGTTTCTTTGAGTTATATAATAATAAATATATTAATTAACAAATTCGTATTAAAAATTTTTACACTAGCAAAAAATTATATAGTTTTTTAAAGCAAACTTCGACAAATTCATGTTTTCTTTTAATGTAAAAACATTTTCTTGACATACTGTATATGTTATAGGTATAGACCATAGCTGTAACTTATGAATGAAATAAAAAATAAAAATACTTTTTATTTCATTTCTATTTCTTATTTCTAATTAAAAATATTTGTTAATCAATCTATTATCTTTTGAATAAAAATATTAAGGATTTTTATTTATACTAAAACGATTGAATTTATTATAAGTTTGTATCTGATTGAACAAAATAAATTAAAAATTAAAATATTTTATTTAACCAAAAGAAAAACAAATATATTTTTATAAGAAGATAATCAAAAGTTTTTTATTTGATTAATTTAAAGTTTAATAATATTCATATGTATTTTATTTAAATAAAAAAAAGTTCAACAAATCTTTCTGATTTTTATTCAAAAACTTTATATTCAAATAGAAACATTTAAAATAAATATTTTTATTATTTTATTCAACAAAAACTCCAAAAAATAAAAATATTCAGCCTCAAAAGGCTTGAATAACAAAAAATTATAAAATTTTTTCTAATATTCAAGTATAAAAAAATATTTTACTTATTTTTCTTTTTCAAAGTAAATTTAAAACTATTCAAACAAATTCAAGTTGAATAAAAATATTCAAAAGTTTTCTATGAATAAAAAAAATTGAATGTTTTAAAACAGATATTATTTTATTTTTAAAATGGAAAATAAAATAAAGAACAATTGTATTCAAACTAAAGAAATAAAATATATTTTAAAATTAGTTAAAGACTTAGGAATTTGATTTATATTTTATAAATTCATATTCGAATACTTTTGTGGAAATTTTATTTTATCTAACTTGTTAACAAATGGAATAATATTTAAATATTTTTTATTCAAATTAATTTCAAGTAACTGAAAATCATATTACAAAGAGTATAAAATAATTTTAAAGAAATTTATTTCTAAAAATATAAATAAAATATTAAAATAATTTATTTTTAACAAATATTTTGATTGAAAATATTCACAATGAACAGCTATACTATAGACAATGAAAAATACATGTGTTAAAACTTTAGTTAGACTAGGCAAATATTTGACGGACATGATTTCTTAGCCAATTCGGATGTAGGGTGTTAATAAGTACTTAGTCTCTATGCCACTTTTTTTGAATTAATTCTATTTAATTCTCGCGATAAATGACTATTTGTAAAATTAATTTGTCTGATTTTGTTAAAAAAAAAAAAATATCAAAAAATTTTATTCAAGTTATACTCGTATTATTTCTTAACACGCTCAACAGTTATAGATATATTAAGCATATTTTCTAAAAAAAACTTAAATTTCCTGCAAAATTTGCAAAATATGTTTATTAAAAAAATCGTAAAATTCATAAATGTCAAAAAATAAAATTTTAGTTTTTTATGCAAATAAAACATTAAAATCAATTCATACACTTTTATTTTATTCGCAAATTCCCAGCAAAAACTTGGTAATGGTAGGTAGTCACTTTTCAATGATAACAACATGCTATCTTCATAAAAGTAGATTAGTAACTACTTACTTTTTAACTTGATATGTAATCAATTACTTAAGATCAGATTTTTAGAAATGTTACTTTTTATCTTTTCATTTATATTATAAAAATTATATATGTATTTTAAGAGTGGATAAAACATGAAAATACATTAATTACTTGTTAAAGTCATGAATAATATCGCACATAATCGTACAAACACCAGTCTCCGGTGGAGTCGAACCCACGACGTAAGCAGACAGAATAGCTATTGTCAACAAATCCATTAGGCCACTTTCTACGTACATTAATTCATTCCTGAATTCTGTAATTTGAGTTTATGTAAAATGCTAAATCAAACATAAAATACGGTATAACTCTTAAACCAATAAAGGGGAATAAAAATGTACTAGATGAAATTTGTAGGAAATTTTAATATCTATAAATGTTGTATTAACATCAATATACGTGCGATGTACAATAGGCTAGTTATATGCAAAAACTGCTACTGTTTATTTAATTTTACTAGTTTTTGTACTAAATAAATTTTGTGTCTGATAACATGATTGTCAAATTTTTCAAAATTAAAAATTCTTGACATAAAAAAATAAATTCAAGAAAATATAATTTTTTTTCTAATTTCTGTAAATGATGAATATTTTTCGAACTTTTTTATGAATTAATAATTATTGTATTTTTATTCAGGCTCAAGTTTATTATTGTAATAATGTTTCTAGAATACAGAAAAAGATTTATTAGACACTAGCAGGATGGAATGCATTTTCTGATCCGCTACGATCTTCGTCAGCATCCATGTGCCTTTTAGTGCTAATCGTAAAGATCTTTCATTTAACTCACACTTTTGAAGAATTAGAATACGTAACTTCATCACATTACATATTCTGAATTCTTAAGTATTAAGTTGAAATAACTTTACAAAAGCTTTTTCTTATATTTATTGTATTCTACATTATTACAATGTTGTTTTACTGTTTTAGCTAACCGTCGGTAAGCATAGTATGCAGATTCATATTGGAATTTATTCTGTAATATTAATATTATGTATGACCCCATTTAATTTTTTTGATCCAATATTAAAGGTGTTGTGTTAAAAAAGTTTCACCTGCAGAATCGTTTAAATTGAGACAGGCTTCCATATTAAGCCATGGTTTCTGTTTATGCTAACTAAAATTTAAATGATTTTTTCTACAATTTTGAAACATAATTATCTTCTAGTCATCTAGATATATAATTTGCTTAGCATTTTTTCTCTTTCCAGAGATTTCTGAAGCTACCAAACGACGTAGAAAATTAAAATTTGGCTTAATTATAAAACTTTTTGTCCAACAAATCCTTATGGAGCCATATTTTGAAATTTTTATCAGGGAGCGGATATAAGAGGATTTATGTGTCTTTTTCTAAGAATTTTTTCTCTTTCCAGAGCTTTCTAAAGCTCCCAGAAGACATAAAAAATTAAAACTCAGCTTAATTATAACCCTATTCGTCCTACAAATCCTAACTGAGCCAGATTTTGAAATCTCTATCAGGGAGCAAAAATACGTGGATCTATATACATATATGGATTTAAATATATCTTTCCTAAGCAATGTTTCGTTTCTAGAGCTTTCTGAAGCTCCCAGACGACGTAAGAAACTAAAAATCGGCATACTTATAAAACTATTCGTTCAACAAATTCTAACAGTGCCAGATGTTTCTATCAGGGATCAAAAAGTCTGTTTTGGTATTAAGAACTTTTGAGTTGCTACACCCAGAGAAATATCAATCACATAAGTGTTGAAAACGATACCATTCTGTGTCAATAGTGAATCTACACCGTATGTGTTCAAAATAAACACTGCGTGTTCAATTCTTATTAAAAATCGATACCTAAGTTGAAATCATTTCGGTATCAAATTGTTAAATTACATATGTTTTCTACTAAATTTGTTAACGAAAGGTATTAAAAAGCGGTTACCGTAAATTACCAATGTGAGCACAACCGTTGTTGATTTTGAATCGAATTTTTTCCCTTAGTGTATATTTATTGTTTGCTCTCCAAATCCTATAAAAAACTGATTCTGAAAGGTTTACGAATTTAAAACTTTAATCAATATAATTCCAATAAATTTGAACGGCTTCAAATAATTGACTTCGATTAGGGAGAGGAAGGTGTCTAAATGTTGTTCATATTTTTTTCTTTTAATTTTCGGTTTTGTTTGGGCATATTTTCATTATTATATTATTTTTCCTGACATTGTTAGGCTTTTACGCTTGTATTTAATAAATTTTAACTTAATTATAAGAATTGATTTTTTTTAAGAATTGATTTTTTTTTTTTATATAAATCTTAACTTCTGCAAAATATCGGTTAACCGGTTTTTTCTGAATTTCAAAAAAGTCGAATAATCGATCACCCTGTTATGACTTTCTGAAATGCCTACCTGTAATAATATAGAATAAATAGTTGCCTCTAATGACATCACCGTGTTAAAATAATGAGTTATTAATCTAATGCGAAATTAGTGAAGAGCCATTATATAAGCTTCTTATCTCATTACATGGCAAGCAAAGTTTTTGCTGTGTTAATGTAGATTTACAAGTTACATAGAAATATTTAAACAAATTTTAATTTGTTTTGTGATTTTTTAAAATATTTATATGTAATTCGTAAATATCTACACTAATTTCTGAGTAAAATCTCTTTTTTTTAGGAAATTTTGTACGAAATTTATTTATTTATTTTTTTCTGAAAACAGGCTTAATATCTTTATAAATGTTGAATGTATTAAAAAATTATTAAAAACAATTTCAGTTTGAATTTTTTCTTATTTAATTGCACCAAATCAGACAAGTAACTTTCGACATATGCTTCAATATATGGAGCAAGCTATTTAAAGCCTAAGTGCATATTAATATCGTGTATCTGAATTGATTAAGATATTCAGTAGAGCAGAAAATTCCGCACATCCAACTCCACAGCTCATCTTATAGTCGTCATTATGAATTCTTACATTATAGTTTTCTATGAGGTTACCCTTCCACTACTCTTTCATGGAGGGAACTTAATAGCACTCTTCTCACACAGTACAGGGAATATAGGTTATGGTACAGTACAGGGATGGTAGATGTAAGTAAGTAGTTAAAATTGAATTTAAATTTTTAGTAAACAGTCTACAAATATTTTGGGAAATTTTGTCACATAATATAAGTTTCCAACTTTTCTTTTTTATTTTTATGCTTTGTTTTTTATTCATTTGAATATAAACAATTTAAAATTAATAAAATTTTCTTTTTTCAAATGTGACTTTTCAAATATATAAGTTTACCCCAATAAGCACACAAATTTCAAAAATTCAAGCCTTGGAAAATTTTGCTGGAGTCCGACAGGAATTCAAATATAAAAATATTTTAAACATGAAATATTATTGAAAAAAATAAAATTTTTCAAGTAAAATAAATTTGACTGGAATTTAAATTTCCTTTTCACTGGAGAATGCTATTGAATTAAATTGTAATACTATTTTAATTCAATGCTTGGTACTGGATTCAAGGCTTGAAATACATTTGGTTTCAACTTGAATTCCAGCAAAAATGCTTATTGGATACGAATTCGTTTACACATTGAAATTGAAGCGTAAACATTTATAAGTTGTGTAAATAATTTTTCAAAGTTTACAAAGTTTGACAAATTTTTTACGAGCTTGAATATTTATCATATTTATGAGCTTTACGAGGCATTTATGTGATTGAATGAAAACCCCTAATAAAAATATTTTAAAATTTGTTAAATTTTAATTTTCTTAGAAATGATTAACCTTTTTGCAGCTAGAAATATATTTACTAAATTTTTTTTTGGAAGTAATTATGAATAACTTCCATAAGAGAACAAAATATGCACTTAATTCTACTTTTAACGAGGTGGACATTTTCTACTTTGAAAACAGTTTATTGTTTTTTTGCTGGGGTACTCTATAAATGTGTAAAGCACAGATCAAATAGCTATTGCAGTGGTCCCAAAACGATTTTTATTTATTTTATTTTTTTAATAATTCTTTAACCTGTGGACCATTGGAGATATCTAAATAAAATATATATCTAAATAAAAATCTGGATAACAATCGATTCAGAATCACTTTTTAAATCGATCTAACGATGTTCGTCCATCTAGCTGGAAGGCTGGCTGGTTGGCTGTCCATGTAAAACTTGTGTACAAAGTAGAGGTCGCAATTTGGAAGATTATTTTATGAAATTTTATACCAAAATATGCATAAAATCTAAATTTTAAGTTATTCGGGTTATGTTCCGATGTAATTTTACCATATTCTTGCGAAGGGAATCATTGCCCTGAAGATTTTATATTTAATAGAGAGAAATACGTTCAATATATCTTTAAAATGTTTTCGCTATTGTGTATTACTTTTCAGTGTTCTTCTTTAAGTTTTTCGGTATGAGAAAAATTTTATTTTGAAATCTCTGTTAACAAATACAACCAAAAAATATTCTTTGCTTTGGCAAAATTTAACGACATTCAGTACAAAAAGTTTAAAAACTTTGACGTCAACGTTTTTTGCTTACTTTTTTTACAGATTCAATGTTAAGTTACCTTTTCAGAAATTCTTTTCATTTTCTTTCTGATGCTGCTCTTAATGAAATGATATTTTTTTTTTTTTACAATTCCTATCTGTGATAAAATAACTTTATAACATTTATTATCGTTTCACATACATATACATATTTCTTTTACAGATATGCCGTTGGCCTTGGTAATGTTTGGCGTTTTCCATATTTAGCACAAAAGAACGGTGGTGGTGCATTTTTAGTGCCCTACTTTATAATGTTGTGTATACAGGGTATACCAATCTTCTATTTAGAGTTGGCTATTGGCCAACGTTTACGTAAGGGAGCGATTGGTGTATGGAGTCAAGTTTCACCGTATTTGGGTGGCATTGGTCTGTCGTCGGCTGTAGTCAGTTATATTGTTGCACTGTATTATAATACAATAATTGCATGGTGCCTCATTTACTTGTTGCATAGTTTTGAATCACCACTGCCTTGGTCAGATTGTCCAACACGTCTATATGCCAATTATACCTATGATCATGAACCTGAGTGTGTGGTAAGATAAAAATAAATAACTTGTAATATTGTTTGTATGTTATTAACGACTGTGTATGTGTATTTGTGTCATTTATTATATTGTAGGCATCATCACCTACTCAATATTATTGGTATCGCACCACATTACAGTGTTCGGAAAGTGTCAATGAACCGGAAAATTTCAATTATCATATGGCAATAGCATTGATTGTATCATGGTTTCTTGTTTATATTTGTATGGTGCAGGGTATAACATCATCGGGTAAAATTGTCTATATGACAGCAATATTTCCATATGTTGTATTGATTATATTCTTCTTTCGTGGCATCACACTTAAGGGTAAGTTTTATAATTGTTGTAATTTATTTTTATGTTAATGTCATAATTACTTTTAAAAGGAATTTAAGTACTTAGAAGAGGAAGGAAGAATAGAATAAAAGGGAAGACATTTTTATAAACAAAATTAATTTAAGAAAGTTAATTGAAAAGTTTTAAAGTGCGAGAAATCTGTGACAAGTGATTACACAGTGTTGCAGTAGAATTTGTTTTATTGTCCTTAATTTTAAGACCTTTTTTTGTATTTAATAAAAATAAAATAAGATATATTTGGATCATAGTTAAAAATGTTATATGAATGTTTTCGATGTTAAGAGATGGCCAAGAACCAATTGTTTAATAATATAAACATTTGTCCATATTATATGGATAAAATGTTGATATCTGGCGAAATTAGTCTTATATAAGAAGCTATTATTAAAGTAATTTCGATAGTGTTACTTTTAAATGAAGACAAATCTCAAAATCTTTTATTTAAATTCATATACAATGTAAATTCTTCTCAAAAAACTATACAAAAATTTAAATCTAAAATTTCACATTATAGCATTCTTTTGCTGTTGACAAAATCCTGGATCGCCACACTCTTCATCATAGTACAGCAATGGAAAACGATTATATTTATCTAAAATAGGTTTTAAGCGAGCAAATTTTCCATATTCTTCCTTATCACGTACTTGTTGATGTCCTTTCTTAAGGATACGTTTATTTAAACGTCTCTCATTACTGTAATCCAAAAAACTATCTTTATCGTATTTCTCTTTAGTTTCATTATAAACACGATCCATTTCTTTATATAAACGTCTTTGTTCTTCGGGAAACCAATGATACAAACGTTTCCATTTGCGGCGAGCACGACCTATAGTGCTAATAACATCACGATGATGATGTATTTGATGATTAAATATGACCTCCATCGAAAAAATTTAAAAAAAAATACAATTTTATTTGAAATATTTAAATTATAATTATACAAATTAAATAACAATTTTGACTTTTATTTCCAGGCGCTTCTGATGGTGTAGCTCATTTGTTTACTCCCCGTTGGGAAACTTTATTGGATCCAGTGGTTTGGCTAGAAGCTGGTACACAAATCTTCTTTTCTTTGGGTTTAGCTTTTGGTGGTCTAATCGCCTTTAGTTCTTATAATCCGGCAAATAATAATTGCTATCGTGATGCCATACTGGTGTCTCTGACAAATTGTGGCACTTCAATGTTTGCTGGTGTTGTGGTATTTTCTGTAATTGGTTTTAAAGCTACGGCTACATTTGATCGCTGCAATGAGGAACGAAATCATTTGATCTCACTGAATAAGACCATAAATTTACCAGTGTGTGATTTGGAAAAGGAATTGGCAAATGTAAGTTATATGTGATTTGAAATTTGTTTTTAGAAAAAAGTTAAGATGATTAGGACATTATTAGATCATTTGCATTCCTGAGAGTTATTGTGAAACGATTTATTGCATTTTTAGTATTTTTTTCTCATTCTCAGATAACAATTGTCCCATGTTCATTAGAGTGTCCCGTAGACAAAAATTTTGTAGGAAGACCCCTCAAACGATGCCTAAAAATTTGCTTAATATGGGAAAAATATTAGAAAATTTTTTAAAATTGATCTTCAGTTCCCTACCAGCGATTGAAAGTCACGGGTATAGGACATTTCGTTCAAAAAATAGTTTTGAGTTTTTTCTTGAAATGGGTATCAACAAATTTTTAATTTTTAGTCAATTATAAAAAAATTTTTTAAAAAATTTTCGCAACAATTTAGATTCATAAACATAATGCAAAAAAAAAAAAAAAAAACATCGGTATTTTTCTTAAAAAATGGATAAGATTAATTATTTAATTTATAATTTTGTTCCATTTATGGCTAAAATATTAAAAATTTGTATTGTAGTAAGTACTGCTAATAGTGTATAATTTTTAAATTTCTTTTAAGAAATTGTTCATCAAAATACCTTAAAAAGTCTTCTAGCGAAACAAAATCCCATGGGAAAAAATTTTTTCATTACCAGCATAAAATGTAAAAATGTTTGATACCCATTTCGATTAAAAATTCAAAACTTTTTTTGACCAAAATATATGGGACCCATGATTTTTGAATCGTTGGTAGGGAACTGAGGACCAATTTTAAAAAATTTTTTAATAATTTTTTCGTATTAAGCTAATTTTTGCGCATTGTTTGAGGGTCTTCCTACATCGAAATCTCGAAAAAGGCTTTCCTCGGGACACTCTAATGGAATCGTAATGCTTTTTCTGTATTTATACATGATCTGGAATAAGATTCAACAGAAAGAATTTGAATAAGATTAATTTCCTTTGAAGGTTAAATTCCTTATGACAGCTGATTTCGCCTATTTCATCATGTTTTTATCATTTAATAATCCCATGTTATCATATATATATAAACTAATTAAATCATATATATATATATATATATATATATATATATATATATAAGGAGTGAGATCGAAAAAATCTTAACACACATTTTGCCTCATAACTTTTTTCGGAATCAATATTCAAATTTTTTTTTGATCTAGTTATCATGGAAAAATACTTCAGTTATTATTTTTAATAACAACCATGTTAATTTGTCCTTATTTTCATCAAAATAAGTGACGAAAATAATTTACGTCCTACAAGTTATTAAAAAATTTCAAAAAATCCAAATAGGTCTTGCAAATAATTGGCCACAGAATTAAATGTCGTCCGCAAAACCGTTTCTAATGTTATTAAACAGTATCAAGAGAATTTGACTATTGATGTGAAACCTAGTTCGGTAAGAAAAATGGACCACATGATATTGGGAAGGCCAGAAAATTGAAGGCATATTGAAAGGAACTCCAAACACATCTGGTAGAAAATCAGCTCAGTTTTCTCAGTGCTTCGACTATTTGGTGCGAAAATTTAAAGCTAATGGGAAAGTTGATAATATATAAAGTTAAAAAAATTCCAAACTGGAATTCTGCAAAAAAAATTACAAGCCAAAAATAGGACTCGGAATTTAAAACCAAATTTCATACAAGCTGTATAATTGACGAAGAAACGTAGGTGCTGGCAGAATCTTCGGAGCTTGTGTCTCAAAAATTTTTATTGCTAATGCTCGAAGCAATGTTGGAGATAAGTTTAAGACCCAAAAGCAGCAAAAATTTCTTACAAAATTCATGGTATGACAAGCTTTTTGCAGTTTCGGCAAAACAGGAAAGTCATTTGATACATTCGGATCTATAAATACCAAAATATGCATAAAGGAATATTTGCAAAAAAAAAAACTTCTTCTTTTCTTAAGAAAGCACAACATGTATACATATTATTGGACCCATTTGGTATCATGTCACTACGGTAAGAAAGCTCTGGAGTGGTACCAAATCAATAACATAGTTTTAGTACCAAGAGAGGTCAATTTTCAAAATTGTCCATAGTTAGACCAGTGGAGAGATATTGAGCTCTTGTGAAAAGTGAATTCAAGAGAACAAAAAAGGTGCCCCAAAATACCGAAGATTTTAACAGAAGATGTGCACACTGTTCCAAAAAAGTGACTGAAGCAACTATCAAATCTCCAAAGAAAGGGTTTTCAAAAATGGTCCACAATTTTATAATTAGTGATTAGAACTATATATTTCTGTGATCTGTGCTAAATTATCAAATGATTAAAAAAATAATGAAAACTCTAAGATCAACCGTTTCCAAGTTATTGAATATTATGTATGTTAAGAATTTTTCGATCTCACTCCTTATATATATATATATATATATATATATATATATATATATATATATAGAAAACCAATACTCAAGTCCAGCAGAAAGCGATTAATGGTTTGAAAATACATTTGTATTTATAAAATAGGAAAAAAAGTGGTACACAAAGATAAAATAAAACCCCAGATTAACCTTAATCTGTTAAAAGGTATAAAGTTCCAAAAAGTTTTTGTTTAATTTTTGTGGATTTTATTCTATATTGAAAATTCACCTATAAATTAGGGTGAATTTAATTCAAAATATATAGCTGAGGAAATAATTAACATTTCAGAGTGACATACTCAAAGTCCAGATGTGTCACCAATAGAAATTGCTTAAAATTTAATAAAAAATAGAGTATCCACAATTGACCAAACTGATATACTTAATTATTACTAAGACCCTTACATTTTGTCCAGGGATATGCAGAATATATGTATGTAGTCACTATACCAACACGTTTGGCACTAATGTATCAAAATACAGGTGTTCGCCGGCGCCGGGATTTTTTAGACTTCTTTAAAAACACTCACATTCACTAAGTAGTAATGTGTAGAATTGAATCTTTTGGTGCTTATTTTACTAACAAGACATTATATATTTATAATTATATGTTACTTAAATTATCTTCGATCTACAACTTGAAAAAGAACCAATTGAGTTCAAGACACTATTTTGTTTACTTATTTATGAAACCCGCTGTATATATATATTAGAGTTGTGTCGTTCATGAAAGAAATATTTCAGTTGAACGATTCAGTTAAATGAAAGATATGAAATACTTCACAATATTTCATGTTTATGTTTCACTTTTCACATTTCTTTCATATTTCATTCTTTTCTTCTGTCATATTTCTTCAGCTGATTTAAATATGTGAATTCATCCCGCAAAAAAAAAAAAAATACTAAATAATACACAAATGTGGTATGTTCAAAATAACTATATTAAAAAAATGGTTAACCATTCATTAGACATTGTTGTTTCACAAAAAAACAAAAAAATAAAGAAAAAAAAAAAAAAAAAAAACATTTCATTCCTTTCCATTTCATTCCTACTTCAGTAAATGAAAGACAAGAGCCTTTCCAGTGTTGCCATTTTAGCACTTTCAATGCTAGATTTAGCATTTGAAAAGGTTAAAATGCACTGACAATTTATAAAAATATGCTAAATGCTTTTTAGCACTTTTTTACAGTAATTTTTAATAAAATACTTTTTGGTTTTTTCAAAATAATTCTTAGTAAATTTCACGTTATTAGTTGTCAGTTTTAAAATATAAGCCTTAATTTTACTTTATTTCCTAGAGAAATAAAGTAAAACTATATTTTACAAGAAACAAGGCCAACAAAAATATTAATTTTCTTTACAAAACTATTTAGCATTGTCATTTTCTGCTGTAGAACAATTTAGCATAATTTTTTGGACGTTTTAGCACTTTACAAATTACATCTTCTGTCAACACTGAACCTTCCTTTGGTTTCTATTTCATACATACTTCAGAAAAAAACATCTTTCATTCGTTTCTATTTCATTCATACTTCGGTAAATGAAAGATGAAATAAAAGAAAGAATCTTTCTTTGGTTTCTGTTCCATACATACTTCAGCAAATGAAAGATTAAAGAAAAGAAAGAAATATTTCAGTCAGTCGTACTGACCAGGGTTGTCAGATCTTTTTGAGCCTCTGTCGCCAATTTGTTAATCAGAAATCGCCAAAATATTTAGTGCTTCAAATTTTATATAATTTTAAAATGTAAATTCAGCACCAACAAAGTCAATGATAATTTCAGTAGCTAATAATAATTGAATAAAAAAATATTAATTTCTGTACACTTTTCTGACATGCATACACTATAGAGCAAAAGTGAACACTTTTTTGTAACTGATTATGTTTTTAGGTGATATCTTCTTATCATCTAAAGTATAACAAAAAGTAATTAATAGTATTAATTCATGATGAATTTATTTAATGTAATGAAGAATAAAAAGTGTTAAAACTAATTTAGTTTTTGCAAAAAAATTAAAATGTTTTTGAAATAAAAAGTGTTCAGTTTTGCACCACTTAAGAAAAATTAAAACAAAATATATATTTAGCTATATAATACTTTCTTTTCGCAAATTTGTTTTATAGTTTAACAAGTCATAATATTAATAAATATAAATAAAGCACCAAAACAAATTTTATCCCATAGTGTCATTATAGTTCCTTGCTGATGTTCTAATATTTTTTATTTCACTTTTATGTATATATTTCATACTTTTAAGTATGTTTTAGTCTGGGTTTCTTGCACATCCAAAACTCCAAAACTATCAAAACCTTATTTTAAACAAGTTCTGAGCATGATTTTCTACGAAAATATTTGATAAATATTATGACGTAATATCATATCTTTAATATTTTCTTCTCAGAATCTGAACATATTTTAACGAAAAGTTGAGGATATTTTTTCAATACATAATTCCACTAATTAGTCCAATCGGACCGACATCTAGGTGTGAGATACCTCCCTAATTCGCTATATAACAATCCCTTTACTTTAAAGTTTTTATAGCGTAGCAATACAAGTCGAACATTTATATTGAAACCTTAAAAAAATCATTATTTTCTAACCTAATTATTATCCATTTATTATTAAAACACGTTTCCAGTTTAACATGATCCAAGATTAATAGATTTCAGGATATTGAAAAGGGTCACAAACTTTCATCTAATACATAGTTACAGATTTTGTGGTTTTTGTAAAATTTTTCTTATGTTATTTGCAAACAGTTTGAAAACTAGCTTTACTATTAATGAATTCCCCGATCTTAGTTATTTTCAAAAAAATTTTCAGCATCTCTATCAATGAATTAACATAATTGATGAATTTGCCTAATAAAAAAATATTTTTTACGTCTTTTTGAACACAGTCATCAAGGTTTGAGATAGTTTAAAGTCCTTGGGAATTTTTTGTTAACGATAATCTTTGCAAAATTCTATATTTTCTAATTTTTTTATTTCCACTACTACAGGATTTTATCAAGGTTATTACATATTAAATAACTTTTGCAGAACTCTAACAAGTTTGTATTTGCAATACACATTCTTCATTGAATAATATATTTTCCAAATTGTTTTCATTTGCAAATTTAAACTACAGAATAAATTACGATTATATATCCAATCAGAAAATGGTGCAAAATTGAACATTTTTATATTTTAAAGTTTTCTTTATTTTTTATGTTACACAAACAAATATATTAATATTTATTATACATATATTTCAAATTAGACCTTGAGGATTATATTCTACTATTTATATATTAATTCCTATGGGTCGTTAAGAAGATACGGTTGAAAAAAGTAAATTTCACCGAAAAAGTGTTCACTTTTGCTCTACACTATAGAGTTCAAGTTTAGGTCAAACATTTTAAAAATTTATTAAAATTTTTTTTATTATCCTATTAAACTTATAAATTGTTTCGAAGAATTAATTTATTCAAGAACGTTTTCTTTTCATTATGGCCCATAAAATCTTAATATTCATATTTGAAAGATGTTTGAAAACAAATTGTCAAACATTTATTGAAGATATTTATAAATTAAGGATCTTTCATAAACAGCGATTTTTCTTAGACGAGGGAGGTAAAGTGAATGTAAATATTTAGCATTCCCTTCTCTTCTCTCTCCTATGAACTCAGAATTGCAGCAGGAAAAATTGCTTAGATCAGGGGTTTTTACAAACTCTTACTTCGTGCCTTTAAATTTGTAATTTAAAGTTATTTCTTAAAATACGTATGTTGAATTTCAAGTTTGAATAAAAATGAATATTCATTTAAAAAAAGTGAATCTTTCTCAATTTCATATCAAATGTTATTCCAAAATAATACCAAATGCTTTTGTTAAATCAAGCTATATTTAAGAAACACATTTGATTTGAATTAATTTTAAATTTAAGATAAAACCTTTGTATTTAAAAATGTATTTTAAAATTGCTAATAAATGTCTTACAATAGTATTAGAATTTTTACTCTATATTTTTTGCAACATTATTTTATAAGTATGGAGAAATTAATATACATATGTATGTGTGTTATCTGTTTAAAGAAATACTTTTAATTTTATGTTCAAGCAAAAGATCTTAGCGACCACCTAACAATTTATACAGTCCCCTTGTTAAGAACCGCGGACCCCCATTTGAGAACCGCCGTTTTGGATAGATAAATACTAAAAATATACGTTTAGAAAAAAAAAAATTTGATAGTTTTACTATGCGAATACTAATCAATAAAATTTAAAAAAATAACCAAATAAATCGCCACCTTGTTAAAAATCGCCAAAAAATTCGCCATGTCGCAAAACGGAAAATTCAGTCGCCAAGAGCAATTAAAAATCGCCACGTTTGGCGAAAAATCGCCGCATCTGACATCCCTGGTACTGACCGATAACGAACGATTCACCAAAATGAAATATTACTCCCAAGTATAATATATATATATATAAACCCATGTTATCATATATATATAATCCCATGTTTTCATATTTGTATTCATTTGTACCATGTATGTGGTACATTCATCATACAGAATATAAACAAACCTTGTCAATTTATATTTGTTCATATCTAAACTAAATGAGAATTAATATACTAACAAACTTCTGGACTGATACACAAAAATGTGTATTCAATAGTTATTAAAAGCAAATAAAAATATTAGCTTAATGGTTGTAGAATTAACCAAAATTTGTAAAATTAACTGAATGGTTGTACAATTAACTAAACAGTTATAGAATTGACTAAATGTTTGGATTTTTCATAATTATGGTTTCATATAAAAATATTTAAATACACATTATAATTGCAGTAAACCATGTTAAAATTTGGGTAATCATTAACAGCCGTGTTAATAAAAAAATGTATGTTTGATAACGAGTTACTAACTTTTTCTTATGGAAATTTACATACAAAAAAGTTATTAACTCGTTATCAAACATACATTATTATACCCACCATCAAAAAGATGTGGGGTATATTGATTTTATCATTCCGTGTGTAACATATCGAAGGAATCATCTAAGACTCCACAAAGTATATATTTTCTGGGTCCTGGTTAGATTCTGAGTCGATCTAGCTATGTCCGTCCGTGTGTCTGTCTGTTGAAAGCAGGATAGGACTCGAACGTGGCAACGTAGGGAGACGAAATTTGACACAAATATTTATCTTATATAAGGTTTTTTTGGTATTGAAAATGGGAATAATCGGTTAATAAAAAAAAAGTTATGGCCTAAACACTAGAAACACAGGGTGTCCGTTGTTGATTCATCTGCTGATATCTCTTTAACAATAGCATGTACGACAACGAAATTTTGTATAAATAGTTCGAGGGTCGATATAAACTTGGAAACCAAAAATGGGCGTGGTCCGCCCACTTTACCGCCCACCTCCCATATAAGGTGAAACTTCAACGAAATTGTGTTCAAGTTGTTCAAGGACCAATGTAAACTCGGAAAAAAATGGGCGTGGTACGCCCACTTTACCGCCCACCTCCCATATAACGTAAAATTTGATAAACATTGTTATCATGAACATGGTATTATTCAAATCAATGAAAAACGGCTATACAAACATTGAATAGTTGTAGTGATCATGCTGTAACCATGTTTATTCTCTGAGTTTATGTATCTTATTTGGGCATTAATTTGAGCTAAATATTGTTTAAATCGGTCAGAGGGTCCGAAGATATATTAATTTAAATTTCAAGTATTTAAAAAAATCTGAACTTTGAACCACGATGATAACTAAACTACACCGAATTTGAAAATATATAAACCATGAAAATAATGAATAAAAGTAATAAGATTACTCATCTCTGAAAATTTTACATAATTTTGACCGTTTTCCTGAGTATACTAATCGTAAATATATTAAAAATGCTTGGAATCGTATTGCTTTTTCTATATTTAAATAATTGTTGTAAATTGTTGTAGTCTGAGAATCACAGAGTGATAGGTTTAGGCAGGGTACACTAAACAGGTATAATGTCGCGCCAACAAATACAACAACCAAACTCTCACTGAGACAACCCGGTAAAAGGAAATCTTAGATTACGCTTATGTGGGGCTGGACATTTGCACATTCTTCTTCGTCTAAACAACCATAGCATTTTCTTGGGTAAGCAATATGTTCCGACATACGTCCAATCATACTGTGCCCTGTGGTTATACCTATAAGAAACCTTATCGAGATTCTATCAAATGATAATAGTGACTTAGTTCTCTCTAGTGATTGATGAGGTCATAGTGTACTGATATCCCTCAAGTGGTGATTGAAGACCACTTGACTACCATTTGTCAAGAGTATTAGATGCAGGTATGAAGAGGGTGTCTTCGTAAGACACCAAAGGCGATGCATTAACTGCTCAGTCGTCGGCCATTTTTTTTACCTTGGATACCCGCGTGGCCCGGAAGTGACTCCCATCCCATACATACATATATGTTAATATTCGAGGCACAGAAATTAAATCGCTGAATTGGAAAATTGTATACGATTTTGAAATCTAGGAGATATTGATATGTCTAAGTCATCAGTGTCATTTTTGCTTACGTTTCATCAGTAAAAATTGACATCCCATATTTCTTGGGCTTGCGTAAAAACAAATTAATAATTACCAATTTCTTTTGTCTAAAATTGATGTGATTCCAACAGGACTTAGCTACATGCCTCATAACAAAAGGGGTGCTGGACATTCTGCATAAATGATATCTCACCCGGAGGTAACGTAAAGTATCCAACAAGATCGAGAGATTTAATCTCTTTGTACTTTTTATTTCCGGTTTTTCTGAAGTCGTCGGTTCATGCAATTCAGAGTCAACATAAATCAAGCCATGCGACAGTCATTGGAGATTTGAACTGTCGGATCCGTGCCACAGTTCGAAGACTCTACGTACATTTAAACAACGGGGTACATGTTAACAATGAAAACAAAAATAAAAAGTACCTTGTTCTATTATATATATTTAACATCGATTTTTTCTTAATGGAAAACCTTTTGATGACTTGCCTTTAAGGACTTTAGTGGCTAGTTCTATGCAAAATATTAAAATTATATACATCCAACATATTTATTTATACATAAAATCTTGATTAATTTTTTCAGAGTGCTTCTGGTACCGGTTTAGCATTTATAATATTCACTGAGGCTATTAATCAATTTCCTGGTGCACAATTATGGGCGGTATTGTTCTTTTTGATGCTATTTACCCTGGGCATAGATTCACAATTTGGTACATTAGAAGGTGTCGTTACATCGTTGATGGATATGAAATTATTTCCAAATCTACCCAAAGAATGGATTATTGGGGTAAATTACAATTAATTTAAAATTTAAATGCTTTTATTGCTAAATATATACACATTTTTTGTAGGCTTTATGTTTCTCCTGCTGTTTAATATCCATGTCATTTGCAAATGGTGCTGGTAGTTATATTTTTCAATTGATGGACAGTTTTGCTGGAAACTTTCCTCTTTTAATAATTGCCTTGTTCGAATGTATTTCGATTAGTTATATTTATGGTATAAGAAGGTGGGTCATAACTAGGTTTTAGAAACTATCCACAATAAATATCTTATTTCTTTATTTTTTTTTAAAGATTCTCCGATGACATAGAAATGATGACAGGTTCACGTCCTGGTCTATATTGGATGTTTTGTTGGAAATATTTATCACCTTGTGCAATGATTACTATATTGACGGCATCTTTTTATCAATTAATAACAGAAGGCAGTAGTTATCCCGCTTGGATAGCAGCCAAAGGCATGACTGAAAAAATGGAATGGCCTCATTGGTGTATAGTTATAGCTTTCACACTGATATTATCTTCCATATTATGGATACCCATTGTGGCTATATTAAGGTTGTTTTAATGCTTTATACACTTTTTATATATATATATTTATATATATATTTTTACCTTTTTCCAGATTATTTGGTATTAAAGTAGTAGAAGACTCCGATCCCGCTTGGTTTCCCGAAGCTGAACTCAAAGAAGTTCATGGTATTGTACCACATGAACCTACTGATATTGAACGTACAATATTTTGTTTTAATATGGACGGCACTGAAGGTATGTGTTGTCCGAAATATGGTTTACCCGAAAAATCCCTAGAAGAGGAAGATGAAGATTAAAAATAATGCATGTAAGTGTTCGATTTGAATGTATATGAATGCAAATAACAACAATTACCTTAGTTAACTTTAAGTTAAATAATAGTTTATAAAACGAATCTTATACTAAAGACAATATTCGGGAATTAAAAAAAAAACTACATAAACAGACACAACAATAAAAACCACAATATACAATAAATAGATAAATCTTTGTAAATAATCCTCTAATATTTATGCTGAATATTTTAGACTACTTATACGAAATAAATTGTTATTCTGTTATATTTATTACTAATGTGGATACATATTATTATACTGTATGTAACTACGTATATTACCTATCTATATACATTCATAATGGTTTTTTATTGTATAATTTTCTAATATTAATTATGTTTTACGATAAAAAAGACCTTCGCCACCGATTTTTTTTTATAAAATTTATATTTTTAATATTGCAAGTTATTGGATGATTCTATTCCGAAATATATTCTAATTAAATAACCACTTGATACAAAATAGTAATGTTCTATAATAGTATATTAAATTATTCAAATATTATGCTCCAATTATTCCATACCGCGGAACGTATTAAAAATGACCTTTTAATTGTAGACAGGAGTATCTCTCACAGTCTTTTATGTTTTTAAATTTTAGTGAATTATAAGAATTTTTGGCATATAAGTCTATCGATGCCAGAAAAATACTAAAATAATGAAAATAATTACAAACAAATCCGAAAATCTTTAAAAAAAAATATATGAGTAACACTTGGACACGTTAGAATCCGAAAAAAATAATCGAAATGCAAAATCAGCTTCCATTAGGATTTGGAGAGCGAACAATGAGTATAACAAATTTAATTTTTTTTTTTAACCAAAACCGACTTTAAACAATATTACATCCGCAAATCTGAGCTCCCTGATAGAAATTTCAAAATCAGGCTCCGTTAGGATTTGTAGGATGTGTAGGTTTTTAAGTAGGCTGTTTTTGAGTTTTCCACTACGACTGGGAGCTTCAAAAAGCATGCTTATGAAATTATACTTATGTAGAATATAAGTAATGAGAATTTTAGTACAAAGGTGCTGTGTTCTACGGGCCTTTTTGTGTCTTAAGCTATGTATACACGGTTGTCAGGTCTAACAATGTTGGCAGATCTGACAATGTAATGGCAATGTACTGACAATGAAAAATTGTTAGCAACAGGTAAATTGCCAGTTTAGACGATCGTAAGAAAACCTTACAATTTCATTGCCAGTCAATTGTCAGACAATAAATTTATCTGCCAACAAAAATTTTCAGTTTACACTGTTGGCAGGTTGTTGTATGGCAAAAGTTACCAGATCCGTCGTCAGACGGATAAATTTTGCTGTTTAATGTGCAGCGTTGCCATTACAAATGATTTATCTGACAATGGCGCCATTGTCAGATGCATAAAATTCGCACAGCTGACAATAAAAATTGTCAGACAATTATCTGGCAATGGCAACGTTATGTGTTTACACGATTGTCACATGTCTAACAATATTATTGGGTTACAATTTACTGACAATGCTTTTTCTAACAACGTTGTAAGACATAAATTGTAAGTTTACACGGTTGTTAGAAATTTTCTGAACATTTTTCTGCCAACGTTGTTAGATCTGACAACCGTGTATACATACCTTTAGTACTTTGGCATATGTATAATTCGTATGAACAGTGAATCAGGGTCTTGGTTTAGGTCAGTCAGCCAGATTCTGAATGTTTTTTCTGTGGATCTGACTGTGGTTCTTCCACATATTATTGTCTAGGAAATAAGATAAAGTGAAAAGAAGGGCAAGAACAATTACATCAAGAAGAATAGTAAACAATGAAATCTTCACGAACAATGATTTCACTATTCAGAAAATTATCTATGATTTTCAATATGGAATCGGTCAGCATGGCAAAAAGCTGCAGTTATATGACATAAATTTCTTAATTCTTAATTAGCTACCAAGGTGCTACGGTAGCTACTAATTACAATCTAAAGAGATAAATATAACGGCTTTCAGTCGGTAAACTATTATATTGAGCTTTTAGACCAATTTGGTGAGATAAATACTCTTAATCGGCCATTGTTTACTCGTTGATTACGCAAGTATACAATATTTTAGACTTGAGTAGCTAAACATATTTTCTAAGGCTATTAGGATACTGAATTCAAATCTTCAATAATTTTCCTAAAATATTTACAGCTTTCGAGATATCAGCAAAAAATTTTTTTTGCTATAATTAAGATCAAATAACCAATTTATTTAATAAAAGGTGATAAATCGGAATTAAAGAGCATTATGTCCACATCCCAAAATCTTTGGTATTATTTTTCGAATTTCACCAAATTTTGGTATATTTGCTCTACTTGCTGATTATTCGTACCGCCGATTTTTAAGTAAAAGACAAAACATCGAATAAAGAAAATTCAGTTTAAAAGATATTAAATATCCAATCTTGTAGTAGTTTTCCAAAAAATTCTCTATTTTGACGGTTTATTAGATTTCGAAATTCAGGTTTGATAAATATTTCTTCTTTGATTTTGTCCTTCACGGTTAAACTCTTTGAAGAATTTCTTGATAAGTTAAAGTTATATACGAAGAGGTATCTTGAAAGTATATTGTGAGGCTATAGGGAAAAGGTGACGTTTCATTTTTCGCAAAAATGACATCAAACACTGTATTCATTAAGTCAAATAAATCGTTGATTTAATCACTGAGGTGTACCTTTCTCTTGAGAAACAAAAACGTGCGTAATTTTATGTTCCTTTTACATAGACCAACCATGATGCGATCAACTCTACTAATTGTAATTTTATGTTCCTTTTACATAGACCAACCATGATGCGATCAACTCTACTAATTGTTTTAGTAAATTCAAAACACGAATCAATTCAAAAGATTAGAGATTTTAGCATCATCTGACGACTCAACACCTTTAAAGGTGTTCGTAATGGGATGACCACAAATACTCCTCTTGGATCAGTTTTTAATTTATTTCCCATTTTAGTCAAATAATCAGAGTAACACCTGCGGTTTAAAGTATTAAATCTAGTCTTAGCAACAGAATAATTCATATATGCCACAGCTGTACGATTCTCCATGTATTTTCTATATAATCTACTTTTAGTATTCCGAAATCTTCTAAGCTCATTTGTGTATCAAACGGGACCAGGATTTATATGCATTTAAGACAAGAACAGCAAGATCAAACCCTTTGAACAATGACTCATAAAAATTTGTGATACTCAAATCAAGATTATCAGAATTCAGCCACAAATTATTTGCCTGAAAATGTTTTAAGAAACGCTTATTAGTTCTACCAAAATTAAAACGTTTTCACAGTCAGTTATGAATGTTGGGACATTACTAGGACGTAAAATATCAAGGTGTAGAAGAAGAGTTGGATGAAACTTATCCTCAGGGAAAACCAAAGGCACTGAGCGATAAGTTGTTGGTATTAGAGAATATCAAATCCAGGTAACAATATACCCAATCACATTGGGTATATTGTTATACTGTATAAGAGATAATTTAAATAAAATACTGAGAAAATCATTCAAAGAACCAGATGATGAAAAAGGCATTGGTCGGCCGATATCATCACAAAAAGACCAAGTTTTGATGCAACATAATCTATTAAATCAGCATGTTGCAAATAAATTTTAGTTGATGAATTTGGAGGAATATAGGAACAAATAACATATACTATACTATTTTCTATAATCAGACAAACACAGAAACCTGATTAGAAAATTTAAATTCATCAGAAGATATCGAGTTATGGGCTGCAATTAAAACACCCCTGCCTTTTCTCCTAATCCCTTCAATCCAAGAGTACCTATCATTTCTATAAACCTGGTAATCACTACAGAAAATGTCACTATCATTAATATCAGAGCTCAACCACGATTCATTAAAAACAATAACGTTGAAATCACATTCGACACATGAATTATAAACTTCCGGCAATTTTGTTTTCAGACCCCTGATATTTTGATACAATACGGATAGAGAGCTTAAACCAACATTCAGTTTTTTGACAAAGATGTTACCCTATTAATTCCAGGTCTGTCCCGGTGAATAAATTCCCTAAACAGAACATCATTTGGCCAGAAAGACTTTCTTAGCAAAATATCAAATAATTTCAGCGGAGCAATAATCTTAAAAGATGAAATATCCCTAGGCTGAGAACATTTGAATTTTTGTACAATAACGTCCGATTCATCGAGTTCCTTACAATGAGACATCATAAATTTCAGCAAAGAATTAACAGATGTATCCGGAGCCAATCTAGAAATGAAAACGGTTTTTCTCGGTGGGACAACGACCAAATCACAATCAGCATTGGGTAACACAGGTAATGAAGGAGTTTCAGTGAGGACAGATGGTAACTGATTTTCCTCAATAACAACGGAATAAGTATAAGGGTTCACGGATTCCCTGCTAGCAGATGTTACAGAAAAGAGTGGAATATTCTTATTCATAGGTGATAAGGTCGGTTCAGATATATGTATCATTTCTGGCGACACAGGAATTAAAGGCGACCGATTTACATCAACCTCTAACCTAGATGTCAATTTCTTCCTTTTAGAAGAGTCTTCAAAAAATTGTGAGAGATCAAAATTATTTAAAAGTTTTTAAATTTTCTTGAATCTTCAACAAATTGTGAGAGATCAAAATTATTTAAAAGTTTTTCAATTTTCTTGAATTTCTCGCAAAAATTTACCAAATCCTTACCAATATTAGAAATTCCCATCAATCGATCTACAATTGAGACAAGACCAACGAAGCCCGTTAGACCTATTTACAATACAATCAAAATCCCTACCCTTGAAACCAGCACATTGAAAGTGAACAAGTCTGTCACACATACAACATACTAACAAACGATCCTCATTACGAATTTTGCAATTTTCAAACGAGCGGGACATTTCTAACAGTGTATTATTAAAAACAATGTTTGGAATGAGGATATGAGTGACGCAAACATATGAAAATCAATATGTTTTTCGAGCCCAAAATATTTACGATTTTTTTATACTTCATCATTTCAAATGATAGTCTCAACTATCACCGAAAATTTCGTTAAGATATTTTAACTAACAAAAATCGGTGTTTTTTTTTTCAAAATGTATATCTATGTCTGTCAATAATTTGAATAAAACAATTCAGATAAACTAAACATTAGTTTAGAAACATGATTTTTTTACATTTGAAATAAAATTAGAAACATTTTTTCCAGAGACCGGATTTTAATACTAAAAAAACAATCTTTTTATTTTTATTTCAATCGAAAAACAATCTTTAATGTTCAAAAAATAATAAAAATCCATCATGATTTTTATTATTTTCATCAATATTTTAATTTTTTTCATCATGATGAAAATTATTTTGAACTTTTTTCATCGGATGGAAAAAATTCTAAACAACAACAATTTCATTTGAATAAAAAAATATTTTGAAAACAAAACAAAAGTATGAATAAAAACAATCATTTAAAATTTTTTTCGAACTGATATTTATCGTAAAAGATATTTATCATTAAAGATATTTATTTTTTTCATCATTGATGGATATTTATTTTAAAAATAAAAATCCCTCACATATTTTTTTCAACAAATGAAAAAATATTTTGAACATTAAAGATATTTATTTTGATTGAAAAATAAAAATAAAACGTTTTCGGGTGCTTGATTTTTTCTTTTCAATTAAAACATTTTTAAACTGAAAATCTGGAAATTTAATATTACTTTTCAAATTTATAAATTATGGATTACTTAGAGTTGGTAATATTTTTATACCTAATTTATTTTTAAACAGCTACCCAGGAGAAAAGGAACTTAAAAGAGCTGAAAAATCATGAATTTAATATTGTGTTTTTAAGTTAAGTTTTTTTTTTTTTAACCCATGATTGTCATTAGTAGGATGTTCTTCTTTTATACTTCTTGTTCATTTCTTATGAAGTACTTCCCTTAAAACTATGTTGATACAAAATTTGTAAAATTTTAAGTTTCTTATTCATAAGTTCAATAAAGATTTAATTGAATTTGAACAAAAAGCCTTTGAATGAAGCTATTTAATTATGTTTTTGGGAATGATATTATGGAATGAAAAACTAGCATTTTTTTAATTCAGAATTAATATTGAAAGAATTAGCTTAGATTTAATTTATTTTTTCGATGCTCTGTTTCCAATTTTATCCAATAACTTGCAGCATTTATCTCTTTTGATTCCATAAATATGTTTATGTATTTATTAAACTAAAGACAATAACTTATATTAAAACATTAATTATACTGAATATTTTTATCTTCAACAAAAAGAAAATCAAAGACAATAATTTCATTAGTTGTTAAATTTAAACAGATAAAATCAAATACTACTTAATAGTTCATTTTAGAAAATTTACAAAGAAAAAACAAACTATAAACTATTTAGTCAATGAAGACTGTACAAATTAAAAAAAAGAAGTATTAACCATGTTATAAATAATAAACCCTATAAAAAATTATAATAATAATTATATATACAGAACTTAATAAACCATAAATAGTATTAACAAAAGAACTTAATAATTAAAAAAAATTCAAAATAACATTCCTTAAAAAAGCCTACATATTAAATTTATTTTTCTCGATACACAGTAACATACTTTAAATCCAAAAAAAAAAAAAAAAGCAATATCAGCATTAAATTATGTTAAATAATTGCATCAATATTATAAACAAAAATATTTAATTATTTTGTATTTTTTTTACACTTTTTTTGTTTTGTTTTATGTGTGTGTTGACAAATTTATCTGCATTCAAATAATGTAAAATAATTTAATAAAAAAAAACTTTTTGAACGAAATTTAATAATACTTAAGTGGAAGTAACATATCTTATAACAAATATTTATATATTCTTAACATAAATACATGCATACATACATACATACGTACTACATAAATCAAATTAATATTAATTTAACAAAAAAGTCATAAGGTCGGTAAAAATCGATAATAAAGTACTCTACATTAGAAATTCGTAAATTTAATGTGATTTATCATCTACATTTTGTATATAATTTAAAAAAAATCTATCTAATTTTGGCAACTTTAAATTTTTGGAGTAAAAAATTCGTTATTAATTAAAAATGTTGTTAAATTTATGTATTTTAAAATTTAAATTATCAAATTAAATTATCTTAAATAAATCAATTCCGTTAATCTCTCTTATAGTTATTTTTAATTAATAACTTAAATTAACTGCCCTTTTTGATGTAGAGTACTTAATATTAAATTTAAAGATATATAAAAAATATTCCATTAACCTTCGCATATCTGCAGCTGTTAATGAACTTGAAATCTGAAATTATTACTTTATTACAATTTTTTATAAATTTTGTTGCTTTGTCAAAAATCAAATATAAGAAATCTTCCTCTTTTATATCGGGTTGTATTTAAATAAATAATTTTTGTTGATTTTTATTTCAAATATAGCTGTTTAAACAAAAATTATTTTTACTTTAATTGGGAAGTCGAGTTTTTTTTTAATATAAAAATGCATTTTTGTAAAAAGTAAAATAAAATATGAGTTAAAAAATGCATTTGTTGAAATGTTTATATAAATATTTGTTAATTTTTTTCCGATTTAATTGTGATATTTATGCTTAAACATGAGTTTTCCTTAAAATAAATCATTACAATAAAGAATATCATTTTGTGAGACAATAATTATTGAATTGCATTATTTGCTAAGAAACTTTATACATATATTAAATTTGATAATGCTACTAAATAACTTAAAAATATTTATACATACCATAATGACCGACTTTTGATTTTTTTTTTTTATTGATTTATAGTTAATTCATCAAAATTTTGCGATTAATAAAATAAATATTTATGGTTTTACAAATTTGGTTTAATTTTTATGCAAATTTCCATTATTATGTTTGAAAAATTTCTTTCATATTTTATGTAAAATTTCTTAATAAAAAATATTAATAATTTGAAACTCTTACAAAAAATACAATGTGCAGTGGTTCCAAACGCTTTTTTTTTTTTTGATGTTGTAACTTGTCACTGCCCATGTGATGTTTTAGTGTTAGATCTCAGAGGACGAAGATTTTGTTCACTTTTTGTAAATTTTTTTGATTTCAACAGACAGATAGAGATGTGTATGTAATTTATGAGGTCTCAGAGGAAAATTGTTGAAATTGAAAATGGAATGACAGTCTCATAAGGCTCCGTTACTCTACCGTAAATGTAAATGTAGCGAATCAGCTGACACGTTTTGCTTATGAGAGTTATGTGTGTATGTGTACTCAAAAACGGAAATTTAACGTAGTAACCTAATCAAAATACTCTACGCTCTACGTTTTTACGTGACAGCTGTGTTGACAGCTTTTCATTTCAATATACTAAATCTGAGTAAAAAATCGCTATAAAAAGTTTATCAATTGGACAATTAATTTAGGTATTTTCTTCATTAAAATAATTTAAATAAAGCGTAGAGTTGAATCAATAATTTAAAATTAAAAATGTTTGTCATAAAAGCACAAATTTTGTTTTGTATACAAATCGCTAAAATACAAACCAATAAATCTAGCGATTTTCAAACTAATTAAGACTTACTGGAAATATGTGTAATTGACATCACTAATGTTGATGAGTACAAAACAACAACAAAGTATTGGCATTTACGTTTTTTAAGTAACCATTTACGGTAGAGTAACGGAGCTTATATTCATACGTATATTCAAGTGCCTTGATTTGTATGGAGACAAAAATATTGCAAATGTTCTCTCTAAAATTAAAGTAATCTCTAAAATATTTCGGCTGAACCATTTTTAAAATACCTCCAATAATATGGTTTTCTATGATGTTCATAATTTTAAGCTTTTTGTCAAAAAAATTATAACATTCCCGATTTTTTCGCCTCTATGCTTATTTTACATTTTTTAAAACGATTTGAACGATTTTTGTCTTTATTAAAACTTTGATGTATAAAATTGTTCATCAATTCGAGTAATACTCCTATTGGAACCAGATAACACATCAGTTTGATATTGGCGAAAAGTATGAAGTGGAGTTACGATGAAAACAAGTCTTTTCTAGTATTTGGCACATAATTTTTGCGTTTATTAACCGATTTCTTTTATAAAAAGCAAGTCAACGAATTTAATTCAGTATTTCAAATAACCTGGAGTAAATTCCTATGATGGATTTATTTGAAATTTATATTTAAATCCGACCAATCAATATTCATTAATATTGGATGAAGTTTCTCAAATTTATAGTCATAAAGTATTATGTAGTATCTACTTGTTTATCAAGACAAACGTCAAAATTAACCCGAATTTATGGAGGGTGACAACAGTTGCATTAAAACAACAATAAAGCGAATTCAGCTGTAACAACACAAAATAATATTCAGCTATTTAACTGAGGATGCCTTGTCTAGATTTTGACGTTTGTCTTGATAAAAATTTGTCTAGTATAGACACTACGTTAAGAAGCTCTCATTTATTGCAGTTAATCCTTTAAAAAAATTTGAATTTTTTGCTGCTGCTTTTTGGCTTCAATTTGTTGTTTTTTTCTTAATATCTTTTTGCTGTAAACACCATTTATATCGCATTTTTTTGTCTTCTCTGCATATGACAGAAAAATGACGTTAATACCTAATAGAGTATTCATTTTACTCGACTTTTTCATTATTCAATGAATCAAATTACTTGAAAAAGCTGTTTTTAAATTACTCGATTAATCGAGCAGATTTTTTAAAATACTCGAGTTATTCGAGTAAGTTATTTTTTAAAATTTTACTCTTTCTTTCAATGTTTATTAAGAAATTAGACACGTATTCTATATTATCTTACTGTGTTATTCAAAAAGAAAGCAAAAACATCAAAATTATGCCTACATTCACATAATTTACAAGAAAGACTTAAATAATCCTCCTGAAAAATTATTTCCGAAATAATATGAAATCAAAATGTGTAAACATTTCTCTCTTTTATTTTCATAAATCCATTGTTTATCTATATTTTATAAATTCTTTGATAATTAAACAAATAGGCCAAAAAAGTCTAATACACACACAGAAAAAAGTAAAAATGGACTTCAATTACGAAATTTGTAATATTAATTAATTTTTAATTGATTTTGCTCCAATCATCAAAATGATAATATTAAAAACTAGAATAATTGATATTATTATTACTTCTTTTCCTTAAATAGATGCAATGAGCTGAAAATTTTTGAAAATTTACTTAAATTTATTTTATTTTTGTACTTTTATAGACAAATATTTAATTTTTCTTTATATTTTATTAACAGCTGTCAATTTATTAAAAAACAAAACTGAAAACCAATTAGAAAATTAATTATATTAATAAATCGTATAATTAAATTCCAATATAAGGTTAATTAATAATTTTATTAAAATTTTTTTTTGAATATTTTTTTCTGTGCATTTATGAATTCGATCAATATCCAAGCTATTATTATAATATTCTCTAAACCAGGCTGAAAATCTATTGGTATATCAACCACATATTTACACATATCGGCTGTACTATCATTCGTAGAACCAACAATGTGTATTTCCAAATCAAGTTAAAATCCTCCAATTTGTTTCTTATGAAACCTTTAATATAAAAAGTGATTATTTTTTCTTTATGTCTTCAAAACGCAAATTACAAAAAAAAAAAAAAAAAAAAAAAAAAAACTTTCCCCTCTTTTTTAAATTTTTTTCATGTAATTGTATTTGTTTTTCAAAAATTTGTATGGACATTTTTTCAAAGTGAGGGGAAGGGATTTACAAAATAAGGGGGATTGTTAATATCTCTTTTTAATTGTTGATAAAATATTTAGAATATTATATTTTTATTCAATCTTGCAATATACATATATGTATATGTATGAATTAGGGATGCCAATCCCGAAAATCCCGGGATTTTTCGGGATTACAAAATCCCGAATCCCGGAATTGGACGAAAAAAATCCCGGAATTTCATTTTCGGGATTTATTGACATAAATACAATGCCAAAATTAACTCAAGGTAAGACAGAACATTAAAATATTCACAGAAAATTTTCAAAAATATTTAAAAAGTCGATTACGTAGATAAGAGCATTATAGGTCTGTTCGTTTGTATGTTATTCTTACTAGTTTTAATATTTTTGCAAGTATTTTACTCAAAAAGCGTTTCTGTGCACATAAAAGTAGTAAACATTTCAAGATAAAGTAATTTTCTCTTTTGCTATATTTTACTTGAGTATTTTGAACGAGAAAAACTATTTTATTTTCAAATTCCTATTGAATTTCAATTTAAACCAATATGTTTAATTTGTTTAACGATTTTTGTTTGCCTGATTAATGCGTGTTTAATTAAATAAGGAGAGGTCCTTGTATGAGGTTTATGGTTTATTATAGTCCAATGTTAAAAAAAATTGATTTGTTAGTTTAAGGTTACAAACGATTTTATTTGTGTTGAATTCTACCACATAGGGTCAAACTCTATTCTGGAAAGACATCTTCCAAATCAACCTGTAGTTTACGTGGATGGACATTAACTATTGATGATATTCGTCAAGGCTTCAAAATCATACATATCGTTATAAAGAAGAAATATTTTAAGAAATATGTGAAAAATTATCTGCAAAGGAACATATTCCCGTATTTTTAAGATGTTTCCAGGAATCCATTTAATACAAGTTAAAAATTAAATAAACATTTTATTTTTTATTGACACAAAATTGATTTTACTATTTTTAGTTTTCTTACTTTTTCAAGTAAAGGCTTGTTTCTTAGATTTTTTTTTAATTTCTCTTTTTTGCTAGTTTTACTAGAATTTCAAACGAACAAACCTTATGTTTTGTTTTTAAAAATAGGAATGAATTTTTTTTTTATTTAAATATGTATAAACAAATTATTTTTTCCTTATATTTAATATTTGTTTTTATATGAAATATCAATCCCAAATCCCGAAAAATCCTGGGATCCCGGGATTTGAAATTATGAAATCCCGAATCCCGGGATTTGCAAAAACCAGTCCCTTTTGGCATCCCTAGTATGAATGTATTCTGTAATATATTGCTAAATTATCGCGCTGCCTAAATTTTAGAATTATAAATGATATCATTCTCGGGTTTCTTTATCACCGAAATGATATTGTAATGATAGCATTACGATATCATTTGGTTTGTTGGGTATAGACATACAAATAATTGGAACCACTGTGAAATACTAGATTCAAATCATCTAAATTAAGTCATACTTCTAGTAGATACTGAACGAAATAACTTATTGTTTAGTTTTTTTAATCGTACTCTATTAATTATCTTTCAGTTGGATTCCTGTCTTATTATAACTAAGCAGGGACCGTAACCGTTATGACTTTTATCATAAAAATCAAATAATAACAGTTATTTTTTGATTTTTATTTTTTTGAGCAAAAATAACTTTTATTTTTTATTTTTATTTTTATTTTTTCGAGCAGAAGTACCGGTTATTTTTCGACTTTTATTTTTTTGAGCAAAAATAACAGTTATTTTATGATTTTTATTTTTTCGTGCAAAAATGATTTTTATTTTTCGAACAGAAATAAAAGTTATATCTTGACTTTTACCACAGAACAAAATCACCAAAATAAAAAAATAAAAACTCCAATACAAAGACAAAAAGCGATAAAAATATACATACTTCGAAATAAAATTATAATTTATTAAAAACACGAGAACAGTTCACAATTATTAACAACTAATTTAACAAATTTTTAGTTTCAGAAAATAACTTTTATTTCTGCTCAAAAAATAACTTTTATTTCTGCTCAAAAAATAACCGGTATTTCTGCTCGAAAAAATAAAAATCAAAAAATAACTTTTATTTGGTTGCTACTGCTTTTTTTTTTTTTAAATTCAAAAATAGCAGTTATTTTCGGTCCCTGTAATTAAGTGATAATTTTATATGTGTAATATTCAACATTTTGTTGATCATATCATTATCATATCTATTCTTACTTTTTTTAATCTAAATGTTATTTTTTTAAACATATAAAATGTGATCCATTAATACAGATTAAAACGAAACTGTTAATTTATTATTAAAAATATTTACGTATAAAAAAAATTTAACGAATTACAAAAATAAAAATTTTTATCAATCACTATAAATGTTGCCATTTAAAATTTCGACTATGTCGGTTAAAATTGATTATGAACTTACCTCACACCATTATGGAACAATACCATTAAATTGATTGTTTTGTAAACAAAATGTTTTAATGAATAGTTTTTAATTTAAATCATAAATGGTGTAGGGTAAATATTAAAAACCCTCTACTTAATATAAAATATATTTAAAATAATGTTAATAAATGTTAAATGTATGTATACTTTAAATTCATAAAATAAATAAATATATATATATATATATATATATATATATATATATATATATATATATATATATATATATATATATATATATATATATATATATATATATATATATATATATATATATATATATATAGAAAAAACAAATATTTAAAAATAAATCAATCAAAAAAGTATAAAAATAAATTATAATAAAAAATATGAAATGTTAAAAATTAAAATTATTTAATCCCTTAAAATCCAAGCATTAATTATGTATATTTATTATATTCTATATAAATTAAAGGAAATGTGTTAAATATTTAAAATAAATCTTACTAACTGTTGAAAATTGTTTAAAAAAAAAAAATGAAACTGAAATCAAAACTTTATATCATAATAACGAATTGTATGTTTCCCTTTTGTTTATTTTTGTTGAATTAAACAAATTTTTATTTAAAAAAAACTAACTTTATTTATGTAAAAACACATGAAATTATACAATAATTGTAAAGAAAATAAAAAATAAAGAAAAATGGACAATAAAAACTTTTATTTTATTTAATATTTGAAACAAATATTAAATAAATATTCATCCATTTATATAATCTTTTATTGGGTTTCCAAATCTTTTGGTTTATTGTCTGCAGTGGTTTGTATTTTAGATTTTTTCTTGAGGCCCTCTTTGCGTTTCTTGTGTTTGTTTGATTTTAAATGTAACTGCCATTGATATTCACCGATAAAATGACGTTCACAAATCGTGCAGAAATTTGAAGTCTGCAATGAAGAAACAGAAAAAAAGTGAGAAGATACTTTAATAAGCTGATGGTAAAAAATTATTTAATATCTTTGATTCTTTGAGCTGTTTTGGTTCAAATATACTGACCTCTTCATTCAAACCAGCACCCGGATGTTGTCTCTTCTGCATGGGCTCTATTTCACACACTTGTCCATTGCGATAACAATCAATTATGGTGACTGCTGGAGTATAAACACATTGATGCCACTGGCTAACATCACTCGTATCCAATTCATACAAATCGGGTACTTGGCGATCTTTGCTGGCCAAAAAACGATTATTAATCCATTTAATTTGTTTCTTGGAATAGCGACGTGTAACTAGTTTCAATTCATTTAAACATGAATTCAAAACATCCAACCCTGGGGGTAATTGATCTTTAGCATCGTTCAAGTTTAGCGTATCAGCAACAGCAGCGTCGTCGTTTATGTTACTTAAAGTGGGATGTACTTCGTTTATTGAACCTGCATATGTTTTGAATTGTTCTGTAATACAGTGTTTAGATGATAATAAAAGAAAATTTAGTTTTTAGTTTAACAAATATAAAAAAAAAATATAATAATAATAATAAGAGAAACTAAAGAACTCATACTGTGCTTAAGAAATTCAAATATATATTTTTTTATGAATTGTAAATTTACGCAAATCTAAAATTTTGATTTACTGTGGGAGATTTTTGTTTATCGTGGCGATGGAGATGGAGATGGATGGGAATTTTGTTATTAGATTTATTAGTGTCAATAGAAATGTTTAAATTGAATGTGCTGAAAATAATAAGTAATCGCTCGCAGCAGCAGTCAATGAATAATTTCTAATAAAACTTTCCTACACACTTGGAATGTACAAGAAATATTGAATTGCAAAGATTATCTTTGTTACTTTTTCATTTCAAAATTAAAAAAAAGAAATAATAAAGAATACATTGCTGTTAAAGATACTGGGTATATATTCATTAATTAGATAATAGATTTTGTTTTCATTAAGGAATTGTAAAAAAAATTTACTTTAGAAAGTAAAATGAAAGTAGAACGAAATAATTATCGAATATTATTGAATCTGAGTGCGGATTATTGTACTCAAAAGTGACAGTACAGTACAGATATCATGTAATAATCAATCTCATATTTCATTCTAAAGTGGGATTCATGGGAAAGCTTAATGTGAACCGAGTGAAACTATTATCGGAACCAAATTACCAAAAAATTTTGATAATAAATATGTCAATATCTATCGAATGACATGAAATTATACCAAATAAAGCGACTACTAAGAAACCGTACTACTAGTGCCATAGTAAAAAGTTGAACTTCAAATATTTAACGAGATGGTACTTCATCATACACTCAATGGCTTTGGAAAATTATTGGGTGATAACAACACAGATATACAGTGTTTTGAATTTGGGTTACCAAAATGATTTCTACGGTTTTGTAGGGCGCTGAATTAAATCAAATTTCAGAATTGGTTTAAGTTTTCGAGATTTCAATAAACACTTTATAGTCCAACAGTAGGAACTCAACATTTCCTCGTACTTTTTCGAGTTTGGTTAAATTTTATTGTATTGGCTCTCCTTTCCTGTATCGCCAAATTTTTATTAAGTGAAAAATTAAAACGAAAATAAGGAAAATCAAGTTTTAAAGATATTCAGACTCCAATTTGTGGTATTTTTTGCAACAAACTTTAACTATTTGCATAAAATGAAAATAAAAAAAATTTCCAATTACCGAAAATGTCAACAAGATTTTCAAATGACCACTCCCTTCACGGTTTATTAGACTTTAAACATTTTATAAAATTCCATCTGTCATTAGTTAAGTTTGACAAATATAGTATATCTCCTTTGAAATTTTGAAACAATTTCTTCGAAAATGTAATTTTTGGATAAATTGTCTTATCTCGCCTTAAGATGTTTTGTCAAGTTAACAGATACACATGTTTTTTTAGTACTGAATTTAAAATTTTAAAATAAAAAATTGCAATTTTATACCTATAAAAATATAAATACTTTATTAAATAGTGCAGAAGACCTGTTGACAGCTTTTTTCAGAAGATCTGTTGGCTATTTTTATTCAAGAGATCTTTTAGCAGGACCGCAATGTTCTGCGAATGCATAAGGCCTTGCTCCTAATGATATTGCGTGTAAAAGTACATGAACATGGAATGCTCTTTACCCCTTCTATTTACTACTGGAAAGATTGTAATTTAAATTTTAAAATTTTAAAATAGTAACTAATACTTAATAAACATTTAAATTTCTCGAGTAAAATACTTTTTCTATAACAAGTTCATGCATATTTTTAAAAATACTTGAATCTTTTTTGGCAATATGTACTAGACCCGAGATTTCCAATCGTGGTCCTTTTACATTAGAACCGTAAAAAGCAGTTATTTTAATGTTCATATACAAATACTAGCATGGGTGGGAAGGGTATTATGAATTTATGCTGATGTTTGTAACACCCAAAAATAAAACTTAATTTATATCAATTCGCTTAGAATCATTTTCTGAGTCGGTTTACCGTTGTCCGTCAGTCTGTCCGTCCGTCCATGTAAACCTTGTAATGAAACAATTTTAAGATAATTCAATGATATTTGACACATATATATTTTTTATATATCCAAGGACGAAGCCTATTGAAATTGGTTAAGATCGGTGTATTATTTCATCTAGCCCCCATAGAAATGTCTAATCTGAATAGAGGTTTAACAATCATAAATACCTTTAATATTACAATATTTAATCGAAACTTGGGTCATATAAGTTTTATATACATAGGTAGTATTCCATGAGCCAAACTTCATGACAATCGGTCCATAACTGATCATAGCTCGCATATAAACTCCTCTTCCCAAAATCACTTTTAAGTGCATAAATTCCATATGAATATTATTATCGAGTTAATATTTGATTTAAATCTGTTTTTTATTTCTCGGTCCATAAATAACCATAAAAGGTCCACATCCGAGAAATACCCTAAAGTGATAAAATAACATAATATAATACATACGTAGGTTTTATAGAAATATATACTACGCTTTTTACAAGTATCAATCAACAATTGGCAACTGGTCCCATATAAGATACTTCCCAGAATTTTGATGAATATACAGAATGGTGTAGGCATCATATAGTCGGGTTATCTTGATTTTGGTTTCTTTATTACTTGTTATACCCACCATCAAAAAGATGGGGGGTATATTGATTTTGTCATTCCGTGTGTAACATGTCGAAGGAATCATCTAAGACCCCACACAGTGTATTTTTTTGCTGGGTCCTGGTTCGATTCTGAGTCGATCTAGCTATGTCCGTCCGTCTGTTGAAAACAGGATAGGGCTCGAACGGGACAACGTAGAGGGACGAAATTTGTTTGGAATTGAAAATGGGCAAAATCGGTTAACAAACAAAAAACTAGAAGCACAGGGTATCCGTTTCATACTTTTTTGCTGATATTTCTTTAATAAAAGCATGTACGACAGCGAAATTTTGTATGTATAGTTCGGGGGTCGATATAAACTCGAAAACCAAAAATGGGCGTGATCCGCCCACTTTACCGCCCACCTCCCATATAAGGTGTAAATCAACGAAATTGTGTTCAAATAGTTCAAGGACCAATGTAAAAAAGTTGATGGTGGGTATATAGATTCGACCGGGCCAAATATAATTCGCGCTTGTTTTAAATTATTATTATTTTTATTCTCTATGAAATTTTTGTTTAGCAATAACATTTGTACAACTTTTACATAGTATAAAACTGTGATTTTCTGTTGCCTAAACATTTCCTTCAATTCAAAGCTATTGAACCTATTTAATACATTCATTCATAAATACAATATACTTAAAACTAAAAAAAAAAAAAAAATTAACTTATAACAATAGATACGAAACTTACCTTCTGTTGGCATTTTATACGCATTTGCTCGTAAGTACGTTTCAATTTTTTGATCATTTGCCGCATTAAATTGCTCTAAATAAGGTATAAATTCTTTGAATCCAATCGTTTGTAATACGCCCTTAGTATAAGATAGCGACGGCAATGATGTGGTCGTTGTACCAGTAGTATTCCCCGAAACACTTAAATAATAATTTAGCAAACAGTAAAAGTTGTCATAGTTATATGGTGATTTTGGTGGGGAACAAGAGCAAGAGCAACAACATCATCATCATCAGACACACATAACGTTGATTCAGTTGAATATATGAATTTAGGTATATCATTTATATTTTATTGTACGAGTATACAACACAATAAATGATTTATAGAAAATGATTAGCCCACCGTAATGAAAGAAAATAAAAGTAAAGAATATGATTTTTATAATAACGTTTAGATACTCGTAAAGTATTATTTAGTGGTATTATAAATCGTATGGCTAAACATAAGTAGAAAACTAATATGATTAATGGCTTTTTGTTTTCAAAATATACATACATACATATGTTCATACAATTCTGTTTTTAGAAATTTATACATAAATATGTCAATATTATGGAAAGAATGAGTGAATGGAGAGATGGATGGAATGAAGATAGAATAGAACATATAGTAATTCTTTATATAACGTACCTTTTGTTCACATTGTGCTCATTGTGAAATGCTCGTATTTCACGTAGTAAACCCTGTTCCAACATGGCATCAACACGTTTGTCTAAGCGTTGATTCAATACATCCTGAAATTGAAGAAAAAAGTTGTGTAAAAAGATAATCTCATAAATAAGCCATTGTTTTCTCAAACTACAAATCTTATACTTTGGTATAATAGCAATTTTTTCTTTTGAAAATCTTTTTACTATTAAAGTTAATTTAGATCACATATTTTGTTTTCAAAAATAGTCTTTACGCAAAGCTTAATAATAGTGCAAACAGAATCATTGATTAAATAAACCTATTTTCAAGAAAAGTAAAGTAAAAAGTAAAGGATTTAAAAATAAGAAATTTTTTTTAAATTTTGAAGTTTGAAATTCTTGAAAACTATGGAGCCAGTTTTGAAATACGTATATGCTAATAATGGAAAAAAAGTTTTGTGAGTTTATTATGGTAAAATATTTTATTTGATACCTAATAAGTAATTAAGAAAAAATGTTAATTAACTAAAAACTCTTGAAATGCGAGTAAAATTTAAAGTGTAAAAACATTTGAAACTCTTAAAAGCATTATTTTTTATCGCTTACGAATATATCCTAAGCTTACAGCTTATCAATTTAGTCGTTGGTTATAGCAATCCACAGCTATAATTTTACAAAAAGTTCATCGCTTTTCCGGAATTCTTTATTGCCGATATTACGTTTATAATTATTCGAATGTTCACTGTAATTTTTCGGTGTTATTTGAAAAATTACAGTCACCATTTTCACACATGAAAATATTGATATATGCATGAAACTATAGACTATGCGTAGTAAAACTGCGTACTCAGTTTTTACCCAGTACGTCAAATTTCTTCTTAAAAGTTTAAGTTTTTAACAATAAAATAAAATACTTATTTATATTATATCAAATGAAAACTAAGAATCACTGCAATTTATTATTTAAATGTTGCATTCGAAAAATGCGCAATTTTTCGAATTTTTTAATTTTTTTTGCACAATTGACCCAATATAAATGTAAAATACGTAGTTTCATTATGTGTGGGATCTAGTTTGACGTATATATCAATTTTTTCATGTATGACAAATTTTTTGGGAAATTGTTACATAGTGTAATCAATATTTGCATTATCCATAAAAATGGTTTTTTTCATTCTCTTTTCTCATAAAATATACATAAATGTTCTCCTATAGGACGTTAAACATTGACTATTCCATTTGTTTTCAGAGTTTGGATTTATCAGTCCATGAACCACTTAAGTGGATTTCGACCTGATGGGAAAAAACTGAAATCAGATTCGAGTTTAGTTTTAGAATTACGCATTCTATCTAGTCCACATATTTTTTTGAAGGACTAGTGATATTTGATAGAAATTTATTTTTGGGAAAGACCTTTAGATAATTTGATTTAAACTCCGAAGTGTTTTTCTTACTTTTATAAAATTAAATAACTCGAATAAAAACTGAAACTAATATGAATTTATTTATAAAATTCCAAAAATATTAAAATTTCACAGATCAACAAAATCGCAAAAAAATTATATCTCTAATAATTATGCAAAATTATTATTCCGTAGGTTTGTTAGTGTAGAAAGTGAAATAAACATTTTCCATCACGTCACATTTTTAACCTATCGACGACCAAAGAAAATTTGCTTCCTGAGAATTTTTCAGGTTATACCATTTTCTAGGTAGTAGGTATTTCCCGTCTATAACCACTCCTTATCAGGGACCGTAATGACTATGAGTTTTAAATTAACTCAACAAATAATCACTATTTTTGATTTTTATTTTTTTATGCTCAAAAATAATGATTATTTTTGATTTTTACTTTTTTGCTCACAATATAAAGCTTAACATGAGAAATTAAACTATTAACTAGTAACAAATTTTATTTTTAGTAAAAAATTTGATTTTTAGTAAAAAAAAAAATAAATTAATAAACTTCAAAAAATTAAAAAAAAAAAAAAAATGTATTTAGGGTTTTCGAGAAAATATTAAATATATTTTAGTAAAGACGAATAAAAAATTAATTTTTCTTTTAAATTTAAAACTGGATTATAACAGTCTTAAACGAAACCAAAAATATTTACCTATAAGTTTCATTTTTATAAGCTGAATTATATGCACTAATTTTTTTCGTGCGCAGTACTTATTATAAAAGTTGATTTTCAAATTATTGTTTGCTTTTAACTGGACCAGTGGGCCGATCTTTATGAACAATAAAGATCTAAACAGTTTGATTTAAAATTAATTAATAATTTTATTTATTTATTATTAATGGACCCATTTTTATACTTTTCAGGAGCCTTTAGAAAGTTTTTTTTTTTGTCAGATAATGATTAAAAATAAACATTTTTATAACGAGTGTCGGTTCTAAAAAGTTATTCAATTCTTTTAAGAATTTAAACAAAACATAAGTATGTGACTGCTAATACCACCCACATTTATTATATTAAATTAAACATTTGAACAACCACATTCAACAAAAGAATGTACAAATATCTGATATCTAATAATAGAAAATATTAAAACATTTTTCAAAATTTATTTATAAAAGTAAAGACGGTTTAAAAGTCATTAAACAATCATAAAACAAAAAGTTTAATCTACTCAATTAAAAAAAAAGTTAAATAAAACCTAAAATACATAGCAACAAAACTAGGTTATATTAATTTTGTTTGATAGATTCTAGAATTTCGTATATGCGTAACTACTGGATCAATGTTCAATGTTCTTAACTATTATTAATAATATTCGTTATAATATTTATAGAACAAATATTTAATATTTTATATTGTCTCAAATCAAATGTTTAAACAATTTGGTTTTGGCTTATCAACAATATTATACACCTTATAAGTATATGTTATATTTATTTTAGTTGAAAAATAACTAAAAAACCATAACTATTTATTTAAGTAGTTAAATTTTGTTACGAATACAAATTAAAACAAAAAGTTTATATTTCTTAACTTATTTAGTTATGGGTGGTTGGTTGGTTTATTTATTTGTGGTTAACATTTGGTTAAGTTTAACGTGTTTGTTGGAAATTTATTTTATTGTTATCATTAATTTGTTTGATCATAATCTGGTCAAAAACCTACATTTTTATTATCAATTTAAAAACTATAAAATAAATGATACAAATTGGAGAAAGGTCTTCTAATAAACGAACCCATTTTATGACACCATTTGTATTCATTTGTAGTAGACGTGCACAGAAGTGCGAGTTAGTATTGTTTTTGATTAAATTTAATTTATGCTGGAGAAGTTAGCAGCAATCATATTAAAGATTTGACACAATATGTGCCTAATGGTTTAGTTAACAAAGTTTTAGCTGAAAGCCTTTTGGAAGGGTGTGAGCCTTTTGAGATTGAAATGGAGAAAAATAAAAATCACATTAATAAAACTTTCTTAAAGTTTTTTTTAATATCGAAAAATGTATAATTATTTTTTTTTATTTTTTTTGTTTATTGAAGATATTTAATAAATGAATTTGCATGATATTATTTACAATCTAATTATTTCCTCTAGAAATATAAAACATAAAAAGGCACATGACTGTCAAAATAAAAATAAATAAAATCCATCTTAAAAATCATTTTTATAAACATACTACATATAAAGAAATCATTTAACTTTTCAAAAATTCTTTTCTTAATATAAATATCAACTCCAACGACTAAAAGCTTAATTTATAAATTAAAAGTGCTTTTTCATTTATATGTAGCTACATTTTTCTTGGAATCATTTACACACACTTTTCGCCAGAAAAAATATGCGTAAATATTCTGCTTAAGAGCATTAATTAAAAAAATTCATAAAACGTTCTATAAGTACATTTTTCAAATTTGGCTTAATATCTGTTACTTTTTCTTAAAGAACAAAAAATAAAAAAAAAAAAAAAATGCTAAGTGAAAGGAGTTCTACAACTCCAGAAATTCTTTCAAGTTTAAACTTGTTGGGTTTTCATTCTCGTTCATTTTATTTGCCAAAAAAAAAAAAAAAAAAAAAAAAAAAAAAACATTATCACAAAATACGAAAAAGAAGGAATAAAAAATGTTATTTAAACATTTTTTTTCATATACTTGTTTATGGTATTATAATGTCGCTTTGTTGTATTTGATTATATTTTGGTTGTCATGAGGTTTGTAACATAACAAAATGAATAATTTTATTGCTAGTTATTTATGAAGGATATTGTTTATATTTCAATGAAAAACAAGAGTGCTGATGAAGTGTGTTGTGGCACAGAAAATACATATCCAGTTCGGCTGGTATCTACTACAATAACTCTGCTTAAGTGTCACGATTTTTTTTAGCAAGTTTTTGTAAAGAAAATATAATTTTTATACTTTTTTTAGTAATTTCAAAAGGGACAACTGAAAAAAAATCCATCAATGCGAGTAAGCAACTTTTTCAACTTTCCCTGTTAATAAAAATTAATACTAATTCCTTGAAATGGGTATTGGAGTCGACTTGAATGGGCAACCACATTTGCCTTAAAATTAAGATAGAGACCTGCAACACATGTCTTACATTTTACACTTTATTGACCCTTTGATAAGCGTGGAAGTGGCGATTAATACTTTACTGACTCTTTGGTGAACGTGGGGTTGGCGATTGTTTTTTTAGAGGACTCCTTGGTGCTTATCAATGTCTATAGTATTTTACTTTGTAAGAAAAAAAGTTATTTATGTTTTTTTATTATTTTTGTTTTTATGTTAAGCGACTACATTAATTAAATGTGTTTTTAATTTAAACATGTGGAATACATACAGTAGAAATTAATAACCTCATATAACTATCATAAACCAATGTTACCGGAATGATTGAATTTTAAATAATGAATGACTGACTCAATCCTGTCACTAAAAAGATTTCCATAAATTGACTTTTTCGAACTACCCACTAAAAAGTTTGTCAGGTGACTGACTCAATGTAACCACTAAAAGGATACTCATAAATTGACTTGTTCATACTAGTCACAATATCTCCACTTTTTGGTCATGGTGGTACCAATAGACTTCCTCCTAGGACTAGTCACGTAGCTAGTAAAGTCACCAAATAAAAAGTTTATCAGGTGACTGACTCTGTGTAACCATTAAAAAGGGTGTCAATAAACTTCCTCTTAGGACATGTCCATGTAAAAGTGACTAGTCACGTAGTTAGTAAAGCGACCAGTTAAAGAGTTTGTCAGGTGACTGACTCAATGTAACTAGTAAAAAGAACGACTTCCAAAGGGTGATTAAAGTGGAAGCATGCAAATCAACATGCTCATAAAAACAACAAATACAACAATATCTCCACTTTTTGGTCATGGTGGTACCAATAGACTTCCTCCTAGGACTAGTCACGTAGCTAGTAAAGTCACCAAATAAAAAGTTTATCAGATGACTGACTCTGTGTAACCATTAAAAAGGGTGTCAATAAACTTCCTCTTAGGACATGTCCATGTAAAAGTGACTAGTCACGTAGTTACTAGTTTATGTAAGAATGCTCTGTGGCTAAGTGGTTACAGTATATGACTATAAAACATAAGGATGTGAGTTCGATTCGGGGTGCCGCCATAAACAAAAACGTAAAAATATAGAAATAAAATAAAAATGCCAAAAAAAAAAAAAAGAAGTAAAAAAATATACGCAAAAAAAATCTTTTAATTATTTTTTTACATTCTGAAAATGGCCACAAATTAACTAATTTAAAGATTGACTTTTTCGAACTACCTACTGTATAGCCACTTTTTGGTCCTAGGGTGCCAATAGACTTCCTCCTAGGATATCCCCATGTTAAAGTGAGCAGTTAAAACGGTTGTCATGTGACTGACACAATGTAACCAATAAAAGGATTCCGATTGACTTGTTCGTACTAGTCACTATATCGCCACCTTTTGGTCCTTGAGTTCAAAACACTTCCTCCTAGGACACCCCATGTTAAAGTGACTAGTCACGTAGTTAGTAAAGTAACTGGCTTCGGACAGTCACCATAGATTGCAGGGTACTTCAAGACATTGAAAAAATACTAGTGCAACACTAGTACTTTTTTAATAAAACAGTGGTGTGCCTAAAGCGCAGCCGATAGTATAGGAGGCTTTTCTTGAGCCGGCTCAGCCCTTTAAGCCGTTATGAGTCGGCGGCGGTGACAGTTTGAATTTGAATTGATATTGGTTCAGGCTATAATTTTAAGATGAAACAAATATTTATCATATTTAGTCCTTATAAGAGGTATTGTATACTCCCTAAAAATGGCAAAGAGTATACAAAATTCGTCTTAGACTGTTTCTATTTCATTTACTTTTCTTTTTCTTTGTGATTATTTGTAAAAGAATGAATGAACTGAAGACCCAATGAAAAATTGAATGTTTGATTTTTAATTTTATTTTTATGTTTTTGGGGTTTCTGACTTTGAAGTGTTTGCCGTTGTCGTTGTTGTTGTTGCAGCTCCCATTGACGGTGGTAGATGAAGTATTAGTGATAAGTTAAACAATTGTTGTTGTTGAGTTTTTGCTTCTCCTGCTTCTATTGTTGTTGTTGCAGTTTGTGTAGATTTAGTTTGAGCCATGATAATGTATTAATGTTTATTAAAGAAACTACAATATATTCATTAAAAATTTGTGCTTTTTAGCATTCTCCCAAAAACAACAATCAATATATGAGAATGCTTTAAGGCTTAAACAACAACAAACAAACAAAAAAAAAAAAAAACTAAGAAATAAAAAACATAAAAAGAACTAACAACATTTTTCAAAAACATTACAAATGTATGCAGAGAAAATAATGATGACGATGGTGATGATGATTTTGGCTAAAAAACGTTGGTGGCATTGCAAATGAGTAGAGAGGCATCAACCAACACTATCGCCATCAGAGCTAAAGCTAAAATGTGTATGTGTGTTAATACACATACAAATTGTGTTGCAAAAATGGAAAATAATTTAAGAAAGTTAAGCTGTTGAATGCTAATTTCAGGTTTTTTTTTTCTCTTTATTTTATTATTTTGTGGTGTGGATTGGATGATAAATCTTCTATGTTTATAGTGTTAAAAACACACAATTTTTTGGGGTTCAGGAATTCAAAGACATTTTTATGTTTTATTCTTTTCTTTTTGCGTTAAAAAGGACATATTAAGTAAAGAACGTGGGATTGGAATAAGTTAAAAAATTCTTTATTAAGGTTATGCTGATATTTTATTTTTTTATTTAAAATTCTTTTAGTACAAAGTCACAACAAGTGCGGATGTCAGTTTAGTAAAAAAAAAAAACGAATTTTAAAGATAAAAATACATTATGATTGTACAATCACGCCTGTCGTTTTAAAAGGAGGCAACATTTTAAAGGAAATACATATCTTTTAAATTGGGTATCAGTATGTAGTGATTTAATTGAAAGAAAATTGTAAAGATGACTGCAGTTATGGTAATAACGTTAAATCTAAGCCTCAAATTCAATATAGAATATTAATTTTATAAACACATTATAATTGTTTAGCTGGGAAACCATTAAAAAACTTTTCTAATGATAATTTTTTGAGAGTAAACATACTACCAAAAATTTTGGTCCCGTTCGTAAAATTAATCTTTACCAATTTAAACAATAATGGCTAAGAAATTTCGTAAAAATAACTAAGTAATATCGATCCGCTCGTTTTTAACCGAGCGGAAAGCAAAAATTCATGTAAACGCATAATTAAAATTTGTAACAAAGTACATGTTGACCTTACAAAACAATTTCTAGGAGTGCAGGCGAGTGGGAAAATACAGTTCATGATCACCGTAATTAACCCTGATAATCGAAGAAAAAGTTGATTTATCGCGACGGGTTCTATTTTCGCGACTTTTATCTGTTTTTTTTTTTTTTAATTTGATTGTAATGTTATATTAACCTTTTTGGATGATTTTGATCTTCTATATATATATTCGTAAACTGTCGCGATTATAGAACCTGTAATTTTAAAAATTAAGCCGTCGCGATAATGGGTAGTCGCGAATACCGAGCTTGCACTGTAATACGTATTTTTATGGAAAATTCGAACATTTATGTATGAAATGCGACTCAATTATTAAATTGTTCTGTATATTTTATTAACAAAATTTCAAAAAGGTAGCTTGAAGATCCTCAAAGTAAAAAGTTGCTAAAAAGAACGCTAGAAAAAATATGAAGGCAAGGGAGAGGACGGATATTATTGAGGATAATTTTTTTCAAAAATTTTAATGCGTCTAAAGGACAATATCTAGTATGCACTGTCAAACTTTTTACAGGATCCCTGTCAGGAATTCATATCACAAATATTGTGGGAAATGAAGCAGATAAATATCGTGTATAGAAATTTTAAATGTCGAGCAAATTTTTGGTCTGGCAAGCCATTTGAATGTGCGGGGAAAAACACTTTATTCATAATAAACGACACTTTTAAAAAAGAGATGTAATGAAACAAGTGTTCTTGGAAGGATTCATTTCTTTCATTAGATAGCAATAGCGAATTCCAATTTCTCTGGCCTGATCTCGCATCTCATTATCACAACAAAAAAGTAGCTGAGTATTACAAACAAATGTTGTTACACGCAAAGAAAAAATATGGTTTTAGAGATCATAAACTAAGAGCAACATACTATGATTGTAGTATATGATTCTAGGTTACAATAAGTATATTTGTATCATTATTATGATTCCAATTTATAATTTATTAATTAGGTTCATAACCTTATTAATAACTTTTAGTAAGTTTTATAACCTTTTTTTAAGTATTGCTTTCAATTTCATTTTCATCACCATGTTATCATATATATAAAATAATTTCATCATATATATAATTCCATTTATGTAATTCCATTCTACCATATATATGAACTAATTCCATCATAAGTATAATTCCATTTTATCATATATATAATTCTATTTTATCATATATATAATCTCAAAATGAAAACATATTTATATTCATTTGTACGACGATATGTGATACATTCATCGTACTGAATAAAATCAAACCTTGTCAATTTATTTTTGTTCATATCTAAACTAAATGAGAATTAATATACTAAGAAACTACTGGACTGATACACAAAAATGTGTATTCATTAAAAGAAAATTAAAATATTATTATATTAGTAGAATTAACCAAATTTGTAAAATTAACTGAATGGTTGTAGAATTAACTAAATAGAATTGACTAAATGATTGGATTTATCATATATATGATTTCCTTTTGTATTCATATAAAGTGACTTGAATGCATGTAGAATCAGTTCGCGTTAATCATTTCATGTGAGGGGCGCGAAAGTTATGGCGGTTTTAAGTTGAACATATACAAATTATTACAAACTAAAAGTTTATGTACAATTCTGGTCAAAATTATACATAATATCAAAACCTACTGAGTTATTCAAATAAAATTTATGATATTTTCAATGTTTGATGGTATTCGTGCAGCATGTTTTAGGGTTTCTTAGTAAAATTTTTAAAATTTTCTTCTCAATAAAAATCGCGATTTTTTAAAAAATTTTGAAAAATTTGTATGAATCTAAGTTATTTCTCCATATATTGATTGAAAATATATTTTCTTAGAGTTTATTACATAGAAATGCTTTTTAATATTGTGATCGTTTTTTAACACAAGTAAATAATTTTTAGTCTATAAAATGTTTATCTCTCAAAATTTTTTGATGCGCCTCCGAATTTTTATTAAGCATAAACAAGCACCTACCAATTATGTCAATTTTAGTTAATTTCATTCTGTCCACACGATGTGCCTTAGCGAAATGTGTTTTGACAAAAGTGTCCCGTTTTCAATTATCAACGACATTTAACTTAAATTTATGATCCCAATCAATTATATTTATCGCCGCTCTTACATCTATACATCCAATATTTGTTTAAATTTCAATTTTCTATATAAAAATACAAAAACAAAATTTTTGCTTTATGCAATTTTTGCATAATTTCAAAAGGTCCATAAAATTTTTGTATTAAATTTATTTTTAATGCTCCTCCGATTTTGTTATGTAAAATGACAAAAAACTAAGTTCACGCAGTAATCCAAGCAATTCCATATGCAAACGTGAATATGCCTCGCGAAAAAATTACGTTTTGAAAAATTTTCGCACTTGTTTTCCAAACTTTGAGACTATCTACTACGTTGACTATTTCGGGCACATCAACGAGATATAGCGCAAAATACGCACAATTACAACAAGTATCAATCTTTATCCAAAATTTTTTATTCGGTTGAGGGGCGCACAGACCGCGACCAAAAAACTGAAAAATTAAAAAAACCAACAATTTTTGTCATCAAAACTTTACTACCCTGTATTTAGTTTTTGAAAGTCTGCACAACAACAAAGATGGTGCAGAAATTATATACAAAGTCCGATTAGTTTACTTATGATAGAGTAAGATCAAAAAGTATAAACGCGCGAACAAAAATTGTAGAAGAATGGTAAAAACTTAAGTAGTTTTTATCAGTTTTTCTATATTCTTGAACTTTGAGCAACAATCATGGTTAGAAAAATAAACCGATTGTTCTAAAATTTTGCACTGCATTAGTTTTAAGTCTTGTGAGTACAGATCTGTAATTAATTTGTTCAAAATATCATTACCTCAAAACTTATTATGGATTTAACTCAGTTTCAGCCAGGTTAAAAATTTTTGCAAATTGCCCATATATTATAATTCAGTCAACCATATTAAAATTTTGATTGTGGGTAATCATTAAATGAACAAGCAGAATCATAAATGTTGCTATCATGAATATGGTATTATTCAAATCAATGAAAAATGGCTTTATAAACATTGAATAGTTGTAGTGATCATGCTGTAACTATCTTTTTTCTCTTCGTGTGCTTTGTACAAAATGAGACCAATCCACTAAAATGTCTAGAAGCCAGTAAATTTTAAATGTATTTCGTTATAGTAAAAAAATACTTAAGGAACACTTAAAGATGGGTAAAAAAAAAAAAAATTAGTTTAAAAAGAAGTAAACCCATTCCAACAAAAAATAACTGAAAACACAATAAAATTAAAGGAAACACAAAAATTTAAGGTATGCCAGAAAATATAAAATAATTTATTAAAAACGAATAAAAAATTAATTTTTTTCTTTAAAATTTAGAACAGTTTTTAACAAAACAAAATTTCAAAAAGATTAACTATATGGTTTCGTTTTTATAAGCTGAATTATATGCACTTATATTTTCGTGCGCAGTCCTTATGTACGCCGAGTTATAAAAGCTTGAGTGGGACACAAATAAATAATGCAATTTCGTTGCCATCATAATCCTTGTATCCAACCCAATTGAAAACATGTGGAAGATTGCAAAAAGTAATATTGGGAATCAATCCGAAATGAAGATGAACTTTCCATAAAATTGGAGTTGCAGTGAAAAGCCATTACTAACGAAAATATTGAAAATCTTATAGTCTGAATATCTAAACAACTTTCGAAAATTATTTAAAAAAATCCTAGCCAATACAGAATATTTAATGTATCTTTTCTGATTTATTTGATAATCTGAAAGCTTTATTGATTGTAAAAAATAAATGTTTTTACTCTCCTGAAAATTGTTCAAAAACAAATAAACTTTTCGTATACTTAACGACTATTTGCGTTATTAAAACTTGTTTTTTTAAATATTATTTCCTTTAATTAGATAATACTTAACATTAACATTTCGAACTGTAAAAAATAGTATATATGTTGGTAATAGCTTAAAGTTTTATTTTTAAAAAAATTTATGATTGCTAAAAATAGGTATTGAGTTACAAATGTTTCGATCACCCCTGTATATCTATACCTGCAATTTTGTATATGTATTAGGGTATTCACTCGAATATTATTTATTCGATTAATCGACAAATTAAAATCAAACAACTGTTCGATTAAATTAAAATCCAGAATTTCGAGTAACAATTTATTCGAGCAAATTATGCCGATTAATCGAATAATTCGAGTAAAAAATATTTTAAATATTTTCTTTCTTAACTAGTTTTTAGGATGTTCTAATTTTAGTTTTCTAGAAAATTTAGCTTAAAACAATGTTTCAAAATTTGTATAGAATGTTTCGAATCTAAAAGTGGTACCACAAACTTTAATTTTGTTAAATGTATTAAATAAAATGAACGGAATATATGTCTAAATTACAACACATATTTAAAGGTCGTTTTTTTAATTAATTTTTAATTAAATAAAAATATAAACGTCATTAATTATAAAGTAAAATTCAAATAATTTTATATAAATTTAATAAATAATAAGAATTAAATTAAAGGATTTTAAACTTGATTTCGAAAAACATTATTGGTTCTACGAATGAAAGTACATAGTTTATATAGCAGTAAATGCTCAGTCTGGTGTAGAGGATATTATGGTGATGGTTTGAATGAAATTTGTTATATAGAAGGAATTTGGACTTAAAATTAAGTTTAGCATGTAAACTTGTTCTTTATGTTAAGAATCGCTGAACTACTTTATCTGAAAAGGATAGTCCATAGTGTTTATTTTTCATTTCTTCTTTAAAATAAGAAAAAATGATAAATAAAATATTTTACGTTTCGGTAGAAATTGTGGTTTAATTGAAAATAGAGCCAATTATATCGAACATAATTGAACGATGAATTATAAAACATTCTAAAAATAAATCTGGGTTTAGTAGATCTTTCCATATTTAAAAATATTGTACAAACATTTTGAATATAACTGGAAACCAACCTCTGTTGTACATAGTGTGTGTCCAAATTAAAAAGCGAGGTTATGAGACAAAATCGCAGTTCGGACTACCCTTAATATAAAATTTGGCTCAACTATTTATTTAACTATCAATGAATATATTAAATATAGAGAAACAACAGCATTATCAAAGCAAAAAAGACAAATATTCATAAATTTTTACGGAAATTTTAATTTTGGAATGACTATTTCTTATTTTAAGCTATATTTTTTTGATAAGCATTGAAAAATCTAACAAATTTTAAGGTATAAATTAATCGAATAACTCGAGTAACTTAAAAGTTTTACTCGATTATTCGAGTAATTTAAAAACAGCATTTTCGAGTAATTTGATTATTCGAACAATGAAAAAGTCGAGTAAAATGAATACTTTATTATGTATGCAGTAATAAAAAAGATATTAAAAGTATAGAACCAACTTCAATACTATAATGCCTTATTTGTCCGATACCTTGAGCCCTGAATATTAAATATCAAGTAAATATAAAGTCCAAATAAATATTTTCAGCAATATTTTGCAAACTTTTAGTTTCAGTATCATTATGATAGTGAAGACCTTTAATCGTTTTATCAGAACACAATAACATAAGTACAATATTCAAAAATTTAATACACAAATGCTACCACACTTACTTGATTACATCTCAGCCACAGTAAGATCGTATGTGGATAACGAAGTGGACCTCCCAAACGATTACCACCCGGTTGTTGACGTTGTTCTTTTAATTTTGAACTCAATGTTTGACCAGTTTGCTGATAATATTCAATGGCCCTAAAAATAAAGAGTAAATAAAAGACAAATTAAAAATCTCAAAATATATTATGTAAATTATTTATTGTTTTAAAGCAAACAAAACAAGAAATAACATATTGTAAATTAACTAAAACATATTAATTAAATTGGCTGACAAATTGTGAATAGAACAAACAGACTTTTGTTCATTTTAAAAGAATGATAATAACATTTTAAATACCCTACAATTAGGCAATAATAATAATATATAAGTCATGTTTGTTTTCAAGTGGAGAATAAAAAATCTTATATATATTTAAGTTAATATCATATTTATGAAAAACCAAGGTTTATTAATTAATTTACATAAAAATCTTCATTTAAAAACTTCTATCAATTGTTAAGAACCATTATCATATTATGTATTCTCAAAGGTCAAACATTTGAGAATGGATTCATTTTTAATTTAAATAAATCCTAAATATATTTTTAAATTTTGTATAAATTCTGACAAGTGATTTAGTAAACTGAATGTACTTCCTTTTCAATGTAATAAATAATGATGACTTTAAAATAAACACCAACCAACACAATTTCGTATTTCTTATTTGGAATAGAATGACAAATAAGATATTTAAAATTTCGTATTTACATAAAATAAAGTAGACAAATCAACAAAAAACATCATTAAAAACACATAAATTTTAATTTTTAAGTTTTTTTTTTCTCTTTTTGTAGACTTTCGAAAAATAAAAAACGAAACAAATTACACAATTAACATGAAAATATAAATAAATTTTTAGCTACTTTTTTAAATTAAATAGACTTTTTAAAGAGTACACAAACAAAAAAAAAAATAAAAATGTTTAAATGTTTTAAGCAAAATTAAATAAAATATAAAATAGAAAAAACATTTGATGACAAAATATATGTATTGTAAATAGAAAAACATGTCCGCCCTCTTTGTAGCTACACAGTCAAATGTCAATCAATTTCTTTAAGAACTAAAATACACACCCTGAGATTTTTTAGTTGAAAAATATTCCCCTAAAGTATGGTACATAGTTATTTAGTTTTCCTGTCCAAAATTTTCACTAATAAGATATTTTTCTTTAATTTATTATAATTTTGTTAAGAATAAGTATGTTACAATGTGTCATTCATATAATGGAAGAAATAATAAATATTTATTTATGTAATAGAAATTCGCTTTTTAGAGGAAATTTTAGACACTTTTTAAACAAACGTGAATGTTATATTTGGCTCGGCCGAATCTATATACCCACCATCAAGTTTTTCAAATTTTACGTTATATGGAAGGTGGGCGCTAAGGTGACCGGACCACATCCATTTTTATTTCCGAGTTTAGTCCACAAGGACCGATGTACAGTGGGGCAAAATTACAATTTTTTGAAAATAAATCTGTAACTTCTGATCGGCTGTTTGGATTTGCATGAAATTTGGTATAGGCGTAGCAGAGGAACGTACAATGTTAAGTTTGGAAGGGGAATCGTACAGTCCCCTCAGGGGCGGAGCTAAAGGGGCTCAAAGTTGGGTATCTCTGACATACACATTTTTTAATCGCTTGCCAAATTTCTTTGTGTTTTTTTTTACCGAAAAAGTATCTATACTCTTTTTCCCCTAAAATAAAATTTTCTTTAACAAACATATAATAATTTTATACTCTTCTGAAAGGTATCTTCACACACCCTCACGAATTCGACCCATTTTATATGAAAGTTTTGACTTTAGTCTTTAGCACGAATCGGCAAACGGAATATAGTTTAGGAATCTGTAATGTGTTATTAAAAGTTTTCAATAAAAATCTGAGGGACTTCGGAAAAATTTGGATTTTATAGCCGAAAATGTGAAACAAATGTTTTTCACTATCCCATTTTATACGATAAAGTCTACATCCACCGAAAATTTCGTTAAAATATCTTTAATAACTAAGATTTTATTACAGATAAAATATTAATAGTTTCTCAAAAAAACACTTTTTTACAAAAATTTTACTTTAATTTAAAAAATCAGAAAAAGTATAAACTCGATTTTTTTTTTCATTTAAATTGCATTAGCTGACATTATTTTTCGTTATACAGAAAAAGATTGAAATCAATATCTTTTACAGAACCAAAACTATGCCACTTTAAAGTTTATTAAGTCACGGAAAATTCCAAAAACATTGTACTATTGTGGATGTGAAAAAGCCATAACAACATAAATAATTTGTTCCCGTAGCCAATTTTCGAATGTGTGTTTGTACAAAAATACACAAAAAATTGAATTGTCTGTGACTTAATAAACTTTAAAGTGGCATAGTGTGTACCTTGACCATTTCAGTTATTGGGCTTACTTTTTACTTTAAAGTCTTCTCTGTGAAGTTACCTTTCAGAAGAGTATAAAATTATTATATGTTGTTAAAGAAAATTTTATTTTATAGAAAAAAAGAGTATAGATACTTTTTCGGTAAAAAAAAAAACACAAAAAGATGTAATTTTTGCAATTTTCAAATTAAAAATCGTTTATTTTTGGACTCGGAAAAGATATCGACTTCATTTTTTTTATTCAATAGATAATTTTGTTTTTCAATTAGCTAAGGAAAAAACAAATGAAATCGGTCGGAAACACTAGGATATATATGAAAAAAACTGCACCAAGAACATGCAAAAATGAAGAACTTAAAAATTCAAATGCAAATAACTCAAAAACTATAAGAGATAAATAGGACATGTAAGCATGTTTTTTATAGGTCTTACAAAAATGTATAAAAATATTTAAAATTAGAAGAGAAACAAAAATTTGGCAAGCGATTAAAAAATTTTTATGTCAGAGATACCCAACTATGAGCCCTTTAGCTCCGCCTCTGAGAGGTCTATACGGCCCCACTTCCAAACTTAACATTCTAAGCTCCTCTGCTATGCCTGTATCAAATTTCATGCAAATCCAGACAGCCGATCAGAAGTTAGCGATTTATTTCCAAAAAATTTCGATTCTGCCCCACTGTGCAATGTAAAGACAGACAGATGGACGGGTGGACATAGCTAGATCGACTCAGAATCTAATCAGGGCCCAGAAAATATATAATTTATGGGATCTTAAATGATTCCTTAGACATGTTACACACGGAATGACAAAATCAATATACCCCACATCCTTTTGATGGTGGGTATAAAAAAGTTATATTGTTTACATTTTTTTGTATGTGTTTTTAAGTTTTTGGTAATACATTTTTGCTCATTGAAATCGTTTGGGAAGATATAGCAACAAGAAGTAAAAAATCTAATTTTTGGAAATTTTTTAAAGTTTTTTGTGACTTGTGGTTCGACTCATTGTTCGCATAGAAGTGAGTTAGAGAAACCCAAATCAGTTTTCTTTCGCTTAGAAGGCGAAAGAAAGCATTCGTTCGACATAGAGAAACAGACTATAAGGTTCAAAAAAACTACTCTGGAGTAAAATTTTATTAAAAAGTATTCCATTTGTTTAATTACGTTTTACTGAATCTGCCTTTAAGGCCTTACAATAAGTATATACATTTTAAAACTAAAGCTAAATCGTAGATGTCATTAATTGTCCTCATATTAGTGGGATGGTAGATCATTTCTACGAAGCCTTAAAAACGTTCGGGCTTCATGGGCCACATCTAAATTCTTATGGATGTTCTGGTTCTTTATATACCGTGGTGCACCCGTCATGATTCTAATAATTTTTGATTGGGCCCTCTGTATAAGACAAAATATCCGTGTTGAGGCCGTTCCTACAATTGGATGTCATGAGTCCAAATTGGCTTTAATATGGTTTTATACAGAATGACTGCATAAAGACTGATTTTCGATTGCTTGTTCATTAACCAATGAAGTCTGGGAGCTTTTAATTTTATATTTACTCTCTTGGTTTCTATATGACGGCTCCATATAAGTAGCCTATCCAAATGAATACTAAGGGATGTGGTATAATTAGACTGGGGAAGGACAATATTATTGAGTTTAACGGGTGGGCAGTGTCCTCTCCTTAGTGTAAAAGTAATATGTTTGTTTTTGAACTCGTGGACTCAATATAGCTGTGTCATCAGCAAACGTAGAAATTGTCAGTTCATCGCATATTGGCAAGTCAGATGTGTAGATTAAATACAGAATAGGCCCCAGAATACTACCCTGTGGGACACCTGCTTTTACTTCAAATTATCCTGTCATAAACTTATCATACTTCACTTTAAAAAATCGGTCACATAGATATGACTCGAACAATTTATGGATACAAGGTGGCAAAAAACATCTAATTTTACTCATTTAACTTTGTTGCCATACCTTGTCGAAAGCTTGCGCTACATCTAACAAGATGGTAGAACAATATTTCTTTAATTCAAAAGTTTTTCTAATCTCCCTAGCTTGTTCAATTGTAAACAGTAACAGAAATTTGACACCGTTTAGCTTATCTCGTGTTATCACAGGGTGACTACAAGATACATTTTCTGAATGGTCCTCCCATACAACTCTTTTATACATTTCAATTCGATCCGACCAGTAAGTAGTTAAGGAGATACATATTTATTACCAAACATTTTGCGTTTGGCCTACTGTGCAGCAATACAAATTTTATATCTAAAGATACCTATTTTAAGCTTGGAAAATTAAGAATCAGTCTAATCCTTGATTCCTTCCATGCAATTGTAAAATAATCTTGAAATCTTGTTTCTACATTTTTGTTAATACTCGTATTATAGACAAAATTAGGTCACTATGCTAACGATTTTTTGTAACGCGTTTTTGTTTGGAATAAATGTAAATATTTTATTTTTCAATGCTGCACCTTGTTGTAATTTATCTACATATTTTTATGAAAAATCATATAAACTTCATTCATGGTGGTGCATTGTCTACATCACAATAACAATTCCAACAACAATATGACCAAAATTCCCTTTAAGCCATAATTTGTTACAAATTGTTTTAAATTTATACCCCCTTCTAGTATACATATCATTATTGTCTGATCTTTACGGGAACCTAGAAAAAAAGAATTGAAATACAACCTACAATTTTCTTTTTTTATTTGTTCTCTACCATTACTGGTTTTATTCAATGTTTTTTTTTTTCGTTATAAACCATAAAAATCATATGAGCCAACTATTTTGCCAACTATTTTGATTTTAGTTGTTGCCGTTTTGGTTCTTGCCATAATGGTTTTGGATCATTGCAACAATATCATGGGAGGAGTTGGTTGTTTGGCTAGTAACTAATAAAACTGGTTTATTTGATTGCCGTAATCCACATTTTATGTTGCTTCTCTACCTCCCTGCTCTTGGTTGTGCTAAAATTTTAGAATGTGCATTAAAAAGTGTAACAGAAACTAGACTACAAAAATACTCTCCTCGTAGCTGTAAAAAAAAAAAAAAACGAAGGAAATGAGTGTGCGCATGCGCTTTAGCAACAACTATTGAAAATTGAATTTGTGCCACTAAGATGATTGGCGCACCTCTGCTGCGTTTTCACTTTCATTTTAAGCGCGTTTTTTTCACATAAAATCATTCAGTCAATTTAAGTGGATGTAATGAATTGAATAGAGATATTTTTTTTTTAATATTTTGCAATATAAACAAACCATAATACACGTGTACACTGAAAGAAATATTCCGAGAAGACTTCAAATAAAAATGCAACATAATGAAATTGAAAGTATATATAAACAAATTATAACATAAATTGTACAACTTTAATGAAGTTACAAAATGATCTAAATTACATGAATGTAATTATTAATTTTAAATCTCATAGATAAAATCAAATAGTTGTTTTGTTTTTATATATATAGAACTTGTTTGAACTATTTGTATAGCATTGTTGTATTGCATGCAAATGAAGTGTGTTTTTTTGAAAATACCAAAGTTAATTGAAATTAACATGAAAACTAATTATAAAAATTACAATATTACCAGGGGATGCACAGGTTAGAAATAAAATAAAAATCCCGGCTACTACAATTAAATAAAAATTTAATTTAATTTTATCTTATTTTAATAAAATACAAATCTATTGCCTTTTTTTTAAATAATTCAGTGATTTTTGAATTGTTGGGTATAGTTTAATAAAAAGGTAGGTTGATCCCCTACCCCCCAAATATGTTAAGGATATACTTAGACCGATGCAAAATTTTTACTCGATTATGGACTAGTTATTTATTTTTTTTTAACTAGGCGGACTCAATTTGAGATCTTACATTTTCTAAAATTTTTGTTGATTCTTTTCAAAATTGTAAGTAATATTAATGCAAGAATTATATAAATATTTGAAACTAAAATTTAAAAAAAAAAATTTAAATATATTTTTCACTTTGAAATTATTTTGTTTTACGCCTCTGATTTGAACATTAAATATTTGCCCATACTGATATTTTGGGTATTTTAATATACAAAGAAGTGCGAGTTTTTATCTATATTGTTTTCATTGGAATATCTTGTTAAATTTTATTTCGGTGCAAATATTAACATTATTTCTCTTGGTCTGAAGAAATTTCATCGCCACTTTTTTTATTCGTAAAATTTTTTGAAATCTACACATTTTCTTTCAATATGATATTAATAATTTTACAATTTTTGAGATCTGTGATCATGGGTTAATTATATCAAATACAAATGTCTGCTCTATTCTCACTCCTTGCCTCTTATTTGTCATAATTTAATGGGAGTTAATTCAGAAATGTTTGATTTTGACAAGAAATTCGCAGAATTATTTGCGATATAAATCTGTCAAAATTAATAGTATATATTAACATAGTAGTGTATTTGAATATTCATACCAAATTTCGTTAAAATTGATTTAGCAAATTAAAAGTTATAAAAATATGAATTTTTATTCACTTAGAAATAGCAGTTAGTTATTGGGTCGTATACTTGCTATAATTAATTAATATTACTCATACGCTCCAAAAACCATTCACCATTTTAGAATTCGGGCGTTTTTTTAATTATATATATTAAAAAAAAAATTTGGTTTTCCCCAGATTTATAAAAACTAGCAGCTGTTCTTTTTTGAATATTATTTCGAAACAATCCTGAAAAAACACAAATGTTTCTCATTTTTACACCAAAATTTGCATGTTTCAAAAAATAATCATTGAATATTTTTTTATATTTATTTATGCCCTACAACAACATAGATGGTATTATGCACTTGCACTGATGTTTTGGAAGCACAAACGAAATTTTTCGGATCACCACCTTAAAGTATATCGTTCGACTTAGAATCACATTTTGAGTCGATTTTACAATGTCCACCTGTTATGTAAACCATGTGAGCAAAGTGCAGGACGCAATTTTAAAGATCTTAATGAAATTTGGAACGAATAGCTATTCTATAAAATTCAGTACAGAGAAGTTTTATATAACTGTATATCAAATTTCATAAACATCGGTCCATCCAAACCTCTCTTCCGAAAATCTCTTTAAAGTGCATAAGTCCCATGCAAATAATATTCGACACAGATAAGTTTTATATAAGTAGAAACAACAGTACCAAATTTTATGAGATTTAGTTCATAATTTACCCGCTTCCAGGAATCGCCTATAGTTCATATATTTAAATGTTAGTATCAACGCATTATTCTATATTCGTATATTTTATTTCACACTTAGTAAAAGAATCAGTACACTATTCGTCACAGGCCCTATATGAGACTCCTTCCAAAATTTTGATGTTCATACGCAATGGTGTAGGGTATCACATGACCGACTATATTTTTCTTACTTGTTGATTAGAAATAAGTACGCATTTATATGTATTTACTCAGGTTTCTAAATAATTGGTTCGAGAACAAAAAATATTTTAACAGAAGAGCGGTTGATTTTTTATAAAAAATGAGTACTTTTTTCAAATTTCTATTTTCATTCTCTAACTTAACACAGAGATTTTTTCCATCCATTTTTTCCATCAAAATTTTGGAAGATTGACAAAAAGATCTGTAATTCCGTAGATCTCAAACATTTTAAAATTGTTATTCCCTTCATCACAGGTGTAAAGCGTATATATAAGTTCGACATTACGTTTGTAATTTCTACAATATTCATCTAAGACCCTAAAAAGTATACACAGTGTTGGAAAAAATAATAGGGACAACCCTTACTTTCGCAAACAGATGCAAGCAGTTTCTTTATATTAAGACTTTTTTTGAGGGTCCCGCTATTTAACTGTTCCTAAAATAACGGAAATTATTTGCAAAAAAAATCAGTAAAGTTATAATTTCAATTGGAAAAAATAATAGGGACGCACTACAAAAAATTACCATTAGTCAATAAAAATTATTATTTAATATAAACATATTAAAAATCCGTAAAGCAATGTTTATGTGATTAATTTAATCATATTGGTTTCGTGTTAATGATTTATGTCTTCGGTAAATAAATTTGAAAATGGGTCGTGGTGTTCATTGTACTGAATCTGAAAAAAATGTTATTCTTAAATTAAATTCGGACGGGTTATCAATCAAGAAAAATTGCACAGATAATGAAGTGTTCCATAACTGAGGTATTGAATGCCATTCATTAAAAAAGAGTCATGAAACTAGAGATAAATAGCGTAAAACGTCAGCGCGTTTTGAGCAACGCTTAGTTCTACTTTCCAAAAATAACCCCTTTATGTCATCAAATAGACTTAAAAATGAATTGTGTGCTTCAGTTACAAGTCGAACAATAAGAAATAGGCTACAGGAAGTCGGATTAATTGGATGCAGTCCGAAAAAAGTACCACTGTTGAGCAAGAAAAACATACAAAAAAGGTTGGAATTTGCCAGGCGACATCTGAGCCGTAAAAACTGGAACAACGTACTATGGTCAGACGAAACAAAAGTCAATTTATTTCGATCTGACGGAAAATCATTTGTAAGTCGTCCTGCAAATGCTGAATTTGATCCAAAATATACCAAAAAAAAAAAAAAAAAACCGTCAAACACGGTGGTGGTTCTATAATGCTATGGGGATGTTTTTCGGCCTCTGGAGTTGGTCCAATAGTTTGGATTCTGGGAAAAATTAAAGCTGCTGACTATATAGACATTCTCCAGAATAAAATGCTTCCATTTGCTGAGGTTGAAATGCCACTAAAATAGGAATTCATGCAGGATAATGATCCCAAGCATTCCGCTAGAAGCGTCAAAACGTGGTTTAAGCAGAATGAGTTGCCTGTAATGGAGTGGCCGTCCCAATCACCGGACTTAAACCCCATTGAGCATCTCTGGGGAGTCCTCAAAAATAAAATTGGTAGCTTTAAATCAAAAAATAAACAAGAGTTGTAAGAAAAAATTCAAGAAATTCCGCCCGAGGTATGTGCGAATCTTGTGGGATCTATGAATCGCCGTTGTCAGGAGGTTATAAATATGAAAGGATCTTCAACCAAGTATTGAAAAAGTATTTGGAAATGATGGTAATGTTAAAAAAAATAAATATTTTTTCCAAAACATTAAGTGTCCCTATTATTTTTTCCAGGCCTTTTTAAAAAAAATATTTTTCTTATCCTTGCTTTATAAGTTAAAATATTTGAAGTTATTTAATTTTATGTGTACACGTTTTAATATTTATGGAATAGTAAATAAAAAAGTAAGAATATATTGAAAAATTAGAGTGTCCCTATTATTTTTTCCAACACTGTATAGTCTGGATCCTTATTGATATGGAGTCGATTAAAATCATTTTTTAGAAAGCCCCAGCTATCGAATATATATGTTTTATACATCAAATTGTAGGGAATATTCCTTAGAAGAACGCAAATAAAAATGAGCAAAATAGGTTGATAAATAACTTTGTTGTTGGTTTTTCTAGGCTCCTATACAAGCTAGCGACTTCGTTTTGGAACGAACATTTTTTTTGCTCAATAAATGAAAAAAATCAGTCTATTAGTATCTGAGATATTGGCCAAAAGGCATTTTTATATTGAATAGATTGGTCATAAATATTTTTATAAAATTTCGGTTTTTTGAATCAACCAAATTCATTCATAAACAATCGAGTTAATCGCAGCATCACCAGCTTTAAGATAAAGGAAATATTTTTGATGCTTTAATTTATTAAAATAAATTTTAGTAACAAAAAAAATATAAAATTTTGCACGAAAAAGATTTTTTTGGGCACTTATTTCAAAATAACTTCGAAACTATTGAGCACATAAAAAAATTAAGTTTATGATTGAAGATATTTATAGTACGCATCTTTTGGTGTATCACTTATGTCAATCGTAACATTTTCGAAATTCGTGTTTTGAAAATTTGAAAATCTAAAACTTAGAATTATTTAGATCTTTTGTCAAAATTTCTTCGACGTATCAAGTGTCATTTTAGATTTATAGCGAAAGTAATTTTATCGTGACATTTTTCATACATATAACAATGTGTAAACAATAATTTGTAAAGTTTTGTTTTCTGCACTTACGACATTTTCGCGTTTAGGGCTCAATATGCTTTCACGAAGAAAATCTTGTTTTTGCAACAAAAACTTCAATCATAATATTCAATCTTGTTTCTACAAGACAAGCTTCTCAACCATAAAATGGAATAGATTAAAATTAATTTTAAATTTTTATACCCACCATCAAAAAGATGGGGGTATATTGATTTTGTCATACTGTGTGTAACATGTCGAAGGAATCATCTAAGACCCCACAAAGTATATATATTCTGGGTCCTGGTTAGATTCTGAGTCGATCTAGCTATGTCCGTCCGTCTGTCCGTCTGTTGAAAGCAGGATAGCGCTCGAACGGAGCAACGTAGGGAGACAAATGGCACAAATGTTTGTCTTATATAAGGTTTGTTTGGGATTGAAAATGGGCAAAATCGATTTGCAAACAAAAAAGTTATGGGCTAAAGACTAGGAACACAGGGTGTCCGTTTTATACTTTTCTGCTGATATTTCTGCAACAAAAGCATGTACGATAGCGAAATTGTGTACATATAGTTTGGGGATCGATATAAACTCGGAAGCCAAAAATGGGCGTGGTCCGCCCACTTTACCGCCCACCTCCCATATAAGGTGAAAATCAATCAAATTGTCTTCAAATAGTTCAAGGACTAATGCAAACTCGGAAACAAAAAATGGGCGAGGCCCGCCCACTTTACTGCCCACTTTACCGCCCACTTTACTGCCCACTTTACCTCCTAAAAACTAGAAACACAGGGTGTCCGTTTTATACTTTTCTGCTGATATTTCTGCAACAAAAGCATGTACGATTGCGAAATTTTGTACATATAGTTTGGGGATCGATATCAACTCGGAAGCCAAAAATGGGCGTTGTCCGCCCACTTTACCGCCCACCTCCCATATAAGGTGAAAATCAATGAAATTGTGTTCAAATAGTTCAAGGACTAATGCAAACTCGGAAACAAAAAATGGGCGTGACCCGCCCACTTTACCGCCCACTTTACCGCCCACTTTACCTCCTCTCATATAACTTAAAATGTGAAAAAGTTGACGGTGGGTATATAGATTCGGCCGGGCCGAATATTTGCGCTTGTTTATTCTCATTTTTTTATAAAATCAAATTCGAAAAACATTTCATGGGGTATAAAAAAATTATCCTTGATATATAAAAATATGCTCTAAAAGGGTTAAATATGCACTAAAAATCGCCAAATGCAAAAATATGACATTAAGAGTAAAATATGCAAAAATATGCACTAACAAATCGATGCCAAAATGATTTATTTGTTCTGAATCGGATAAATATTTAATCGATGGCTTCTTTCAACGTCCAGGAAAAAACATGCAATTCTGGTTTTCCTGTTCATGATGAACAGAAAATTTTGACAATCATAAAATAATAAGTACAATTAAATTTTCATTTAATAAAAGTGTTATTTTTTCATGAAACTAATAATTATTTAAAAATATATTGAATTTTCTAAAAGTTTGTGAATTCTTGTTAAAAGAATGTGTCAAAATTTAATATAGGAAAAAGTTTTCACAGCAAGAGTAAAATTTGTTTACCATATGAAAATTTAAATTTTCCACAGAACTTTGCTACCGCTTAGATTAATGAAATTTTATTCACCTCAAAACTGTCAAAAAATTATTTTCCTTCATACTTTGCTACCGTTTGGCAGGTAGACATCTTTCAAATACTACTCCTTTAAAAAATTAATTAATATATTATTACAAATCGTCCCTGCGCTGACTGAATTACCTATGTAAAAATTTTGGAAATTTTTTATATTGCTGCATTTAGATCTACTAATTATACATATGACCACCAAAGCATTTGTCGATATTTCTACTAGTTTAGGATTTCCAAATTACCTATGTAAAGCCATATATAAAATGCTCCAACAAAATTACCTATGTACATAATTTAATATTATTAATATTCTTAGAGAAAATGGTAATATTAAAATTTAAACATAAAATATTTAATATTGTATACTTATGATATGCCGGCTGAAAGTGTACATCCCAAGACTAGTTACACCAAAATTAACTGACACAGACTTACGTCAACTGAAGCTTTGATGATGTCTGTCCGTCAACCATGTTAATTTGTGGTTATTTTCATCAAAATAAGTGACGAAAAAGATTTACGTCCTACAAGTTATTAAAAAATTTCAAAAAATCCAAATAGGTCTTACAAATAATTGGCCACAGAATTAAATGTCGTCCGTAAAACCGTTTCTAATGTTATTAAACAGTATCAGGAGAATTTGACTATTGATGTGAAACCTAGTTCGGTAAGAAAAAAGGACCACATGATATTGGGAAGGCCAGAAAATTGAAGGCATATTGAAAGAAACTCCAAACACATCTGGTAGAAAATCAGCTCAGTTTTCTCAGTGCTTCGACTATTTGGTGCGAAAATTTAAAGCTAATGGGAAAGTTGATAACATATAAAGTTCAAAAAATTCCAAACTGGAATTCTGCAAAAAAAAAAAATTACAAGCCAAAAATAGGACTCGGAATTTAAAACCAAATTTCATACAAAAATACTCAAGCTATATAATTGACGAAGAAACGTAGGTGCTGGCAGAATCTTCGGAGCTTGTGTCTCAAAAATTTTTATTGCTAATGCTCGAAGCAATGTTGGAGATAAGTGTAAGATCCAAAAGCAGCAAAAATTTCTTACAAAATTCATAGTATGACAAGCTTTTTGCAGTTGCGGCAAAACAGGAAAGTCATTTGATACATTCGGATCTATAAATACCAAAATATGCATAAAGGAATATTTGCAAAAAAGACTTCTTCTTTTCTTAAGAAAGCACAACGTGTCCACATATTTTTGGACCCATTTGGTATCATGTCACTACGGTAAGAAAGCTCTGGAGTGGTACCAAATCAATAACATAGTTTTAGTACAAAGAGAGGTCAATTTTCAAAACTGTCCATAGCTTAGACCAGTGGAGAGATATTGAGCTCTTGTGAAAAGTGAATTCAAGAGCACAAAAAGGGTGTCCCAAAATACCGAAGATTTTAACAGAAGATGTGCACACTGTTCCAAAAAAGTGACTGAAGCAACTATCAAATCTCCAAAGAAAGGGTTTTCAAAAATGGTCAACAATTTCATAATTAGTGGTTAGAACCATAAAAATTATATATTTCCGTGATCTGTGCTAAATTATTAAATGATTAAAAAAATAATGAAAACTCTAAAATCAACCGTTTCCAAGTTATTGAATATTATGTATGTTAAGAATTTTTCGATCTCACTCCGTAAGTTTTACTGTGTGTTTAGAAATGTTCACATTTGACCAAATTTGGATGACCACCAGCTATGATTAATGATAAGAAAAAAATATTTTACTTAATCTTGATTTTCTAGCCATTCATACCAAATTTCATTTCAATTGCTTTCAAAATTGCGAGCTGCAGGCCAAAAAAAATTCAGTGACCCAATAAACATTTCAAAATGTTTTACATCTAAAAATTTTAAAACAGAATATACAAATGGGCATTCTGGTCTTTAACCCATTTCCGACCACTACCCGATTCCGCTGAGATAACTTTACGAAATTTGGTACAAAGTTTGTTTTTGTGATTGTGATAACAAATTGTGAAGATTTGAACGCCTAGATATTTTTCATTCCGAAATACAGGGCCTTGAAAATTTCAGAAATCGTTCCATTTTTGGACCCGAACAATTTTTCTGAACAACATTTCGATAATTTTTTAGCTCAAACTTACCTTTAGAATACACCCATAGCATAAAAGCACTTTTTCGGAAAGCATATTTGAAAATATCGCCGAAATGACCATTGATGCGTTTTCGCAACACTAACGTTTTAGGCGATTCGTGTGGCTTTAACACCTAATTTTGGACAGCCTATTTATAAAAAATTCGATTTTTTTTTCTTATCTTTAAGACAACATAATAATTTAATAATAACTGTAAAAAAAATTAGCATTAACTGCATATTTAGTTAATTAGGCGATGTTAAAGTTACTGATGCGAAAACGCAACAGCGGTCGGAAATGGGTTAACGTGTATGTAAATGCTATGGATAATTCTGGATATTTGTGTAATTTTTTTGCTTTCAAAAATTTTAATTCTTAAGACAAAAATAATGGTTATTATCCTATTTTGATAAATGTTTAATTTGACCACTTGAAGTCTGCATTTTTATACAAAATTTTCTACACTAATTCTTAACAAAATTTGCCATCATATATAGTAAAAACTTTTTATTTCTATTATAGTGTTAGATGATATTTTCTGACTCTAATGTATGCCATATGAAAATTAAAATTTTATTAATTTGAAAGTATTAAATTTTTCCTTTACTTTGGACTTCAGTCACGACCACACATTAGAGTTGACGAAAAATGTTGTGAACAAACATTGTGTAGATAAATGTCCTCTTTATAGTTATATAGAAATTTTATCATAAAACGCATTTTTGATTTATTGCCAAAGATCTGCATATAGTTGTCCTTATATGAAATGTAGTAAAAAAAAAATTTGCAATGAATTTATACAGAAAATATATAAAAACACACAGTGCACTAATACGTTAAAACTCGAAAACTAGAACCAAACTTGAGAAACGAACATATTTGAATTTAGCACACCAAATTATATAAAAAAATCATTTAAATATTTTTAAAATTTTTTTTAAAGTAATTATTATTATCCAGAAAAAAGCGCATAATATGCACTTAGTTTTACTTTTAAAGTGTGTAAATGTTAAATTTTATTTGAAAGCACTTGTTTTTTTTTTAAGTTACAAATAAAAGTTATTTATGTATTCATATGTAGGAATATATTTTTTTTTAATTTTTAAGACATTCAATTCAACATTAACGAGCTATTTTCATACTATTCTTTTTTATTTTTAATGTTGTAAACAATAAACGTGCAAATCATGTGTAGATAGACACATGCCCCATAAATAGATATAGATATATGGGCAATTATCAAAAATGTTTAACCTGGCTGCTGAAACTGACTTAAATCCTTAATAAGTTTAATAATATTTTGAACAAACTGATTACAGATCTGAACTCACAAAACTTGAAATTAATACATTGCAAAATTTTAGCACAATCGGTTTCTTTTTCTAACCATGATTGTTGTTCAAAGTTCAAGAATATAGAAAAACTGATAAAAACTACTTAAGTTTTTACCATTGTTCTACAATTTTTGTTCGCGCGTTAACACTTTCTGACCCTACTCCATCATAAGTAAACTAATCGGACTTTGTAAATAAACTCTGCACCATCTTTGTTGTTGTTCAGACTTTCAACAACTAAATACAGGGTAGTAAAGTTTTGATGAAAAATTTTTTGGGTTTTTTAAATTTTTCAGTTTTTTGGTCGCGGTCTGCGTGCCCCTCAACCAAATACAAAATTTGGGATAGGGATTGATACTTGTTGTAATTGTGCGTACTTTGCGCTATATCCCATTGATGTGCCCGAAATTACCAACGTAGTAGAAAGTCTCAAAGTTTGGAAAACAAGAGCGAAAATTTTTCAAAAAGTCTGTTTTTCGCGAGGCACATTCACATCTTCATATGGAATTGCTTGGATTACTACGTGAACTTAGTTTTTTTGTCATTTTACATAACAAAATCGGAGGAGTATTAAAAATAAATTTAATACAAAAATTTTATGGACTTTTTGAAATTATGCAAAAATTGTACTCTTTGTTTTTGTATTTTTATACAGAAAATTGCAATTCAAACAAATATTGGATATATAGATATAAAAGCGGCGATAAATATAATTGATTGGGATCATAAATTTAAGTCAAATGTCGTTGATAATTGAAAACGGGACACTTTTGTCAAAACACATTTCGCTAAGGCACATCGTGTGGACAGAATGAAATTAACTATAATTGACATAATTAGAAAGGTGTTTGTTATGCTTAATAAAAATTTGGTGGTGCATCAAAAAATTTTGAGAGATAAACATTTTATGGATAAAAAAAATATTTACTTGTGTTAAAAAAGGATCACAATATTATAAAGCATTTCTATGTAATAAACTCTAACAAAATATATTTTCAATCAATATATGAAGAAATAACTTAGATTCGATCCAAATTTTTCATAAAATTTTTAAAAATCGCGATTTTTACTGAAAAGAAAATTTTTAAAATTTTACTAAGAAACCCTAAAATATTCTGCACTAATACCATCAAACATTGAATAACTCAGTAGGTCTTGATATTATGTGTAATTTTGACCAGAATTGTACATAAACTTATAGTTTGTAAAAATTTTTATATGTTCAACTTTAAACCGCCGTAACTTTCGCGCCCCTCACATGAAATGATTAATGCGAACTGATTCTACATGCATTCGAGTCACTTTATATGTATACAAAAGGATTTTAATGTGCCATCAAAAAAAATTAATATTTTTTGGAAGGGCTAAAATCAAAACTTTTGATAATTGCCCATATGTGTAAATTTTACATACAAATGCAGAAAAAAAAAACAAACTACAAAAAATTACTCAGAGTTTAATAAAAAAAAAACTAAATATTCATTCATAAAATCTATATGAATAATAGTGGGTGTTTTATAGTAAAATTTTTCTATATACGGTCATAGGAAATAAACCAGGGGTGTACAAATTATAAATTTAAATTCAATAAGCATTATGAAAAATAAAATGTAATTCCTACTAGAATTGTATATTCATCCTATAGAGTTTAATTAATTCTTAAAATAACTGATGTCGAATCCATAATACTTATACCAGGGCCCTTAGTTTACCAGTTGTGTCTAATTAATGGAACATCTGTAATGATTATTGGGATTATCCATGTACGTGTATTAAAGATTAAGTATGTTTCGTTGTTAGTAATAAAACGTATTCATGTTCAAAAGTTCATTCAAAAACAACATAATTATTTAATTTTAAATAATAATATTTATAACATGCATAAATATATCTGTATAATACACACTATACATTTGTATTATTTCATAAATACACAATTATTTAAACATGTAGTTATTAATAATGTAAGTTTTAGGCGGTTTGTTTTTTATATAAATTCACACAAACATTTTATAAAATACATACATGTATACGACGAAATTGTCGTTTTGCTTTAGGCATTTTTAAATAATTGTTATTATAGACATTTTCACACAAACACTTATGCAAATATATTATGTTTTGTATACGAGGGTTTACTAAAAAGTTATTAAGAAAAAAAATATAAGATGCCATTAATACTAATATGGATCAATAAAATGTTCTTTGAGAGACCAGAAGATCTCTCATAATAAGAACATTTTATTAGATAAGTTTTCGAAATAATTTTACTATTCTTTATAATGATTCATTATCATAGGATCAGTATAAATAATACTTTCATCCGAGTGTTTCGTCGACAAAGTAGTCTACATATGTTTGTTATTATGTAAAAAATTTCAAAAAAGGAAACACTTTTCAGCTATTCCAGAATTAAATCCTTGAGTCTTTAATAAATTACTTAAATAATTTCTAATAACTTTTTAGTTTGCATTACAAAATTTAAATGCTGATATTAAGGCATACATATGTATGTTTATTATAATAATCATATACAAATACACATATTTACATACATATGTAGAAATGTTCATATGTATGTATAAATATACTAAAATATTCATCTCAGCAACATGTCTGATATTTGTTGTATGTTGTACGTGTTTCTACTCACCAGCGGAAATGACGTAACAAGAAAAGAAGCAAAAAAATAATAATAACAACAACTATAACAAAAAGTGTTTAAAAACGTTTAAAAAAGATTTAAAGTTTAAGATAAAAATTAAAGTATCATGATACTTAATGAAATTGAATAAGTAGAAAACTACTTGGCAATTTTATTTCTTTTATTATAAATGTTTCTTTGATTTATTTTCTGAGAAATACAAACTTTTAATTTACAAACGTTAAATTCTACAAAATATTTAGAAAATAAACCGCAATTAATTTTAAAATAAATTTAAACTCTATTTAAGTAATAGTGATTATTCTCTATTTAAGTAATAGTGATTATTTATTAAGAAATATTAATTGCTAAAGGATGTCAATTTCTAAAAATCTTATTGAAACTAATATTTAGACTATTTTAACAGATTAGTTTTTGCACTATGAAAAAAACGAATGATACCCAATTAAAGATGATTATCTATACTTTTGATCCAAGTAGAAATTAATGTTGTCTCATAACCTCGTTTTTCAATTTGAACACCTACTAATCTATGCGCAACACAGAAGTTTTCAGTTAAATTCAAAATGTTTTTACGTATCGGGGATCTACTAAACCCAGATTTATTTTGGGCATAAAATGCCTTTAAATTGTTAAGTTATAGCGAAAACATATTTCAGCATCTTTAGTGTCATAACAATACCAGTTGAAATTTGGCAATGTATAACCTTATAATCTATAATCGCCAGACATAACCAAATAAATTAAGTACTTGGAAGTCTTTACTATCATACAACTTTAGGTAGTTCTTTCTTTATTTATTAGTATAAATTGAGGATGTTATCCTTAAATAGCATAATTTATAAATTATCCATAACATACCAGCAAATAACTAACCGAAAGGATAATAGATTTTTAAGTAGTTTAAAAAAAGTATGTTCAAATAAATCTTAAGACTTGAATTTCTCTAAATAACACAATAATTTGGGCCATCATGCTCAGAATAATTTCTGTGCACTAGGTTTTACAATACTTTATAATTGATTGATCAATTTTGTTCAATATGTATAAAGCAATTTATTATTGTACAAAAGTAGAAAATTTTTGAGATAATTTGCTTTTATTTGGTTTATAATGATCTCGTGATTATGTTTTAGTTCAATTTTGTGCAAAAATATTTCGCTACTATTAACTTCTTATATCAGGTTGTGAAAGAATTGTAAAAATATATTTATTAGTTTCTGAGATTGAATTTTGGAAATGACAAAAAGAAAAAATACTACTTGCCTAGAAGCAATTTTGAAAAAAAGTCGATATTACGGAATCAAGTACTCGTTTTTACTAACAAGACATGATTTTTATTCGAAATGAGCGCTTAGAAGTCATTTAATCATAGTGATCTTAAAACTTTTCGGAATCACTTAAAGAGAAGCTATTATCCTTACAAAATCCTTGCTTTACTTATTGCACTTTTTTCGTATTTTTATTATTACTAGAATACTAAGCACCATTATGATGTTTCTAAATGTATTTGGAAACGATTCGGATTATTTAAAATTTAAGTGGTTCAATATTGATGTTATCCATCCCAATAATTTATAATTGATTCTTTTAGTGTTTAGTGGAACGATTCTTCCCGGAGATTTTCTTAGGGATATTCTACAGGTCTTCAGTATAATGCACAGTGGGGTAGAATCGATTTTTTTTTTTTAAGTAAATCCGAAATTTCTTATCGGCGGAGGAGTGTCAAAAGAGAGCCTTACATACTCCTTAGGAAAAAAGCTATTGGGGCTCCAAATAGGATTCCTCTGACATAGACAATTTTTAAACGCTTGACAAATTTTGATGTATTATAACTTTTACCCCAAATTTATAATAGCTGTAAAAAGGATACTTCCGTATTTGATCTATTGAGCGAATTCAAAATATTGTCAACAACTTTTTAAGAAATCAGTCTCGCTATGGAAAAAATATGAAAGGAATTTTTATATAAAACAACAACGAAAGCTGACAGAAGCTCCATTATTCGAGGTGCATCTAATTCAACTGATTCTGATTCCAATTCTACTGATGAGGTATTAAAGCATTTGTTTGTACCTTAAGGCATGTTCTTAGAAATTCAGTTGACCTTAGAAGACTAAAAATTATAAAGATCCCCTATTCGTGAAGTAAAACTACTCCTGTTTACCCGTGAACTCATGTTCTAGAAAAGGAATGAAATATATTTTTCTATAGGTTGAAAAAAATCCATCTGGAAGGCTCCAATGGTTATAGATATAATTATTTTCGTTATTTAAGAAAAGTAGAATGCTAATTATGTAATGCAAAATCGATTGTAAATGATAAAAAAAAGACGAACAAAATTTTTGACTTTATGGACAAAATTACAAAAACCCTAAATTTCTTTTATGGTATTCCATTAATTAAAATTTTACATTTTTCTACACTTCATCATTTCAAATAATAAGATTGCTCCTCAACGAAAATTTCGTTTAGATATCTTCCCAATAAAGATTTCATCACAGATAAAATATTTAATGTTTCTCAGTTATTTGAGAAAAAATGTGGTCTCTACTATTTTCAAATAAGCTCATATAAAATGTTCTTCTCTTAGTAGGTTAAAGATGCCTGCTAACTGCTAAAACTGTTAAGTTGTTGGTCGGTATGCCTGTTAAACATCAATCACTGAACGTTTAAAATAATATTATTATTGTTGTACTTTAAAAAAAAATTTATTTGATTAACTATAAATTTATGGTAGTAATAGTACATGAACATTTTATGAATATTTGTTTTTGTTATTTTTTTGTTTCTTTAATTTAGTTTCAGTTTTCATTCATGATAATTATTTAGTGAAAAATTAACTTGATTCGAATACATTTACAAAAGAATGTGAAAAATTTTATGTTAAACAATATGAAAAAAAAAAAAAAAAAACGACTAGAAAAAAAAAAACTAAAAATTGCAATAACAAACCAAAAATAAACAAACAATAATTGTTGGCTGCTGCTGTTGCTGCGATTTCATCGTTATAATTGTCATTGTTCACTTACATTTACAATTGCTACGAGAATTACATATCTATATTGCTGCTTTGACTGCAACTGCAACCAAAGCTGCTGCTGCTGTAAACAATCAATGAAAAGTTAACAATAGCAGCAACAACAAAAGTCGTGAGTACATGAATGAACAAAAAAATGAATGAATTATTGTGAATGTGTGTGATTGTTAAAGAGTGTAAGTATAAGTGAATGACTGACTGACAGTTTGTCTCAATGATAGACTGCAACAACAATAACTATTGTATAAATGTTTACATGGTTGGCTGAGTCTGCGCAGTTTGACACAGTTTCAAAAGGTTGTTGCTGTTTGTTTACTTTTGTTTGGAACAGTGTGTTTGTGTGTGTGTGTGTGTGTGTGCGAATATTTGCTAAATTATAGGAGACTGTGTCACCGTAAACATTTCAAGGTATGTGGGATGGCTGATTAGATGAATGAATGTTATTTGGTTTGTATATGATTTCCGTTTTTCTTCAATATTTTTATTTTCTACAACGACAATTTAAAAGATTTACTTTTAAAAATTAAAAATTTAACCTTATATTAAAAAGAAAATCATAAAAAAATTTTTAGAAGATGGGAAGAAGAAAAATATTATTTTAGATGTTAGGCCTGGAATTATTATTTTTCATAGAGACTTTTTAATTTAGGAACATTTGTTTGTTCCATATTGATAAGTACCATAATCAGATGTACCAATCAGTACTATTTTTTTTTTAATATCTTACACAATTATATCTATTTATGGGGAACAACTTGTATTTTTGAATGTTTATACTGAGTGTCCAATGTAATATTACATTCTATTATAATATTATAATATAATATTATAATAGAATATTTATGCATAGAAATATTAAAATATAAGGGAGTTTAATATGTCATTGCGATCTGAATTTTTTTTCAGTCTTCTCGCTCAAGACCGAATGCAAATAAGACTTTGTAAAGCCAATTTAACACCCCAAAAAGTATACAATTTTGTTCAGTTTATATATTTAAAATCTCATTGAGCTAATTTCAGGATATTGCAAACAACTTTTTCCACTCCATTTCCTAAATTATACCACATACATTACATCAATACAAGTGGAATTAAAATTCCCACGTTTAGGATATATTTTTCTTTTGAAGATCATGCTCTTATAATAAGATCAGACTAGGGACGTTGAAATATTGTCGATTCAATGTACTAATGCTCTCATTCAAAAGTGTAATAGACCATGTTTTATCATCGATTTTTTTGTATAGTACATATAAACGAGTCAGGAGCTGTAAACATAATAAATAAAGTTACTATTCGTGAGAATTTGTGGAAGAAATCGTGTATGTACTACCCAGGAAAAATCGAGTAATGGCATGTAGTTACGGATGAAGTTACTTCTGAATGGCAACATCATACTATCTGCATACTACTTATTTATAACCCGGTAAGTACTTATTTAGTTATGATCAGATTTTTCTAATTAAGTACCAACTCACACATTTAAAGAATGAATAAATACATATGTGGATATATTTAGAATTGCAACTTAAAAATATTAGTTGGTACGCCTAAGAAGAAGATTTTGAAATCTGTTATTAGAAATTATAAAATATTTTTACATAAAAATATAATAAACGAGAGAAGAATATATAGTCGGTCAAGACCGTCTATATGATACCCTACACAATTGCGTATGAGCACACAAATTCGAGAAGTGTATTTATATTAGAGTAGTAGACCAACACTTTTATTAAATCTAAAATAAAGTATACAAGTACAGAATAATGGGTTAATAATAATATTTTGATGATTTTATGAGTTATAGGGCGATTTCCGAAAGTGGGTTTATATGGGAGCTATGGTAAATTATGGACCGATTCTCATAAATTTTGGCAATGTTGTTTCTACTTATATAAAACTTATTTGAGTCGAATATTAACTTGATACTATCTTTCGTATGTGATTTATGCACGTTAAAGTGCAGGTGGGTTTATATGGGAGCTATGGTCAATCGTGAACCGATTTTCATAAAATTTGGTACAAAGATTGGTACTTACACAAAACTTCTTTGGACCGAATTTCATTAAAATATTCCTAATACTAAGACATTTTTAAGTGTGAAAACTCTATTCCGGGGGGACATTTGTATGGGGGGTAGGTGAAATAATAGACCGATCATAACCAATTTCAATAGGTTGTATCATAAAAGTACCGCCTGCCAAATTTCATTAAATTATCTTCAAAATTGCGACCTGTACTTTGTGCACAAGGTTCACATGGACAGCCAGCCGTCCAGCCAGCCAGACGGACGGATGGACGGACGGACATCGTTAGATCGATTTAAAATATGATTCTGAGTCGATTGGTATACTTTAAGGTGGGTGTTGGATAACTCATTATATGCGTTACAAACATCAGCACAAACACATAATACCCCAACCACCTATGGTGGTGTAGGGTATAAAAAGAAATAAAACAGCTTATTTTCACTACTTATTTTTAACCTAAAACGTAAAGTATTGTTTCCACTAATAGTGACTTCTGTAATACTTTAAAATTAATGAGTTGTTGAATAGCTTGCAAGTTATAAGTTTTTGTAATGACATCTAAGTAATTACTTTCTAAAATACCTACTTGTTATAAAAAAATTAGGTAATTAGTTACCTCTAATGATATCACCGTGTTAAAATAATGAGTTATTCACCAAATGTGTAAGTAGTGAAGAGCCATTATATTAGCTTCTTAACTCGTTAGCTGGCAAAGTATATTGTGTACTTACTAAAATATTAATTTTGACAGTCTCTACATATTAAACCAATGAAAAAGTTCCATTAGGGTCATATGGATAAAGTCTCAAAATTAATATTAATATTAGGTATTAATGCATATCTGAACCGATGTGAAATTAAATTATATATGAAATTTTTTATAAAAAGTATAAAAAGCCTAATTTTTGCAATTTTCAATTTCAAAATCGTTTATTTTTATACTCCGAAGAGATATCGACTTTAAGTTGTTTTTTATTCGATAGATAATTTTGTTCTTTTAACCAATTGGAGATTTGCAGTTTTTAGAACATATTCGATTTTATCTGGAATAATTTACTTAAAAATTTCATAAATTTTTAATTTTTGCCCCTAAAAGTATACACCAAATAAAATATAAAGTAGTTTGCCTTAATATACATTAACAATTTATTAATAAACTTTTTGTTCCAAACTAAACAGTTTTTAAAAACTTGTATGCAAATAGAAAAAGAAAAAATTAAAAAAAAAAAAAAATAATAGCCTGTTTTTCTATGTCGAACGAAAGCTTTCTTTCGACTTCTAAACGAACGAAAACTGATTTGGGTTTCTCTAACTCACTTCTATGCGAACAATGAGTCGAACGAAAACGTAAGTATTTTCATACAAAGAACAAAAATGTCAAAATCGGTCACTTGCTATTTTGCTTTCGACTGGTTAAATTATTCAATGAAAAATAAGAAAATTACCCACCTGGACACTGCAAATGTTACTCAGTCTTGTTTGTTGTTAATTTGGAAATCCACCGTATTCAAAAATTAGGATTAAAAATTTCTAAAAATTTTGTTTTTATTATTTTATTTATTTTTGTTTATTTACTTGGTTGCATCTATGTTTAAACAATTTAGTAGTATTTTTAATATTTTTACGAAAAAAAAATTACTCTGAATAGAAAATAATACAAAAACAATGTGAAAAGACGTAACTCCATGCGAACGAAAGCGTAGGAAATAGAGAAACCCAAAATGATTCGAATTCGTTCGACTTGCTTTCGTTCGCTTAGATTTTCGTTCGACATAGAGAAACAGGCTATAAATAAACAATTGCATCTATGTCGTTATTTTCAAAATGAATTTCAAAATGTTCTATGCGAACAATGAGTCGAAAGAAAACGTAAGTGTTTTCATATAAAATTGGGTTTCTGTATTTCGAACGATAAGAACAAAAATCTCAAAATCAGTCACTTGCTATTTTGCTTTCGACTGGTTGAATTTCTTAAAGAAAAATAGGAAAAATACTCACAATGACATTGCAAATGTTCCTTAATCATGTTTATTATTCATTTTGATGCATTTGGTATCCATAAATGTCGATTTTGTGTCTAAAAAACAATTTCTAAAAAAATCAAAAAATTTTTGTTTTTTAATTTTTTTAATTATTTTAATTTTGTTTGTTTATTTACTTGGTTGTATATACGTTTAAACAATTTAGAAGTATTTTTAATATTTTTACGAAAAAAAGTTACTCTGAAAGTAAAATAAAACAAAAACAATAGGAAAAGACGTAACTCCATGCGAACGAAAGCGTAGAAAATACAGAAACCCAAAATTATTCGAATTCGTTCGACTTGCTTTCGTTCGCTTTGAATTTCTTTTGACATAGAGAAACAGGCTATTAATCTAACAGCCTGTTTTTATAAAACGAACGAATTTTTCTACGAACGATTCGTTTGTAGACGAATACGTAAGAAATTTGGTTTTTATAACTTGCACGAATTCGTTCTTTTCAAGTTACGTTTTTACGTTTAAAAATATTATTTATTTGTTTAGAAAATATTTGACTTTTGTAGAAAAATTATTTGTATTGGCGTTCTACATTACATATCGTAAATTATTGGCCAATATTTAACAAATTTTGTGCAGTGATTCGTTCCAAACATCAACACAGTATATGCAGCGCACAGAAAAATTAAATATTTAGCAAGATGAAGCATCTAGCAGAGTGTGTGTGAAACAAATTTCTCAATTTTGATAATATACCCACATAAGTGGATAATTCTTCAATTTGGTACAAATAATTATACTAGCACATGGATTGAAATTGGTTATTTTAGATGCATTATTATTTTTACAGCCCATATAAATATATTTCCAATATTGGGCACTAACTTCGAATATTGCGCTGTTTAAATGAAATCTGTTTAAAATTTTGCTAATATCGACCATTAATTGATCCATAAAAAACACATTTCCGCAAATCTTTTACGTTGTTGTTATTGAAATAACAGTTTCCACATCTGAAAAATCATTTTAAGCATATTTCATTTTAGTAGTCCTAAATTTGGCACAAGTTTTTTATTCCCATAATATTTCCCGATCTTACAATTATCTTGTATACAGTTTGTTTGCGGTAAAACTACAGTAAGTTGTTTTCAATCTTGGACAGATTTTAAAATTATAATAGCGGAATTTCAATATTAGCAAATGAAAATGTTGTTTAAATTGTGAATTATATGTAAACTGACCACAAACAAGATAATTTTGTACCTTTTTATTATTAAAATTTCCTTAACGAATGAAATTTTTTGTTCGTTTGATTTTTGCTTTTAATTCGTTTCAATTGTTGTTATAAAAACCAAATTTTCAAATGAATCATTACGTATTTGTCTAGAAACATTGACATTCGTTTTATAAAAACGGAAATGAATATTCGTTCGTCATTTTGACGAAACGAATTCAATATTCGTTTTATAAAAACAGGCTGTAAAATAGTTTATTTTTATTAGATTTACTTTGATTAAATTTTTTGTTATTGTTATGTTTTTTAAATAAAAATTTATAAAATCTCTTTATGTTAAAAAAAAAAATTTATATTCTGACATTTCATTGGTATTTATTACCTAAAATGTAACTAGTTCCTATTATGTTTACTAATCATGATTTCAGTAATGCTTTAAAACAAGTCATTGTAATGACTTCTAAGTAATGTATGAGGTAAGTAGTTGCCGCTAATGTCACCATCGTGTTAAAATTAGCATGTGTAAGTAGTGAATTAACTTCTTAACTTATTATATGGCAAACAAAGTTGACATGGTGATATATATTAGAGTAATGACCTTATTATGGGCGAAATATTAGATACGTCCATAAAAAAATCCAGTCCTGATGGAAAAAAAACTGAAAGTAAATTCGTGTTTATCACGTCCAAATCCATCAAGTCCAACTATTCGTCTTTGGGTGAGGATTTTTTTCCGACCAGTGTAATTTTTGTGCATTTATTTGCACAAACAAATCGAGATTATTTATTTTTAACAACAATTTCCGTATGCTGCACTTCATTATGCAAAACAAAAGTAACAGCAAATTTTATGGAGTTATAAAATATATTATTATAATTCTACATTAACAATAGAAACTATTTATGAATATATTTTTAATAAATTCTTACAAAAGCTAAAAATCACCCAAAAATTTGGAAATGTTTAATTGAAAAGGAAAATATAACCTAAATTTTATATAGGATTTTTTTTTTGCGAATTTTCATTGGTTGATTTTGCTAGCAGTCGTCCTATATTTTATTTATAAATTTATTTTAATCTCTTTAAAAAAATATCAAAAACTATAATAAATATCAAAAAAATTATAACTTTTCTCTCACTTTTTTTTCTTCAACTAATCCTTTTTTTTTTATCTCCTGGCATCACTGACTGATAGTAAATTGTATCACTGAGAGGTAATGAAAACTTTAATCTATAAAATTCTGTGTCGTGCTTATTAGTAAATATGTAACTAAAATATTCAATAATTAAGCTATGATCACATTTGTCAAATATTTGACCAAATTTGCGTGACCACAAATTCTACAAAAATTTTTTTTCTGTTGTTTGATCTTGCAAATGTTTTGTAAGAGAAAGCAGTGTCAAACAAGATTCGGTAAAATGTCAGCTACGATTAATGATAAGTAAAAAATATTTTCCCATTAAAATGGAGAAGTTAGAAAATATTTTATTTAATGGTTACGTCATTTTGGTCAAATATTTGACTAGTCTGAACATACCTTTAGTTTATTAATGACTTAAAAGTGCTACGGACTATAAACTCATAGAATTTCCTCCTTAGTCCTGGATATTCTTGCTATTGTGTATTTCGAACAAGACTTAAACACACTGACTATAAATTTTAGAATGAAATTGCTGACACAAATACACTACTTGCGTAAATAAAAATTATTTTCTGTGAATGATTAACTTCATATCTCCGCAAGCAGTTTTGCACTATTTGGTATATGAAGTATCGTTTAAGAAATTATCTTAATTTTGTAGTTTTTTTTTACAAAATCAGAAAACAAACCTTAATATATACAAAATGATGCACAAATTGTCATTATTTAAATTTTATTGTAGATTTTATCACAAAGAAAAAAAGAAAAACAACAAACAATATCATGACCTTCCAAATCAAAGATGATAATGGTGAAATTCTGTTATATAGTTTTTGCATAAATTCCATTAGAAAGTAGTTGGAATAAATTTCTCATCAATTTTGCACAATGGCAAATAAAATGATAATAAAACAAATAAGTTTATAATATGTAAGTATGTTTTTCATACCTCATTTATAACAACAATAACAATAAAAATAAAATAGTACTCATAATAAAATAAAAAGTATGTGATCTTTAATCCGATCTAATTTTTAAGATAAAAAAATATATTTTTTTCCTTTTCTCTTATGGTTGGATTGTGGCTCATTGTATACAATCAAAATTATCTGGAATATTTATAAGAAAACAAAAGTCGGCATTTTTTATATTACGTTATTATTTTTTGTTTTTTATTTGTACATTTGGGGTATAGACTCTTTAAAGACCATGTAGAAACAATTCTTTTGTTGTTGTCGTTTATTTTTTTCATTTTTGACCGTATTAGACTGTGGGTCTAAATGATTTCCAATGAAATGGCAAATAAAAACACACAGAGAAACGCTTTAAGGGCAAAACGTGATCATCAAAAAAAAAAAAAAAAAAAATAAAAGAATTTTCAATTCATTCAACATTTATTTTTATCCATATTGCAAATAAAGAACTACTAAAAAACACTTCACAATTCATAAGTTGTACGAGAGTAGTATGTATGTTATTGAGTGGCATACGAGTATAGTTTATACTAGAATATCAACTTTAAAAAAGTGTTTAGTTTAGTTTGGTATCAACATTTTTTAGACCTTTTTTGGTTAGTTAGTTGAAAAGTTTGTCGTTTAGTCGTTAAAATGTACTGTGAATGTTCATTTCTTGAATACTCGTATTCGAAGGAGAAAGAAGACAAAGAAAAAACTTAAATAAAGGTTTGATTAACATTGGCGCATGCGCGCTGATTCTGTGAATTTGCGCACAGGTAAATAACGATGTAGTTTTTTGTTTCTTTATCTCTAACTTGTTGCTTGTATCATCATTTCCTTTTGCTCTCTACTAGTATTTCATTTTCTTCTTATTTGACTTTGTTTTTTTGGAGATTTCTTGGAGGCAGCTTCTTCAGCAACATTTTATGTTTAGAGCATCATCCATCTATACAATGGGTATAAATGTTCAACTTAATGTTGGAGTTTTTTTTTCGTTTTTCTTTTTTGAAATTATATTAAGATGGGTTTGTGTACCATAGTACGTGTGTCTATAGAGTTGTGAAGTATATGAAAAGTGTTTTTAGTAGTAGACCCTTGTTATGTTATGACAGAGCTTAAAGAGAATTGAAATATTGAAATTTTATTATTATGTAGAAGTTTTTGAAGTGTGGGAAACCCAAAGTTAAACAAACCTCTCCCTCAGGATGGGGTGTGTCACCAATCCTCTTTAACTTAAACTTCTCAAAACTACTAGGGTTTCCACAAGGAGTTGACTTGATTACTTAGTCAGATTAGGTTTTAAGGTTGATAACGATACTGTTCAGAGCTAGTTTTCTTTAGAGTGTTCCAAAAAAAAAAAAAAAAAAAACTATTTTCGAATTTCAACCGTAACTCCCCCTAGGCTTGTTGTTCTCTTTTTTTTTTAAGTGTAAAAACAGCGTGATGTTGCTAACATGTGGCGCATCGAGCTTGATTTTTATACATTGCATTTATATGTATGTATATGGGAAAATTTTTACTTTTTCATTTCTTTGTTAAATGAAGCTATTATTTACTTTTTTCTAAACATAATTATCTATCAAACAAGATAAAAAAAGTTAAAATCGGTTAGAAAATATTTAAGTTATTAAACACTCAATCGATCATTAATGTAAATAGTGAATTTAGTGAGAGTTGACTGGTAAATAAATCTATTTTTATATTCTTGTAATATCCCTGCGGGAAATTTGTGGCAATCGTACTAATGGACCGGTCCATCAGTACCAATTGACACCTAACTCATCACCAAAGTTCCAGTTGAAAACCAGTTGACACCACCACACTCACTAAATATCAGTTGAGAGTTAATTTCTAACAGACATGTTAAGTGCGCAATTAGCAACTCGCGAGAAATAATAATCTGTTCAGTTTTTGTCGCCAAATTGTTAATTTGAAATCGCCAAAAATCGCCAAAATCATAATTTATTTGGTTTTTTAAGATTAACTAAAAAATAAACTAAAATTTTTAGTGCTTCAAAATTCATATAATTTTAAAATGTAAATTCAGCTTTAACAAAGTCAATGATAATTGCAGTAGCTATTAATAACTGAGTAAAAAAAATATATATTTAAATACACTTTTCTGACATATAGCTCCATTTTAGGTCAACGATTGTAAAAATTTATTATATTTTAAAACAGAATGATTCTAACATTATATAATGAACATTTTTCCTTATAAATTATTTCAAAGAATTAATTTATTCATGAACGTTTCCTTCCCATTGTGACCTATAAAATCTTAACATACATGTTACAAAGATGATTGAAAACAATTTATCAAACATTTATTGAATATTTATAAATTAAGGATCTTTATTTTGTTAGTAGAGGTTCATATACAGCAATTTTTCTTGCTACAATTCTGATGTATGTAAATGTTTAGCATTCCCTTCTCCGTTCTCTCCAACGATCATAATTGCAGCAAAAAAAAAAAAAAAAAAAAAAAAAAATGTGTGTGTACCCCGACTTAGATCAGGGGTTTATAAAATCAAAACAAATTGTTTTTGGGTTATTGTTATTGAATAATATTTTTATTAAATATTTTTTAATTTTTTTATGTTGTTTTACGTTTTTCAAGATTTCAATTTTCTGAAGCGAAAAAAACGTAACATCAATATAAATTTTAGAAATATTGTAATTAAAAAGATTTCTGATAACTTTTACCCCAAAATTTGAAAATTTTGATGTTACGTTGTTTTGCATTTTCGGTGACGATATGTATGTTGAATTTCAAGTTTGAATTAAAATTAATATTCATTTGAAGAAAAAGTAATACTTTCACAATTTCATATCAAATGTTATTCCTAAATAATTCTCAATCCAAAAATAAATTAACACTTAAAGTAAAAAGGTATTTTCTCAATTTGATATGAAATGATTTTGTTAAATCAGGCGTTATTTACGAAAAAAGTGAAAACATTTGATTTCAATTTATTACAAATTTAAGATAAATCCTTTGTGACTAAAAAAGTATTTGAAAAATTGCTATAAAATGTCTTGAGTCAAGGACGAAATATCATTAAAAGTTTTTTACGATTTGCAAAAATTACCAGGATGCTAACAAAAATCAATCAGAAGTAATAATTTTCAAGATTTTACTCTATATGAATATCCTTAAATACTTTGCAACTTTAATAAATAACTTCGAATTATTTTATAAGTACGGAGAATTAAATAAATGCGTGTTATATCTTTAAAGAAATACTTTTAATTTTATGTTCAAACAAAAGGTCTTAGCGACCATCTAACAATCTTTATACGCACTCCTTGTTGAAAATCGCGAACCCCCCATTTGAAAACCGTTGTGTTAGATAGAAAAATACTAAAAATAGTGGATTGCTAGTAAGAAAACGTAATAGTTTTACTTCACGAATGCCTATTTAATAAAATTAAAAAAAAAAAAAATTAGCCAAATAAATAGCAATCTTGTTTAAAATCGCCCAAAAATTCGCCATGTCGCCAAATGAAAAATTCAGTCGCCAAGAGCAATTAAAAATCGTCACGTTTGGCGAAAAATTGCCACATCTGACAGCCCTGTTGAAGACTATAAAACGTAAGATACGTCAGAAGAACGTGAGTTCGATTCGGAGTGCCGACATAGACATTAACGAAAATTTATAAAGTAAAAATAAATATAATTTAATAAAATAAAATAATAATAAAAAAAGGTGAAAAAGTAAAAATTTTTCTTCAAATTTCGATTCTGAACATGTCCTCTTACAAGTCCTGTGACCTGTCGCAAGGGGCTAATTAGCCACCTCCAATGACAATCCCATGTAAAAGTGACAGGTTCCTCCCATATAAAGTTGGGTTAACTAGAACCTGTCACGTGACTAGTTTTAAACCGGCTCTCTTTCATCTAGGGATTACATAGGTTTTTGAAAGTAGACGGAGTTTTGCTTTAAAAAAATATATTATTTTTGTTTATTTCTTATATTGTTTAATTTTTCAAAAAATTGGTTTATATATATAAATATAGTCACGTGACAGGTTCTAGTTACCCAACTTTATATGGGAGGAACCCATATATATATATATATATATATATATATATATATATATATATATATATATATATATATATATATTTATTTTTTTTTTTCCAGGAATGAAAGATTGATATTTATTATATTTATTATATAATATGCTATGCATATGCCTTTTTGTGCAATTTTAAAAAGTAGACTTTTTTCATAAAATCGTCATTCCTGCATTCGTTTTTGGCCGGAAGGAAACTAATTTGATGTCAAATCGATCTAAATCTATTTTTGGATTAAATGTAGCCAATAAATAAAAAAAAAACTCTCTTGACATTTTTTATTAATTGATAAAAATTAACCTTTTTTCTAAAATTCTACATTTTCGAGCAATGCTGGATGTAGGGTGCGAACATAAAGTACTTTAAAATTACGTTATTAACCATTTATGAAACCTTGTCTTTTGAAAAGTGTAAAGATTTTTTTTTTAAGAAAACTAAAAAAAAAGTGAAAGAGTTGTACTATATTTTTGTAAAATTATAGCCGTTTGTCATACTACTTAATGACATTTTTCACATCTAGACGCAAATTTTTCAGCATATTATTTTGGAATATACATGTTACAAATTACACCATCATTTTAGATGCGATGGGCGAGTTATTTATCTTGCCAAAGACTTTACAGAAATATAAAAATCTTTGAAATCGGTCTTGTTTTGTAGAAGTTAAAATGTTTGTAAACTTTTACATACTCGACACCCTGTACCTTATCTTGTGTTATCACAAGATGACTACAAGAAGAGTTTTCTGAAAACCAAACACCAAAAAGTTTGTGTTTGGTCCCACTGTGCATCGGTGAATTCATTCAAAAGTATAATAGTATTGTAAGTTCTATGTTTTATTGAAAGTTCTTCTGAGACGTGCAGTCGGCGCAAGATTCTACTTAAATCCCCTACATTCCCCGAATAGAATATCAAGGGCCATCAATAGCCTCAGATTTTAGAAATTCCCGGGACCTGATGGCAAAATACCTGCTGATCTGAAGCATAATCTTAACTTGGTCATGTTTCGACTAATGAAAATATATCAGAATTATATTTTCTGGTCATATGTTCCTTGTAAGTGGACCTTTAGAGAAGTAATATTTATAGCGAAAGGAGACAAAGCTTCACTTACTAAGCCGAAAAACTACAGACCTATAAGCTTGTAATTTTTTTTTTTTTGCTGAAAATGTTGAATTTTCACATACGAAACTTACTTAGCGACAATATTCTTAACAACCTTTTCCGAAGAATGAAATGAGCGCTTAAAACACTTATCGATTGGAGTATTGACAGTGGTCTTAGCGTAAATCCCTCTAAGACGCAACTAGTAATTTTCTCAAGAAAATACAATCTTCTTGCCTAAATGAAACGGAACTAGGACTATTCATAGTGCCAAAAACTTTAACATCATCTTTGAAGGCAAAATGTCCTGGAAACTAAATTCTCCTGTTAGAATATCAAAAGCAATCTCTGTATGCAGGAAAGCGATTGAAGGCACCTCAACCCCACACCGTGAATTGGATTCATAAAGCTGTGATTAAGCCAATTCTCTTCTATGGAGCATCAGTATGGTGGAAGTTGCTTCAAACGGCTTCAAATCGTTTCAAATGCGCAAATAGGGCTCTTTATTACGAGTGCCATGTGCACCACATCAAACAAGATGAAGAACTGATTGGGTTTTAAAATCTACATTGAAGAATTTAGGAAATGGATGTCGTTAAGACTCCAGAAAGAATACAAGCTAAAATTATGGCCATTAACAAGGCAGCTAAGTTGCTGAAATATTATAAGATATATGGTAAAGATATTGTAATATTTAGCGATATTCAGTTTGCTATAAAGTCCTGACAGGTGTGTTTCCTTCTCAAATATAGTCCATGAATGTCGGAAATCTCTAAATGAGATGGCGAAACATGCGTGGACACGCCACGAGCCACTGAAATTGTATTGCAGACGAGTTGACAAAGAAAAGTGTTACTCTGGAGGGTGAAGATATAGATCTATCCTACTCTTCTTCCTTTCTTATCTTCTCTTTACAAGAAACAAAATGGGGCCTCATAGACTTAAGTGAGCCTTAGCGTTGGAAGTCACTTGCCAACTAAGGTCGAAATGGAGCAAAATGTTAAAAGCGTACTGATCTCACATACGCCATACTCTTCCCAACTTATGCCCAGCATGTTGTTAAGGGCTCCAAGACATACCTTCCGAACAATTATACCTATGGATAAGTAACATCTTGTGAATGTTTTTAAGTTAGAGTAAATATGGCGAGCACTTGTCTTTAAGTCCCTAAGTCGATTCATTATAAATCTTTTCCAGTCTTCAAAACTCTTTTGAGATACTTTTTATGCGTATTAAATTTTGAATGTTAATTAATTGGTTATCAAAAATATTTCACTTAGAACAAATACCTTTAAACGTCTGCTTAATTGTTTGTCGGCTTTTATATCACTTTTAACAAAGAATAAATATGTATGAGTTTTTTCATGGTAAAATAAGTTTTCGTCGCCGTTTATTTTACAGGCTTTAAATTGGTTGGTAGTTGATTGAAACCGAAAAAAATTGCTTCGATTTAGTTTTTATATCTTCCGCTACTATTTCCAATAAACTTCAACAAAATCACAGACTACTCCTTAATGGAGTTCATTGTTGGAATTTTTTTATGAGATTTCTTAACTCTCTTTAAGAAAACGGTTTACTTTTTTAAACATCTTTTTTCATAATTATTTTTTTTTTTATAGACGGGGGCGTTTATGGTTCAATGATTATTATTTTCCAAGGCAGTGGCACTTCATAATCATTTCACAACTTAAAAAAACTAAAATTGTAGTCTCCAGCTTGTTGCCACATTAAAAAGTGATAAAAGACAAACTGATCTTAAGGCTGGTTTTTACTATAACTACATTTTTAATACAAACAAAATTAAATATTGCAACACATTTTATATCAACTAAACATATTTATGGTGTGAAATTTTCTATCCTTTTAAAAATGTCTAATTTATATATCCAAACCTGTAGATTTGTATCATTTAATTTTCATAAATGATTTCATATATTTGTCTATTTCAACTTTAAAAAAGGTAAAAAATATATATTAATTAATTAAAATCGTTATAAATTGTTGTCATTATTAAATTAACCTTTTATAGGTTTATTTATATTGCGGTTTAAATAATTAAATAATGTTTTCATTATTAATAAAAATATATCGTGATTTTTAACAATTCAGTTTTTTGTTTTAGTTTTATTTATTAACATATTCGTTCTATTTTTTAAAGTTACACAAAAGCGGAATTTAAATAAAAAAAAGAAAGAAAACGTTGTATTGTCACATTGACCTTAATGACTCCAGTTGACGTCTATGTCTACTAAATCAATATGTCTGCACTACATGACAGCTTTTCATTTTTATCACACAAACATAATACATAATGCAATTTTCAAATTATTGTTGTTAAATATTGATCATATATTCCGAAAAATAATTACACAGGTCAACAAAATCGCCAAAAAGTTTTATATCTCGAATAATTCTGTAAAATTATTATTCCTTAGGCTTGAGATGTAGAAAGTCAAATGAAAATTGTCCATCTCGTCACATTTTTAACCCATTGAGGACAAAAAAAAAATTTGTTGCTTGAGGAGTTTTTAGGTTCTAAAGAGTGATAGAGCAGATTAGTCACTCATGTTTTATAGCCAAGACGTGGGGCTATAAAATGTGTTACTAGTCAAGTCTCTAACTTGTCACACATAGCCCCTAGAAGTCTTTAAAGTTGTAAAAATAAAGAAATTCTCTATTAACCCTCATAAAACCATTGAAAAATGAGGGGTAAGTATTACTCCTTAGACTAAATGTAGTGAAGAAAGTTACATGAAACATTTCCATCACATCAAACTTTTAACCCGTTGATGAGATATGTACCTTTGAGAAATGTTTAGATTATATAATTTTCTGGGTAATAGTTGGAGCAAATTATGGATCCGTATTTTACAGAGAAGGAATAATTCAACAAAAGTATAGAATATGACATGTCTCTAACGTGCCCTCTATAGCACCTAAAAGTCTTTAAAATTGTTAAAAGCACTGAAAAAGTCCTACAAGAATATCTAAAAATATTGAAATCGAAAGAGAAAGAAAAATTTAGCAAGCGATTAAAAATTTTATATGTCAAAGGTACCCTACTTTTAGCAGAAAAAAATCAGTTGAAGTGAAGTATCTTTTACGCCTTAACAAAAATACGAAACATTAGAATGATTTTTCTTTTTGATATTTGAAAAAGTGTTAAGTTATTCACATGCTCCACAGTGGTTCCAAAACACTTTTTTTGGAGAGTCAGAGCTGAAGTGTTTTAGAGTTGATTTGGAGGAGTATAGGTTCCTAGCTGGTCAGGGGCGTAGTGGGTGGCCCTCCAAAGTTGGCCATCTCAGGTATGTAATTTTTTTCAAAAATCGCCAAAAATTAATTTATGATATAACAGAAAAGAAATTTTATATGTAGACAGTCCTTGTAAATCTCTACAAAAAATACGCTTACATTTGTAGGTTATCTCTATTAGTTTAAGAGATATTTAGGTCAATATAAATGTTTGCCTCATTTTTAGCCTCTTTTTTTAGGATTTTTAACTTGGCGGGCTTAATATTGTCCGCAAAATTTCTTCAAAATATTCGCCAGATTCCTTAATAAATTCTAAATGAGTATAAAATAATAATATAAATAAAACATAGTATAATTGCCTACAAAAAAGTATATCCCAATATTTTGTAACGATGCTTTCCTCCTGTTCTTTCAAATCATTTGAAAAATTCTTCAGTTTTTCTTGTGTCATCAGGATATAGGTTAGGTTAGGTTATATTGGCAGCCGCCTTAGGCCAAGCACCCTTGGGTCCAAAATAAGGTCCCGTTGTGTTACCATAGAAGCTCCCGTTGCGCCAAGGCCTAATCATTCTGACCATCCGATCTATCGAACCACTTCGTGGTCCCTACAAAGGAGTTTATCCTGCTCGGTTCAGCTCTAAAGAGACAGGATTTGTCTACCAAAGTCCTTAGACCAAATAGCCGTTCCCGTAGGTTCTCAAAGGAAGGACAGTGACATAGAAGATGTTCAGTGGTTTCCTCCTCTTCCATGTCTTTACAACTTCTGCAAAAGTCGTTATAGGGGAGTCCCAGCCTTCTAGCATGTTCTCCGAAGGGCCAATGACCTGTGATGATACCAATAAGGTTCCTTAGATGGATCCTTGGCAGCTTCAACAACTGAATAGTTCGCTGCTCTTCCATCATGGGCCAGATTTTCCTGGACTCTACACAAGTGGATTCCCTGGTCCATCTTTCCATAGCTTCAAGATGAAGTTTGCGTGATATTTGCTGCTTACCTATTGTTAAAGGAGCGCCTATATCATCGTTGTAACCATATTGGTTCAAATTGGCTCCTGCACGCGCAAGTCTATCGGCCTCGCAGTTACCGTAAATGTCCCCTTGTCCTGGAACCCAAGTGAGGGTAACCAACGAATGTCTCGCGATCTCCCCCAGAGACAATCGGCATTCATGGACAATCCTTGATGTGGTGTACACACCTGTCAGGGAACTAATGGCCGCCTTGCTGTCAGTAAGTATGCGAATATCCTTATTAGATATTCCATTATACTGCACCCATTGTGCGGCTATATTTATGGACATCACTTCGGCCTGTGTAATGCTACAGTAGTCGGGTAGCCTGTGGGACAGTCTCAGGTCCAATTGTGCAGAGAAAATACCTATTCCTACCTTATCTGCTGTTTTTGAACCATCTGTGAAGATTTGAATATCCCCTTCGGTTATGTGGCGACTATTATCATAGTATGTTCTTTCCGGTATGGATACCATGAACCCGGGATCAAACAGTGGTATTGCGTAATCAATCCTAAGGTCTCGATATAAATCACCGAGAATGTTTGCATGACCATAACTATGGCGTTTCCATGCCTGTGTTGCACGAAGTCTCAGCGCTGAATGTGCAGCAATCTTCCTGGCCTCGATATCAGGTGGTAGCAAGTTTAGTATACTGAACAGAGCCTTAGATGGAGTAGTTCTAAGTGCACCTGTTATCATGATCGACATCATTCTCATTAAACGTTCGAACTTTGTTCGCTGGTTTCTCTGGTCATCAGGATATAACCAAAGTTTAATTATCAATTAAATTGAGAAATTGTAAAACTTGTATATTTAAAAAAAAGGATTTTATCCATTTATTTGACTTGATTATTAAGTTGATATTGTAAAAGTTTAATCTTTTTTGTAATTTACTTAAAAAATGCCGTTTTTATTAACTCGTTTAGGGATTTTTATTATTCAAGGAAAATTTCGGCTCATTCTGATTTTATTTCCTCAATATGATCATCAGTGTTGCCAGGACTTGAGAAAAAAAGAAGCTAAATTGGACTTAAAAAAAGGTCAGAAAAGGCTAAATGCCCCAAAAAATAAAGCCAGAAAAAAGCTAACATATTTTTTATTTAAAAAAGCATTATTTTTTTGTTCTCATTAGATCTTGGTATTTGTTAAATATATTTTAGTGAATTTGTAAATATAAAGTAATTAGTTTATATGGGTAATAAAGTTTGTCAAAAAATAATTGTAATATTTTTGTAGAATGAAGCGCCGCAGGCGAAAATTTTCATTAAATATAAATAATTTCGATATTTTTGTAAGAATTAATATACACAAATCCTTAAATTGATGATCTTTAAAAATAAAATTTGTAAAATTTTAGCATTTTTAAGGCTATGTTAAAAATAAAAAAGGCAAACAAAAAAGCTAGAAGCTAAAACGAAAATTTTGAGGCTAAAATCAAAATAAAAAGGCTAGATCTAGCCATAAAAAGGCTAAACTGGCAACACTGATGATCATTCTTAGTGTCGAACAGTAATATATTACTGGTTATCTAATCCTTAACATTTGGCGTTAAGTTCGAATGAGTGGAGCGCCTCAGTTAAAACTTAAGAATTTTGGCAAGAAATCTGTGATTAAACCGCTTGTGCCATATGTGTAGCTGCATCAACACGGTGAAAAATCAACTGTGTATAGTAAAAATATATATTGTATTGGAAAAATCTTGTTTCAGTACATTCTTAAAGCGATTTTCGCCATGCGCGAACTTGAGATAGATAACGTTTATAGCACCTGAAGACGATAACTAAAAAACGATTTTTTTCAGCAATAAAGCGTCAAACATTTATTATTTCTCATATCGTAAAAATGAAAGTCACAACGATCTAAACAATACTATTTTAGCCCCTTTAAAACCAAGAAAATTACATGTCAGCAGTCCTCATTTTGAATCCGAAAGTAATTTCACAGACTTTAATTTAAATTTTATATAGCTTTTATAAAGATTTATCACAACCAACAACAGATTTAAGCAAAAACAGTTCTATCCTGGGGAAAAACATAAAGTAGCTAATATTTTCACTTTATTTTAAACATAGTAAAAAAAGTACCGATATAAGGCATTTGGAAAATGTTGTTGTTGTCTTAAACAAGGAATAATACATTCTTTGTCTGCTTTCTTTCTGTCTGTGGGCTTTCTAATTTTTTAATGTTTTCAAAAGGAACTTTAATGTAAATGCATGTAAAGTAAAACATGAGTAGATTGTGGGAAAGATCTGCCCACAAGCCCTATCCAAACTTTGTACATTTTGTAAATTTGTTTTAACGTTTTTTTGTTAAGTTCTCAAATTAAATTAAAATTATTTTAATTATATATCTCCATATGCAATGAAAACAACCAAAAAGTTTTTCTGACGGATTAGACCTTGTATCCAAATTGACTGAAAAACCCTGTGCTTTTTTGTTGATTTTTTAAACCTGTATTATATGTAGATTTGTTTATAACATAAGTATTTTAAATTAGTAATAAATATTAATAAATTAATATTGATTTAATTTTCCAATATACATCCACTAATATTACACATCTGAAAAATAAAACAAAAAAACCGTTAAAAATTATTTGCAATGGTAACACTAATTGAGTAAACTTTTTGCATTCACATCACTCTCTTTTGCTCAAATTAGAAACTCAGCTAAGAGCAAAAAGCTCAAGAGTATTCAAACTTACTCAACTTTAAAAAATACACTCTTACAAATGAGAAAAAATAAATATAAATCTCGCATGACATCAACGCCGGGAAACACCCTTTTGAAGAACTCTAATGCAGAGAACTCTTATGAGGTAGTCCAAGAAATACGAAAAAAAAAACAAGATACTAAAAGCTTTTTTTAATGTCTACAATTTGGCAAAGTGAAAAAAAGGTACAGTTAAAACAACAAAATCGCAATATAAACATAACACAGAACAAATTACTCACACAAAAACATTTTTTTTTTGCAAATTAAATAAAAGAGGAAAAAGAGATGGGTTCCAAAGAGAGACCCCCAAGAATTTTACTTGTTTAAGTAGAGAGCGAGAGCAAATTTCGCCGGTACAAAGAAGAAAAAAAGTAAATACAAATAGAAAGAGAGAAACAAAACAAAATATTAAAAGCAAACAGAATAATGAAAACAAAGATAATTCTTTTTTTTTATTATTAACACACTCGTACAAACTTAAATGTGTATACAAATGAAATACTCTATTGTTATTTTTTCTTGTGTATTTCTTTTCGTTTGTTGATTTCCCGAAAAGGCAACGTGTGAGTTGAGAGCTTTGAAACAAATTCTGTATTTGTTGTTGTTTGTGGGGGGGACAAATGGGGGGTTGAGTGTTTTATATGTATTTGAGGTAAGGTATAAGTAAATAAAACTGTATGTATGTACATATGTATGTACATATATTTGTACATACATTGTATATTAATGATTGTGTATAATAATATTAGGCGTTGAATCCAAAGTTTGTACATATTTAATATACAGATGTAGTATGTATATAACTGTCTGCTGTGCAAAAATTTATATTGTATACAAAGGTACAAACAACCGTACATACATAAATACATACATATTTGTATATGTAGTATATAAAAAGTTTAAAAGGATGAGAACATAGAGAAGAGTCAGCGTCATTTTTGGCGCCAACAAGAGTAAAGTACAGGGTATTCAAAATTTTCGAACTCACAGTGGGTAGGGATAGTTAAAGCATTAATGGAAATTAATAACTTTTTCATAAAATTATCATTCATTAATATTTTGACACTGGTAGGTAGTACATAGTGTTTATAAACCGGTTAACCGGTTAACCGAAAAACCGATTTTTTCTTCAAATTTCGGTTATTTGCGATCCGGTTAATTTGAAATATTCAATTTCGTTTAACCGGTTTATCCGGTTTTTTTTGTGTCGGTTAACCGGTTTTAAAAATTTGCTAAAAATATCACTAAATTTCCTCTTTTTGTTACTTTTTTCTGAATTTAAAATATAAGAAAATATTTTGAAACTAATAAAAATGCTTGCTGTTTGAGTTAACAAGTAGTCAGGTAGAAGTTAAATATATTTTAAAACTGTATGTATAATAAATTAGATAGATAATTAAGAATTTTAATTCATAACTTTACAGGCCTGTCACAGAAAATCATTCCGATCGAAAGTGGAATTAATTTAATTAATAATTTCAAATCTCCGCTGGATTAATTTTTTATTGGGTATTTGTCTAAAATTTTCTGTCAATTTTCCAGTTTTCTGTTTTAGAAAGTTTAAGACTATTACCCGGCAAGAGATTTATTAAGCCTCAGAAGATTCGTAACGCAGACAAAAACCTAATTGAAATATGTAGATATTAACGTAAATACATATCAAATAAACATGTATGTATATGTAGTAGATTGTGTCAGTTGATATGGTAATTTTAATTTAATTATTATATTATTTTCAGCAGTAGGGTTTTCCGTATCTTCCATTTTCACTATGGCACTAACAATTGAACTGTATGAATGCTTAAAGAAACGAATTCCTCTAATATAGTAAGAGTTTCAGAAGAAAAACTATAGTTGGAACAGACAAATGAGAGATTTGATATAATATTTTTTGATGTTAATACTAGTTTAACATTTTTTATAGCATTAGAGTCACAATCATTCAATTCATGATTATTAAATAATTCATTCCTCTACTTAATAACTTGTTTGAGAATAACCGCTAAAAAAGTTAAATATGCGTTAGAAAAATGTAATGTTAGTTTCAACATAATATTTTCCATATCTAGGTAAGTTTTATAGAAATACTTATAGCGGTGAGCATTGCTTTCCCTTTTGAAGAGATAATTAATATTTACTATATATGGGTGCTTATTCTCCTGTTCTACCTATCCTCCCTATTATAAATTTGATATGAAAATTATTTATAAAAATGTTTGAGACTTTTAGTAAATCACTTCTTCAGATATCCGAAAATATTTTTTTCTTTATATCGGGGCTACCGCTGCCCTATATGTCAGTTCATCAATTCAATATGATAAGAAAGTTAAGAGCTCTCAGTATAATAGTTCTTTAGTTATGCCATTAATAATATTTACTATTTCTGTTGGTCCTACTCATCCCATTTGCATCTAAACTTATGAAGGTTGTTGAGAAAGTTATTCTTACAAAACATCAAAACTTTTGCTGTTTAGTTCTTAAGATATACGATGTTTAATACTTTCGTTGTTAAGCGGGGGTACTGTTACTGCCTTAAAGTTTACAGATATTCTCGGTAAACTTTAAGGCAGTAACAGTATTTAAGTTATGTTAAAATTAGCATTTTCTTTGTATGGGGGCATCACACCCCTAGTCCTACCCTTTATCTGTAATAGTTCTGGAGATATGTGATAATTAATATTTACTTTGTATGGGAGCTACCGTTCGCCTTGCTCCTATCGAAAATTAAAGCAGATTATTTTTCCTGCTATTACAGAATGATAATGTGAAAATTTTAAGAAAATCGGTACAGCTTAGGTTTAGCTTAGATAAATCACATTTATTACGAGAATTGGTTCACATTCGGTTTAAGGTTCCATATAAGATCTTCTGAAAGTCACGCACGTACGAGAATAATAGTGTAAGGTATTATATGGCCGGTTCTAACCGACTATTAGATTATTTATTTTTTAGTTTAAATTAGACACTCACAAAAAAATAGGATTTTATTATTTTTGAAAATTATTCTACAGTGCAGAAATTTCATTTGAGCAGTGTTGCCATTTTTATACCCACCATCAAAAAGATGGGGGGTATATTGATTTTGTCATTCCGTGTGTAACATGTCGAAGGAATCATCTAAGACCCCACAAATATTTTCTGGGTCCTGGTTAGATTCTGAGTCGATCTAGCTATGTCCGTCCGTCTGTCCGTCTATTGAAAGCAGGATAGGGCTCAAACGGGACAACGTAGGGGGACGAGATTTGGCACAAATATTTGTCTTATATAAGGTTTGTTTGGGATGAAAATGGGCAACATCGGTTAATAAACAAAAAAGTTATGGGCTGAAAACTAGAAACACAGGTTGTCCGTTTTTTACTTTTCTGCTGATATTTCTTCAACATGCTTTTGTCAACGAAATTTTGTACGTATAGTTCGGGGATCGATATGAACTCGGAAACCAAAAATGGGCGTGGTCCGCCCACTTTACCGCCCGCCTCCCATATAAGGTGAAAATCAACGACATTGTGTTAAAATAGTTCAAGGACCAATGTAAACTCGGAAACAAAAAATGGGCGTGGTCCGCCCACTTTACTGCCAACTTTACCGCCCCCTCCCATATAACGTAAAATTTATAACGTGGGTATATGGGCCGAATATAACATTCGCTCTTGTTTACGGTATAATTTTGTATAAGTTGTCATTTGAAAGGGAAAGCATTATCATTTGCTGCTGTAGAACAATTATTAAAAAACAAGGGCGACAAAATATGATTTTTTTTCTTTATAAAACAGTTTAGTAATGTCATTTGCTGCTGTAGAATAATTTAGGATAATTTTTTGACCAATTCAGTACTTTACCAATTGTTTAGGTTTTAACGAAACCGAAATGGATAAGACACCACAGCACGAATGCACAGAAAAAAACGTATTCCATTCCATTGGCGATACCAAACTTTGCTTTGGTATCGTCAAATAGTGCTGGCAAATTTTATTACTTTTGAATACTCGATACTACTCAATACTTTTTCATTTGGGTACTCGATAACGGATTTTTTAATTTAAAAAATATAACTTTTAATAAATGTTCTTTTATTTAAAATTAAAACAAATATACATATTTAACCAATTATTATGAAATTTTGTAAATTTGTTTATACAAAACACAAAATATTTTTATACAGAGTTGTATTTTAAATTAAACTCTGAAAGTATTGAGTAACTACTTTACAGTACTGAGTACCCAAAAAAAAACATGAAAATACTCGATACTAATTCTCAATACAGCACTACCGCCAAACAAGGCAATCTACGGTTGCAAACTTGTTTACCAATTACATATTCTAGCAATACTGCATATTTGAATAAGATTTTATTTCTCATAATTGGGCCCACCGTGCTGATGTATGCACACCATCAAAATTTCTGGCTTTTGTGTCTGTAGGTGTCTTTTTTTGGATGTAAAATTCATCTACAACAACATAAAATAAGAGAAGGGGATGAACATTTTTGTGTGCGTGTGAGTGGTATTTTAATGTTAGAGAAAAAAGCTTTTTTGGCAAGGAATTTAAAAAATGGCATTAATGTGTATGCTCATGTATCCACTTGTATATATATAAATGTTTTGCTATTTTATTTCTTCCTTTTAGTTCGTTCATTTAATATGAGTTAGGGCAGGGCTTTTGGATCTAAAAAGCCGGTTGGCAGGTGGGGAATGAAGAACACGCGTGCATTCTAACTACTACAACAGAAACAACAATAAAATATAAATTCTTCATTATGTTGAGGCTGGCGATGTTGATGTCAATGCTGCTGTTAGAATTTAATGTGACCAACTATTAAAACAAAATGTAGCTTAATTTTCTTTAAATAGCAGTGGGAAATTTTAGAAGTTGACATTAAAATTTTACGCAACAAAGCGTTCGTAAGATTTATTTTATTTTTTTAATCAGATTTTGTAAATTTTATTCCCAAGGGGAAAATATAAAATCCTCAAAAACATTTAGAATAAAAGAATTATTGGACTGGGTTCAATTATATATGTAGTATTATAAAATTTTACAAAAATTTATTTAAAAATGATTTTTTTACAAGTTTAAATTTGGTACTAACTTTTTTCCAGGACTACATTTCATCTCATATTTATATTAATGATTGATCCTTTTTGCTTGTTCTGAAAACTTATCTGAGACTAAAGAAGTAATTGATCGCTCCGTGTGGCCTACTTATTTAGTTATTATGAAAAAGATTTCAGAAACAACATACTTTTAATAAAAAAACTATAAAATATTTTGTTTTCTAAAGAAATTATATGTTAATTAGTGTTGACAAATTCTACTACTTTTGAATACTCGATACTTTTTCATTTGGGTACTCGATACTTAACGGGTTTTTTAATTTGAAATATAATTTTTAATAAATGTTCTTTTATTTAAAATTAAAACAAAAACCAATTACCATGATATTTTGTAAATTTGTTTATATAATACACAAAATAAATAAAAACGTTAACTTTAAATTCAACTTTAATAAAAATCAATAAAATATTTACTTTTATCTTTATACAGAGTTGTATTTTAGTCGTTATATTTTTAATCTAATATCATAAAAAATTTAACTCTGAAAGTATTGAGTAACTACTTTACAGTATTGAGTACTCAAAAAAGCGGGTAAATACTCGGTACTCGATGCTAATACTCAATACTTGCACAGCACTAATGCCAATTCGGTTTTTTGCTTTAACAGTTGGTGCCATTAAACATGCAACTATGGCGTACTTGTAATAGTATTGGAGCCATTGTTGGTGTGTCTAAATGAACTACGATGATGACGACGACAATGAGTGACTACAACTACAACATAAAAGAGCATTTAAACCGCTATAAATGTTCGGATATCTGTGACACTCTACTATATTATAGTAAAACACAAACATACTTACAAACCAGTAAAACTATAGAAACCTCCATACTATTACTACAAATTTAAACCAAGTGACCAAGGCTTTTAGTAAAGAAAACAGCTAGAATTACCGAGCCAATAAGTACAGAACATACATGCAAAATCTTTCGGACTTTCATTAAAGCGAGGAGTAATAAAAATTTTATAAATTTTTTTTTTATTTATTGAGACATAGTTGTATAACAAAAGCTAATTACGTATTTTACTACTTTTCGATTGATTCTCAAAGATTTCTAAACGAAATATTCATAACAGAGAGAACATTTTAAAGATTACGTATAATTGGAGAACAAACTTTCTAGGCTACTTAAAATAGTGAAGTTTTTTAAATTTTCGATCGTTTGGTCATGTGGGATATTACAGCTACATATGTATACAATAGTATCTATGTGTGCATATTTGTTCTCAAGAAGTTCATACATAGTTGTAGTATATTAATAGTACAATTTGGGGTATACACAGTTGTAGTAAAAAAATAGTAGTAGTAAAGCTCTTCTTCGCTGTTATTTTTATTGTTGTTAGTTGCTAAGGAATGTTTTTTTTTTTATTTATTTCATTATGTTATTTTGTAGCACACAGAAAAAAGTAAAAATGGACTTCAATTACGAAATTTGTAATATTAATTAATTTTTAATTGATTTTGCTCCAATCATCAAAATGATAATATTAATAACTAGAATAATTGATATTATTATTACTTCTTTTCCTTAAACAGATGCAATGAGCTGAAAATTTTTGAAAATTTACTTAAATTTATTTTATTTCTGTACTTTTATAGACATATATTTAATTTTTCTTTATATTTTATTACCACCTGTCAATTTATTAAAAAACAAAACTGAAAACCAATTAGAAAATTAATTATATTAATAAATCATATAATTAAATTCCAATATAAAGTTAATTAATAATTTTATTAAAAAATTATTTGAAATATTTTTTTCTGTGCACTGTATGGGTGTGTGCATGCATGTGTTAGAAAATGAGTATTTCGCATAGAAATATATATTTTTTTTGTTGGAAATGGGGGTTGAAGCACGAGACGTCACGTGAGGATATGACACAGACAGAAAAACACTTAAACATATTTATGTCCGAAATTTCTTGTACTATTTTTTTTTGTAGTAAATAGTTGTTGGTTTTTTTTTTTGTTTTTCAAGCAATTTAGTGATGAGGATGAATGATAAGGTTGCTTTTTTAGGGTTTTTGTATTTTTGGCAATAGTTTTGGTGCAAAAACAGGATTTTTTAACATTTATTTGTTACTTAGGAAAATAGCTTTAAATAGGAGAGAGACAGAGAGATTGTGAGAAATTTTTATAAAAGCAAAAGAGTGATGAAACTTAAATGAGTTTAGTGTATTGGTATGATGTTTATTTTTTTTATTGTGTGTTAGATATTCTATAAAAAAGTTGTTGAAATTGTTAGAACATGTTAAACGAATAATCAGGTATTTTTTGTTGTCCTTAAAGTCCTTTATGGCAAAAAAAAAAAAAAAAAAACACGTGTGCAATGTTTTTAACATTTTAAAGGTATTTTTGTCATAGAATGAGTCATTTTATTGAATTTTTGGCCACTTTTATAATAGAAATTTTAAATAGCATGAATAAATATAGTTATAAAAAATTTAGGTGATTCAAAGGATTTGTATTATAATTTCTCAAAATATGTAAAATGTAAGGAGCTTTATTTAAATATTTGTGAAAAATTAAATTAAAATTTAACAAAAAATTTGTTTGTACATACTTAAGTAAGAAAAGGTTCTATTGGAACGTGAATTTTGTAAAGTTTAGCCTTTTAGCCCAAACTTTCATTTGTTTATGTACACTGCGAGTAATCAGGAGAAACATATATGATTCTAACTGTCCATATACACTTTGTAGAAGCGATTGTAAGTCACGCGTCTGGAACATTTCGTCCAAAAAGAGTGTTGAGTTTGTTCTTGAAATAGGTATCAAAAATTTCGTAATGTTGAGGCAGTTATGAAAAAAATACTTTCAAAAAAACTTTGGTCCAAAAAATGTCAATTTTGGATGAGAAGTTCAAGTTTTTGAGTCTGTAAAAAAAATTGATTGTTGATTTCGGTACTTCTGCGATTTAAGTTAAAAAACAAACAAATGAAAATTATGTTTACAGAGACATATTTTAAAAATTTGAGCCTGAATATTTTCTAAATGCCTATAGGTATCAAAATAATTTTTGCATATACATATTATAAAATATTTAATGGATAATTTATAAATGTAAAAATCAGACAAATATACATATATCGTCAATTCCATGAAAGAACACCCGAAAAAGGTTATTTTTTTTGACTTGATGGCTTTCAATTTCGATAATAATTTGTATACACAAACTCAATTAAGTCTTTTATCAATTTCAGTTTCGTGAAATTGCAAAAACTCGCGATTTTATTTCGCTTTTTTACATTCTAAAAAACCGAAAAAAATTAAAAAGTATGTCACTTTGAATAGCAATATCTCTGAGAAGGCTTTATGAATTTTAATGATTTAAACTGCCTTAAAATTTCATATATGGCGGCTTTAAGGCGAATATATTAAAAAGAAGAAAGATTTTTTAAAAATACATTTTCTTTAAATATGCTATTAAAAATTTTTAATTTTTAATGAAAAGTTTGAAATCTTTACATTAAAATAAAAGTGTAAAATTTTTGGGACGCGAAAATCTTATATGCATAATTTAATTTTTATAAAAACTTGTTCCCAATTTTTCATATAAAAATAAATTTTTTTCTTGTTTTTGGAATTTTCTTTAAAATTTGTATAAAAGTTAACAAAATATAAAAAGTATGCAATGTTAAATATTCATATCTCTTGAAGTTATTGATGGATTTCTGTAATTTAAAAAGTATTTAAAAGGCCATTGTATTTTTTTTTGCGTAATTTAGTCAGCATTTCCAAAATCTCCTCTTCGGTCCATAATATTTTAAAAATATAAATGCAGTTTATAGATGCATTTTTGTTATTTGCGAATTTATGAAATTTTAATTTTTCAAAAGTGTATTTAAAAATGCTTTGTGTATTATAACTTGAAACAATAATTAGTCTGGTACGTAAAGGTTTACTATTTTTAACGAATTTTTAAAAAGTAATACAATACATTTTTTTAACAATATATGTAAAGCTACTCATAATACCAGAAAAATATAATTTTTATATGAAAAAATTTAAATTAGTTGAAAAAAAAGGCAAAATAGTGCACAGTACATGTGTGTGTCAAAAATTTAAGATTTTTATTTTAATGTAAAGTTCCATGCTTTCCAAATACGTAAAAAAATTAAAAAAATTAATAGCATATTTAAAGAAAAATGCAATTGCATTAAAATGCATTTTTAAAAAATATTTTTTATTTGTAAAATATTCGTGTTTAAGCTGATATAATTACAATTCAAACGCTGTTTAAATCATAAATTTCCGCAAAGCCTTCCCAGAAATATTTGTATTTAAAGTTGTATACTTTCGAGATTTTTTAGGTTTTTTTTCGAAAGTGAAAAAGCGAAATAAAATCGCGAATTTTCTGAATTTCGCAAATCTGAAAACGGAAATCTATATAGACACCCATAGACCTTATACGTGTAAAATAAAATAAAAAATCGAAAGACACTTGGTATATTTTTGGGCGTTATTTAATGGAATGGACGATATATATAATTTTACTACATATTTTTAAAGATCGAAATTTTTATTACACCCAGAGAAATATCAATCACATACGTGTTGAAAACGATACCATTCTGTGTCAATAGTGAATCTACACCGTATGTGTTTATATTAAACACTGCGTGTTCAATTCTTATTGAAAATCGATACCTAATTGGCACCAAGTTGAAACGATTTCGGTATCAAATTGTTCAATTACATATGTTTTCTATTAAATTTGTTAACGAAAGTTATTAAAAATCTGTTACCGTAAATTACCAATGTGAGAACAATCGTTGTTGATTTTGAATCGAATTTTTTCCCTTAGTGTATTGAAAATATGGGTATTTTCGGAAAATTGCCATGTGTGACTTAACAGGTAGGCTGTCATAATTATTTGCAAAACCTTAAAGAATATATTGAACTATCTAATTTAATTCGCAGAAGTACCGAAATCAACAATAAATTTTTTTGGACTCAAAAATTTGAACTTCTCATCTAAAATTTACCATTTTTGACCACTGTTGGATGTAGGGTGATCGTTCAGAACTTTTCAAAATTACACTTACACGTTTTCTTGAGGTCCCGTCCCTCAGAAAATGCCAAAAAATATTAAACTTTTTTAACTAAATTAAAAAAAAAATTAAATATATAAAGTTACTTTTTTGGCTAAAAATTGCAATTCTTGAGACATGTTTTTAAATTTTGACTTTGAATTTTAGTTTAAACTTTTAAAATAAGAATAGTTTACAAAAAGTGGACGTGGCACTTTGATTAATATTATATCCAATATTTTCTTACAGAGGATGCTCGAATATATACGCCTCAAATATCAGTTAAATCGGTTAAATAATGAGAGTAGTCATGTATTGCATAAAATTTTGTTATGAAAAGTAGGTGTAAAAAGGGAGGAGTATTTAACAACATCCTTTCATAATATCTAAGAGAAGTTTTGTTCTCTATTAGACAATAAGAACTCACAAATATATTGAAATTTAATAATTTAAATATTTATTATTAATACGCATAATGAAAAAAGTGCTCCAAAATATTCGATGTTAAGGAGTCCATAAAAATTCGAAATTCTAACTAACTTTTCAAATCATCTTAGAGATGGTATATTTTCATTTCGCATTGGAATCATTGAGGCAGTATTTGATAACCCAAAATTTTATTTTATCTCATAGTGTTATAAAGTAAAATATTTTTATATAAAATTCCAATTTAAGATATTAATGATTTTCGTACAAATTTAACATTTGTGTTTTATTTATTTGATATTCTTGGTCAAAATATTTGTATACCCTGCACCACCATAGGTGGTTGGGGCATTATTCGTTTTTGCTGATGTTTGTAAATTACAGAAAAAGTCTTCGTACCCCTACCTTAAAGTATAACAATCGATTAAGAATCATTTTCTGAGTCGATATAACTATGTCTGTCCGTCCGTCTGGTCGGCTGGCTGTCTGTCCATGTAAACCTTGAGAACAAAGTACAGGTCGCAATTTTAAGATATCTTGATGAAATTTGGCATTAATAATTATTTTGACACAAGGACGAAGCCTATTGAAATTGGTTATGATCGGTCCATTATTTCACCTAGCCCCCATACAAATGTCCTCCCGGAATAGAGGTTTAGCGATAATAAATAGCATAAATATAGCAATATTTTAATGAAATTCAGTGCAAATTGGATAAGCGCCTACCACTGTTCCAAATTTCAAGATCGGTCCATAATTGATCATAGCTCCCATATAAATCACCCTTCCGAAAATCACTTTAACGTTCATAAATCCCATAAAAATATCAGTATGAAGTTAATATTCAACACAAATAAGTGTTATTTAAGTAGAAATCACAGTGACAAATTTAATGAGGTTCGGTCCACAATTTGTAATAGCTCCCATATAAACCTACTTTCGGGAATCCACATAAATTAGTGTTAGTATTAACGTAATATTCTGTATTTTTATATTTTATTTTACACTAAGTAAAAGTATCGATCCACAATTGGCCATAGGTTTAATATATGACCCCTCCCAGAATTTTTATGTACATACTTGATGGTGTAGGGTATCATATGGTCGGGCTTGACCGACTATATCTTTCTATCTCGTTTTTTATTATTTGAACAAACATTTTAAATAATACAATAATTTTCACCACATTTTTTCCAATTTTCAATTAATAATTTTCCATAAATGTTCTGCCTCCCTTTCAAAAATATTAATCGCATTTATTTGATAGTTTGATTGCCACCCTTTTGCAAAAAAAAAAAAAAATACTCGAATAAATGTACAATATTACAAGGCAATGCCATTATATTATAATTCATTATCATACATATCAATGAACCAAAAAATTGAGAAGATGGAGAATAAGGAAAAAAAAAAAAAAAATGAATTAACACGATAAATCGATACAAAAAAATATACATTTTATCATCAGTTAAGCTGATGGAAGCAACATGAAAATATATTTTTTTTTTTGTTTTGAATAGCCAAAATAAATGTAGAAGAAATAAACGAATATGAGTGAATACTACTAACAATTATTTCGAAAATTGTTTTTTCTTTTGAATATTTTTTAACAAAACTGGTGATTAGAAATATGGGCTTTTTTTTGAAATTAATTTATAAAATTTTTCAAATCTTGTAGAAAAAAAAAAATTAGTAAATTTTTTTTACCTTTACCTTATATTTGTTTACCTCAATTAAAAACTTCGTTGTATAGTGATTAAAAATACATTTAATTTGCTTTAAATTGTGCTTGGATTTATAGCGATTTTTAATATTATAACAAAAAGAAAATTTTATGAACAACTTGATAACGAAAATTGAAAGCATAACAACTTATTTGTTGTAACTAAACTTCGGTAATAACAACTAAAAAACTATTCCTTAAAATTGAGTCAAACGATTCAATAAAAGTTTGGTTGCTGTACAAGTTTTTTATGGTCATACTAAAAGGAATTGTTATGGTGAGTGTTTTCTTTTTTTTATTTTAGCAACCCTATTTTTCAGTTGTGATGACAGAATTTCAAATTAATTTCTATTACTTAAATAAATTTGAAAAGTCATCTGCATATTCTTAAAGGTTGTCTCCAACAATATGTCCAACTAAATTTGCTAACCCATTTAATATTCACATGGATATAAAAACAGATTTTGTGAAAAACAACAGAAAACAAAAATTCTGTTTACATCATGTATAAATATTTTAATATCTTTTTTTCCTATTTTTTATTTTATTTTTATTTTGCAACATGGAAAACCAACACAGGATGTCAGTGAGTGTGTAACATGTCAATAATGTTACATGATGACTAGAAAGGGTGGAGCAGATAAAGAGCATACACACTTATACTCTGACGTAAGTATTTACAGTAAAAGGACACAATATTTAAATTGAGCAATTTGATGATGAGTGAGTGGGTGGATGGATGGGTGTTCAAGGGAGGAGAAGTGGGAGTAGAATCATAAAAAAACTGTTTATTTCTTTAAGGGTTTGAGAGGCATGACTTCAATTTAAATAATTTACACATGTATTCAAGTGTTTCGGTATGATAAACAGTTTGATTGAAATTTCCGATTTTCACAGGACATTGTAATAATGGGTAGAAGGATTATTGTAACAAAGAGCTTATAAGGAAGGATATTGTGGCCAAAAATAAGAGAATTTCTTTTTATTAATAAATATGTTTATTGAACTTTTCTTTACGATAGGGGACCATACTTTTCTTTACATTTTATAGATAAAACTCTATTAAGAATTTTGCTTTTCAATTTTTTGTGCAGAGAACTTTTTATGGGTATCTTTTTGCAAGGCCTAAAAAGTCTTAGATTTATTTAATATAGAACTGACTAACACATATGATCATCTTATATACTCTTCAATTTAGTTTTAGTTATAGTTCAATGTGCTTTTCGTATATGTCTTGTATTTTAATTAAAACATTTTCAAAAAATGTATTCTGTCTGAAAAATTAATTCATTTAATGTTTTTTTTTTTTAGCACTAATTTAACGTGTCAGTTAAACACACCAACATTCTGTCTGGATCTCAAATTCTGTCCGTATTGCTCAGTGCGTATGATCATCATAATTTTGCTTTTAAGTTTTTTAGTAATTTTTCTTTTCATTTGTTTTATTTAGTTGTTTAGAATGAGTATGAACGTGTGTGCTTTAGAATTATAATATGGGTGTGGGTGTATTTTTGGGGGTACAGACATAAAACTGATCTTCATCATCGTCATCATCATGGTATTTTAAAATAGATAATTTATTTTATTTCATTTATGTATATAATTCTTTATGTTTATAAATATGAAACATTTTTTTGTTAGTTTTATTAAAAATGTTTCTTTGTTTTTATTGTTTTATGAAATTCAATTTATAGGGGGAAGAAATAAATTTACACCTTTTTTTCTTTGGAATTTCTTATTATTAGTTTTGTCTATATTTACACTTGTTATTAGAGATCCAAGATGAGTGAAGAACATTATAAAATTCTTAGTGTTTGTGACAAGTTTTTTTAGGTTTTTTTTTTGTTGTTGTTAGAAAAATTCTTGAATGATTAGATAATTTTGAGAAAAAAAAGTTATGAAATTTAACCACAAAAAGAAGAATGTTAAAAAAATTGTTGAAAAGTTGAATGGAATTTTCTGTTGTAAAGGTTTCTGAGAAACCTTTGTACTAGATCCGTTATTTTGAATCGTTGCATATTAGGGTAAAAGGGGTCGAAAGGGGAGCTTAATTCAGGGAAAAGTGATATAAATATTTTAATGATCACTTTTTATTTTTCATGTACTATTAGTTTTAAAAATTCATTTTTAGAATTTTAAGATTTTTTTTTTTGCAGAATAGTAATGTACGTCAGTCTGTCTATATATTTGTGTTAAATGGTTAGAATATGTTGGTTACTTCAGGTAAAGGTGATATCTGTATTTTAATGGTCACTTTTTTTGTATTGATTAGTACCTAAGTAAAAAAATGCATTTTTGGAACTCTATTTTTTTTGGCTGAATGATAACGTCCGTCCGTCTGGGTTGAAAATGGCGCTAAATTTAGATAAAAGTGATCAATATTTTTTCTTTAGAGCGTTCAGTTTTTCCTCTTTCCGTCCACCAGTCTATTTGTTAATTTGGGATATAAGTGGAAAAAACTTAATAGAGATTGTTTATTTCAAATGCATGTAACTCGAAAAATCGAAGAAATATATACAATATATAACATTACTTGCAAACATGTTTTTCAAAGGATTTTTTAAGCGCTTTAAAACGATATAAAAACCTTTGAAATCCGATAAGAAACAAAGATTTGCTAGTAGTTAAACATTTTCTATATCATTATTACCCTTTTTTAAGCCTCCATAGCTCCTTCCAAACTTAAAATATTACTTTCCTGTGCTATACCTGTGTAAAATTTTACCTAAATCCAATCAGCCGACTAGAAGTTACTGACTTATTTCAAAAAATTTTCGATTCTGTCCCACTGTATAATGTTTGATAAAGCAAAAAAAAAAAAAAAAATGTTCGCACTTCAATTAAACGTCATTTTTGATACATTTTACCCCAAGGGTTTCCTAAATTGTTTGTTTTGAACAGTGCTACCAGTTTAGCCTTTTTAAGGCTAAATCTAACCATTTTATTTTTCTTTTAGCCTCAAAATTTTCGTTTTAGCTTCTCGCTTTTTTTTCTAGCTTTTTTGATTCTTAACATAGCTTTTAAAACGACAAAAATTTACTGATTTTTTTTTACAGAATCATCAACTTAAACATTTTTGTATATTAGTTCGCACAAAAAATGGAAATTATTTATATTTAAGGAAAATTTTAGCCTGCGGAGCTTTATTCTACAAGAATATTACAATAATTTTTTAACAAACTTTATTATTCATAGGAACTATTTATGTTATATTTATAAATTCACTAATATATCTTTATGAAATACCAAAAAACTAATGAGAGAAAAAAAAAATATATATGTATGTCTGGCTTTATTTTTTTTAACCTTTTCTGACCTTTTTTTACAGTCTAATTTAGCTTTTTTTTTCTCAAGTCATGGCAACACTGGTTTTTAATGAGGCACTTTAATGTACCTAAACCATAGAAAACATCTAGAAGTCCAACTCTTTTCATTCGCTCAGAAACAAAAAATTACTCTCTTCACACGTATAAATTTGTTCTGTAGAAAAATTTTACTAACACATACAAAGAGTTAGGTTTTTTTGACAATTGAGTTAGGTTTTTTGTGAGCAAGTTGGAGTTCTAGTTGTTTTCTATGACCTAAACCTCAATGTTGCGTAAAAGTAGTGTAAAGTATAAACGTTTTCCATACTTTGTGGATTCAGAAACAATATTTTTTTTTTTTTATTCAACAAATAAAAAAGAAAAAAAAAAAAAAAAAGTTATTTTAAAAATGTCTTCTTGAGTATATGAATGTGGGCCGCGCAGTGGTCCCAAAAAAGATTTTTTTGGAAATAAATCTGTAACTTTAGAATTGCTGGGTGTGTTTGAATGAAATTTCTCATGAGCAATCTTGAGGTGTATTTCAATTGATTTGGAGGAGCACAGGTCCTTAGGGGGTCTGGGGGGCGGGAGGGTTTTCCTCCAAAGTTGGTCACCTTGAGTATGAACATTTTTTAAAAAATCGCCAAAATTTCATTTATAATTTGATTGAAAAAACAAAGATAGTCATCTAATGCTCTACAAAAAATACGCTTATATGTGTGGGATATCTTTTTTACTTTAAGAGATATTTGGACCGAAGTCAAATTTTGACCCATTTTTGAACATGTTTTGTTTTAGTTTTTTTAACATGGCGGGCTCAATTTGAGTCGTAAAATGTTTCCAAAATATTCTCTGGATTCTGTACAAAATTCTAAATTATTGTCGTGCAAGAATCATTTATCTATATGGTTTAGATAAAAAGTTATGTATACACCCAGAGAAATATCAATCACATACGTGTTGAAAACGATACCATTCTGTGTCAATAGTGAATCTACACCGTATGTGTTTAAATTAAACACTGCGTGTTCAATTCTTATTGAAAATCGTTACCTTATTGGCACCAAGTTGACATCATTTCGGTATCAAATTGTTAAATTACATATGTTTTCTATAAAATTTGTTAACGAAAGGTATTAAAAAGCTGTTACCGTAAATTACCAATGTGACCACAACCGTTGTTGATTTTGAATCGAATTTTTTCCCTTAGTGTAATATTTTTAAATAGAAAATTTGAAAAAAAAATTTTGATTTTTTGTGATTTTCTTCAAAAGTTGGTAAAATTTTTCACTATAAAATCCATTATTTTCCTCTGGACCATATTTTTTTTTTCATAAAAGAATGCTTAACATAAATGCATGTAAAACAAATCCGAGGGCAGTTGGGGTAACGGTCTCTCCGCTAGCCCTATCAGAATTACGTTAATTTCAATTTTTATTTTTTTGTGAAGCTCAAAAATGTCAAAGCTGAAATTAAAATATGTTTTAATTGTTTATAATGCCAAAATAAATCTAATTACGAATCAACTAGTACATAGCAAGAGTTTTCATTCATGCGGATAAATTTACATAATTCGTAAATTTATACGTGATATTCACGTCTATTCCTTTGAGTTTTTTGAATTTATTTGACAAATAAATGGTATATGCATTTTTTCTCTAACGATTAGATAGATATAAAATCTTGCGACACCTTAAAGTTCAGCAGTTGATATCTTAAATATAAAAAAATACTTATTATATAGTATTAGTAGTCAAAAGATAATAAAACATTTTTTTAAAGTCATCATATGATAATCATACGATGACGTTAGCACAAAAATTCTTAGTTAATTAATATTTAGTTTATACAATTTTATGGTGTGCTAATTAGTTATAGAAACTTATAACAAATATTAACTAGGCCTAAATTTGTTAAAATATTTTTTTAACATTAAAAAAAGTTAGGTAATCGAAAATAATTGAAATTACAAAAGCAAAAAATAACTATTAAATATTGTTTATATAAATTTTAAATGAAGTTTATGGACTTCAAGGAATCTTGTACACATATTTAGAAAGAATTTATAAATAAATTTTAATTTAGTAAAAAAAACAAAAATAATAATAAAACAAAAAAAGTTGTTAACACGCGTAAAACACATTATTGCTTACAACACATTATTTTTTGGAAATATGTTTATAATATTATTAAGGCTAAGCACAGATTAAAAGAAATTAACAAAAATGTATATACAATCTTTAATTCAAAAGAATAAATTGTTTTAACCCATTTCCGATCGCTGTTGCGTTTTCACATTAGTAACTTTAACATTGTCTAATTAACTAATTATGGATTTAATGCTAATTTTTATTACAGTTATTATTAAATTCATATGTTGTCTTAAAGATAAGAGAAAAAATTCGAATTTTTTTTATAAATAGGCTGTCCAAAATTGGGTGTTAAGTAGAGTGATCGACTCGGTTTTCCAACCGGTTTTTAAACTGGTTTTTTCAGCCAATGTGCTGTCGATTTTTTCAAGATGTTTAATTTTCGAATGTCTAATAGACCGGTTTTTTTAAACACAAAAAACCGGTTTTAAAAATACCTTTTTATTTCAAAAACCATGCACTAAATATTGATAATTGATTCGAAATTTATGATTATTTTTTTAATCTTCATGAAGTATGATTTTTAATGTCTTAAAAATATAGTTTAATATTAAATAAATAAGTAATAATTATCCTGAATGAAATTCGTTTTATCTATTGTAACACCTGTAATATTTTTGCACCTAATTTAAATGTTTTAGTTTTTTTATTCAACGAAGAAGTTGTTCTTCAATGGTTTCTGTTTATGCTAAGTAAATGTTAATATCATTTTTGATGTTTATTTGATTACAGTTTTTATACCCTACATGCCTATTATGCGTTTGTGCTGATGTTTGTAACACCCAAAAATATTGGTATAAGACCCAGTTTCATTTGTACCAATCGGTTTTAAGTCGATTTAACGATGTCCGTCTGTCCGTCCATGTAAAACTTGTAATCAAAATGCAAGTCTCAATTTTGGTTTCTTATAGTCCAAGGACGAAGCGTGTTGAAATTGGTTATGATCGGTCCATTATTTCCCCTAGCCGCCATATAAATTACCTCCCAGAAACGATCATAAATCCCTTAAATGTAGCAGAATTTTTTGCACGTCTAAGTTCCATATACGTTTAAATCTGTGTGCTGAATTTCATGAAGACCGATTCATAATTGACCATAGTATTGGTCCACAATTCCACAGGTCTAGAAAAAAAGAACCCTCCCCGAATTTATGAAATTTTTCAGGCGCTGTTTTTCGGAATGAAAAATATCCAGGCGTTGAAATCTTTTTAATTTCTTATCACAATCACATAAACAAACTTTGTGCCAAATTTCGTAAAGTTATCTCAATATTTATTTGCAATATGTTTTCTATTTAGTTTTACTTTGTACTTGACTGTGATTACCCCTTCTAATCAAAGTTTTTTTTTTTTTTTTTGCTGTGGATTAATTTTATTTAACTTCTTTTTTTTTCAAGAGTCACGTGTTATTCATTTATTATGCAGTGTCATAAATAAACAAAACGCAAATCATAATGATAAAATACCTAAAATATTACAACAACTCAAAAGTCGAAAAAAAACTGAAATAGTTTATCTCACCACGAATGAAATTAAGGTAGGCAATTTTTTTTGTTAATCACAAACAGTAGAACGAAATGGTGATAAAAAAATTTAAACCATAAAATGAAATTTTTAAAATAAATTCAAAAGCATTTACATTTCGAAATTAATACTTTCTTATTGCCTCTATTTTTCCTGATAAACCGATATCTAAAATTAATAAAAAAAATATAATTTTGTTTCCCTTATCGTAAAGCAGGATATACCTGAAATAAAACGAGTTAAAAAATTTAAAGTCATAGCAATAATTTGTTGACAGAATTATTTAAAAATGAAATCGTGCTAACTTAATTTATTTTTTTTTGTTTTAGTAATTTATTAAGTTATAAAAAAAAAGAAAACCCCAAAAAATATTCAGATATACAGAACAAGAGTGTGGGCTTGGCCAAATCTATATAGCCACCATCTGCAACACGTTTTTTGGTTAAGTGGACGGACCACACACATTTTTGTTTTCGAGTTTATATTGGCCCTTGAACTTTTTCTACAAAATTTCGTTGATGTTTCACCTTATAGTGGGAGCTAAAGTGGGCGAAAGACCATTTTTGGTTTCCGAGTTTATATCAAAATTTCAGAAAAGTATGAACTGAAGTTATAATGGACACCCTGTGTTTTTAGTATTTGGCCCATAACATTTTTGCTTGTCAACCGATTTTGGACATTTCCAATACCTATCAAATCTTATATAAAACAAATATGTGAGCCAAATTTCGTCCCTCTAGGTGGTCCTCTCCGTGTCATATTTAGCTTTCAACAGATAGATGGGCGGTCATAGCTAGATCGTATCAGAAACTTATCAGGATCAAGGAAATATATATTTTTTTATTTCATTTAAATTAATTTATTTTTTTTTTTAATTTATTTTGCAAAAATACAGAATATTTATAAAAAAAACCTATACTAGAATTTCAGTTCCATGGCAATAACGTTACACTGTGCCTTGATACAAAAAAAAAGGCCAACAAACTCGGTAACAATCAAATGTTTAATTTTTTTGTACTTTTTCGTTAATTTATTTATTTAAACATTATTGCGTATGGTAACATATCTACAAGTAAGTATCTAAATAAATACACACATATAGATACATTCCAAAACATACATACATTATTTCACTTAGCATCTGATATAAAATTAAAAAAAAAACTATGCCTACACTATATGTTTTACTAAAAAAAAAAAAAAAACACTCACGCGTTAACTATTGGCCTTTGGCAACAATGTTCTACCAACAAATTAGAGATGAGGGAAAAAATTAGACGCTTTAATAAAATTTACAGTTCATTTAGCGAATCAATTTGAATGAACGAAAAAAAAAAAAAAAAATAATAATAGCAAAAAGAAAATTTCACACATATTTTGTATGTATGTATGTATGTATGTATGTATGTATGTATGTATGTATGTATGTATGTATGTATGTATGTATGTATGTATGTATGTATGTATGTATGTATGTATGTATGTATGTATGTATGTATGTATGTATGTATGTATGTATGTATGTATGTATGTATGTATGTATGTATGTATGTATGTATGTATGTATGTATGTATGTATGTATGTATGTATGTATGTATGTATGTATGTATGTATGTATGTATGTATGTATGTATGTATGTATGTATGTATGTATATATGTAGGTACTTTATTCAAACATGATATACCTACATATCTTTTTGGAAAATAAATTATAAATCATTTAAATAGAGAAATTATACAATTTTTAATCACAAAATTTTAAATATGATTAAAAAATTATGTAAAAAATAGAAATTTGGAAAATAGAGTGATTATTTTCATTACAAATTAGCATGACAATAATAACAGGGAATTTATAAACAAATATTATCACCATGACCTTGTAGTTTCCTAAAATATGTCCCATATTTTTTAATGTTCAAATATATATATTTTTATTTATTTATTTTTTCTCTGGAAAATACATAACTAATATGCAATTATGTTTTTTCTTTTATATTTATAATTCGTGTAATAAATTTTAACCTCATTATGTTGTGGTCACTTCTTGCGGTTTTAAGATAAACCAATTTATGTTGGGGTTTTTTAAGTAGCACTAATATACTTTTAAAACATATAAATTGTTAGAAGAAAAGCAAAAGAATATAATTAAAAAAAAAAAAAAAACAAATGCTTAGAATTTTGTATAAAGTTTATTTTATTTAAAAACTTGGGTTTAATTTTCAATAGTGGAATTTAATAGCCAATACAAGTACTGCGCACGAAAAAATCCGTGCATACAAATCTGCTTATAGAAACTAAAATAATTGGCGAATTTTTTAAATTATATTTTTATTAATCACTGTTATGTTCAAAATCTAAACATAAAAGAATAAATTATTTGTTTTTTTAAGAAAATAGAATTCTTCCAATTTAAGGTTTTATTGTGTTTTGGTCATTTTTTTGCTCGAATAAGTCCACGCAAACTACGTTTCATTTTATGCTGAGCTTTTAATGTCCTTTAAATTATTTTTTACTAAAGCCCAATATCTTTCAATTGCACGGAGTTCCGGACAATTTGATAGATTAGCCATTGTCGTTAAAAACACTAACAATTTCTTTTTTACCACTCCATTGTTTTGTTGCTGTAATGAGAAGAAGCGAAAACAGGCCAGTAAAAAGCGGATACACTGAATTTTCTTAGGAAAGGTAGACGTCTTTTCCGAAGGCATTCATTCACGTATATTTCTGATTTAATGGGACAACTTTTTATTAATGAAGTGCTTCTTTTCCGCATATGTATAGGGCTTTCCAAATCAAAAACTTTCTTGGGAATTTTGAATTCTTTGATACACAATATTTTTCTGTGGAAAAAATTCGCCTGAAGTATTTTCACGTTATTTTTTTACCTCTAAGTTGTTGCTTGCGTTCCTACTACTTTTCTACTTTATACGTCTTCAAGCTAGATTTCCTTTCAACTTTTCTGATAAAGATTCAAGGTAATTAACTCTTTGTGACACTTTTCTTCAAGAGTTGAGCGGATTTTCTCTCAAAATCATTTCTATATATAGATACTATTTTTCTTTCACTACCGTGATTGTAAAACTATTAATTTTGAAGTTAAAAATAAAATTTAAATTTAAATGTTTTATCAAAAAATAGTTTTTGCCTTAATATTTTCTATTCCAAAAATAGTTTTCGAGTTATTTGCTTTTGAAATTTAACTGCCTCAATTTTGGTCCACTTTTTTTCATATCTATGCTTTAAGTAATTGAATAACAAAATTATCTATTGTACGAGAAAAAAAGGTATTGTCGGTTAAGATCATATGATACCCTACACCATTATGTATGACCATAAAATTTCGGGAAGGGGACTTATATTAGACCAACACTTTTACTAAATGTAAAATAAAATATAAAAATACAGAATAATGCGTTGATACTAACAGCTACTTGATTTTATGCACTTTAGGTCGTGCATAAGTGGTTTTATATGGGAGCTATGGTAAATTATGGACCGATTCTAATAAAATTTGGCAATGTTGTTTCTACTTATATAAAACTTATTTGTGTCTAACATTAGTATGGGATTTATATACGTTAAAGAGATTTTCAGAACAGGGGTTTATATGGGAGCTATGGTTAATCGTGGACCGATCTTCAAAAAATTTTATACAAAGAGTGATACTTGTTCTTTGCGCCAAATTTCATTAAAATATTCTTATTTTTAAGGCATTTTTGAGTCTTGAAACTCAATTCCGGGGGGACATTTGTATGGGGGCTAGGTGAAATAATGGACCGATCACAACTAATTTCAATAGGCTTCGTCCCTGTATCATAAAAGTCCCACGTGCCGAATTTCATTGAATTATCTTCAAAATTGGGACTTTGTGCACAAGGTTTACATGGGCAGCCAGCCGTCCAGCCAGACGGACGGACATCATTAGATCGATTTAAAAAGTGATTCTAAGCCGATTGGTATACTTTAAGGTGGGTGTTGAAGGACGTTTTCTATGCATTACAAACATCAGCACAAACGCATAATACCCCAACCACCTATGGTGGTGTAGGGTATAATAAAGAAAATTTTTAGCCGATATCTTTACCGAGTCCAAAAAATAAACTATTTTAATTTTGAAAATTGGAAAAATTAATATTATTTTTGTGTTTTTGGCCGAAAAAATCTCTACGCTCTTTTGTCTCTAAAATACAATTTTCTTTAACAACATATATATAATTATTTTACACTTTTATGAAGGTTATCTTTACAAAGTTTATTTTAAACTACAAAACAAGCTCAATAAACCAAGCGTTCTAGGTACACACCTTTCCGAATTTGACCTATTATATATACAAGTTTTGACTTTAGTCTATATTTTCTAAAATATGTTTTTAAGGGTCTTCAATTAAAATCTCCGGGACATCATGAAAATTTCGATTCTATAGGCGAAAATATAAAAAAGTACATCTTTGAAAAAAAAAAAAAAAATTATTTCAATTGCAAAAATCACAAAAAGTATAAACTAGATTTTTTAAATTAAATTAAATCAATGTCTTTTATATAAGAGAAACTACGCTACTTTAAAGTTCATTAAGTCACGGAAAATTGAAAATTAATTAGTAATTTTTATTAATTTTAATATTTGAAAGATATTTTGTTCAAAACTTTGTTTTTGACAGGATATTGTAAAGAATGATAGACTTTAGCACTTTTTGTCTTAAAATTAATTCAACATTATTTCGTTTATCTTAATTTATGTGCCCAATTTTTGTGTCTTTAAATATAAATTTATTTCACTATTTCATAATTCCACAGCAAAGTAACTGCAAACGCCCTCATATTGTATCAATTATAATTCAAATAATATATTTGGAAAAAAAATTGCTGCAACTATCTTTATTAAAATCTTAATTGGCTTAAAAAATTATAGTAAACCCCAAAATAAGAATATGTATATGCGAGGGTGGTCACAATTATAAGAGCTGCAAAATATTAAATAAACAAAAGAAACAAACATTTTATGTTTATCAAAAGTTAGATTTAGGTACAAAATGAATTAAAAATGAATGAATACAGCACATGCTTGACCATTTATATTGCAACATAAATGTAGAAAATATGCTAAACCTCGATTTATAAGATTTAAAAAAAATCCAATCTATAAAAAATTAATTAAACTTTTGGCATAACTCTCGTATAAAAAATAAACAAATGAAGAAATATTGTCATCCAACAGACAATTATTGAATTAAATTGAAATTGTAGAAAAAAAAAAATTGCTAAATGACTCATTTATCAAACCCCTTTTTTGTATTCGCACAGATCTAATATTTTTATGACTTTTAAAATCACAAATGAAATAATTTTTATTTCTCTCAAAGAAAAAAAAAAAAATCGTAAAGATTGCGTGTTTTATTATTAATAATAAACATTAGAATAAAAAATATGAAGTGATTTATAATAAAACAAAAAGCAAAAATAGAAAAAGATGAAATAGATTTGAATATATTGTATTTTATTTTTAACAAATTGTAAATTTGCCAACACCAATCATTCAGTCACTTCCTCAACATATTCGTTTGCTACCATATAGTCACACAGGCCAGTGTAGCAGCGTCACCACATGATACCCCAAATATCTTAAAAAATATTAATCTGCTGCTGTTGAAGCTGCTGCTACTCCTCCGCCAAAGAAGAAGAAAAAAATCAGGAGCAGAATGAACCAACCATAGCCCAACTCTTTTATTCTTACGATACAAATTATTTGATTTTTTTTCTATATATTTCCATACACAAAACCAAAAACAAACACACCAAAATTTAGCCAGTTTGATTTTAGATAAAACTGTCAGCCATGGTCTGTGTTTGTGTCTGTCTATGTGTGTATTTGTATGCTTTTAACTATTTTCTAGGCGATTTATAGCTCCCCAGTGGAGTTTCTTGTGATAAGGCCATTTTATTTCGTTTCATTTACAAATAAAAGAATTTTGCTGTTTCCCAAACAGCAAAAATAAAAACTAAAAAAATCAAGTTTGATGGGTATTGTATTAGACACAGCTGAGGCAGCAACAGCAACGTAAGCGGCATACAACAATATGCCGCATATACATAAATAAATACATATAATCATAAATGTTTCCATACAATTTTTATATTTGTGTATTTTATGAATATTTTTTATGTTGTTACTAAGCATTTTATTTAAACACTTTTCGAAATAGTACGCAAAAATGTTTAACATGTCAAATAATCGCCCACCCCAAAATGACTGATGATTAAATGTGGTAAATTGGCCAAACTATGGCACATGGATTTGGGGAAAACTTGTGAAAAAAATTTTGATTGAAACTAATGTTTTCCTTATATGTATAACATTTTACGAAATGAAGATATCGAAAATGATCACTGACATGTAAGAAGATTTAATTTTATATTTTGTAATTATATAAGTGAAATTGTGAGAAGAGATATATAGCATAGTGTATATAGTTCAATCTATAAACGAGCCTATAGACTGGTCCAGTGGGTTGATTTGAAAGATTAAAATGTATCATTTACTAGACTATAGATTGAGGTACTGACTTTTGATTTATCTGCAAAAAAGCCTATAGATTGGGCAATGGACTTCTATAAACTTAAATTGGATCATATACCAGTATATAGATATTATTATAGATAGGTATTCAGATTGCACTATATACTACTTTATAGACTGGACTAAAATTTGGACTATATACTGGTCTATACACTGTCCTACAAATTGAATATTATATACAGGTCTATATTGAACTACTTATTGATGAATAGTTTTGGACTATATACTGGGGTATAGTTTACCTATGAACTGGTCTATAGATTGGTCTATTGACTGGTGTATAGATTAAACTATAGACTGGGATATAAATTTGTCTGCAGATTGGTCTATAGGTAGGACTATATACTGGTGTATAGTTTACACTATGAACTGGTATATATGTAGACTGGTCTATAGATTAGACTATAGATTGGTATACAGATTGGTCCATAGATAGGACTATATATTGGTGTATAGTTTACACTATGAAATGGTATATAGATTGGTATAAAGATTGGATTATAGATTGGACTATTGATTGGACTATTAGACTGGACTCTAGATTGGACTATAGATTAGATTACAGACTGATTTATAAATTAGACTACAGACTGGTCTATAGATTAGACTGTATACTAGTTTATAGACTGGAATAAAAATTATACAATAATCTGGTCTATAGATTGGACTATACACTGGTCTACAGACTGGATATCATACACAGGTCTATAAACTGGACTACATACTGGTGTATATTTTAAACTGTGAACTGGTATATAGATTGGTCTGTATACTGGTCTATAGATTGGACTATAGATTGGTCTACAGATTGGTCCATAGATAGGACTATATATTGGTGTATAGTTTACACTATGAAATGGTATATAGATTGGTCTAAAGATTGGATTATAGATTGGACTATTGATGGGACTATTAGACTGGACTCTAGATTGGACTATAGATTACAGACTTATTCATAAATTAGACTACAGACTGGTCTATAGATTGGACAATATACATACTAGTTTATAGACTGGAATAAAAATTAAACAATAATCTGGTCTATAGATTGGACTATCACTGGTCTATAGACTGGATATCATACACAGGTCTGTAAATTGGACTACATACTGGTGTATATTTTAAACTATGAACTGGTATATAGATTGGACTATATACTGGTGTATAGTTTACACTATGAACTGGTATATAGATTGGTCTATAGATTACACTATAGATCAGACTATAGATTGGACTATGATTTCCATATTAGTTCACATTTCATCTAAAAATTATCATCTTTCTTCATATTGTTGGCCCCTTTATCCAAACTAGTTTGTCCCTTAACACTTTCATAGCACTAAATTTTTAAATAAATATGCTTGTTAATAAATCAAAACAAGTAGCAGTCCTTTGCTTTTATTTTGCTCCCAAACTTTTTTACAGCGCTGATGACGTATGATGCGACTTTTAATGGCTGGCAAAGGAAAGTAAGAAAAAGTAACAAACAAACAATTTGTTTGTCTACTACATTAATAGACAATGTATGCGTAACGTGCGTTAGAAATTTTGATTTAAACATTTGTTAATATTTATCTAAATTTACGCATCTTTTACTGCATGTTTGCCCGTATTTACTTTACGACTATAAAATAAATTACTTATCTAATAGTATGTGGTGGAGTTTTTCTTCTTCCTAAAGGTTTTATGCTGTGGGTATAATTTAGATTGAATAGGGTAATAAGTAAATGTTTGGATTTGTATTTTTTTAAGATAGATATTAAGTTGGTGGTTTGGTTAAATTACTGTGTCTGTGCTGTACAATATTTTTTTTCATTTCTTTTATCTTTTTTAAATTTGATGTATGTATCTATTTATACTTTGTGGTCAGGGGCGTTTGTATTACTTAAATTTTTATTTCATTTTAACTATAATTTTTCTCTAAATATTTTTATAGCCATTTAAATGGTTTTCATTTCAATTTCTTTCTCCTCTTAATAAAGTTATAAATGTTATTTGTTAGACTGTCTGTCCGTCAGTCCATTTGTAGCTCTTAGTGTTTGTTAAACATTTTATGTTTTTTTCTTCTTGTCACTATTTAATTCATTTTATTGTTTTTTTTTCGGTTATTTGTCATTTTTTATTACAATGTTGTGCTTTATTTGCCTTTTTAGTATTATTTTATATTTTTAATAAAATTTATAAGTTGACATTTATTTGTATTTTATTGTAATTTATTATTTATGTATATAAGCCTTAAACTTTTTTTGTCAACTGTCTGCCTCTTAATAGTTGGACAGACGGATATACATACTTATGTCGAAAAAGAATAAATTTTAGCTTTTTTGGGGATATTTAAAAAATGATTCAAAATAAAATAGTTTAGAGTTTATTTATTTGTTTTTGAAAAATATAATGTAAGTTTTATAAATACATATTTGTTAAGTGGGGAAGGTTAAGTAAACTGGTCAATAAATGATAATAATTTTATTACTTTTTACACATGCAATTAATAATAAATGTTTCACTCTATTCACTATTAAATTGGCGAGCTGGTTATTAATGGTTAATATTTTACATTTTTAATAGATTAATTTTATAGTTTAATGTGTATGAATCATACGCCCAGTTGGATTTAATGTGAGTTCATTGTGTGTGTTTCTTTTAGACAACATAGAATTTCTTTAATAAAGTTTTGTAACGCTGCACAATTAAGTGTCTAGTGGAAAAAAAAAATCCAATTTTTGTTTTAGAATAGAATAGCAAAATTTACATGTAATGATAACTAAGACTTTCAGCATTCAAGCTATGTTTCGTTTTTTATTGTGTAATAAGTCTGCATAAAATAGGACTTCTCTTAATTCAAGGAATTTTTTAAGAATTTTTAATGTTTACGTAACTAAAAGGTTTGGAAAAAATTCGCCAAATATTCAGTTTTAGATATTTAGGTGTTTTTGTCATATATATGCATTAAAAATCCCACAAGGAACAATACTAAAGATAAAAGGATAAAAAAGTTTTAAAAATTTTCAAAAATATTGTCAAATTAAATGGACCAGCAAAAAAGGCACAGTAGATCAAATGAAACTAACTTTGAATGGTGTTTAATAATTTCAAATATTTTCTATGTAGACCATGTTAAATTATATGTGTTTTCTATGCCAATTTTTGAACAAGGTTAATTATACCCTACACCACCATTGGTGGGGAGGGTATTATGCGTTTGTGCTGATGTTTGTAACACCCAAAAATATTGGTCTAAGACCCACCTTAATTTATACCAATCGGCTAGAATCATTTCGATTCGATTTAACGATGTCCGTCCGTCCGTCTGCCCGTCTGACCGTCTGTCCGTCCATGTAAACCTTGTAATCAAACTACAGGTCGCAATTTTGAACCAAAATTAATGAAATTCGGTACATAGGTTTCTTATGGTCTATTGAAATTGGTTATGATCGGTCCATTATTTCACCTAGCCCCCATACAAATGTCCTCCCGGAAAAAAGTTTAACGATCATAAATCCCTTAAATATAGCAGTATTTTAATATAATTTGGCACATATAAGTTTCATATAAATCTAAATAAATGTGTCGATTTTTAAAAAGATCGGTCCATAATTAACCATAGCTCCCATATAAACCCCTTTTCAGAAAATCACTTTAAGGGGCATAAATCCCATTAAAATGTTAGTATCAAGTTAATATTCGACACAAATAAGTTTTATATGAATATAAATGATAGTGCCTAATTTTAGAAAGATCGGTCCATAATTTACCATAGCTCCCATATAAGGCACTCTTTCAGGAATCACCCAAAAGTGAATAAATTCATATAAATGTCAGCATCAACGTAATATTCTGTATTCGTATGTTTTATTTTACACTTATGAGTATCGGTCCAATAAAAGACCCCTCCCCGAATTATAATGTACACAATGGTATAGGGTATCATATGGTCGGGCTTGACCGACGATATCTTTTTCTCTGGTTTTTGTCTATATTATGGATTTTGTATTAAATACTGCAAGTTTTTCGATTTGTCTATGGAAAATATTAAAGTTACAGTGTATTTAAGATTAATAATTGTCGGAGTGTATCTCTAAGATACTTTAGGATGTTTTTGCTAAATAACGAAGAACGATCGCGATTTTATTATAAAAATTAGCAAAGAAAATACGATTGAAAATCAAATAACACTGGCCGACAAAAAAAATTTGTTCGTGCTCCTTCAAAAAAAAAAAAAAAAAAAAAAAAAAATATGTGGACTAGATTGAATTCCGCATGCTAAACTCGAATCTGCTTTCAGTTTTCTCCTATCAGGTCGACATTTTTTTATGGGCGTGTCTAATATTGCGCCCTAAATAAGCCGATTACTCGAGTATATTTCACTATAACTCGAGAACGGTATGCACGATTTATATAAGTAATACACCAAAATATGTGAAAAAACTGGCTTTAAGTCGTTCTACTAACAAATTTTTATCCGCTTAATAGTTTTGGAGATATTTCGAAATAAGTGTACGAAAAAATTTTTTCATGCTAAATTCAAGACTTCTTTTTTTTTTACTAAAACTTCTTTTTAAAAGTGAAAACATCAAAAATGTTTCAGTTTATCATCTTTATCCCAAAGCTGGCAAAACTACGAGTAAATAAAGCAACGTATGAAAATTTTTTTTGTCTTAAAAAAGTAGGCGGATTAGATGGAATTTAACGTGCTAAATAAGAATCAGCTTTTACTTTTTTCTATCACGTATTGATTTTTTTTTTTATGGGCATGACTACTATGACCCCTCCTTTAGGCAGTTACACTTCTATAACTCGAGAACGGTTTGTTCTATTAAGATAAATTAAACTCCAATATATAGTGATCTAAATTGTCTTTGAGCTGAATTTACATAATTTTTTGTCGAGTTCATATTTTCGTAGTAATTCGGTAATTAGTAGCGAAAAAATTTTTATATTTTTTTATTTTTTTGAAATCGTGAAAATTTTGATCAATAACTCTGAAATTCAAGAGCGAATAAAAAATATTATTGGCATACCTTAAAAACAATTTTTGTATACATCTTTTGGTGTATCATTTATCAAAATCGTGTAAACGGTTCTTGAGTTATAGTCTAAATTTGACAAACCATTCTCGAGTTTTATAGTGAGACCGCTGAATAAGGTGATGCTATTAGTCATGCACATAAAAAAAAATCAGTACGTGATAGAAAAAAAGTGAATGCATATTCTTGTTTAACTCGTCAAAATCCACATAGTCCACCTATTTTTGTTTCAATAAAAAATATATATTTTTTTTGCCACCGCTGTATTTCTACTCAATTATATGTAACATGGGTATTTTTACTTAACTGTGAATAAAATTAGGATTTGTGCATCAAATTTTGTTCGCAGCATTACCAGCTTTAAAATAAAGATGATAAACTGTAACATTTTTGATGTTTTCATTTATTAAAAGAAATTTTAGTAACAAAAAAATCTAAAATTTTGCATGAAAATTATTTTTTTGACACTTATTTCAAAATAACTTCGAAACTATTAATAGATATTTTTAGTACGCATCTTTTGGTGTATCACTTTTGTTAATCTCACATACCGTTCTTGAGTTATGAGGCAATATACTAAAGTAATGGCCTTACTATGGGCGAAGTATTAGACACGCCCATAAAAAAATCCAGACTTGATGGAAAAGAACTGAAAACAGATTCGTGTTTAGCACATTAAAATGCATTAAGTTTAACTATTCGTCTTTGGGGGAGGATTTTTTTGTCGACCAGTGTAATCAATGTATTAATTCAACCTAATCCTGTAGTTAAAGTTCATCGAAACATAACAAATCAAAACTGCAGTATTTATAACTATTACGAAACGGTAGTTTCGTATTAAAATGTATTGCGAATATTGTTCTCTCGTGGTATAATCGTTCAGAAAACTAACAAATTCCTAAATCTATGTAATACATATCTACAATGGATTTTACAGATATAAATAATAAAACTATCCTTTAATAAATATGATTAGGAGTTGAAAAAGTTAAAGTGAATTTAAAAAAATAAAAAATAATCACCCCTATTATGTGAGCCCAATTGACGTCATCGTCAATTCGTAGTAGTTGTCACTTTAAGACGACATCGACATCACCTCGACGCTAAATCTGTATTTTCTAATAGTTTTGTGTGACGTCGACTTGTTATCGATAATTTAAAGGAAATAAATATCTTCTCTAAATATTTTGTGACAATTGTTTACTTTTATTTTGAAATTTATACACAATAATGTGTTTTTCGCTAGATATTAGTGTATGTTAGATATTTAAGTGTATTTTTGTTTGTTTTGTGACGTTTTATCTTTTTGTCGGTACCTCCTGTCAACTTTTTTTGCATTTACTACTTTATAACATAACCAAAAATATAAGGATACATAATTTATTTTAAATAAAGAAATAATTATATCTCATTCCTAAAAAAGTAAAATTATTATGACTTTCTTTTAATTTTACTAACTTTCATTCTGAGTCGACATCAAAAAACGTGTCGACAAAATCATAGTCATTTCAACTCGACTTTAAATCGCCTTAGAAAATTACAAAACTTTGTCAATATTGAGATTTGTTTTCAATATTGTCGAGGTGACATACATAATAGGAGTGAATACAATTACTAAATAAACGGTCCTTCTACTTTTTTTCAATTTTAGTATGGGCTCATTTCACTGTCATTTATATCATTATTAAGCTGATAATCGATATACTTACATTTAACCTTTTCTGTTTGTAGTTATTTGGGGATAAAAATCTTAATAAAAATACTCACCTGAAATGAAAAGATATAAGAAAAGGTGTGAATAATTATTTTTAAATATTTTAAAATTTTAAGTTTTATTTATTTATTTATTTGAACATAAATACTTATCATAATTTAGTCAAACATGTTTAATTTTTAGTTTAAACAAAATCGAATTGTGTGAAATAAAGGGCATTTCTCCCTGAAATAAAAAACAAATTCATTGAAATCATTTTACTTTCTACTAATGTTTGTAACACCCAAAAATATTGGTCTAAAGCTTATCTTAAAATATATGTAAATATCGGCAAATATCTTCACAGTGATTCCAAAACGTTTTTTTTTCGAAGTAATTCTATAAATTTTGAACCCTTAAAGATATCTCAATAAAATTTCATATGACCAGAGCTGAACTGTTTTCGAATTGGCCTCCCTACAAGTCCTATCCAAACATTGTAGATTTTAAAGAAGATTTTTGAAATCTATTTGTAAAATTCTCAAAACGCAAAGATGGATCAACCAAAAAACAAGCGTGAATTTTATATTCGGCTCGGCCAAATCTATATACCCACCATCAACTTTTTCAAATTTTACGTTATATGGGAGGTGGGCGGTAAAGTGGGCGAACCACGTCCATTTTTCCGAGTTTATATCGACCCCCGAACTATACGCACAAAATTTCGTTGTCGTACATGCCTTTGTTGAAGAAATATCAGCAGAAAAGTATGAAACGGACACCCTGTGTTTCTAGTTTTTAGCCCATAACTTTTTGTTTATTAACCGATTTTGTCCATTTTTAATCCCAAACAAACAGACGGACGGACATAGCTAGATCGACTCAGAATCTAACCAGGACCCAGAAAATATATACTTTATGGGGTCTTAAATGATCCTTCGATATGTTACACACGGAATGACAAAATCAATATACCCCCATCTTTTTGATGGTGGGTATAAAGTATATAAAATGCAAAAGATCGTAACCAAATTTTTTAATTTTTTGCTTTAAAGTTAAGCAATTAAGATAAATTTTTTAATCGCTCACTTAAAGCAAAAATAGGTATAGCCTAATTTTTCTTAAGTGGATGAAATTTTACGATTGCTTCGTTGATGTTATGGCCTTTTGACTTGTCGGAAAACAGTTACAATGATTAGTATTAATAAAATAAGTCAATATTTTATTATAGTTATTGATAGTAAACAATTAAGGCGATTTTTTTCTTAAGGAAACGTTAAATTGTAACTATCATTGAATGATTTTACTTATAATTATTATGTTAATCAATTTAACCAGTTTAGGAATTAGTGAGGCAGATTTTACGAATTCGGTATATTACACAACCAATTTAAAATAAAAAATTTCAGTTAAAATAAAAAAAAATTCAATTCAGTAAGAATTTAAAATTAGTTTGACACTTCTCATAAATTAATTAAAAAATAAATTAAAAGCAATTGAAATATAAATTTAAAACGATTTCAAACAATGTTAGCCGATATTTTTAAGCAGTGATAGCTGCACTGGACCATTAAAATCATACTAAAGTGTGTAGGTGTTGAATAAGTGAAAAAATAATAATTTTGTCTACCATAGAATTAGCCTTGTGGCAGTAAATTACATCTGTTTTTAAGAAGTGTTAATTCAAGGGTTTTATTTAAACAAACGTCTCTTAGATGTTTCTACAATCTTGTTTAAGGATTGATTTGCTTCACGTTGAAAAAGTTGAGAAAAAAGATAAGAAAATTATTTTTTTACAATTTGTTCTTTTGTGAAACTAACCAGGTTGCAGTTCACAGGAAAACAATCCCATTGTTTTCTTGAATACAACTTATCCCGGTAAGTGTATCATATAGTCTTGCTCATATAAATATAAATAAGCTTCGTAATCTTCTTATTCAATTTCAGATATCAATTGGTTCTTGTTAACATTTTTTACATGTCAGTTATCGTGGAAAGCTTTCTTGAAGAACTCTATAGAGAATCTAAGGAAGATGATCCAAACTCATTGGAAATATTAAGAAATCCTTTATAATCCTTTATTTATAATTAAAATATGTATATTTAGTTTTAGAAAAAAATCCTAATAGAAACGCAAGCAAGAATTTGGAGGTAAAAAATAACATGAAAATACTTCGGACGAATTTTTTCAGATATTTTATTTCTGTATAGTAGACAATGAAAAGTTCGTGCAGGGTGACTTTTTTCAACTTCCTAGCCAGGAATTCTATGTCGCAGATGTCGCAGTCATTCTTAAAAAATGGTTACATAAACACAGAAATATACGTGAATGAGTGCCTTTGGAAAAGACTTCTCCCTTTCCTAATAAAATTCAGTGTATCCGCTGCTTTCTGGCCTGTTTCTGCTTCTTCTCATTACAACAACAAAACAATGGAGTTGTAACAAAGAAATTGTAAGAGTTTGTACCGAAAGAGGCTAATCCATCAAATTGTCCGAAACTCCGTGCAATTGAAAGATATAGGACACTAGAAAAAAAATAATTTAAAAGACATTAAAAGCTCAGCATAAAATAAAACGGAGTTTAAAAATAAGTGGACTTATTCGAGCAAAACACAATAAAACCTTTAATTAGAAACATTCCGGAAAAGATCAGATATTTCCTTAAAAACCAACAGGAAATAATTTCACAGCAAAAACTTTGCTTCCCATGTAATGAGTTAAGAAGCATTGGAAGAACTAATTACTTTGAATATATTAATAACTCATTAATTTCAAAGTATTACAGAAGTCATTATTAGCAAAATGAATAGTAACTAGTTACATTATCGGTTACAAATAAGTACTAAAATATTATTGTTCCATAAAGCAGATATTTTTTTTTAATTTATTTATTTAAAACATAAACAATTTGAAATATTCAAATTACAGTTATAGTTTTTCATGAATGAATTATCATGTATGCATGGTGTACCCCAATGGATTTGTTGACAATAAGCCTGCCTTTCGTCGTGTGTTCGACTCCACCAGAGACTCTGGTGTTTATACGATTGATAAAAAATAACATTTCCAAAAATCAGATCTCAAGTAATTGATTACATATCAGATTAAAAGTAAGTAGTTACTAATCTACTTTCATAACAGATTAGTAACTACTTAATACAGTCATTAATAAAAATATCAATATAAAAAAATCGCCCATTGGTTTAGTTTAAAAGCAGATTTGCATTGAAGAAATTTGGTCCATATGCTTCATGTGATCTAGGACGAAATTTAATTAATTTAAATAAAATCGGTACATTATTTTACCTAGGCCTAGTAAATTATTTAACGTCTCGAATCGTTTCATTTAATTTATTTATTTTATTTATTTATTTAATTTATTAGTAGCCTTAAACTAAAATAAAAACTAAATAATTCAATTTTACAAAAAGAAATTGATCTTCAATATCTGAAAGTTTAAACTAAACTTTTTATAACTCAAAACTTAAAATTACAACATTTCTTAGCGTGTAAAAGAGTAATAAGTTTCATTACATCTAACTTTCTAAAGCCACTGTTGCCAAGAGAAACCTAATTAAATCATATGTTCGTTTAAATATTTAAATACTAACAACCACCTTGCACAAGACCCGGATTAAAACCGTTAAACTTTAAAATAAGGAGTGTTTGCACCAGTTACATTAGAATTTATGGGCCTAATCATAAAATTAAATAAAAAAATCCATTTTTCATATTTTAATAACAATTTATGCGATTAACTGTCATGGTCGAATTCTTCTTAAACTTTCTGAATGTCATTTATAATTATTATGAATATTGTTTCTAATGAACAATTTCCTTGTTCAAAACAAACACTAATAATAAAAACCAGATACAAATAATACAATAAAAATTATTAAGATTAGTTCCGATATGTAAAAAAAAAGTAATAAAATTGAAAACCCACACAACAATTCATTACAATAACATTACTATTATTTCTACTACCTATCAGTGAAATGAAATCAAATCTACTGAAATCTTGTTAAATTTTAAACTTTGCTCTAGAAAACAACTTACAAAATACGAAAATTATTACTCTTATAAAAATCAAAAACCTGGGTGGAGTTTCTATTTTAATTTGTACGTTATGTATTAATTTTGTTTTCATTATTTTTTGTTCATTAACTAGATTTCTGTTACGAACAGAAAGAAAAAAAATCTGTTTCTTAATACTAATAGAGGTTGGCACAAACTCAACTCTGGGGAATAAATGAACAAAGTTTCATATTTATATGTACAGGTAAGTAGACAGATATGTTCGTTGTACAGGTATTTATAAAGAATTTAAATGACATTCCATTAAGTAATTAAGCTCTAACACAAACACATTCTTAATCAAACATTTTTATATGAACAAAAATAGATAGACATATGAACAGACGGACAGTCATGCAGTATGTTGGAACAAGGTTGACTACTTAAGACCACTAATCAAAGTAACACTTATATATAGGTAGTTGCAGCACGAATATGTACAGGTATATGTATGTTTGAAAAGTGTGTACATTTACTGGAATTACAGTTTGGTCATACTTTTATCCACATTTACAAATAAGTAGTTGGTTACAAGTATAATAGACAGACGGACAGATGGATAATGAATTCTAGAAAAAAAAAATTAAAAATAAATAGTTTAATTGAATGACTCACGTTTGTGGCTGTATTTTCCAATGACCACAAAACATGTTGCTCATAAACTTTTCATCGAAAATTAACATATATTTCAAATTGATTTGTTTCAGCATTTCCTCAAAAGCTCTTTGTTGCAAATATAATAAAATTATACTAATTTTGTTAAAGATTTTATTATTTTATTAAAAAATACTCTATTAAAATGTATATTAACTCATATTTCTATAAATATATATGTTAGTAATAGAAATTATAAAAAAATATGCAAAAATTCAGTAGCTGAAAAAAAACCTATAGATCTCAAAAACGTTTTAATACCCACCATCAAAAAGATGGCGGTATATTGATTTTGTCATTCCGTGTATAACATATCGAAAAAATCAATTAAGACCCCATTTCTGGGTCCTGGTTATATTCTGAGTCGATCTAGCTATGTCCGTCTGTCTGTCTGTCTGTCTGTCTGTTGAAAGTAGGATGGGTCTCGAACGGAACGAAATTTAGCTCAAATTCTTATCTTATTTGGTATTAAAAATGGGGAAAATCGGTTAATAAACAAAAAAAGTAATGTTCTAAATACTAGAAATACAGGGTGTCCGTTGTGCCTTATTTCATACATTTCTGCTGATATCTCTTAACCCTGGAGGGGCTTCGATATTTTTTCCCTTCTGAGAGCTTCGTTAGTCGAAACGACTAACACTAAATTTTATTAAAAATATTTCAAGGCGTATCATTAAAATAAAAAATAAAGCAATTGATTTTTAGTTGATGTATTAATTTAAACAAAATAACAGCAAAAGTTCCTAATTACTTTTCGTTGTTTTCAAAATACATTTTCGGAGATGGTGTTCTATACACGCAAAGAAAAAATATGGTTCTAGTAACCATAAACTAAGAGCAACATACTATGATTGTAATATATGATTACAGTTAAAAATAAGTATATTTGTACGTAACTATTATTATTCCATTTTATAATTTTTAGTAATAAAATAAATAATTATTTTTTAATAAGGTTTATAACCTTTTCTTAAATATTTAATTCCAATTTCACCATGTTTTTATGATTTAATAATCACATGTTATCATATATATAATTCCATTTTATCATATATATAATCCCATGTTATCATAAATATAATCACATTTCATTTTATCATACATATCCCATTTTATCATATGTACAATCCAGGGACATGCAAAATGGTGCACACGTGCAAATGATCTCTTAATTTTGTCACAGCTCTTACATGAAGAGGATAATTATTTATTATTTTTTTTATATATTAATACTTTTTTAAGCAAATTGTTTTAATATTCAATTATAGTTTTTATTACAGACCATAAATTGTTTAAGAGGAACAGATATTATGAAATTATAAGCTTAAAAATTGTTTCCGTGCACAATATAAGAGCAGGAGTGTTATACAGACCATACAAAAATACAGAATGTGAAATTTAAGAGCGCCGATCCCTGGTATAATCCCATGTTTTCAAATTTATATTCATTTGTACCACGATATGTGGTACATTTATCACACTGAGTATAAACAAATATAAATTGACAATATTTATTCATATCTAAACTAAATGAGAATGGACTAATACACAAAAATGTGTATTCAATAGTTATTAAAAGCAAATAAAAATATTAGCTTAATGGTTGTAGAATCAACCAAATTTTTAAAATTAACCGATTGGTTGTAGAATTAACTAAATGTTTGGATTTTTCATAAATGTGATTTCATATAAAAATATTTAAAAACATATTATAATTACAGTGAACCATATTAAAATTTTGATTATGGGTAATCACTAAATGATCAAACAGAAACATAAACGTTGCTATTATGAACACAGTATTATTAAAATCAATGAAAAACGGCTATACAAACATTGAATAGTTGTAGTGATCATGCTGTAACCATGATTTTTCTCTGCAAAACGACTAACGAAGCCCTTCCAGGGTTAAACAAAAGCATGTATGACAACGAAATTTTGTACAGATAGTTTGAGGGTTGATATAAACTTGAAAACCAAAAATGGATATGGTCCGCCCACTTTACCCCCACCTCCCGTATAAGGTGAAACGTCAACAAAATATTGTACAAATAAATCAAGGACAAATGCAAACTCGGTGGATGGTGGATATATAGATTAGGCGTATGTATAGATTCGGCCAACCTGTATATATCGTTCTCGCTTGTTATTTTTTAAGTTAGAGACTATATTAAAGAAAATCTTATTGGTGAGCATTAATGAGCCATACTGATTGTTCAAGATTAAAATCATTATGCATTTTTTTAACCAGATTTATTGCTGGATATATTATTTTGCTGTACATTTTTTTCCGTTATACATACTTTGTTTAATGTCTTCGTGTATAGTACGTTAAAGAATTTTCATTTAAGAACACATAAATACATATTTTATGGCTTAATAACTTTTTGTATCTTAATTTAATTTTCAAAAGATAAAAAAATATTTTCTTATATTTATTTAGCATTAAGTTTAATTTAAATTAAAAAAAAATAAAAAAATAATAAAATAATGAAAAAAATTATAGAAAGTAGTACAAGGTAAGAAATCGTGATGCTTGTGTTTCGTATAACTCAAGACATAGATATAGATGAATTATGCCTGGTAGGAAATTTATTTAATTATTTAAATCTTATAATATTAAATATTACAAAAGAATTTAATAAATAAAAAAAAGAATAATTTGTCTGCACCTAAAAGTAGGCAAGGTTTCTAAAATTATTAAACGACCTTGTGTTATGCTATATTTAAATGTTGGAATTTAATATAACCAAATTTGTATTGCATTTAGCAAAGCAAAATATTATATATATGTATCTTATAAATATTAACTCTAATCAGTTAAATACTTTTTAAATATGATTATTCATTATATTATTTCCTCAAAAGTTTTTAATTTGTTTTTAGCAAAATGTTTTTTTTTCTATTCATTTTGTCTTTTATCTGCGCCTTGAAGGTGATTCTTAATTAAATTATAATTTATTTATATATAATTAAATTAACTAGTTAATAGTTTAGCTTGCTTTTATAGAAATTGCAACGTAAGTAGAGAAATATTTATAAGAAAAAAAAAATAATAAATATTAATAACAATTTTATAGTAATACAATTGATAAATATAAATCTTTAAAAATGACAGTCGAAACGATGTATGTTGTTTAGAGCGCTCTAAGCGCCATTTAATCAACAATTGATAGAACTGTCAGTCATTAAATTTATAGAGTACCTAATAAAGTAGCTGAAATGGCAGTTTTTTTTACATAAATATTGAAACTAATAGAATTAAAAAAAAAAAATATATTGTAGGCGAATTTAAAAAATTGCGAGGTTTGTTTGAAATCAATAGCACATGAACCAGAACTCCAAATTATGTATATAATTTTTTTAAGAGATTTTGAGAAAATTATTTCCACTATAGAGAATTTTCTATAATTTAAAACTATAGTGTTTTTCGGATACCCTTTTAATATTTAAATTTGATTCATTCTTTTTAATTCATTAAAATAGTATATTAGTTTTTTATAATTACATTTAATTCACCTTCACTAGTCGATAATGAATTTTTTTAATTACACTTAAACTTTTTTAAAATTTACCTTCACATTTTATTAGAATGCCTTGATTTAATATTCAAAAGACTTAAAATAATTTAATTTTAATATCTTAAATATTTTAAATTTTGACAAAACTACAATGAATTAAATACCACCCATATCGCAAATAATGATACCACTCCTCAAACATTTCTAAACTAGCACTGGTAGTCAAATCAATAAAATATTAATCTATTAATCTACTTGAAATTCCCCAAAAAAAAAAAAACATGCATTGATAAACAGAACCATTTACTCTCCAAGATAATTGCTCAAAATAATAATAACAATAATAAACAAACAGTACAGTGCACTAAAAAACACATTGAGCACGGATGCATGCCGCCTAAAACAATTATTGTTTATTTTTTTTTCCTTCTCTTCAGTCAAATTCATGAATGAATTTATATTGCTTTCAGCCAAATGCTGTGTATGCTGTTGTTGTTATGATATTGTTGCTGTAGCTTTTGCTAGTTTTTGTTGTTATTATTGACGTGTGTGTACTTATGTGCATGAGTGTGCGTACAATGTGCATTATTATTATTTTTTTTTTTTATAGAAACCACCCAACAAACCAATAATGAAAGGGGCAGCAAACAAAGGGGTATAAACGAGTGAGTAGTTTGACGAGACACGATTTTTTTTTTGCATTCGTTTCTTATTACTTTTTATTATTATTTTTATATGTATTACTTAATGTTTTGACTGCATTTTTTCTTACTGTTGTAGTTATTGTTGTCGTATACATATTGTATAGAGGAGAGTGTGAGAAAAAGTAAGTTTATGTGAGATTTGTTAGTGCATTTCAATTGTGGTTTTTCGAAATTATTTCATTATATTTAGTATACAGTGTGTTGAAAAAGTATTCATAATAATGAATATATATTTTTTGTTAATTTTTTTTATTAATTAATGTTTATGTATGGAGAAATATTAAGAAAAACTATAAAATAATCTAAACATTTTTGCAGTATTATTGAAAGTGCACATAGTTTTTATATCCAAATATATTAAGTGTTTGTGCAAATTATGTAAAGCAGAGAAAAAAATTTCCGACCCCCATCTTAAAATATACCGTTCGTCTTAGAATCACTTTCTAAGTCGATTTAACCGTCCCTCCCTCTGGTCGGCTGAATGGCTGTCCATGTAAAGCTTGTGCGCAAAGTACAGGTCGCAATTTGGAATATAATTTGATGAAGTTTGGTACATATAATTTTTTTTTTGCACAAGGACGAAGCCTATTGAATTTGGCATAGATACAAATGTCCACCCGGAATAGAGTTTTAACACTCATAATTACTCCCATTCTTCCGAAAATCACTTTAACGTGCATAAATCCCATAAAAATATTAGTATTAACTTAATATTCGACAGAAATAATTTTTTTATAAATACAAATGACAGTGCAAAATCTAATGAAAATCGGTCCATAATTTACTATAGCTCCCATATAAGATCCAATTTCGGGAATCACCAAAAAGTGCATAAATACATACAGTATGTAGCACAAATGAGAACATGCTTGTAATTTGTGCACTTGTCGTTGCATAAAAATAAAAGTAGTAGAGTAAATCCACAAATGTTTTCTTTAATTTATTTTATGTTTAGTGTTTAATAAAATAATCTATAATTTAAAAATAAAAGCATCAAGCTCTACGAAAAAATTCGACAAAACGAAAACAACTCGCATGTAATCAATTTTTTAAAAAAATTTTTTACAACAATAAAAATATTTGAATATAATATATGTAGTGTAGTTTATAGATAATGGTCAGTAGATTATTATACCATTTTTAGAATTTTAAATACACCATTAAAATCGGGAGCTGTATCAGAAGGAACGCTTTTTCGGACTTCGCGGTTTAAAATTTTATATCTAGAATACCAGTGACCAAATTAAATTGTTTAAACTGTGTTAGAAAGACAAGAAATTATCCTTTTTAAAAAGTATATACTCATTTAAATGAACAGCAAAACTATGTTGAATATTTAAGACACAAATTCAGTTTTTGAATTTTTTCTTCTATTATTTTAAATTTATATCTATTTTTGACCCACACTTTTTTAAAAGACATACTTTTTTTAATACATAATCTAATTGTATACTTCATTTGTAAAACAAAAAGGTATCGCTTAATAAAATCGGATGAAAATCCAGTGATCCAGTGAAGTGTTTAAAATGTGTACAACTCATAAAATCTTGTTATCTTACTTTTATATGGCTTTTTCCACTACTTATGATACATGAAAATTTAACGGGTTTTTCAAGTTTTTCAAAAATTCATAAGTTCCACAATTTTCATCCGATTTTATCAAGCGATTCTGAGTCGATTTAGCTATGTCCGTCCATCTGTCTGTCTGTTGAAAGCAGGATATTTATTTATATTTATCTTATATAAGGTTTGTTTGGTATTGAAAATGGGCAAAATTGGTTAAAAAACAAAAAAGTTATAAGCTAAAAACTAGAAACACAGGGTGTCCGTTGTACATAGCTTCATTTCATACTTTTCTGCTGATATCTCTTAAACAAAAGCATGTACGACAACGAAATTTTGTACGGATAGTTCGGGGGTCGATATAAACTTGGAAACCAAAAATAAGCGTGGTCCGCCCACTTTACCGCCCACCTTCCATATAAGGCGAATCGTCAACGAATTTTTGTACAAATAGTTCAAGTACCATTGTAAACTCGGAAATAAAAAATGGGCGTGATCCGACCACTTAACCACCTATCTCCCATATAACGAAAAATTTGAAGAAGTTGATGCTGGGTATATAGATTCGGCAGAGCCGAATATAACATTCGCGCTTGTTTTAAATTACAACATATAATAGACAAATGACATTTAATACATAATGAGTATTTTCCCGAAATTAAAATTTTAGTAGAATTTTCTTTGATTTTCTTTTAAATATTATTTTATTATAGTTTGAATATTTTGGACGTTTTTCATCGTAATTTATATTTTTGGCCATCATTGGAAAGGTCTCTTTCAATACTATTGATATTTATTCATTTATCCTTTTAGTTGGACAAGTAATACTTTGGTATTTCCGGTTCATAATTGGTTAAGTTAATTTTAACGGCAAATAAATGATTTATTAAGGAAATAAATAAAGTTATTATATTTTTCATAAATTTATCGATAATTAAGTGTAATAAGTACTTCCATATAACTTATTATGTTGAAAATTTTTCAAAATATACAGTTATGGATAAAAAAAAAAATAGGGTCAAGTATATTAATACTAATTTCTGTCCGTAACTGTATAGAATTATATGTTTGAATAAAGAAAATAAGTCAAAAAACGTTAGTAAAATCCATAGTATAGAAACTAATATGGAAACTCTCTCATTTGGTACCTCATGCAGATATCAAAAGTATGTAACACTAAGAATGTGTTAGTAAAATTTTATTGTGTAAAAACCGCATTCGCCACACTTTATATGTACACAAAGATGTAAAAAATTATAATAAAAAATTATAAAATTTTTCTTTTATATTCGCATATTTCAACAAATATCAAACATTTTAATGTGTATTGTATTTATGATTTAATTATTATAGTTTTGTTGCTAAATATCAACAAAAATATAAATTATTTTAAAATTGATTATATTTTTAATCCAAAAGGAATTTTGGATCACCCTAATGAATATACAATGCAGTAGTACGCCTCTATTACAAATAATAAATGTTAATCTTCTTTTAACGGAACTTAAATTGAAATAAATACTAATTTTTAGAGGATTTTTTAAAATGGTTCTGATGTAATATTTTGGAAATCATATAAGAATATACCAGTCTTCATTTCTAGAGGGCTACATTTGCAACATTATTTCTTGAAGCTCTTTAATGTAGATATGTATGTATAGTTGAAATTGTGGCATATACTTATAGTTTTTTTTTTGAAATCAGTAAGAGTCACAATGTTTCTTCCCCATACAAAAATCGGCAAAAAAAAAAAAAAAAAATAGAAAGAGTTATTCAAGTTTATGAAATTTGGTACAGTTATACAGTTTGGAAAAAATCGTGGTAAGGATTCACAAACATAAATTTTTACATGTTTTCATTATTTTTTTTTTTTTACATCAAACCTTTTTTGTAAATAAGTATAGAATATCATGATTTCATTGGTTAGCAATCCTTCCATAAACACGAATATATAGATTAAATAGATTTTTGTATATTAGATCTTGATTTTTTATGGACATGTCATATATTTCCCTCTCTCTAAGCGGTCTAGAACGGTGCCACCAATTCAGATAAATGCAACTTCAAATGATGCTGACTAAAATCAGCTTCAAGTTATTTTAGCATTATTTTTATTATCCGCTTAATAATTTCGGAGTTATTCGGAAATTAGTAAAGAAAAAGAAAATTTTCCACGCCATATTGGAAAAACATTTTTTCTTAAAACTTATTAAAAAAGTTTTCTGTTTTTTTTTCTAATTCTAAAGGAAAAGGCTTTTGGAAAAAGTTGTTTTTACCAATTTTTTAAATTCTATACGTTTTCCATCACTTTTGCCCTTTTTTTAGACCTTCTCCAAAAATTAAGATATTTTAACTAATAAGGATTTTATTGCAGATACATAATTTAGGGTTTATCAAATGTCAAGGGAAAATATGGGCTCTAATTTTAATTATTTTTAGCTGATATAATGCATGATTATATACAAAAAGAATGAAATCTGTATAGAACTAAACATAAGAAGATAAGATCACTTTCATGCTTAAAACTTGGATTTTTTTACTTTTTATGAATTTAACGCATTATTTATGTTAAAAGTTACAAATTCAATGTTTTTATTAGTTGGATAGTTAGTAGGGTGATCGATTATTCGACTTTTTGGAGAAACCGGTTTTCGAAAAGTTCGAATAGTTGGTATTTGGAAAAAACCGGTTGCATTTTTTTAAATTCATGAAAAACCGGTTAACCGGTTTTTTTGCAGAAGTTAATATTTCTATCAAAAGACTATATTACTTAGAGAAAAATCAATAAATCTTATAATGTTCAAGTTAAAATTTATTATTATTTTTGGAAATAACTCTTAAGCCATTTAGAACGAGAAAGAAAGATATAGTCGGTCAAGCCCGACAATACCCTACACCATTCTGTGCATCAAAATTCGGGGAGGGGTCTTTTTTCTAGACCTGTAGAAATGTGGACCAATACTATAGTCAATTATGGACCGATCCTCATAATCTTCAACTTATATGTGCAAAAATTCTTGCTACATTTAAGGGATTTATGATCGTTAAACCCTTTTTCCGGGAGGTTATTTGTATGGGAGCTAGGTGAAATAATGGACCGATCATAACCAATTTTTATTATTAGACTATAAGAAACCTGTGTGCCAAATTTCATTAATTTATGTCAAGGACGGTCAGATGGACATCGTTAAATTGACTCAGAGCCGATTGGTATAAATTAAGGTGGGTCTCAGACCAATATTTTTGTGTGTTACGTTACATTAGCACAAACGCAAAATACCCTTCCCACCTATGGTGGCCTAGGGTATAAAAATTGTAAGAAAGTAATCACCAAAAATATGTTAACGTTTAATTAGCACAAACAGAAACCAGAATCAATTTTATTGAAGCGATTCTGCATGTGAAACTTTTTTTAAAACAAAATTAAGGAAATATTATAAAATATGAAAAACAAAGAAAATATTGAATACAAAAAAGACTAAAACATTTAAATTAGGTGCAAAGATATTACAGGTGTTACAATACAGAGAATTTATTTATTTAATCTTACAGAATTAATTTCTATTTAACCTTAAACTATATTTTTAAAACATTAGAAATCATTCTTTATGAATATTTAAAAAATATTCATAAATTTCGATTCAAATTTCAGTATTTAGTACATGTTTTTTGAAATAAAAAGCTATTTTTAAAACCGGTTTTTTGTGTTTAAAAAAACCGATCTATTCGACATTCGAAAAATGAAAATTTTGAAAAAACCGACAGCAAATTGACTGAAAAAAACCGGTTTAAAAACCGGTTGGAAAACCAAGTCGATCACTCTAATAGTTAGTCTGGGTAGTAGTCTTTAATTTTCGTATATTGTTGTAATAATACACTGAGAAACAAAATGGCAACAACAAAACATGGAAGTAAGAAAATAAAACTGCTTACATTTAACGCGGCACAAATTGGACTGAATTTTATGCCTTGAAAGTCAACATAGTTGTTGATGACAATAATATCAAAATAATTGCATGGACAAATGTAAACACGGAAACAAAAATAGGCGTGGTTCGCCCACTTTACCGCCCACCTCTTATACAACATTCACGCATGTTTACATGGGTAATGTTATTGTTTTTTGTTGTTTTTCTTTGTATCACTGTTATTGTTTAAAACTTTTTTTTTTACTGATTTTCAGTTATTTTTCAACCGATTTTCAAAAATTTAAATGCATTAAAAATGCATCAAAACACCCTGTATTTGCAAATATTATGAGTTCGTATGTTCAGCAAAAATACTCAAATTCTGGAAATTTGAAGGTCAAAATTTGGATTTTCTTCAATAACCTAAAAATTAAGTTAATTTTGTAAATAACGGAATTATGAAAAGAACAAAAGTTGCTACTGAAGCCTCAAAGAACCATTCTCAACAATAAAAAAGTTCTTTTTCGCAAAAAGTCGATTTTGACGTATTGCTAAATATATTGTTAAATTTTTACTTTCAACACCCAGTTATCAAATCTCACCTGAAAACTAATAATAATAAAAACCAGAAAAACAAAATGTTTAAAAAAATTTAGGATTTCCTTCCAAAGTGTACAACAAATAATTTACAATATATTTATTTTTTTAAGATGTGGCATACATATTTATTTGTATGTTTTTGCTATAAACAAATGCAATTAGTATTACAACAGAGAATGTAAAATGTCTATAAATATCTCATTTTTGTTAGACTCTCATTTTTAATTGCATTTGGCATTTCGAACTCTCTTTCTAAATATGTATTTTGTTTTGGAGTAATTAATAGTGCCACTATTATTGTGGCGCTATTTTATGTTTTCAAATTGTATGTTTGTATGTTAGCTTATATGTGTGAACAAATGCTGGCATGATGATTCTAAAATTACAGTTTGTTACAATTTCTGTTGTTGTTGCTGCCTGCAAAAATTATTATAATTTACATTTGCAGTTGTTATTTGCTGTCATTTAAGTAGCTGTTTCTGTTTTACATAATAATTCGAAAATGTGCTGTTCTGTTCTAGTTTTTCTTTGTATTTTACTTCTCTGTTTCTCATTTTCTATGGGCCGAAATGGTTTTAAATTATTTTGAATTTGTTGTTGCTATATTGACTTGTTGCATTTTATAATTAGTTTTTTTTTTTGTGGCTGTAAATTCTGTGTAAGAAAATATACACACATATGTATGTACATATGTGCGTTAGAGTGGCCCGAGAAACCTTTTTTTCTGCAATTTTCTGATCTAGGAAAATCATTCAAATGTTGCGTATCGATGAGGTGAATTTTGGGAAAATACTAAAAATAAAGACTTCATGTTCAAAATTACCAAATTTTTCGATAAAACAAACTTGATCCTTAATTTTAAAGCGCAAATAAGGAATTAAAGATACATTTTATAATTGTTTGCTTTTAATACTTTTCTTGTATGTTTAAAAACATTTTTTCTATGGGAAACTCTAATGTGCATGTGTATACATTAAGTATTTTATTATAAATATTTGAATCAGCATTAAATTCATTTGATTAGTTCACACTGACATTAAATTAATGCGCATTACATTAATGCTTACTACATACACACACACAAGGATGCATTTTTTTTTTAGGTTTGTGTGTAGCGGCATTTGCACTTTTTTTGCATAATAATCAACACGCGCTAAGTATGATTTAATGTTTTTTGTAGAAAAAAAAAAAAAAAATCGTAAATAAATATAAACAAATGCAAAAACTTATACTCATTCGCATAAGAAAAAAATGTTTATATTGCTATTTTAATTTTGTATTTAAAATTTTTAATACTTTTTTTACGCGCCATTTTTATGGTTTTGGCATTTAATACCAAAGAGAGTTGCCAAGTATTGTTAAAAGTATTAACTAAAATGCCCTTGACATTCAAAAATGTTAAGGTTGGTTATTTCATAGAGCTATACAGCCAATAATATTACACTTTTTTTGTTTTGTAAAATATTGAAAAAACATAATAATATTAGATCATGAAATGGTGTGTTTAGTTTCCGGGTTTAAGAAGATTAAATGATTATTTACTGAAAATGAAAGTCCATGTGATACTTTTATCGATGGGTTTGTACTAATCAGTATCAAACTGCTAAGTATATAAGCGGAGTGATGTGAGGAAAAATTGAAAAAAACTCCTTCAAAGATTAAAAGAAGATTAACAATTAAAGCTTAATCTGAATTATGTATAGCATGAATTTACACAAGTCTTGGACTATATATATGTATATTAGAGTGTCCCGAAAAAAAAAAAAAAAAACAATTAAAATATGCATCTCCTCTGAAAAAAGTCATCAAAATAATACATTCAATTAAAAATTGTTTAAATTTACACATCTCTCCAATATGATTGTACATGTACATTAGGGCTATAACTTTTTTACATATTTTACAAACATCAAAATGGTCCTAGCAAAGTCGAATAGGCCATTGGAAATTATTTAAAAATATGGTATTACTTTTCCGAGGTTGTCAAAAAAGATCACCCACAAAACGCGGTAAATTTTGGAAATCAATTATCCTAATGCAACAGCGAAGCAACATATGCATAGAACGTGGTAATAAAGTAATACAGAACATTTATCCATTATGAGAAAACAATGCGCACATACAATTAGTAGTTTATGTTTTTTAATAATTAAACAACATTTTTCACTTTACTATTTTACTTTATTAATAAAATATTTAAAATTTTTTATTTAAAATGTATGTACTACGGACTGCGCACGAAAAAAATCCGTGCATGCTCTTGGGCTTATAACTTTTGATGTGGTGAAAACTAAATAATTCTATTAACTGGTTTACACTTGTCATTATACTCACTAGCGATGTGCTAAGTTTCATGGTTTTAGCGAAACTAGTTTTTCTTAAAATGGAAATTGAACAAAAAACACCTAAACGCATAGTTCAAAGTGTTCATGAAATCTTACATTGGTCATATAAAACAATTGCTAGGAACGCAGTTGTATCAAAAAATACAGTCTCTTGGGTCATAATATTATACAAAGAAGTCATGGTCACTGAATGGAAACCTGGTAATGAAGAAAAATAGTATCTTCAGGCAATAGGAATCAAACAAAATAGAAAGGATTTTCAGAGAAGATCCCCTCATCTCTGGAAGAAAAGTGTCACAAAAAGTTAATTGCTTTGAATTTTTATCAGAAACTTTGAAAGAAAATCTAGCCTGAATACGTATAAGGTACAAAAAATCCTAATAAAAACTCAAAACAAGAATTTGGAGGTAAAAAAATAACGTGAAAGTTCTTCAGACGAATTTTTTGATTATTATGATTAGTGTATAATAGACGACGAAACGTTCGTACAGGCTAATTTTTATCAACTTCCTGGCCAAGAGTTGTATCCCTGCGGAAAATTTGTGGCAATTGCATTAATGGACCGGTTCCTCAGTACCAGTTGAGTACCAATTGACACCTAACTAGTCACCACAGTTCCAATTAAGAACCGGTTGACACAAACACAATCAATTGAGTGTCAATTTATAACATGCTTGTTAAGAGTGTAATTAGCAATAGTGGCTGTGTAGTTAGCGTTGAAGACTGTAAAACATAATATACGTTAGATGAACATGGGTTCGATTCGGGGTGCCGCCATCGACATTAACGAAAAATTATAGAATAAAAATAAACATAATTTAATAAAAAAATATAATAATAAGGAAATATTTAAAAAGTAAAGAATTACCGAATTTTTATTATATTAATCGACCCTAAACCTGTCCTCTCGGACCAGTCCTGGGACATATCCTGTGATCTGTCCCAAGGGGATAATTAGCCACCTCCAATGACAACCACATGTAAAAGTGACGGGTTCCTTTCATATAAAGTTCCGGAACTGGGACCGGTCAGTAGCCTTGAGAATCTGTCACGTGACTAATTTTGAACCGGTTGGCTTTACTCTAGGGATATTACAAATGCTAGAGGGAATATGCAAGAAAAATATCGTGTATTAAAGAAATCAAAATTCCCAAGAATTTTTTTTGTTTTGGGAAGCTATATGCATATGCGGAAAAGAAGCACTTCATTCATTAAAAATGGTTCCATTAACACATAAATATACGTGAATGAGTGCCTTTGGAAAAGACTTCTACCTTTCCTAAGAAAATACAGTGTAACCACTTTTTCCTGGCCTGTTCTTGCTTCTTCTCATTACAGCAACAAAATAATGGAGTGCTAATAAAGAAGTTGTTAGTGTTTCTACCGAAAGATGCTAATCCATCAAATTGTCCGGAACTCCATGCAATTGAAAGATATTGGGCTGTAGTAAAAAATAGTTTAGAGAACATTAAAAGCTCAGCTTAAAATGAAGTGGAATTTAAAAATAAGAGGACTTATTCGAGTAAAAAAGTGACTAAAAGACAATAAAACCTTTAATTGGAAGAATTCTGGAAAATATCAGATAATTCCTTAAAAACCAACAGAAAATAATTTATTCTTTTATGTTTAGAACTTGAACATAACAGTCATTAATAAAAATGTAATTTTAGAAAAATTCGGCCGTTGACTTAATTTCTATAAGCAGATTTGTATACACGGATTTTTTCGTGCGCAGTCCTTATTTTTGAGATATGCAGATTTTGTGGGTGAGGTTTTTATTCTTAAATGACCTGAAAAAATATTTTTCGTAAATAACACAACATTCGCCATCGCGTGGTGCTAGGTGTATTAAATTATAACAATATAAGGTCCTACGATTAAAACAAAAGTCAACAAAAGTGTAGAATAAATGTATCTTTAATCATATTAAGTAATTTATACTCCTTGTGCTAGATATAAGGAGTGCGTTCGAAAAAATCTTAACATACATAAAATTCAATAATTTGGAAATGGTTGATCGTAGAGTTTTGGCTTTTTTTATTTAATTTATATTATATTACAGTTCACAGAAAAATATAACTTTTATAGTCCTAATCATTACTTATGAACTCGTAGACCTTATTTTATAACTCTTCTATTAAAGATTTGATAGTTGTTTTAGTCACTTTTTTGGAACAATTTGCCCATCTCCCTTTAAAATCTTTGATATCTTGGGACACCTTTTTTGTGTTCTTCAATTCTCTTTCACAAGAGCCCAATATCTCCTCACTGATCTTAGCTCCGGACAAATTGGGGAATTGACCTCTCTTTGTACAAAAACTATGTTATTGTTATGGTACCAATAGAGAAAAAAATATGTGGACACATTGTGCTCTCTTATGAAAGGAAGAAGCCTTTTTTACAAACATTCTTGAATGTGAGATTCGGTATTTATAGAGCCGACTGTAACAAAAGACTTTCTTGTTTTTTCGCAACTGCATTAAACTTGTCATACCATGAATTTTTAAGAAATTTCGCCTGTTTTTGGGTCCTAAACGTATCTTCAACATTACCTCGAGAATTAGCAAAATACAAATTTAGAAGCAGAAGCTGCCAAAATTCTGCCAGCACATACGTTTCGTTGTTCATTACACAACATTAGAATTTTTATATGAAATTTGATTTTAATTTCCGTGTCATATTATTGGCTTCTAAATTTTTTGCAGCATTCCTGCCTGGAATTTTTTAGACTTTATATGTTTTCAACTCCGTATAAGCTTTAACTTTTCGCACCAATACTCAGAGCACTGAGCTGGTCTTTCCAATATCATGTGGTCATTTTTTTTTTCTTGAACCCGGTTTTCTATCAATGGTCAAATTCTCCTGATAATGTTTAATAATATTGGAAATAGTTTTGTAGGACAAATTTGTTTTTTTTTTTAAATTTTTTAATAATTTATAGTACGTAATTTTTTTCGTCACTCATGTTGATCAACTCATAACAAATCAACATGGTTGTTATTAACGAATTTTTCGTTCGTTTTATAAAAACAGGGGGTAAAAATAATAACTGACATATTTTTCATGGATAACAAGATAAAAAAAAAATAAATATTGCTTCCGAAAAAGATGAATGAAAACGTATGTTAAGATTTTTTCGAATGCACTCCTTAGTATAATAAATTTACGGTCTGTCCCACGATACCTTTAAAGTACTATCACGTCAGAGGTAATTAATTTTGATATGTTTTTGTTGTCAGAATATTTTTTTGGCAGTGCAATTTTAATTCCCTTTAAACATTAAGAAGATAAATTTGTTGCCAATCGTTTATAGTGACTTCTAAATGATTGTTGGTAGATTGTTCGAAATTTACATAGAGAAAATATATAATTGTAGGAACTGGAGGGGAAAATGGGAGGATCACCGGAGTTTTGCTGGACGGAGACGTTAATTTAGAATTTTAAGGGTTAGGTTTAAACAGGACGGGATAAGACGGAATGGGAACGTGGGTATAAAAGACCGACAGTTTGGACAAATGAGGAGAGTTACTCAGTGTGAGTTGAACTGAGTTGAAGTAGCTTAACACAAAAGGAGTTTGTGTTAATGCTAGGTTATTTTTAAGTGTTGTAAATAATAATGTAAATAAATGTAAATATAAAATTGAATTCGTGTGTGTATATAATTTAAAATATAGAAGAGTTAGAGTGTGACAAGGAGATGTCACAAAACCATCCAAGTGTTCAACAAAACGCTTGAAAAATCTACATAATATAAAATAAAGATACATTACTACTGCACAATTGTCTGTTCAAAGATATCGAATTTTGAACAAAACAAATGTCATTTTAATGATTGATTATAAAAACATAAGAGCCCAAACACAAGCGGTGGCGGATGTTGATTTCCGCTCTAAGAGAGAAATTCAAATTAAATAAAGACGGCGTTCAGTAGCTGATTTCACGTGCATTTTGTTTTTGTTTCTTTATATTTTTTGTGTTTGGCAATAACAAAACTACATGTATAAAAAATATAAAGCAATCTCTCTTTCTCTTTCCTTCTTATATAAATTTAATGTAAAGCTATGTGATTCATTTTGTAACAACGGCAACACCGACAGAGAGGGAGAGTGAGAAAGTGAGAGATTTTGAGAATTCGTTGTAAAAATAAAATAGATTTTAATTTTCAGCGGATTCCGCTGTGTTGTTTTAGTTGCCAAATCTTCATATAAAAAAAAAAATCCGCTTGCTCTAAAATAGCTAAATAAATGTATAAAGTTGTATACACAAAATCTTTGAAAGTATTTATGATATAAGATTTACTGGGATGTCATATTAAAGGTATCAAAATTACCTTTGATATGAAGTATAACATGACTTTTTTCTCAACATCAAAATGGTCCATATCTCGCGAGTTTTGGTTCACGTGTAAATCTCAAAAAATGGTCTTTTTAAAAATTTAAAAATAAAATATATATGAAAATGTTATCTATAACTTTCAGAGTGTAGTAAAGCATTAGACATTGTATCCAGTAAAATATAAAAATATGCTACGGTCTTAACACTTTCAACAAAATATTTTTTACAACTAGAAATTGTTTTCACTTTGACAAATCACATTTGAACTTGTAACCTGACAACTATTAAAATATCTTGACAATCAAGTTCATTCAAGGCTGTTTGGCAACCCTAGATCCAACTGTTGTGGATACAAAGCGTAGTCGTTAATGGTTGCGGCGTGTTTAAATTCATCTTAGCGAAAGGCTGAAACTGTACGAAGATTGGGAATTGATTATTAGATTTCTGGATGCAGTAAGTCGGGAGAGTACTTAGGTCGATAGCATTTCTAATAACAGCATTCAATGCTGCCAGTTACCAACTACCAGTTAATTTTATGGGTGAGACACTTGACTCCTAAAAACCGTCTTTCAAGTTACCACCGTAACTTCCTCTAGGAATGATGATGATTGTTTCCAAACTGCAATTGCAATTTTTTTTTAAACAAACTTCAAAAAAACTATTTTGTTTTATAGACAACTCTACAGAAAGTAAAATTATAAAAGAATTATAACGATATCTCTTATAAATTCGCCGCATTTTAGATTTGAATTTTTGATTTTTGTGCTGTAGAGAGAAATTGATTGTTGAAAATATATTACAACATTTTTAATGAGTTTAAACAATGTGAAGCCTTAAAGCATAAAGGTCAAATTATGGAATATTTGACATTTATAACGAAAATATTACCCAAAATTGTTATTTTTAGCTAAATTTTACAAAAATTTAACTAAACAAGTTTGCAATCGTAAATTGCCTTGTTTTCTTTGTTAAGCGGTACCAAAGCAGAGTTTGTGTACTATAATTCGAATGTGGTACGTATTTTCTGAGCCCCTACACACTTAATCAGCATTCGTCTTATCCATTTAGATTTTGTTGAAACCTAAACACGGCGCCCACCTTGTTCTGGGGGCAATATTGAGGGACTTAGCAGCGCCAGGCATTTGGGGCAAGTAAAGCAGAGGTTGAACCTAATGTCGTAAACGCTGTTAAAAATGTGGTTACATAGTGTCATGTCCAATATCAAGTTCGAAGGACCATATACTCGTTTGCTAACGGAAACTGCCTTGGTTCCACCAAACAGAGACAACAAGGCACAAGTAGAGTTTGTGGCAGAGAATGTAGTACATTTTTTCTGTTCTACTGCACACTTCATCAGCATTCGTGGTGTCTTATTCATTTAGGTTTTGTTGATATCCTAACAATAACTAAAAGACAAATCATGAAAACTTTGTCCAAAAATATAAGTTTTATTATTAACTGAACTTGGTTGTGTACAAAGTAACTTTAATTAACTGATATAAGGTCAAAGAAAAGAATTTAACACTTTTTGCTGGGCAAAGTTTTTCTAACAAAACAAAAATTATTACAGAAATCATTGCTTTAAAATCCAGATAAAAATAAATAATATGGAGATATATTTTACTTGAATATCTAAAATATTTCAAAATTTTACCTTTCTGCTTAAAAGGTTAACACTTTTAAAATTCGCTAAATATATCGAAATATATTTTTACCTTCTTTTGTTATAATTTACATTTATTTGTATACTAGTATAAAAATTTGATTCTACACCACAAAAGACCGAAAAAACAATAATGTTTAAGAAACGGAGAATTTATAAGATATCGTCCTAATTCTTTTTATTTGGGCTTTATCAGAAGGAATAATAGACCTCTTTCGTTTACAAAAAAAAAAAAAAAAAAAAAAAAAAAAAAACTTATTTCTACTCTAATTTTTTTTAATAAAAGTATAGTTTTAATGTTTTATAAAATATTAGGTAACACTTAACTAAAATCAATAATTTTCTATATTTTTGAAACATTTTATTAAACGACTGTTTTATTAAACGAATGTCACAAATCAAACAAACCTTGAAAATAAAAAAAAAAAATATAAAAACGCGGGAATAACTAATTGCGATTTTAGAAAAAAAAAAAAAAATATATATATATATATATATAAACAAACTATAATAAAAAAAATACTAAATAAATATTTTTCTACAAAGTACATACTAACTAGCTAATATGATTACAAAGAAAAAAAAAAAAAATGAAAATATTTATTTAGTTACTATTAAATAAATATTAATAGGAAAAGGTGAATATAAAGGGTAGAAAACGAATTTTGTATACCTTATTTCAAAAAAAATTTAACTATAATGTCAACAAGAATAAGAAACTACCACTTGAGATTTCCATATTCTTTCTTTAATAGACTATATACATTTTATCTTAAATTAAAAAAAAAAAACAAAAAGAAACAAGTTTACTTAAGCCAAAGGTAAACTTCAAAACCACCTGTAGCGTAGGTTTTTTAATTAAAATAAAACATTTTTCTTCACTGTGTCTCTCAAACCAGTCATCCACAATATTTTTGTAACTAACCAGGAAATTAACACTGTGACTGTGTTGTTTTCTGTTGGTTGCTTAAGTTCAGACTTCAGAAGATTAAATGCTGTCAATGCAAAAAAGAGAAAATATATTGTAAATAATATAAATTGTTTACAAATAACAAAACACGAACTACATTAAACAGACAATGTTAAGGTTCTGTTTTCTTTTTTTGTTATTGCATTCAGTATTTGAGTATTTACATTGCAACATTGTTGCAACACGCGCAATATTTTTTTTCTACTTTACCACTTTTCCCGCCTCTTTTCTGACTGAGTTATTGTGGTTTAGAATAATGAAAAAGAATCTGGTGCAGAGATGGAAACCTAACTACTAAATAAGTATTTTCTTTAATATTAAAATAAATCAAGTTTTAAACTGAAAAAGGTTTTTTTTTAAAGCAACAAATGAAATTATTCCATTTTTATTAATATCAAAAATGAAATGATTTACGGCTAGTAAAAATACTTACAGTGGTGGCCACGAATTTAAGACACGACATGTAACGAACTAAGTTGTGATAATTATTACAACCCTGCAATATAAAATTAGATTTTGTTAATTTTTCAGTGTACCCTGTAATGTTAAGATCAATTACCGTTATTTGGTTTTGTTTGTGTATACATTTTGTTGCTGTTTTTATTATATTTTCGTAAAAACGTGCTTTTGAAGCTGGTCACGAATTTAAAACATATAAGAAATATTTGGTTTTTAAGTGATTTTTTGGTGTTTTTTGAAGCTAAAAGGTAAGTAATGAATGTTTTATTCCATTTAATGTTAGAATACATCAAAATATTTAGTTAGAAATGGCCAGAGGTACTTGGAGTTCGGATGCCGAGCGAAAATTGATCCAACAAATGAATACTGATGGAAAAACAGTAATGGAAATTTCCAAGCTACTAAAATGTTCCAGATCCAAGATTTACAATGCACTAGAACACATCAAGCAACATGGCACTACCAAAAATGTCAAACAGCACCCTAGAGCCCGAAAAACTACACCCAGGGAGGATAGCTTAATTTATAAATCAGCTGCTAAAGATCCTTTCAAGAGCTCAAGTAAAATTAAAAATGAGATTTCATCGGATTTTGGTATTAATATATCGTCCAGGACAATAAGAAGACGTCTGAATGAGAAGAACTTACGTGGGTGTATTGCACAACGTAAACCACTTGTGTCAAAAAAAAATATTAAATCCCGACTAGCGTTTTCAAGAGAAAATCTCAATAAGCCGATGACATTTTGGAAAAATATACTTTGGAGCGACGAGTCGAAGTTTTGTCGCTTTGGTTCTGATGGAAAACAGTACGTATGGCGTCCTCCAAACCTGGAGCATCACCCAAAGTACACCCTTAAAACGGTTAAGCATGGTGGTGGAAATGTCATGGTGTGGGCAGCATTTTCCTGGCATGGTGTAGGTCCCATTCAGAAGATTATCAATAAAATGGACCAGCATATTTACAAAAACATACTGACAAGCATCATGATACCATTCGCTGAAGACAACATGCCTCTAATGTGGAAATTTATGCATGATAATGACCCTAAGCACACTTCACGCCTAGTGAAGAGTTGCTTAGAGGAAAATAATATCACAGTTCTGAAATGGCCAGCTCAATCCCCGGATCTCAATCCAATTGAGAACTTGTGGAATGATGTTGAGGAGCATGTACGAGCAGTAAAGCCAAAAAATTTGACTGATTTATGGGAAGAAATTCAAAAGGCTTGGTATGCCATTCCAAAGGAGCGCTGTATGGCCTTAGTTGAAAGTTTACCCAGGAGACGCGCTGCTGTGATTCAAAATAAAGGATTTCCCACCAAATACTAATATTGTTTTATGAAGCTGAGCTTTACTTTTGTGAATTAACTTTTATTTTGACTATGTCCTAAATTCATGACCAGGCTTAAACTTGTATTAATCTGTATAATATGTAAATAAAAATTGGAAACTAAATATAGGTAACAAACTATTGTTGATTTTTTTTCATAACATTACTAGGATCTTTAAAAAATAACATGGATCTAAAATTTGTTCGATAAGATGTAAAAATTATCAGAAATATATAAGTGAAATGTCGTGTCTTAAATTCGTGGCCACCACTGTATATGTATCATATATAAAACTAATTTATCATTCCCTGATTTGTTTTAAATGTAATGAACACAAAAGAGCTAAATTTTTGCGCTCACATTTTTATTGTTTTTTTTTTGTTTCTCGTTATTGTTGGTGGAATGATCGTGAAATATTTAACGCGTCATAAAATGTAATTGAATTATAGCAACAAAATAAAATGTGACTCGGTTACAAGTGCAACAAATGCATATACAAATAATACTTAATAATTATATTATTATAGTTATTACTATGAGTGTTGTTGTAAAGACTTTATTTCATATTGTAATAACAATCATAAAAGCCACGTGCAATTGCAAAAATAATACTACTTTTACAATCAGCCACATTTAACAATTTTAGACATTAAAATTTTGTTAAAATTGGCGGTCTTTTTATTTTAAGGTTTATTATACATTGTTATATTATTTAATTTATATGAAAATCTTTCTAAATCATAGCATTTTATACATAAAAATTATAATCAATTAACCCATTAATGCCCACTGTTACGTATATGTAACGCGACAATGTCTAAGTTTAAAACTGTATTGTCAAAAAAACGGAATAATATGAACTTAAATTTTGTTATGAATTGTGTAATTTAATATTCGTCCTGCAACCACAAATGATTTTTCTTTCACTTTCTCTTCTGTTATTGTGGCTATAAGTGATTTTCTAAAGTTCATTATTTCAAAGCTTGCAAAAAGTCGATTTTAACAGCAGGAGGTTTGCAAAAAGGCTTATTATTTACGTTCAACATATTTTAACGAAAAAAATTTTTGTATACTAAAGGATAACACATCAAATTTGTTTATTTGATTGTTCAAAAATATATAAGGCGTGTCCGATAAAAATTAGAAATTGGAAAAAGAAAGTGTTACGTATATGTAACACTGGATCATTCTCAGTACTTTTTGGCCCCTTCTATTTTCAATACAAAAAGTACTAAATGACAAATGTTTTTTTAATTAAATATACTATTTGAGCAGTAAACATGATAATTTGTTTAAACAAGTGATTATAGCACCGTTCTCGTTTATTATTAGCAGTTTGATAGATATTGTGGGTATTAATATGTAGGGGGCCTACGGAAAATTTCGCCCTAGGCACTATACACGCATTCAGCCAGATTTACTTTTGAATATGTTTATTCTTGTGCCACATATCTATATGAAAACACAGATCATGAAGACGACGCGATCCTAAATTAAGCAGAGGAAGGCATTTCCGGTAACCGGCTTTTTTCAAAAAATTTAACATTTTTTAGGTTTACCTTATATAGCCCATGAGATTTATATAGAAAATACAAGGTTCAAAAATTATTGAGTAATGCCCACTGTTACGTATATGTAACGGCTGATAACTTCCTTACTAAACCAAATATAAACAATTTTTCACCGTCAATGTGTTTACATGCCTCATTTGACATGATGTTCAAAATTTTAGATGGGTAGATCGCCGTGGGCATTAATGGGTTAATTTATACATTACACTTGGGAAAATTGAAAATTTAAGAAGCTAATAGATTGCTGAGACTTTAAAAATTTTGAATATATTAAGATTATGTAACAAAAAGGGGAAGCAATTATTAAAAGCTAAAAAAAATCCTAATGTTGTTGGTTTTTGTTTTACTACACACAAAAAAAGGGATTGTTGAGAAAATGGTTACAATTAAAAAAATTAAGGATAATTAAACAATATTCAATGTCAGGTATTAAAAATTTATAAATTTAGCAGATTTTCTACGTTTATCACAATTTTAATATTACCCCAATGGTATATGTGTTCCCATACAAAACAATATATTCGGATCAACCAATTAATAATTTACAATATTATTTAAGGTAAGCGAATTAAATTCTTTTAAATTCACTTAAATACAAAATATGTTGGTAGTTCAATTAAAATTCGTTTACATAATATATTTTCAGGTTCAGTATCCAATATTTGTTTCTAACAATTAAAAAATTCGGTTACCACTGACAAATGAATTATATTTATCCACACGAATTCATATTTGCATAATTTTGTTTTGACGTTTTATAAAAAAGAAAAATATTGTAAAATATACATAAAAACTGCGAAGAAAAACTAATTGCATTAATAAAAATATCAAACTCATATAAGGTGCAGCTAATGATGATCTAGTGTAAACCAATTGCGAAAGTTATGTGAGTAAGTTAAATGTTATTATAATTCTTAAAGATTTTCTCACCTCCTCCGAATTATTATCCTAAGACTAATACAAAATTTCAGATAATTTCATCAAGTGGTTCGCGAAATATCGCGATTTGAAAGTGCAAAATAGCTCAAAATATGTACAAAGTTGTATACACAAAATTACAAATATCATTCGAAGAATTTATGATATAAGATTTATTGAGATGTCATACTAAAGGTATCAAAATTACCTTTAATATGACGTATAACATGACTTTTTCTCAACATCAAAATGGTCCATATCTCGCGATTTTTAGTTCGCGGGTAAATATCTCGAAAAATTATCTTTTTAAAAATTTGAAAAAAATATATGTTAGTGATGAAAATGTTTTCTATAACCATGGAAAGTGGCATTCTGTTATATTTTAAGAGTTATTACAACAAATTTCATAATAGATATGAAATATTTATTTCAATTTGTATTGTTTTGTTTATAATAAAATAGAAAATTCGCAAATTTCTTCCAAAACTCATCCAAATGTAATAAAATTCGGCAAGGATATCAAAATTGTCGCTAGTAACGCAAATGCCGAATAATGATTGTACCAAATATCATCAAATTCGGAGAGGTAAATTCAAAAATTTTAATTCTTCGTGTTGGTTTTAAATGGAATGACTCATATATATTTCTTCTTTACAAAATATTTGTTTTTGTTTCATGAATATGGTATATACATAGTTTTTATGTTGAATGGCTGGAGCTTATTGGAATCAAGAACTAATTTCTACCAGGTAAATTATAATATAATATGCAACTTAATTTGCACAACTGATGCTGAATTCCTTTCAGTGATATTCATTGGTAAAACATTTGATACGCATTAAAAATGCTTCATATTACATCATATTCGGTAGTCCCAAATACTTGAATAACAAGAAGTCCGCAGTATCTTCTTTATAAACTTGAACAAAAAATATTAATAGTTTATTATGCACATTAATGTTTTATTGTTGTATAAATATGAAAATATAATTTACGTTTTTGACATTTAGTTATTTATTTAAAAATTCTATTTTAGGAACCGAATTTTTGGATATTGTTTCAGTTGTATAGACCATTAATTTCAGCCATTCCAACTGAAAAATCATTAAAAAACGAGAGAGTAGGATATAGTCGGTCAAGCCCGACCATATGATACCCTACACCATTGTTTACATTAAAATTAGGGCAGGAATCTTTTATTAGATTTGGGGTCGATTTTGGACCGATATTTTTATTAAGTGTAAAATAAAACATTCGAATACAGAATATAACGTCGATACTAACATTTATATGAATTTATTAAGTTTTGGGTGACTCCCGAAAAAAAGGCCTTATATGGGAGCTATGGTAAATTATGGACCAATCATAACCAGTTTCAATAGGGTTCGTCCTTGACCTAATAGGAGATCGTGTGCTAAATTTCAATGTAATTATCTTCAAAATTGCGACCTGTATTTTAATTACAAGGTTTACATGGACAGACAGACGGACGGACGGACATCATTAAATCGACTCAGGAAGTGATTCTGAGTCGAACGGTATACTTTAAGGTGGTAGTTTGATGGTTTTTTCTATGCGTTACAAACATCAGCACAAACGCATAATATCCCAAACACCTATGGTGGTGTAGGGTATAAAAACAATTATTTGACACACATAAATGAAATATTCAGTCATCACAACATATAAAAATTCGGTTACCACAACGAAACTGAATTCTCTATGTAGGATACAATGTTCACAGAAGTTGGGAAAACCCTACACATAGGTATTTTAGTCGCTAAATTAGCACCGCACATTGTGGTAAAAAGGGGTCGAAAATGGCGCATAACTCAGGAAAAGGTAATATAAATATTTTAATGATCATGCTTTAATGAATTTGCGATTTAAGAATTTTAATACATTGTGCATAAATGAGTCGAAAATGGTGCATGCTCCAGTAAAGGGTGATATCAGTATTTTAAGGATCACAGTTTATTCTATTTATTTATTAGTAGGTAAAAAAATGCATTTTTAGAATTTTAAAATTTGTTTTGACAGTGTCCGTCCGTCATCATCGACTTCAAATAAATAAAATCGGCTGACGATGTTTGCCTATAAATGGAAGAACTTATGTACTATGTACACTAGGGTGGTCCAAAATTCCCTTTTGCAAGATATATTTAAACGTACCGAAAATTATGAAAGGGGATATCATTTAAAACATATTTGCAAAATTACAACTTTCTATGATGATTGGAACAGGAAGCTACACCTATATTTGAGTCGATGATCCTTGAACAAATCTCAAATTTTTTTGGTGAGACAAATTTTCTTATGATTTGTTCTGGTATCATCAAAGTAATGTACACGGCCATTCTATCTATTAGCATCCAATCATCGTACGAAGTTGAAATTTGGTAAATATGTTCTAAATGATCTCCTATTTCATAAATTAGGTGCGTTTAAAGGTACGATACACTTTGGCAACACTGCTAGGATATTAATTTTTGTATAAATTTGTTTCCAATATTACTTCATGGTACCCTCGTATATTATATATATACCCACGTAATAAACGTCAATTTGTTTAACAAAGAATATAGTTGTTGTTTTTTTCTCACATCGTTATCGTTATACACGTAAATGCTTATTTGTCACAGTTTCATTTGACGTCTTACGATGATTTTAGTAAAATTTTTATATAATTTAAGGATAAGGACATGAGGGGCCTATGCTGTAAGTCGAAGTTTGTTTGTCACTATTCAGATAATAGCTCACATATGGTGAAAGGCAGGTACCTGAGTAATATTGCCAGTTTAGCATTTTTGAAGCTAAAATTAGTTTTGTAATATTATTGTTATTTTAATACTAGTACCTAAAAGAAATATGTTTTTAATTAAATTGTTAACTTTTTTAGTTTTACTTTTTAAGAAATTAGTAGAGTTGTGTCGTTCATAAAAGAAATATTTGATAGATATGAAATAGTTCACAATCTTTCATGTTTATGTTTAACTTTTCACATTTCTTTCATATTTCATTCTCTTCTTTTGTCATATTTTCAGCTGACTTAAATATGTGAATTCATCCGGCAAAAAAAAAATAAATATGTAAATAATAATACACAAATGTGGTATGTCAAAATAACTAAATAAAAAAATGCTTAACCATTCAAAAGACATTATTGTTTCACAAAAAAAAAAAAATAAAAAAAAACATATTTCATTCCTTTCTATTTTAATTCCTACTTCAGTAAATGAAAGACAAGAAAGAACCTTTCTTTGGTTTCTATTCCATACATAATTCAGAAAATGTAAGATGAAATATGAAAGAAAAGAAAGAAATATTTCACTCAGTCGTACTGACCGATAACGAACGATTCACCAAAATGAAATATTATTCCCAAGTCTAGAAATTAGCAATGACTTTTTACGCAACCTTTGGCAACACTGTGGTTGAGAGCAAGATATTAAAATATTCTACCAGCTGACGTTAGTCTGATCTCAGTAAGACTGAGTAAAAATATTCTGGAGAGCAATATTTTGGTGCACGAATTTATTGCAGCAAAGATGATTATTTTATTGTATTCAATGGGATGAAATGCTTTAAACTCGTCCAGATAATCGGGTATAGTAACGAGAATGTTTGCAAATTTTAATTTACAACTTTACTAAAAACTGCATCCGAAAGCGGTCACTGACCGAGAGGAAATCGTCTCTTAAAACCAAATTTTTTTTAAAGGGATAATAGATCACAGGATCATATCTGGTTCTCCCATCTTCTGCACGAAATATTAGTGGTGACTACTTTCTCTAAATGAATAATGATATTATTACTTTTTTTTAACAGAAATTATCTCCATCTAAAGAATAATATAGAAAAAGGTAGAATTATCTATTAGGAAGTGCTGAAAAAGAGCTGCAGACACCAATGATTTTAACCCAAGGTTGTCATTGGAAGAAATTATTACTATTCAATGGTTGCTTTAAGTAATGACAATTTCGTTTGCTTAAAATAAGTACAACTTTCCCTTTCATAGAAAAAAAAAAAATTATTTTAATTACGAAATTACTTATATCAATTAAAATTTTGTTTGGTTTTGTCAAGAAATCAAAAACTGTGGACGTTTGGCACAACATTTAATTAATATTGATACTGAAATTATTATATTTTACTTTTAAAATTATTTTCTTTTAAATTGATTTTTTAAGCGGTTTTATTAACCCTCGTATAAAAATTACTAAAATATTTTATTTTGTTAATACTTTTTTAATTACACGTAAGTATTTAATAAAAAATAAAATATTATTTAATAGGGGGAATTCTTTAAGAAATTCTATAGTAATGCAAACTACATGATTTGCATTTACGAGCAGGATTATTTAACTTGGCAATTCCAATGATCTAAATTTCAAATGAATGCACTCAGTCTTTTTTATATTTTCAAACCGGTAATAGAACATAAAAAAAAAAAAATAGTAAATAAATAAAAAATAAATAAATAATTTATCATTTGTTATACTATTAATAATAGAATCTTTAGAAATTCACACATATATACATATATTTATAAGATATTTAGGCGCAATTGTAAAATTCTTAATAATTTTAAGTTTATTTATTATTTACCAGCAAACTAAACAAATTTACACGGAGAATGAATGAATATATTAATGAATGAATGGATGAATTGTTTTTTAAACTCTTGTGTATGTATTTATGAATGATTCATCAATGTTTAAGTATTTTGTTTGTTGCCAATTTGTTTACTGGTATCATATTTTTTCTTATTGTTGTTATTTTTTCCGTAGAATGTTTAGAAGTGGTTCTAGGAAATAATGAATCAAAATTTTTAAACGGATTGTAGACGCCATTTAGAGCAAATAGTGGGTATAATGAGACATGTTTATATTTAAACAAAATCTGTATCTTTTAAAAAATATTTGTTCTAAGAATAAAAGAAAAATAAATTGATAATTTAAAATTAATAGTAAATTGATAATAAAAGTTGAAGAAAAAACTTATATGACAGCGATGGAATAATGAATTATAAAGAAATGAAAGTTGCTTGAACGGTTTTCAGAATATTGAGTGAAGAATAGGGAATGCACAATTCCGTTTCCTATCACAATTTTTAATTAAATTATTCTCAATGTTGATGCATAAAGTATTTTTATAGTAAAAGTAATTTACATTTAAATACATAATTTCATTTAGTTCATTCAGAAAACCTTTCGCTCTAAAATACAAAATAAAAACGAGAAAAAAGGTATAGTCGGTCAAGACCGACCATATAATACCCTACACCATTATGTATGACCATAAAAATTTGGGGAGGAGACCTATATTAGATCAACACTTTTACTAAATGTAAAATAAAATATATAAATACAGAATAATACGTTGATACTAACATCTACTTGATTTTATGCACTTTAGGGCGATTCTCGGAAGTGGGTTTATATGGGAGCTGTGGTAAATTATGGTCCGATTTTAATAAAATTTGGCAATGTTATAAAACTTATTTGTGTCGAATATTAACTTGATACTAACATTAGTATGGGATTTATGCACGTTAAAGTGATTTTCGGAACAGGGGTTTATATGGGAGCTATGGTTAATCGTGGACCGATCTCCATAAAATTTGGTACACAGATTGATACTTGTACAAAACTTCTTTGCATAGAATATCATTAAAATATTCTTATTTCTAAAGCATTTTTTAGTGTTGAAACTTAATTCCGGGTGGACATTTGTATGGGGGGTAGGTAAAATAATGGACCGATCATAACCAATTCTTTTTTTTGGGTGTTGGATAACGTTTTCTATGCGTTACAAACATTAGCACAAACGCATAATACCCCAATATATGGTGGTGTAGGGTATAATCACAAATATTTACACATCCCTATAAAACTTTCAACGAATACTTAAGTATTCAATTTATAAGCATTCAAATTGTGTTTCAATTCTCATCTGATTGCGGTAATAAATCATGGGCCACAAAATACCAAAAAAAAGAGAGAAAAAAAAAAAAAAACACGAACAAGATGTCTTTATACTCGTAGTATAGTGTAGGGATAAGAACAACAAGTTGTTTGTTTTCAACATGCAAAAATATTTCAAATACGGAGACAAAAAAAAATTTACAAATAAAAAAAAAACTTTTTAAAAGCCAATTTGACGCCTGGCAAAAAAAAACTTTCAGCATGTGTAGGATACAAATTTTTTTTCTTTCATTTTACATTAAAAGTTTTTTTGTTATTGTCGTAAAAAATATTATTTATGATTTTATAATGGCAACAATTCAGTTTCTTCTGTAGTTTTTTTTTCCAATTCAATTTAGTGATTTTTTTTTGCGACAGCATCGGAGCTATGTTTGTTCAAAATGTCTAAAACGGAAATTGTTGAAATTTATTTTGTGACATGCAGGAAAAAACACACACTTACTTACACTCGCTTGCTCACAGTAGGAGTAATGGTCTTTCAATATTTTTTATTATTATTATTTTTTTTTGGAAAAATAAATAAAGATGAGAGGAAGCAACATGTGTAAATTTTCAAAAAATATTAAGATAAAATAAACAAAAAACCATACGAATGACTTTAACACTTATTTTGGGCAATGTATAGAAGACACTTTAAATAAAATTTAACCAAGGTTGGAAACCGAAAGGAATAACGGTATCGGTAACGGTATACCGGTACCGAAACTAAAATACAGGTAAATACCGTTATTATTAAAAAAACTGGAAAAAATTTTAAAAAAGTAAAATTTTTAAATAATTTTTAATTAAATTTCGCAAAAAGAAAAAAAAAATATTAAATTACATACATGGGAGTAATTCATTAAATCGACTAATGAATTGCCGATTTCATTACCATTAAATTGAACAATGGTACTTATAATTTCTTTTCATTAACATCCTTTTTTAATAATGGTAATGTTTTTTAATGATATCTTTTCATTAATAATTATTAAAAAAAAAAATAAAATCATTATCATTAAATAATGATTTGATTTTATAAATTCATTGTCATTAGCAGATTTTTTCGTATAATTCTAACTACTTTTTTAATTATTTGTAATTTGTATTCGTTTATTCTTCTATTTGGTACATATATTTTTGCACAATTTTTAAAAATACTACATTTTATATTCATCATATCTTGCTGTAATAGAAATTTATATATAAATGATTTAAAAATCTTTATTAAAACGATATAAGCTACTCCACAAATACTAGAGACATATTTGGAGAAAATAGTTTTTTATTCAAACAATGCTTTTTTTTAGTAATTATAATTAGTATTTGAGATTTTTTTTTGTAATTTCATTCTCATTAGTTAAAAATTTGTATGTAATTACCATTTGTAATGGTAATTACATTTTTTAAATTATCATTATTTTCAAGTAATGGTAATGAAAATTCAATGCTCAATGAAAAATTCGCTAAATTTCAAAATGAAAAATATTTGCATATTTTATTTTATATATTTACTTGAAATTTTTTGAGATATAAATATTTTTCGTTAGAGAACTTCATAAAATTTTTACGAATGTTTATTTTATGGTAACAAAGCAATTAGGAATATTAAATTTGACTTTTTATAGACAAATCGGTATAATTTTTTGCAGTATAGTAAATTTTAAAATTTGGACAAAATTTGTATTAAAAGTTTTTTAATACAAATAAAATCGTTCCATAAATTTTGAAACATTTTTCAAGAAAAGCTAATTTTATTCTACAAATTGCAAAATGTAAAATTGCATAAATGCAAAAAATCCGTGAAGTAGCAGAAAAAAGTAGAAGAGCATAATAGCATTTTTATATTTTTTATTTTATTTTATAAAAGGTTAACGCTAAAAAAATATGGAAAATGCTTTTAGTATATTGTAGGAATACTCATTCCAATCATCATAAAATTAGTAAAAACAAAATGTGATTACCCAAAGAGTTTTTAGGTTATATAACTGTTTAGATAAGAGCAAGAGCTACACTCTAATAAATTTTCATTTAAATTTACTCTATTTATAGTAGGTAACTTGTCTCCTACTATAATTGGGGTAAAAATAAATGTTGTGTTTAATTCAAATATTTAAACACTCCCTAGAGTAAAGAGAACCGGTTCAAAACCAGTCACGTGACAGGTTCTCAGGGCTAGTGACCGGTACCAGTTCCGGAACTTTATATGAGAGGAACCTGTCACTTTTACATGGGGTTGTCATTGGAGGTGGCTAATTAGCCCCTTGGGACAGGTTTCAGGATAAGTCACAGGACTGGTCCAAGAGGACAGGTTCAGTAATGATTAATATAATACAAATTTTATAAAAATTGGGTAATTGTTTACTTTGTAAACATTTTTTTATCATCATTTTGTTTTATTAAATTATTATTATTTTTATTTTATAATTTTTCGTTAATGTCGATGGCGGCACCCCGAATCGAACCCATGTTCATCTAATTTATGTTATGTTTTACAGTCTTCAACACTTACCACTCAGCCACTGATTGTTAATGCGCGCGAGTTGCTAATTGTGCACTTAAAAAGCATGTTTTAAATTGACTATCAACTGTTAAGTAGTGAGTGTGTTTGTGACAATTGGTTCCCAATTGGAACTTTGGTGATGAGTTAGGTGTCAATTGGTACGCAACTGGTACTGAAGGACTGGTCCATTACTGCAATTGCCACAAATTTTCCGCAAGGCTGAGAATGTTCAATTACAATTATAGCGTAATTGTAATTGAGCATGTCATAGATTACTGACTGTAATCATTAACCCCCAAGCCTGATAAACAGTACTGGAACTATGCAATCCATGAAAACAACTGCATACATAAAAATTTCTTCCAAGCAGATTTATTGCAGGAGAAAATAAGTAATGTAATTCCAATCCAGTTTTTTTTGATAATTGTCTTTGGACGTATTGAGTAAATTTTTTAATTTGAATCTTGAATGCAATTGCAATTTATCCACACTATTTTTGTTACTTGATTAAACAATTATACGTGATGCTTTGAACGTTTTTTAACGAAAGGAAAATTTTATTTTAACTTTTTGCTGTTTTTTAATTTTTAAAAAATAATTGTTTGACATTTTATTTTTAATTTGTATAAAGTACTATTACACCATAGATTATTCCATGATATAAAGAAAAGAAGGTAGTTCCAATCAAAATTTTGTTTACAAAAATAAGGATTTTTGAAGTTTTATTTTTGTAAACATTTTTAACAAACATTACCAGATTTTTAAAACGACTTTTGAATTTCAAGGAATTTTTAAAACCAGATTGTGTAATAATATTATATGATAATTAAATTCATATGAAAATTATGGCGATTGATCTAATTTTTATTAAAATTAATGAATGATGCTTGTATTTTAGGATTAGGGTAGACGGGAGAGCATTAGTTACTTTTTGTTTAAAATGCTGTATTATTAAAAATGCCACTTACGATAAAATTGCTTTCGCAATAAATCTGAAATTACACTTAATACGTCGATGAAATTTTGATTCTAAATTACATATTTTCATCAAAACACGGATTTCGATAATGTTGTCGGCTACGGTATTTTTATTTATTATATATTTATATATATTTATTGACAATTTGTGAAGTTACCAAAAACGTCGAAACTACTACATCCAATGGGATAGATTCGCCAAGTGATTTTAATTCATCTTGTACACAAAAAAATTAAAACAAAAATGTAAAGATGTTAACGTGATTTGTTTTTTAACCATTTCATAACTGGACACTAGGGCAGCATATAATTAATATACATAATACATATATATCATAAAAGGCTTTAACATCAAAATATTAGCAAGCTCTAAACACCTATTCTGATTGGACGATGACGTTGATTACACCGATTGGCCCCTGGAAAGAAATAATTGATGTCTATGATCAGGACATCATAAATTGATGCTTATATTTAGCTTGTTACTCCAACCTTTCCTTTTACAAGTTTCTACTTGAGATTCAATGATGAGAAACCGTACAGCTTGAAATTTGACGGTGTAATTACTTTTGTCTTCCGTTATATTTGATATTTTAATTTTTAAATTATATTTCTTTACAATTTGAAATAATTTACAAATTTTAAATAAATAAATATACAAATTTAAATTATTTATGAAAATGTCAGATTTTATACATATAAATATGGTAGCATTTTTTTTATCAATTGTCATAATCCTTAAGCATGTCAGAAAGTGATTTTAAATTAATACAATCTGAATGGAACTACCTTCTATTTTTTATATCATGGATTATTCTATGTATTACACATTTTATGTAATTTTGATGTTGAAATGTGTATTATTTTCAAAACATGTTTACCAACATTCATAATACTAAATTTTGTATGTAGTTTTGTATAGAAAACTATGTGACTCAATTTGATAAACAAATTATATTTAAATATACGCATTATATGTACTTGTACATGAAAACTTACTAACTTTAAAGCAGTAATTTTTCATTCATTTTTTAGTGTAATGTATCGATTGTAGACGTGAAATTTTGTGGAGGAGAAATAGTGCTCCAACAAAAAAGTACTAATTAGGTTCCTAACTCCCCATTATCCCTTTTACTCACTAGAAGTTTTTAAAGTTGCAGGATTAAAACGACGCGCCATGATCATGGTTAAATGAGAGTGAGAAATTCAAATGTAATTCAAACTCTGTAGTCTCTTTGAAAAATTAATTTATCAAAATGTAGAATTAAATAATTCTTAAAATAGTGGGTGATGAACGTCTTTTCCGAAACCGTTTGAGGTAATTTAAATGTGAGTTCAAATGCTATAAAATTATATAACATTATTGAAAATAATCAAAGTGTATCGCATATTTAAACGTACCTAAATTATGAAATGGAACATATTTTCGAAAGGGAACATATTTTCCAAAAAATTTCAATTTCCATGATAATTTTCGAAAATATATAATCTTTTATTAAAATACATGCAGATTTCTTTTATTTAAGTGCTTTTAAAATTGCCGGGAATCTCGGACAAAATTCCGGGAAAGCGGGACATAAAAATCACAAATTTCCCGGGAAATCCCGGAATGCAATTTCTAAAGATAGCCAAAGCTGTAACTTCCTAAAGGAAATTGTTCGGTCTTTTGGTGAAGCTAAAATTAAGGATCTTCGTAGAAGCAAATATCAAACAGTTAACTAAGAACCTATTATTAATTTCAACAGTACGTTCATGGGCGTCGTATGATAAATAATTGAGAACATATCCATAGAATAATATGTCCACTATAAATGTAGTAATAATAATAAAAATAATATTATTATTTAAATTGCAAATGCAATTTTGGGATACATTTTTAATACCCTTTCAATATTTTTCTTCTTCTGATGTAAAAAACATAATAATGTTTTTGCTAATAATTGTAATATAAATTGATCTGGGACAAAATGGTCCACTATTTTAAACAATTTTTTAAAAATATTTCTTAAAATTTTTTTATACAAAAAAATATATATATATATATATATATATATATATATATATATATATATATATATTTTTTTTTTTTTAATTTTTGTATTTTTTATTTTTTGCGAGTTTATTTTAAAATTAATTTTAATTATAATATTTCATAATGTGTTATTTGCTGTATAATACTTATTTGTCTCAGATTAAATGCTGATGTATTATATAATAAACATATTTCTCTTCAATATTAAGCAAAAAAGGGTACTAATTTATTAAAAATGCATGCTTTTCGTGAGAGCATCTTTAGCAAAAAAAAAAAAAAAAATATATTTTTGATTTTTACAATATAATTTACAATATTGCAATAAACTTTATACTGGTTTTTAAATCAATAAAATCTGACTTATAGATAAGGAGTTATAAACATTTAAAATTACATATTCTAATAGAGTATAACCAAAAAAATAAAAATTTTTTTAAATTTTTGTTTGAAAAAATTGATGGAAATTTTTTAAAAAAATATTAAAAATAGTAGATGTTATTGCCCCAGAACAGTTCTTTTTGCATTTTATAGAAATTTTTCAAAAATGCATCCTAAAATTGCATTTGCATTAAGAATGCAAATTATAATACTATTTTTAAATTTCTATATTAAAAGAGGACATACATATTCATCTTCTAAATCGTTAAAATCCGTTAATAACTTTTAGAGATATTGATGTGTAAAGTTACACACTTTTTAAGTTTTTTTTGACTATTCTAAGAGTCAAGATCGCGAATTTTTTAAAATTCCAAAAAAAAAAAAATAAAAATGGAGATATTTTAATGGCTCCATAGGTAATATGCGTACAAAATACGAACAAAATTGGAATTTTTTATAAATCTCTCATGGAATGGATGATTTCATGCGATGAATAGTATTATCTTCCTAGATTCAGTGTTTTCATTCTTCTAAAGCTAAGTTCACAATATTTTATCTCTTGGCACTGGCTGTGTTCCAAGTTACAGTAGAATCTTTGATTTCTAATGACCAAAATGGATGAGCTTAGATTTCATGGAAATGGGTCGAACGATTTTTTGCACGGTTGACGTTTTATAGTCTCTAGATGGTATTCTTCCATTTTCTGTATGTCTGATCTCTTGGCACTGGCTGTGTCCCAAGTTACAGTAGAATCTTTGATTTCTATTGACCAAAATGGAGGAGCTTAGATTTCATGGAAATGGGCCAAACGATTTTTTGCACGGTTGACGTTTTATAGCCTCTAGGTGGAATACTTTCTTCTCCTATATGTCTGATCTCTTGGCACTGACTGTGTCTCAAGATATAACAGTATCTATGGCCAAGTGTGAACACAAGATGTAAAATATTTGTCATTATTTTAGGCGATGTCAATTAAATTTATAATAGTTTTGTGTTTGTTCCAATTATTTTGAAGAAAGCAATTTGCATCTAATCTGAACAGATTTAAAATAAGTATGTTTTTCCCTTCACGTATTTTACAATATTTGACTTTGTATTTAGTTGTAAAAATTACTATAAAACGCTACAATAATTCGTGTCAAATATTAATCTAGTCTGAACTTAGCATAAGGCGTTTATGATCTTCAAATATTAGCAAATTCATCATCTATCTATGTACATATATAAAAATTAATGTGTGTTTGTATGTATGTATGTATGTATGTATGTATGTATGTATGTATGTATGTATGTATGTATGTATGTATGTATGTATGTATGTATGTATGTATGTATGTATGTATGTATGTATGTATGTATGTATGTATGTATGTATGTATGTATGTATGTATGTATGTATGTATGTATGTATGTATGTATGTATGTATGTATGTATGTATGTATGTATGTATGTATGTATGTATGTATGTATGTATGTATGTATGTATGTATGTATGTATGTATGTATGTATGTATGTATGTATGTATGTATGTATGTATGTACGTATGTATGTACGTATGTATGTACGTATGTATGTATGTTTGTTTGAAGTCTATAGCCGCCTAAACGGCTAAACCGATTTTCTTGAATTTTTCACAGTGTGTTCCTATATGCCTGGAAGGAAAAATAGGCTACTTTTTATTTTGAAATTCCATGTGGGCGAGGTCTTACTAAATAACTATTAAAAGTAGTATATCTCGGAAATTGGTAATACTAGAGTCCTAAAATTTTGCACTAACAACTTTGACACCTATATGAATATTCTGGAAAAAAAATAGGCGAACTAGCAATAGGGGGTGTGGCACATCCCACGCCTAATATTGCTTGCCAATACCGTAAATTTAGTAAACTATTACAGTTACATTTCCCAAATTTTGTACAATATACTTAAGTGTCAATGTGAACACTTTGTGCAAAAATGGGCGGAAAAGAAATAGTGGGCGTGTCATCTCTCATATAAAGTTAATACCAAAATTTTTATATCTGAGAAACTATAAAAGTTAGAGAGCTCAAATTTTGTATGACTAGCATTAGCTTCAATATAAATATTTTGGACAAAAATTGGTACACTAGCACCTCCCATATAAAGAAAATATTAAATTATCATATCTGAGAAAATATAACAGTTAGAGTTCTAAAATTTTGTCGGAGCCACTTTGATATCAATATTAATATTTTAGAAAAATATGGGCGGACTAGAAGTAGGGGGCATGGTACCTCCCATATGAATTTAATGCAAAAATTCGTATATCTGGGAAACTATTGTAGTTGGAATGCTCAAATTTTGCACAAAGAATTTTGACATCCATGAAAACATTTGTCTAATAAATTAGCGGATTGTGGGGGTATGGTCCCTCCCATAAAAATTAAATACAAAAATTAGTATATTTTTTTTAATCCTTTAATTACTATGTATTTCATTTCGGGGGGTGGCGAAGCACACCGGGTATTAGCTAGTATTTTCATATAACTCATGCTGTTGTTTTTTATCTCTTCGCGAATTGAAGAAATGTTGTTGAGATTGGTTGGTATCTTGCTTAAATTTTATAAAAGCATATCACAGGGTAATATACTATAGGAAGCTTTTTCAATGTAATAGTTATTGTTGAATTTAGAAGGAAGAAAAAGCATTAATAATCCACATTATTTTAAATAGTATAAGCAGAAACGGAATTTTGGCATCGATTTTTACAACATATTTCAGCATATTTTAATCATAATTCCATATTTTGGATACATGTTGCAACATATGTTGTCATATTTTGGCATATTTTATACTTAAGAGTGTAATTTATTACATTAAAGTGCATATTTTTGCATATTTTATCTTAATATACACGTTATTTATAAGTAATAAGTACTTGTAAGAAATTTTAATTTTTTTCGGAAAATGCGCTTAACATCTCCAAAGCTATTGAACATATTAATAATAATCTGAGTATAAATTTAATTTTAGTTTGAATTTTTAATATTTTACTGAGCCAAATGTATGGTGCAACCTCGTTAATTTTGCTAAGAAGTCCCGTGCTCAGTTACCCTGTATAATTTCAAACTAAGGCGGAAAAAAATATAATATTTTAAGAGCATACATTTTAATTTTAAGGGCATATTTTCCGATTTTAATAGCATTTTTTATGCGCATAAAACACTTTTTAAGAGCATATTTTTGGTTGCTGTGTTAATAACTTAAAATGTAACCTCAAATCATGATTTTTTTTCCAAGGCTAAAATAAGAAAAGTTTCATTTGAACTTCTACAATTATTACAGTGTGTGACAGTCATTTTCACACGCGAAATAATATGTGCATGAAACTAGAAACCATGCTTAGTAAAACAACGTACTCAGATTTTCTGCAGAACGTCAAAGTTTCTCACAAAAAAACTTAAAAGTTTCGAAGGATAAACATTTAATAAGCTTTTAAATATTTACCAAAATTTTATCATCCCAATATAGGTGTAAAATGAAAGCTTAGAACCACGGCAATATAATAATAATATTTTTTATTTATTTATATGGTAAAGAATGAAAATGAACATTTTTTTTTATTAAAAGATACGAACTGATGGACCGACTTTGGTGCAAGATAAGAGAAATGCCTAAAACTTCTCAATTTGCTTTATTTACGTTTTAATTAATAAAATACTCGTAAATTATAAAGTAAATTATTTTCACCTATCCGTAAATTAAGTGATTAGTGGCAAATAAAATAGAAGAAATTTAAGATATAAGATAAATATAACTTAATTATTATTATAATAAAAAAACGTAGGATTGCTTTTAAATGTTTAAAGTTTAGAAAACTTCTCGTAACTTAAATAGCTGAAGCATTTATGTATATTAATACCGGATTCGTTAAGAGCTTTCTATAATCTTATTCAAAATTTTAAAGTAGGACAGCTTATAATTTTCCATTGCGTCTGATCGTAGATTAAAATGCGATTCATTGCGGAAATTTAATTCAAGGAAATAATAAAATATTTAAACAAAGCTCGTGCTAGCAATTAATTTGCTGATGATGTTTAATGACATAAACGCAGTGCATAAAACTACATGTTGGGGTTCAAAATATTATCATCTTTTAATAAAAATATTTAAACAATTATGCTAAAACTATCTTATCAGAAAGTTCAAGATAAGACTCTACAATAATGACAAATAACGGCAAACGCATTTCTAGAACGCAAGACAAAATTCAATTCAATGACAATAGTAAATGATGCTTAAAAAAATTAAATTATTTCAGAAATATTTATTAAAAATTTTGTGGAAAAAATATAAATGTCAACAGGTTTATTGCTTAAGGACACAGGTGCTAAAGTTAGCACAGACCTGACAAATTCGTAATTCGAAGTTTCATTATTTTTTTCTAATATAAAATTTTTTTGTTGAAATATTGAATAGCATAAATTTTTAAGTACATATGTATTAAAAAATAAAAAAAAAAAACTAGAATTACCTACAAAGTTACCTCTTAAATCGAAATTTTTGGGAAAAAAATTTAAAAGCTTAAAATTTAAAATTTTTGAGACCCATTTTTGGACTTTGTTTTTTTCTTTTTTTTGTGGACCCATGATTTTCGATGGCTGCTCTATGAACAAAGTTTAATTCAAAACATGGCTAAGAATTGTAGCATTCAAGATATGTTAATCTTTTTGTTATGTAATTAGTCTGCATAAAGTACACGCAGAGAAAAAACATGGTCACAGCATGATCACTACAACTATTCAATATTTGTTTTTCATTAATTTGAAAAATACTGTGTTCATGATAGCAGCGTTTATGTATCTGTTTGATAATTTAATGATTACCCACAATCAAAATTTTAATATGTTTGACTGCAATTATAATATGTACTTAAATTAGAGATGTCAATGACTAAAAATATAGTAGTTTTTGTGAGAGTGGAAAAAATGCACTCCAATTATATGTTTGACTGCAATTATAATATGTACTTAAATTAGAGATGTCAATGACTAAAAATATAGTAGTTTTTGTGAGAGTGGAAAAAATGCACTCCAAGAAAATTTGGTTTAGTAAACGAAATACATGCTGCTTTATTATATAATACTTATTGTTTGTATGCACTTTCGCTTTATTTACACTTAAATCTATTAATATTGCCATAAAAAATATTATTACCATCCCTGCAATTTTGTCTTACAACATTAATATCAACGAAATTGTTTACCAAACAATTCATTCTATCATTTTGTACTCTTTGCACTCTCAGCAACAATTAAATAAAGAGCGTAAGAATACGCCTGAACTCAGCCAGCACAATTGTGCTATGAAATTGACATCTCTAATTTAAATATTTTTATATGAAACAATATTTTTGTAAAATCCAAACATTTAGTAAATTCTACAACTATTTCGTTAATTCTACAACCATTCAGTTAATTTTTAAAAATTTGGTTAATTTTACAACCATTATGCTAATATTTTTATTTGCTTTTAATAACTATTGAATACACATTTTTGTGTATCAGTCCAGTAGTTTGTTAGTATTTTAATTCTCATTTAGTTTAGATATGAACAAATATAAATTGACAAGATTTGTTTATATTCAATATGATAAATGTACTACATGATAAAATGGAATTATATATAAGATAAAATGGAATTATATATATGATGAAATTAGTTTATATGTATGATAAAATGCGATTATTAAATGATAAAAACATGATGAAATTGGAAGCAATGTTTAAGAAAAGGTTATAAAGTTTACTAAATTGAATCATTAAATTATAAAAAAATTACAAAATGGAATCATAATAATAACGTACAAATATACCTATTTTTATCTGTAATAATATATTACAATCATAGTATGTTGCTCTTAGTTTATGGTCACTAGAACCATATTTTTTCTTTGCGTGTAGGAGGACTCTAAAATCAAAGAATTTTATAAGTATTTTCAAAATTTTAGGTAAAAAACTGGTTTAGAAAGAAATAAACAAAAATTCAGTTTAGGATTTGTTTGTTGGCTTTTGGTATTGACTACTACTTACCACACTCATTACCTGGTAATGAGTTGTCATTATTTTGCTCACTTCTTCGAGTAGTGGAACAACTAGTTAGTTACCAGTAAACAACAAATTCATTTAGTTCGCTGGAGCGACTGCGTAGCACTCAGAAGATTGTCGGTTCAATCCCAAACTAAACCCATATATTTTCTTATGGAAATTATTTGAATTTCTATCGGTATGTTAAAATTATTAACAACGTATCAACTTTTTAGCGTTTACATGGCGTAGTGAGTAAGACAGTAGTCTTTGAAACATGAACAAAAGTTTTTTCCTAGGTTCAAATCTCAGTTGAGCCACCTAGTTTGTAGTATTTGATTAACTACTTATTTAATAGTAATGGAGACCCATGAATTCGTGAACATCGCCAAATAAAGGTAATGAATTTTTCACCCGAATTATAAATAGTTACCGCTCTTAAATGTAATATGTTAGCTTACCGGGTAAGTAAAGTTTTTGGTGGGGATATATTAAAAATTCCAAAAGGAACAATATTACAAATAAAAATATGAAATATATACTTCTACACTCTGAAATTTTTTTTTAACTTTGGCGAAAATATCAAAAACTTTCTAAAATATTGTTATATTTAATAGACCAACAAAAAAAGCCACAATGGACAACAACCTAAGACGATAATGAAAATGTTTAAGTAATGAATAAAACTCGTCAATACAAATTAATTTTTAAAAAATTTTAAATTGATTGATTAATCTTTAAAAATGTCACTAAACCCAATACTTCTCTAAAGCTACGAACTTCTACGGTTCAATATTATTAAAGTCGCAATAACCATTAAAAATGAATTTCAATAAATTTAATAAATTTTTTTCTTTAAAAAAAAGATTTGTTTCTATTATTTAATTTTTAATTTCAGTCACAGTTGAAGGCTAAAGTGATTATCTCGCAACAATGGCGCACATATGGCATTCTAAAGACACTCATTGATCAACAGGAAGTTTTTAATTGCCAGCTTTTAATGCAAAAATTCAAACACAAAAATTTAATCACAATTAAAAACTAATTCAGATGAACTTTAAACTTTTCATTCAAATGACAACATATGCAGCAACATTTTAATTCAATCTAAAAAAAAGGCGCAAAAACTAGAACAAGAATTTAAATCGTTTCCTTAATAGACAAGAAAAAAATATTTCATTTATGTACCTTATCTTTTAAAGAGATTTGCATTTTTCTCTTTTTGAATGACATCAATGCTAATTTCATTTCTAATCTTAATAAGCAAAAATATGATCTAAATTTTTTGTTTATAAGTCACCTTTAAGTTTAGTTTATCAGTAAAAGCGTGTATGTTTGTATACTTTAGTAGATCACTGTATTTTTTTTCTTGCTTTAGTGAACTTGTGCATTGAATTTGTTGCGATTAATTGTTTGTCATTATCAACATCATTGTCACTAAGGTTAACAATGAACTTAGGAAATATAAATTTGCTAACTAAATAAATTAAATAATTTAAATTATTAATTAATGCAGACTCTGCAATTTTACTTTGAATTTGCTTTTTTTTAATTACAAAACGTGTGCAATAATTTGATTTTATAATTTCTTGATAAATAGATTTTGCATTGGTGAACTTCATGAATACTCACTGGCACGAGTATAAAAGTTCTAAGTATTTCCCTATTACATATTATATAAATGTAGTATATTATTAAACAAAAACGAAAAAAATCTTATCAAAATTGGGTCAAACATTTTAAAATGTTTCTGTAGACGATTGATAAGAAATTTGGTTTACTTTATCAGCGCCCGGTGAGTGTGAGTGACTTGGAGACTGTAAAAGTTGTTGCTTATAGTTTATTTATACAAATTTAATTTACTACCTTCTGTTAAGTAAATTAGTTTGAAAATGTTTGGAGAAAGTATTTGAATACCTAGACAATTTTTATTATATCCCAGCAAAAACTTGGTAATGGCATGTAGTTACGGATGTAGTTACCTTTCAATGACAACAACATACCTTTTGCGTTAGATAGATGTAGTTTAGTAACTACTTATTTATAACCCGTTATTTATTTATGGTCAGATTTTTGAAAATTCAATTTTTTCATTAATTAGAATTGGATATGAAAAGGCAAAATTTTAGTAATAAAAATATTTATCTCCAATATTAATATAATACATCAAACTATAGCTGAAGAAAAATTATTACGCCTTTATTTCGATATCGTGTTGATCCAAAATATTACAAAATACGGAATAATTTTTTTTATTTATTTATTATAAAAAAAAAATAACATACCGAAATAAATCAAAAATAATATGAATTCAATGTCAAAAAATAAATAATTAAAATTATGTATAAAAAAATAAAAATTTTCGATGTAAGAAAATTGGCCTTAAATTTGTTAAAAAGTTTGTCATCTGGTGAGCATCATTAACTTTTTCAAAGGTTTGACATTTCTTGAAAAAGGACATTCAACCAATAGGTGGGTCTGATTTCTCATATTAATGCCTAGAGTTAAGTAATGCTTTTCCATTTTTGGACTTGCTAGCATGAAACATTGGTTCAAGATAATGATGTTTATAGGCCTTATAGTTTGTGGATGTTGTTTCTTAAACGGGTTCAATAATACTTTGGGAAAACTTCAAAATTAGAAGTATGTATAAATACAAAAATGATGTCCGGTGAGTAGAAATAATTTCCATCAGCATTTTTCTAAAACATAATGGATTGAACTCATCATGGAGGAAGTCTGATGGCATAGTAATTGCTCTTGCTGCCATTCCTAAAATTTTTATTGAATTTTATAGTATTTTATAGCTTTTTTCTTCAAATTGAAAATTAAAAATGGGTTTGGTTATTTAACTTGTATTTTTTACAATAAAAAAATTAAACATTTAAAATTTTACAATATTTTTTCATTCATTATTTGTAACCTTAAATTTAACTAGTTCTTATCGTTTTTGGTAATAATTACTTCAGCAATGCTTTACAATCAGTGGATTATTGATCAGCACGGAAGTAATTAGTTCTTGTAATGAAATCTAGGTAATGACTACATAAGCTGCCTTCATGTAATAATATAGGGTAAGTAGTTGCCTCTAATGTCATCACCGTGTTAAAATAATGAGTTATTCAGCTTATGTGTAAGTAGTGTATAACCATTATATTAGCTACTTAACTCATTACATGGCAACCAAAGTTTTTGCTGGGATATTTAAAACGAATTAAAAAGTCCCTACTAATAACTTCTAAACAATCTCAACTAAATCAGATCAGCAAAATGTTTTACATGTGCATAAAAAAAGCCCTTTAAATCGGAAAATATGCCCTTAAAAAATTTGTATTAAAATATTACCCAGCAAAAACTTTGGTTGCCATGTAATGAGTTAAGAAGCTAATATAATGGCTCTCTACTACTTACACATCAGCTGAATAACTCATTATTTTAACACGGTGATGACATTAGAGGCAACTACTTACCCTATACATTACTTAGATGTCATTACAATAACTAATTACTTCTAAGCTGTTAAACAGCGCATTGATTTTAAAGCATTACTGAAGTCATGATTAATAATAACAATAGGAACTAGTTATATTTTGGTTTATAAATAAGTAATGAAATGTTAGGATATAAAATATTTTTTATTTTTTAAATTTAATCAATAAAAATTGATATTTTTAAAAATTTTATCATAAATAATTATTTACATTCGGGTTATAAATAATTAGTTACTAAACAACTTCTATGTAATGCAGACAGTATGTTGTTGTCATTACAAAGTAACTACATTCGTAACTACATGTCATTACCAAGTTTTTGCTGGGTATGTTTTCTTGTTGAATTTATGTTAAAAATAACTTGACTTTTATTAGTAATTGCTAAAAAACATTGTTTCTTTTTTACTTTTTAAAATGTATCAATTTATGTAAAAAATTTATTGGATGCAAAATATAGAATATTTTTCTCTTAAGTAAAAAATATGCAAGATTATGCTCTTAGAATAACCAAAAATATATCACTTAATTTGCTAAAATATGACAAAATATGCTGCTAAGCCAAAATTATGCAAAAATATGCTATTAGAAACAAAAAATGCATGAATATACAGTAGCAAATCGATGTAAAAAATCTTAAAATTGTCTAAAACGGATAAATAACTAATAATTTGGTTCATTTGAAGCCCAAAAAATAAATATGATTTTGCATATTTTGGTTGCTCTGATTATAACAAATTTGAAGGTGGAACAATTACTTTTATTTAAAGGAATAATTCTTATTTAGAGATAGCTACGATATCGGCTTCTGAATTTTGAATTCGATTCAAACGAAGGATATTTTATTTAAAGAATACAGCTGTTTTTTTCCGATCTTTATTTAAATAATCATGATTATCTGTTTTTTTACCTAAAAATCTAATGATTTAACCTTTATTACTTAATGTAGGGTACTAGGTATTATATCATAATTTTCTATATATAATTATAAGTACTTAGAGTTGATAAAAAAACACTCTAGATAAAATATTTTATGTTTGATATCAATATATATTTTTTTTAACTACAATCAAATCAAAAATTGCTGCTGCTTTGATAGAAGTCTTACCATAATTTTGCTTAAAAAGAATATGACATAATTTGTCAAATTTTTTGTTGTTGTCATAAAACATTAGAAAATTTAAATTAAAAAAATATACCATACATCATAGACATGCAAATTTTGATTAATATTATGAAAACATCTGTCATCGTGTTATTTCTAAAATGTTTAAGACTTAAACCTGTTAAAACCAGATATTGGCATAAGTTTAAGAAATTTGGAAATTTTTTTATAAATCGTATGATTGGTTGGTAACTCATTAAAAGAACTCTTAAAAAAAATTGTATTAATATAGGTAGGAAATTTATGGTTTTGATAACTTAAGTTATTTTTTAATTATGATGATAAAAACTTAAATAGGTCAGGGAAATTATTAACAAATTGCTAAAAATGTTTCTATAAGTGGAATGAAATAAAAACTTTGAAATGATAGGTTTCGAGTTTGCTCTTAATTGATAAAATATATAAAATAGTAAGACTGCCTGGAAACATCAAAACATACATATTAAAATATCAGTGAATACAAATTTTTTGATTTTGCCTGCTCCACCGACAGTTTGTGGTAGATGGGGCCAAAAAAATAATACGTGTTCAAAAATTGGATCGATCGGTCGTAAGCCGGCCAGTCGACTTTGATTTTTGACCTAAAAAGCTCTTAAAAGTAACTAATCTCTATACCACGCTATTAATTTATAATTTAACATTTTTAGAAAAAACAAATATACCCAGCAAAAACTTTGCTTTCCTGGTAAGCTAGCAGGTATAATTGGAAATAAAAATAAACTACTTATTTTTTGTCTCAATAACTAGTTTTTTTTGTTCGAGTTGTCCATGAATTCTAGTAGTTATTTTTAGACTCTAGGATACTAAAAAATATGTACCTAAACAAAAATAAAAAATAAAAAACGAAAAAATTTGCCGTCAGTGAGTTTTGAACTTGGGACCCTATTAACTAGTCGTTTTTAATGACTAACGTCTTACTCAGTACACCATCTCCTACTTAATATTCAAAGCTAAAAAACTTGTTTTAGCATAAAATATATTTTTAAAACATTTTTTGAAAAAATGAATAGCATCAGAATGGGGTTGAATCGGCAACCTTCTGGTTGCTAATCCTGCGCTCTAGACAACTGATCCATGTGATTGTAACTTACTCTGCAATTATACTATTGAGTACTTATTTATGTAATGTAGAGAAGGCAAATAATAATGACGACTACTTTCCAGGAAAGTACTTAAATAAGTAGTTGCCATTAGCGAAAACCAAAAAGTTTTTGCTGGGTATATTAACAGGTCTTATAATTGTTAATCAACAACACTTAAATTTCAAGTTATTATTAAATTCAAAAATAAAGGCTCTAAGTTCATATTAAAATGATGAAATTTTTTCCTCTTTTTATTCTGAACAAAAAAGCTCATATACATAGTTTTTTCTCTCAAAATGTTATAGAGAGCAATAAAGATATTAATTACTTTTAGGACAAAATTCAAAGTCGACTGGCAAGTTTACGATCGATAAACTAAATTTTTGCACACATATTATTAGAAAATGGCGGTGGAGCAAGAAAAATTGAAACTTTTGTATATTACATTTCATGAGTAGTCTAAAACATATAAAATTTATAATATTAATGTCGTTGTGTGTCCCATTTTTTTCAGGAATATAAGAATAAATTCAGCGTTGTTGTTCACATTGTGATTTACACACAAGGTTGTCAGATTTTTTTGAGCCCTTTCCGCCAAATTGTTAATCAGAAATCGCCAAAAATCGCCAAAATTAAATTTTATTTGTTTGTTTTCTAAGAAAAACTAAAAAATTATCTAAAATTTTTGGTGCTTCAAATTTCATATGATTTTAAAGTGTAAATTCAGCTTCAACAACGTCAATAATAATTGCAGTAGCTAATAATAATTAAATAAAAAATAGAATTATATATTTTAATACACTTTCCTGGCGTAGCTCCATTTTAGGTCAACAATTTTAAAAATTTATTGAAGTTTATTATATTTTTAAACTCATAAATTCTTTCGAAGAATTAATTTATTTATGGACATTTTCTTTTCATTGTAAGATATAAGATGTTAATACAGTGAACTCTCGATAATGTGAACTAATTAATGTCGGGGTAGTTCATATTTTCGAATTTGTTCACATTTTCGATTGTGATTTTTTTATATATATTACTAAGTTATTCTTTCTAAAAATAATTTCTGCAAGGAATGAAAATGCAAAGATTACTAAAAAAAACTTTTTGTAATTTATTTGGAACATAAAAAGTTTTTAAAAATCCATTTTATAAACAAACAAAATATTTCGACAAAAAAATAAATAAAATTTACAATGAAAAAAGATAGGTACATACATATATAATTAAATATGGAAATAATCGGTTATTATTTTCTGTTTTTTCTTTTGTTCGACCAGCTTATTTACCGCCAATTCCCTGATTTTTTTCAATACTTTAATGTCAGTTTGATCGACCATTTGAAATTCAGCCCATTGGACAGCTTAGTTAAAAATTTCGACAGCTTCTTAGGCTTTAATGTTGTTTTCAGGCGCTTCAATAAAACAGTCGTCATCATCGTCGGACTCTTCAATTAAATCATTTTCATCAAATGGCGTGACGTCCTCACAAGTATTATTGATCCAATCTCTAATGTTTACAGCAGTAAATACTTCCTGAGGGCACAATGTCTGTAAAAGATCTGCAGCAGTATTTTCTAAAGATGTAACCACTTGCCACTATATTCAAAATATTTTTCCAACAGTTAGATAAAGTTTCTTTACCAACTCGGTTCCAGGATGCCTCTAGAATAGAAACTCCTTCTTTAAGTGTAATTTTTTTCATCGATTCAAGCAAATCCCCCTCTTTTGCAATAATTGTTACCAGAAGACTGTTCCTATAATGAAGTTTGGTGATTCTAATTGCATTTTGATCCATTGGCTGGATCAGAGCCGTTACATTTGGAGGCATGAACATAGCTTCTATGGAACCATCCTCGGTTGGGATGGGGCATTATCTATTAGGAGTAAAGTAATCCTTTCTTCGTTAAAAAATTTGTCACCTTAATGAAAAATAAAACAGTAAGAATCCCAATTGAACTATTTTTACATGTTTACTTACCTCTGGCACAAAACAGTTGTGAAACCATTCTTTAAAAATGGAAGAAGTCATCCAAGCAGACTTTGAATTTCTGTAGTTTACGGAACAGATAAAATTTTTAAAACTGCGAGGATTTTTCGATTTTCCTATTACTAAAAGTTTTATTTTATGAGATCCTGACGCATTTGCACAGCATAAAAATGTTATCCTTTGCTTTTCCATTTTTGCACCTGGAGCGCTTTTCTCCAATGACGTTACATATGTCTTTTGTGGGAAAAGTTTCCAATATAGACCAGACTCATCGGCATTATACAACTGATCATTGGATAAACCCAAATCTTCTATCTTTGCTTTCAATTTAATTTTAAAAGGATTTACGAACTGAGATTGCGCAGAAAGTTTTTCACCGCTTATCTGAAGGAGCCGAATTCCGTATCTCTTTTTAAATTTTTGTAGCCACCCATCGCTAGCATTGAAGTCATTTCCGTTTTCACTTATGTTTTTGTGAATTTGTTTGGCTTTCTCTTTCAACATCAACCCACTTACAGGGAGGTTTTTATTCCGCATGCAAATAAACCACTTATAGAGCGATTTTTCCAATTTTGGAAGCTCTGAAGATCGTAATGTTTTGCGTTTTCCGGGTCCATAAAACGTATTGTTCACACATTTTAAAATATTGTCTTTTTTATTTTTTATTGAACATATCGTTGATTTTGCAACTTTATACTTTTTACTTAACACTGTAACACTCGATCCTTTTTTAAATATTCCAAAATTTCGCATTTTTCATTTAAGGATAAAAACTTTCGACTGTTTTTAGACATTACTAATTTTAAAAATAAATTCACGAACCTACCGCAACAAGTTACATAAAGCGACTAGCATTAAATACCTTTAAAATAATGACATACTATGGTATTTATTAATTTGGCGATTCCCAACATTAAAAATAAATGCTTCTACAAATTAAAAAATCCCCAAAAATTAAAAAAAAAAAATTGTTCACTATTTAGAGCCATTAAACTTTGTTCACTATTTAGAGCGCCCATATAAAAAACTGAGTGTTCACATTAGTGGATAGTTCATTATATTGGATGTTCACATTACCGCGAGTTCACTGTATATGTACATATTTGATAGATGGAAGAAAACAAATTAACAAACATTTACTGAAGCTATTTATGAATTAGGATCTTTTAATAGATCAGAGATTTTAACAAGCTCTAGCTTCGTGACCCACTTAACAAGTTACAACTTGAAAACGACCCACAGGTATTTTGGCATTTACAATTTGCAGAAATTAGCAGGATGATAATAAAAATCAAGCACAAACAATAATTTTCGAGTTTTTACTCTATATGAATACCTTTAAATACTTTGCAACTTTAATTAGTAACTTCGAATTATTTTTTAATCATGAAGAAATAAATAAATGTGTGTTATCCCAACAAACCAAATGATATTGTAATAATATCATAACGATATCATTTCGGTGATAAAGAAACTCGAGAATGATATCATTTATAATTCTAAAATGATATAGGTTGCTTTCTAAAAGGTACGCTCGAAAACGATATCATAATTTTCGAAAATAATGATATTAGTAATGATATCGTTAAATTTAAGCAGCGCGATAATTTAGCAATATATTCCAGAATATATACATATCAATATTGGAAAAACATATAATATCCTTTTTATTTCATCAATATATAATATCCTTTTTATTTTATAAAAAATTAAAACAAGATAATCAAATGAAACTAAAGTTCATCCTGTTCCTAATAATTTTGTATGTAATAACAAAATTCTGCGATCCGAAAACGGTTTCCCTTAAAATCCAATCTGATATTGAGTCCTTTATGTTAGGCTCTTTTATTGTTGGAAATTCCGCTAAATTTTGCTGTAAATATATAATTTTCATATAATACATACATAATTTTTTTTTTTCTACAAAAATTTTCAATTTATTTTTATTTTCATAAAAATGTTTGAAGTTATTTTCTAAGGAAAAAATATTTCGATATTTTATTATATTAATTTAAAATTATGATATCATTAATGATACTGTATCGTTTCTTGATTTGTTGGAATATCTTTAAAGAAATACATACTTTTAATTTTATGTTCAATCAAAAGGTCTTACCGACCACCTTAGTACCATCTTAGTACGGACCCCTTGTTAAGAACCGCGGACCCCTATTCCCCCTATTCGTTTGCTTACTGATTTAATAAAGTTTTAAAAATTATCCAAATAAATCGCACCCTTGTTAAAAATCGTCAAAAAATTCGCCATGTCGCCAAACGGAAAATTTAGTCGCCAAGAGCAATAAAAAATCGCCACGTTTTGCGAAAAATCGCCACATCTGACAGCCCTGTTTACACATATTATTTTTATAGTAACAAGATTTTTCTGCTAGAAGTATTGTATATGATAGCATCTTACATACGAGTAATAACTACAATTTTCACGAGACGAAGAATTTTGACTAATTCACATTTAGTCAATTTCTTACTGACGTTATCAGACAATTCGAAGTATCGAAGCATTATATTGGATTCTAAGATATTATGAATATCAAACATAAAGTAGAATGGCTTTTTTTGAAGTTGTCTCTTTGCACTAAGTAAGATTTATCTTTCGTAAAAATATCGTATACATATCTTTTAAGGAGACCGAATGAGAAGAAAATATGCCATTCAGAAATAAGTACCAAAAAATACCCTCTTGTGAACTCTCACTCACTTTGGATTACATGTAATAAAGTTCATATTTCTAGGTTTAATATAATATAAAAAAAAGTATTATTTAAGTTGAATTAAATTTAATTTCTCAATTTTATCTCCTTTTTGGTACTTTTTATTCCCCCTGAATATAACAAAGATTGTATTCCAATTTCTAAATTGTACTGGGATCTAATGTTAAAATATTCATATGTAAGGAGTGAGATCGAAAAATTCTTAACATACATAATATTCAATAACTTGGAAACGGTTGATCTTAGAGTTTTAATTATTTTTTTAATCATTTGATAATTTAGCACAGATCACAGAAATATATAATTGGTTCTAACCACTAATTATAAAATTGTGGACCATTTTTGAAAACCCTTTCTTTGGAGATTTGATAGTTGCTTCAGTCACTTTTTTGGAACAGTGTGCATATCTTCTGTTAAAATCTTTGGTATTTTGGGACACCTTTTTTGTGCTCTTGAATTCACTTTTCACGAGAGCTCAATATCTCTCCACTGGTCTAAGCTATGGACAATTTTGAACATTTACCTCTCTTGGTACTAAAACTATGTTATTGATTTGGTACCACTCCAGAGCTTTCTTACCGTAGTGACATGATACCAAATGGGTCCAAAAATATGTGGACATGTTGTGCTTTCTTAAGAAAAGAAGAAGTCTTTTTTGCAAATATTCCTTTATGCATATTTTGGTATTTATAGATCCAAATGTATCAAATGACTTTCCTGTTTTGCCGCAACTGCAAAAAGCTTGTCATACCATGAATTTTGTAAGAAATTTTTGCTGCTTTTGGGTCTTAAACTTATCTCCAACATTGCTTCGAGCATTGGCAATAAAAATTTTTGAGACACAAGCTGCGAAGATTCTGCCAGCACCTACGTTTCTTCATCAATTATACAGATTGAGTATTTTTGTATGAAATTTGGTTTTAAATTCCGAGTCCTTTTTTGGCTTGTAATTTTTTTTTGCAGAATTCCAGTTTGGAATTTTTTGAACTTCATATGTTATCAACTTTCCCATTAGTTTTAAATTTTCGCACCAAATAGTCGAAGCACTGAGAAAACTGAGCTGATTTTCTACCAGATGTGTTTGGAGTTCCTTTCAATATGCCTTCAATTTTCTGGTCTTCCCAATATCATGTGGCCCTTTTTTCTTACCGAACGGTTTTACGGACGACATTTAATTCTGTGGCCAATTTGGATTTTTTGAAATTTTTTAACAACTTGTAGGACGTAAATCTTTTTCGTCACTTATTTTGATGAAAATAAGGACAAATTAACATGGTTGTTATTAAAAATAATAACTGAAGTATTTTTCCATGATAACTAGATCAAAAACAATTTTGAAGAAAGTTATGAGGCAAAATGTGTGTTAAGATTTTTTCGATCTCACTCCTTATGTGTCAGTTAAAAAAATATTTTGTGAAAAAGGTATCAGAAACAGGTACGATTTTGAACTCTTAAACGTTCGAATTTCCAAAAAATACCAAACTTGTATTCGCCTATTTTCGATAAGGTACTAATTTGATTTTCATTTTATTTGTATATTTACTGGTTTAAAACATAGATATTTTGCCAAAAAAGTAACAAATTACAGTATTTAACCGTTTTCTACTTAAATGAGCTGAATTTCAAAAAAGTATCAGACACCTATTCGATGATTTTTTAAATGAATAACGACAATTGTTCAACTTTTTTGTATCTCTCTTAGTTTAGGAGATATAAGGTTACCGATTTTACCCATTTTTACCCCCCTAAATATTCGAAAAATCCCGTTTAAGTGGATCTATTCGGTAGGAGACCAATCTACAGTCCATATTTCATCTTTCTAGCTTTATATGGAATATATAAGGTAAATTTCGTCCCCTTGTATTGTCCTGTTCGAACCGCATCCTGCTTTCAACACACAGACAGACAGACATACGGACATAGCTAGATCGACTCAGAATCTAACCAGGACCCTGAAAATATATTCTTTATGGGATCTCAAACACCCTTAAAACTAGTAATGAAGGGAAATCCTTAAAATCGCATTATTCAATTAATCGGCATAATTTACTCGAATATATTTTTACTCGAGATTCTTGATTTTAATTTAATCGGCCAATTACACTGGTCGACAAAAAAATGTCTTTTCGTGCTCCATCAAAAAAAAAAAAAAAAAAAAAAAAAAAATATATATATAGACTAGATGAAATTCCTCATGCTAAACACGAATCTGTTTTCAGTTTTTTCCTATCAGGTCGAGATTTTTTTATGGGCTTGCCTAATATTGCGCCCTAAATAAGCCGATTACTCGAATATAATTCACTATAACTCGAGAACGGTATGCATATATATAAATAATACAACAAAATATGTGAAATAAAATTAGGTTTATGTCGTACTACTAACAATTTTTTTTTGGCCCACAACTGTGTTTCTATACAATTGTATGTGTATTGGGTATTTTTACTAGGGTGATCGACGCGGTTTTCCAACCGGTTTTAAAACCGGTTTTTTCAGTCAATGTGCTGTCGGTTTTTTCAAAATGTTAATTTTTCGAATGTCGAATAGACCGGTTTTTTAAACACAAAAAACCGGTTTTAAAAATAGCATTTTATTTCAGAAAACATGTACTAAATAGTGATATTTGAAAATTTAGGAATATTTTTTTAAATATTCATAAAGACTGATTTCTTATGTTTTTAAAATATAGTTTAAGTCTAAATTGGAATTTATTATGTAATATTAAATAAATAAATAATTATCCTGTATGACCCAATTTAATTTTTTTGATCCAATATTTTCTTTATTTTTTAAAGGTGTTGTGTTAAAAAAGTTTCACCCGCAGAATCGTTTCAATTGAGACAGGCTTCCGTATTAAGCCATGGTTTCTGTTTATGCTAACTAAAATTTTGATGATTTTTTCTACAATTGTGAAACATAATTATCTTCTAGTCATCTAGATATATAATTTGCTTAGCATTTTTTCTCTTTCCAGAGTTTTCTGAAGCTACCAAACGACGTAGAAAATTAAAATTTGGCTTAATTATAAAACTTTTTGTCCAACAAATCCTAATGGAGCCATATTTTGAAATTTTTATCAGGGAGCGGATATAAGAGGATTTATGTGTCTTTTTCTAAGAATTTTTTTTTTCTTTCCAGAGCTTTCTAAAGCTCCCAGAAGACATAGAAAATTCAAATTCAGCTTAATTATAACGGAGCCAGATTTTAAAATCTCTATCAGGGAGCGAAAATACGTGGATCTATATATATGAATTTAAATATATTTTTCCTAAGCAATGTTTCCTTTCCAGAGCTTTCTGAAGCTCCCAGATGACGTAGAAACTAAAAATCGGCATACTTATAAAACTATTCGTTCAACAAATTCTAACAGTACCAGATGTTTCTATCAGGGACCAAAAAGTCTGTTTTGGTATTAAAAACTTTTGAGTTGCTATATTTATTGTTTGCTCTCCAAATCCTATAAAAAACTGATTCTGTATTTCGGCCAGGGAGCGCATTTACGACGATTTTTTTATTTTGAAAGGTTTACGAATTTAAAACTTTAATCAATATTATTCCAATAAATTTGAATGGCTTCAACTAATTGACTTCGATTAGGGAGAGGAAGGTGTCTAAATGTTGTTCATATTTTTTTCTTTTCGGATTTGTTTGTGCATATTTTCATTATTATATTATTTTTCCTGACATTGTCAGGCTTTTACGCTTGTATTTAATAAATTTTAACTTAATTATAAGAATTGATTTTTTTTAAAGAAATGTAGTCTTTTGATATAAATATTAACTTCTGCAAAAAACCGGTTAACCGGTTTTTTCTGAATTTCAAAAAATGTAACCGGTTTTTTTAAAATACCAACTATTCGAACTATTCGAAAACCGGTTTCTCAAAAAAGTCGAATAATCGATCACCCTAATTTTTACATAACTGTGAATAAAATTAAGATCAGTTTTAAAGATACATACCTTATTTTATTCGCTACATTACCAGCTTTAAGATAAAGATGATAAACTGAAACATTTTTAATGTTTTCATTTATTAAACAAATTTTTGTAACAAAAAAATCTAAAATTTTGCATGAAAGTTTTTTTTTTCTTTTAACACTTATTTCAAAATAACTTTGAAACTATTGAGTAGGGTGATCGACACGGTTTTCCAACCGGTTTTTAAACCGGTTTTTTCAGTCAATGTGCCTTCGGTTTTTTGAAAATGTTCATTTTTCGAACCGGTTTTTTTAAACACAAAAAACCGGTTTTAAAAATAGCTTTTTATTTCACAAGACATGCAATAAATACTGATATTTGATATAAATTTATGAATATTTTTTTAAATATTCATAAAGTATTATTTCTAATGTTTTAAAAATATAGTTAAATTTAAATGTTTTAGTCTTTTTTTCATTCAATGTTTTCTTAATTTTTCAAAGATTTTGTTTAAAAAAGTTTCAACGGCAGAATCGTTCCAATAAAATTGATTCTGACTATTTACATATTAAAGTTTATGCAAAGTAAAAGTTAATAAAATTTTTTATGATTATTTTCTTATATTTTTTATACCCTACACCACCATAGGTAGCGAGGGTATTATGCGTTTGTGCTGATGTTTGTAACACCCAAAAATATTCGTCCAAGACCCACCTTAATACAGGTCTCAATTTTGAACATAAATTAATTCAATTTGGCACACAGGTTTCTTATAGTCCAAGGACGAAGCGTGTTGAATTGGTTATGATCGGTTCATTATTTCACCTAACCCCTGTAAAAATAACCTCCCGGAAAAGGTGTTTAACGATCATAAATCCCTTAAATGTAGCAAGAATTTTCGCACATGTAAGTACCATAGTATTGGTCTACAATTCTAAAAAGACCCCACCCCGAATGGTTTAGGTTATTTTGGGTTAATAGTTATTTCCAAAATTTAATAAATATTAACTTGAACATTACCAGATTTATTGATTTTTCTTTAAGAAATGTAGTCTTTTGATAGAAATATTAACTTCTGAAAAAAAAAACCGGTTAACCGGTTTTTTCTGAATTTTAAAAAGTGCAACCGGTTTTTTCAAAATACCAACTATTCGAACTATTCGAAAACCGGTTTCTCCAAAAAGTCGAATAATCGATCACCCTACTATTGAGACATAAAAAAATTAAGTTTGGGAGATTTGAAGATATTTTTAGTACACACCTTTTGGTGTATCACTTATGTCAATTGTACACACCGTTCTTAAGTTATAAGAAAATATTCTAGAGTAGGTAATAAAAAAAAAAAAAATCCAGACCTGATGGAAAAAAACTGAAACTACTTTCGTGTTTAGCACATCAAAATACATCAAGTCCAACTATTCGTATATGGTGTTGCATTATTTTGTCAACCAGTGTTATTTGAATTAAATTTATCGGTTTATCAAGTGAATTCCCTAGTCCAACTATTCGTCTGTATGTTAGAATTTTTTGGACGACCAATGTTTATGTTGATGGTTCCGTATGGCTGGTCTTCTAACATCAACGAGATATACCTCAATATACCTCGGAGAATGCTGAAATAAATGAAAAAATCTTTGAAATTTTCGAAACGAATTTTTATTTTTTTTTTTTAGGTTTAGTGTGAATAATCTAAACCCAGCAAAAATTTTTTAGGTACTGGTAAGCAGTACAAAATTATTCATGCCTGCCGATAGCACATCATTGATGAGCATTTGAGTAAGCTATAAATGGAAACGAGAAATTTACATTAGGCATTTTTTTTACCAAATTACAACCTACATCCTCTTTCGCTTACGTGGCTGCAGGATTGTAAGTAGGGTTTGGGGTCCGAGAATTCCCGGGCGGGAAATCCCGGGAATTCCCGGAAATTTTTCGTCGGGAATTCCCGGGAATTTTTTTTAATTTTCCCGGGAAAAACGGGAAATTTAATATTCATGTAATTTTACAATCCTATTGGAAAAAATTTTACTGTTTGTATCGCCTAAGTGAAAATTGTACATTTACTAAAGGAATTTTTAGATGCTAATATGAAATATAAATAAATATTTTTTTTTTATTTTAGATTATTGAAAAACATTTCATCGGTGCGCTGATGAAAAGTCCTATTTGACTACTTTTCATTAGGAAAAAAAAGTTTTATTTTGTCCAATCACATTCCGAAAACACAAGTTTTTAACTTTATATTTCTACAATTTTTTAAACATTTAATGATGATGTACCATTTTTAAATTTCATTTAAATACTAATTTTTCACTCCATAACAGCATTCACAAAGTGAATAAGTGAAAAGGGTAGAAATTTTTCAAAAATACATCCTAAAATTGCATTTGCGTTATGAATGCATTTTTAAATTGCAATATTATTTCTTAACTACTATATTAAAAGAGGACATATTCATCTTCTACATGCAGTTTAAATCATTAAAATCCGTTAACAACTTTTAGAGTTATTGATGTTTAAAGTTACACACTTTTCCGATTATTTTGACTTTTCGAAAAATTAAAATCGTGAATAAATACGCGAATTTTTTGAAATTCAAAAAAATAAAAATGGGAATATTTAAATGGCTCCATAGGAAATATGCGTGCCAAATATGAACAATATCGGATGATCCTCCGTCAAAAAATTGGCATTTTTTATAAATCTTTCATGGAATGGACGATATATATTTTTTATTAGTTTTCAATAAGTTTGTGCCCGTACTTTTTGGGTAAAGTGAGAAAAGGCTGATATTTCTCTAAAAAATGTACAAAAATACGGGAACACGAAAAGAATTTATTTAGAAGGTAAACATCAAACTATTTCGAAATTCATATGTGAATGTTATTTTATTTTTTAGTATATATCAACGTTCTTAATTTTTTTAATTGAAACTTTCTTTTTAGTACCAAAAACTAAATATTTATTATTTATTTTCATTCAAAGTTTTTTATTTGTATATTTTTATTTTTTGTTTATTTGACTATTTACTAAGTCTATCCAAAGATATAGTCTGTGCTGCTTCGTGCAAGAAGTAAAACATTATTCTCTTAAAATTTCTATCATTTCCCACTTTCGGAGTACGGGAACACTTTTCGCTAAAATAGGGATCCCGCGTGGTCCAATTTAGGTACGGGAACAAAGCTAATATTTTACAAAATGAACCAAAAAATATTTTCTAAATCTAATTCGTAATAGATTTGAATAGAAGAAAATTTGAATGATTCAAATTATTAATTCAAGCAATTAATTCTTGTGAAGTTAAAGAATTTAAATCTATGAATTAAATATGAAAGCTTTAAAGAAATTACTGGGAAAATAAATTTAATTCGATTTTCAAAAGTGAATTAAACAATTAAACCTTTGGAGCACTTATTTTTATTTTGTGAAATATTTAAGATTGTTTAAATTTTTAATTGGTTTTACACTATAATACTTTGTATTAATATCAAAAATATTTTCAAATGTATGTTGAAGTCTTTAAATTTTTTAAATGTAATTGCATCTCTTAAAGCAAATTTCGGCACATTTTTTTATTTGTAGTCAACTCTGTTCAATTTTTCGTTTTTAATGGTATTAATACAAAGTATTGTAGTGTAAAACCACCTTAACTAATCATAAATTTGATTTATAATGTTGTTTTATAGTACTGAATAGAAAAAAAATACATTCTTTATAAAAAATCATTGCTTTTTTCTTAAAATTTAAATTTCCCGGGATTCCCGGGAATTCCCGGGAAATCGAATTTTTTATTCCCGTTTCCCGGGAAACAAAATATCACGGGAAACCCCAAACCCTAATTGTAAGCGATTGACTTTCTTCTCCCAATTTTTATTTACGATTTGAAACAAAAAGTTCTGCTAAGTTGGATGATGCAATATTTTCATCTGCGTTGATTAGTTGTGATCGAGTGTTCAAAGTATTAAGAAGAAAGTTTGTTCGTGAAAGTCAGAAAAAAAATAATATACTTAAAAAACCTATTAAAATTGTAAATAAAATTATTATATATTTTTTATAACTATTTATAATAACAAAATAAAATTATTGATTAATTTAATAAAGCTTCAAATATATTGTTTTTCGTTTTCATTATAATATACAAGATATGACATGTTTTGTAACGTATTTTGTGTTTTATTATTTTTAATTTTCAGTTTGACTGTTTTGAAGAAATTTTATTTTAATTTTTCTTTTTTTCTATTAAGTAATATAAAATTTTTATTTATTTAACTTTTTTTTTTGTAGATTAAACAATTAAGAATTACTCCAATAAAAAAGGTCATTTGATTCAAATAAATTAAGTTGATCAACTGATTTAAAAAATTTCTGATTTTTTTTAATAAAAAATGATCTTATAAAATAAATCAAATAAATTAAAAATAAATAATAATATCTATAAATGCATTATTTAAATTCAAGGCATGATTCAACAGCTTCTGGAATTTCTAAAAGCATGATAACATCACACCTAAGATGCCTGAATAATGTGCATAATAAAGGCATTTATGAACCTAATACGTAGAGCAGCAAAGAGACCTACCAAGTGGGACATCACGAACAAAAATCATGCCTTCTTGAAGCAGGTTGGTACGGGAGAGTTTTTTATTTCTCCCTTACAAACGTGTTTCTGGGTATGCAGCAATTTTTGCTAGGAAAATTTTGAATTCCTTAGTAATTTTGTTAGGTCTACCAAAATGCATAAAACAATTTTCCTGTTTTTAAAGAAATTCTAAAATTTTTGAAATTCTTAATATAATTTGTAATTTGTTCTTGAATAACGAAACCTCAATAATCATACAATTTAATGGAAACGATTCCAAGTGATCTACAGGTCGTTATTTTAGTTTTAAATGGGATACAAAGCGTTTAAATTAAAATCTTATTTGCTTTTAATTATGTTCTCAATTAAAATTGCGTTAAATAAATATAAAATAATTATAAATAAATAATTTTGAATGTTTACTTTGTACCTTTCACTGTGAGCCACTTTAAACATAAATTTTTCTGAACATATCATAGCGTATGAGTGCTATTAATTGTTTATAATAAGTATACTTAGGGCTTAAGGAGTGCGATCGAAAAAATCTTAACACACGTTTTGCCTCATAACTTTTTTCGGAATCAATATTATTTTTTTTTTTGTGATCTACTTATCATGGAAAAATACGTCAGTTATTATTTTTAATAATAACTATGTTGATTTGTCGTGATTTTCATAAAAATGAGTGACGAAAAAGATGTACCTGCTACAAATTGCTAAAAAATTTCAAAAAAATCCAAATAGGTCCTACAAATAAATGGCCACAGAATTAAATTTCTGCTGTCAAACTGTTTCTAATATTATTAAACAATATCAGGAGTATTTGACCATTAATAGGAAACCCGGTTCGGAAAGAAAAAAAGGTCCACATGATATTGCGAAGGCCAGAAAATTGAAAGAATATTGAAAAGAACTCCAAACACATCTGGTAGAAAAGAAGCCCAGTTAGCTCAGTGCTTTGACTATTTGACGCAAAAAATTAGAGCTAATGCAACTTTTTGGATACATACAATATCCAAAAAGTTCCAAACAAGAATGCTGCCAAAAATTTAAAAGCCAAGAATAGGACACGGAAATTAAAACCAAATTTCATGCAAAAATACTCAAGTTGAATAATTGACGAAGAAACGTATGTGCTGGCAGAATTTTCGCAGTTTCTGTGTTAAAACTTTTATATTGTTAATGCTCGAGGCAATGTTAAAGATAAGTTTAGGACCCAAAAGCAGAAAAAAGTTTCTTACGAAATTCCTGGTATAGCAAGCTTTTTACAGTTGCGGTAAAACAGGAAAGATACTTGATACATTTGGATCTATAAATACCAAAATATACATCAAGGAAGACTTCTTCCTTTCATAAGAGAGCACAACGTGTCCACATATTTTTGGCCCAATTTGGTATCGTGTCACTACAGCAAGAAAGCTCTGGAGTGGTACCAAATCAATAACATAGTTTTTGTACCAAGAGAGGTAAATTTTCCAAATTGTTCATAGCTTAGACCAGTGGAGAGATATTGAGCTCTTGCGAAAAGTGAATTGAAGAGCACGAAAGAGGTGTCCCAAAATACCAAAGATTTTAAAAGAATATGTGACACTGTTCCAAAAAGCAACTATCAAATCTCTAACGGAAGGGTTACTTCAAATTCACCAAACATAATTTTTTTATGTGCTCAATAGATTTGGATTTATTTTGAAATAAGTGTCCGAAAAAAATCATTTTCATAAAAAATTTTAGATATTTTTGTTACTAAAATTTCGTTTAATAAATGAAAACATCCAAAATGTTACAGTTTATCATCTTTGTCTTAAAGCTGGTAATGCTGCGAAAAAATAAGGCATGTATCTTCAAAATTGATGCAGAAATCTAAATTTTATTCACACTTATGTAAAAATACGCATGTTACATACAATTGAGTAGAAATACAGTGGTGGAAAAAAAAAAATTTTTTTTCATTTTTTTCTTGAAACAAAAATAGGCGAACTAGGTGGATACTGACGAGTTAAACATGAATCTGCATTCACTTTTTTTCTATCGGGTACTGATTTTTTTTATGTGCATGACTAATATCATCACCTTATTCAGCGGTCACACTATAAAATTCGAAAATGGTTTGTCAAACTTAGGCTATAACTCAAGAACCCTTTACACGATTTTAATAAGTGATACATCAAAAGATGCATACGAATATCTTCAAGGTACGTTCACAATATTTTTTATTCTCTGAAGAATTTCAGAGTTATGGATCAAAATTTTCACCACTTTTCAAAAAAATAAATTTTAAAATTTTCGGTACTTATTACCGGATAACTAGGGAAATATTAACGGGACAAAAAATTATATAAACTCAGCTCAAAGACAATTTAGGTCGCTATATACTAAAGTTCAACTTATCTTAATTGGACAAACAGTTCTCGAGTTATACAAGTGTGACTGCCTAAAGGCGTACTCATAGTAGTCATGCTCATAAAAAAAAATCAATGCGTGATAGAAAAAAAGTAAAAGCTGATTCTTATTTAGCTCGTTGAATTCCATATAATCCACCTATAAAAAAAATTTTAGCTATAGGTATGCATGGGTATCCAAACTTAACTGTGAATCCAATCAAGATTTGTGTATAAATTTTTACAATATGTGGCTTTATTTACTCGCAGTTTTGACAGCTTTGAAATAAAGGTGATAAACTTTAATATTTTTGATGTTTCACTTTTAAAAAGAAGTTTTAGTAAAAAAAGAAATATTGAATTTTGCATGAAAAATTTTTTTTCTGACACTTTTTTCGACATATCTCCTAAACTATTGAGCGGATAAAAATTTGATAGTTAAGCGACTTAATGCCACATATTTTGGTGTATTATTTATATAAATCGTGCTTACCGTTCGGGAGTTATAGTGAAATATACTCGAGTAATCGGCTTGTTTAGGGCGCAATATTAGACACGCCCATAAAAAAAATCCCGACCTGATGGAAAAGAACTGAAAGCAGAATCGAGTTTAGCATGCGGAATTCCATCTAGTCTACATATATTTTTTTTTTTTTTTTTTTGAAGGAGCTCAAAAAAATTTTTTTATCGACCAGTGTTATCAATTAAATAAAAAAAGAATGAAAACTCTAAGATTAACCGTTTTCAAGTTATTGATTATTAAAATTTTTTCGAACGCACTCCTTATTTCTCTTATTAAGAGAGATTTCTGCTTAGTTATGAAAATCATTAGAAAAACTTCAGTCAGACTAAACTAATAAAAAAAAAAAAAAATAAAAAATTATGTAAAAAAATATATAATGCCCATTAATTTTGGCAGGTATTAAAAGTTTAAAGAAGAGTTGAAAATTAAGATTAATTGACTTTATCTGCCAAAATATTGTACTAAGGTTACTTTCATAAAATATTTTATTCAGTCTTGAAAATAATCTTATTCATAAATTTTAAATAAGTACAAATTTTATCAAAAATACCTAATCGCTCAGCAATATTTCATAACATTTGATTTTATTAATATGACGAGACTCAATAAATAAATTTAAACTTTCTTTCCTATATAAAATATTTTATCAAAAAAATTATATTATCTAGAAACCAGCTGGCGTCCAACATTTTATTAAAACTTTATTTGAAAATTATAGGTAGAAATAATTTTAAAAATAAATTTCTTTATAATGCAAGTTAATGAATTGTTTATTATTAACAAAAAATTAATTAAAATATTATTGCAAAAAAAAGTACATTACAGTGGGTTTTTCATTTGTACATAAGCCACCGGTCGCGTGAGTGTGAATCACTGGCGCTTAATTTTTTAAAGCTGACAAATAAATACATATTCTGTGCAAACATTAATAGTAGATAATAGATAATAAAAACAAAAAAATCGAAAAGAAAATTTCTTATTAAACATTTACTAATAGACTATACGTGAGTCTAATATTATTTCATAGATATAAATTCATTAACTGTTAACGATTTTGGCAAGAGATTGTGACTAAAATAAAATGTCGTGGCAAAAAAACCCCAGTTTTAATGAGTTTATTTTTTAATCACAATAATAAATGACAACAACAATAACAACAAAACAGTCACATTTTATATCTAAACAAAAACAAAGGTGTGATTGTAAGAGCGTGAGCAATTGAACATCATTAGCAGGCTTAACTATCGTCATTATCTTATAAAATAGTAGAAAAATGTTGTAGATAATATTAAAACAAAAATTCTACTGACGTCAATTTTCTTATTTGATTTTTTTTATTTTTTATTATAGGTACTATGTCTCGCTCTATGACATTTTTCAATTGAAAGGCATGCATTTTTTTCCTAAGTCTTTCTAAGAAATTTTAAAAATATGTACTTGTAAATTAAAAATAAACAAATCTGTACAGAGATTATAAAGAACTGAATTAATATTTGAATGTTGAGTATGGGAATAATTAGGAAGAAGTAATCTTTTCCATATTTGTTTAATACTTAATACTACAAATTTAAAACCAATAATTCTAAATTATGACCCAAAATAACTTCCCAATTTTTCATAAGTTTATTTAAAATGAGTTCAGTCTTTTAAATTGCTGTTGTAACAAACCCGCTTCTTTATTGTGGCGCTATATTGATTCAAAAATATGAAATAACCACAAAAAAAAAATCACAAACGAGTAAATTTTTTGTAAATTCTTTGTAATATTTTACTGCAAATCAACAACAACAATACCAACTGCATAATCAACAGCAGCAACAACAACAACGAACCACAAGTAACATTTTACCGTGAAATATTACATTGAAGTGTTAAATGTTTTGCCGATATTCTTAATTTATGACTCTTATTGATATTGTTATTGTCATTGTTGTTGTTGTTGTTATTGCTCTTTTCTTTTACAATACGAACTTCGTCGTACATTGTACTCAAATTATTGTAAATAAGAACATTGAATGGTATTACGAGTACAAGTGGAGTAAGTACATATTGTGTGTAAGTGCATTCTTGTTTTTATTGTTCTCCATAGGGCCATTGTCTGAGTTGTTGTTGTTATTGGTCTAGTATTTATTTAGTAGTACCTTGATAATTGTATTTCCTATTTAGAAGCGGCAAATGAAAATAAAAATAAAAGCTGCATATCATACTGCCGACGACATTGTTGTTGCAATTTATATTGTTTATATTGTGTTTTTAATATTTGTTAAAAAATATTTGTTTATATTATGTTAGATAGATACTCTATTGCTAGCAGTGTTAACAATGTATGCACTACGCACAGTGGTTCAACAGTAATTCTATAACTTGTTGGAGATATCTAAATGGCTAGAGGTGTTTTTCAGTTGATTTGGATTAATACAGAATCCTAGCGGGTCAGGAGGGTAGTGAGTGGTCCTCTAAAGTTGGCTATCTCCCCAAAAATTTATTTATCAAATAATTCATTTATCATTATGTATAGATAATCCTTGTACATCTCTACATCCATACATGTGTACGTTATCTTATTTAGTTTAAGAGATATTCCGGTCGAAATAAATTAAGCCTCGATTCTTCTAGCTTTTTTTTAACTTGGCGGGTTAATATTGCCCGTAAAATTCTGTTAAAATATTCACTCGATTTGCTACAAAATTCTGAATAATTTTGTTGCAGGATTCATTTAAATATATTAATACGATAAAATGTTAATCTGAAGTTGTAACTTAAAATTCATATTTTTTTACTTTTTTATACAAACCATCAAAAAGATGGGGGTATATTGATTTTGTCATTCCGTGTGTAACATGTCAAAGGAATCATTTAAGACCCCATAAAATATATATTTTCTGGGTCCTGGTTCGATTCTGAGTCGATCTAGCCATGTCCGTCCGTCTGTCTGTTGAAAGAAAAATAGGGCTCGAACGGGACAACGTAGGGGAACAAAATTTGGCTCAAATATTTATCTTATATAAGGTTTGTTTGGTATTGAAAATGGCTAAACAAAAGAGTTAAACAAAAGCATGTACGACAACGAAATTTTGTACGGATATTTCGGGGTTCGATATAGACTTGTAAACCAAAAATGGGCGCACTTTACAGCCCACCTCCCATATAAGGTGAAAATCAACGAAATTTTGTACAAATAGTTTAAGGACCAATGTAAATTCGGAAACAAAAAGTGGGCGTAGTTCGCCCACTTTACCGCCCATCTCCCGTGTAACAAAAGATTTGAAAAAGTTGATGGTGGGTATATAGATTCGGCCTAGCCGACATTCCTGCTTGTTCACTTATAAAATTAGTATTTTTATACCCTACACAACCATAAGTGGGGCGGGTATTATGCGTTTGTGTTGATGTTTGTAACACCCAAAAATATTGGTCTAAGTCCCATTTTAATTTATACCAATCGGCTTAGAATCACTTTTTGAGTTGATTTAACCATGTCCGTCTGTCCGTCCATGTAAACCTTTTAATCAAACTACAGGTCGCAATTTTGAACATAAATTGATCTCACACATGTTTCCTATAGTCCAAGGATGAAGCCTATTGAAATTGGTTATGATCGGTCCATTATTTCACCTATACAACTGTCCTCCCGGAAAAGAGGTTAACGATCATAAATCTCTTAAATATAGAAATATTTTAACGAAATTTGGCACATATAAGTTCCATATCAGTGTGCCGAATGAAGATCGATCCATTATTGACTATAGCTCCCATATAAACCCCTTTTTAGAAAATCACTTTAACGGGCATAAATCCCATTAAAATTAAATTGAATTTAAAATTCGACGCAAATAAGTTTTATATAAATATAAATGATAGTGCCATATTTTACGAAGACCGGTTCATAATTTTACCATAGCTCCCATATAAAAAGCCCTTTTTCGGGAATCACCCAAAAGTGAATAAATTCATTTAAATGTTAGTATCGACATAATATTCTGTATTCGTATGTTATAGTTTACACTTAATATGAGTATCGGTCTACAATTGACCCCAAGTCTAATAAAAGACCTCTGCCGGAATTTTGATGTACACAATGATGTAGGGTATCATATGGTCAGGCTTGACCGACTATATCTTCCTCTTTCGTTTTTTTTTTTTTGTTCTTTACTAAATCATCTTATTAATTTTTTTAAAAGAAATCTTAATGCAAATGCGTGTAAAGCAAATCCGAAGTATCTCCCCACAAGCCCTATTCAAAGTTTATCAATTTTGAAAAAATTTTGTTTTTGTTAATTCCCAAATCGAAAAGCTGAAATCAATATATAGTTATTCTAATTAAATACCTGCATATGTAAGGTAAACACCCGAAAAGTATTTTTGACGGACGCTTATTAGATTGGTAGAGTGACAATTTCAATGAAAAGAAACACATTTTTGAAAGATGTTTTTCTCAGATTAAAGTATTGGTCATTTTGGTACAAAAAATGGTGGTTTTTCTAAGTTCTTAATTAAAGGTTTAAGTTTATCTATATTATGTACAAATTTCAGTAGGATATCTTTGTTCGTTTAGATTTTATTTTAATTTAAATATTAACGGTATTATTTCTGAAATGATCTTAAACGGCAATATTACCTCAACCATGGTGTAAATTCGAAATTAAATAAACAATACATTTATTTTATTTTATTTTATTTTATTTTAATACTTTAATTGACAAAATTAATAAAAGAACAAATATAAAATTAAAAAATTTAGAAGAAAGTAGTGTACTGTAGCGATTGAGGTAATGAAGAAAAATGTACAATATTTGTCATTATTTCACTACATTTCTAAACTATATAAATGTATAGATTTACATATACAGTGGTGGCCACGAATTTAAGACACGACATGTAACGAACTAAGTTGTGATAATTATTACAACCCTGCAATATAAAATTAGATTTTGTTAATTTTTCAGTGTACCCTGTAATGTTAAGATCAATTACCGTTATTTGGTTTTGTTTGTGTATACATTTTGTTGCTGTTTTTATTATATTTTCGTAAAAACGTGCTTTTGAAGCTGGTCACGAATTTAAAACATATAAGAAATATTTGGTTTTTAAGTGATTTTTTGGTGTTTTTTGAAGCTAAAAGGTAAGTAATGAATGTTTTATTCCATTTAATGTTAGAATACATCAAAATATTTAGTTAGAAATGGCCAGAGGTACTTGGAGTTCGGATGCCGAGCGAAAATTGATCCAACAAATGAATACTGATGGAAAAACAGTAATGGAAATTTCCAAGCTACTAAAATGTTCCAGATCCAAGATTTACAATGCACTGGAACACATCAAGCAACATGGCACTACCAAAAATGTCAAACAGCACCCTAGAGCCCGAAAAACTACACCCAGGGAGGATAGCTTAATTTATAAATCAGCTGCTAAAGATCCTTTCAAGAGCTCAAGTAAAATTAAAAATGAGATTTCATCGGATTTTGATATTAATATATCGTCCAGGACAATAAGAAGACGTCTGAATGAGAAGAACTTACGTGGGTGTATTGCACAACGTAAACCACTTGTGTCAAAAAAAAATATTAAATCCCGACTAGCGTTTTCAAGAGAAAATCTCAATAAGCCGATGACATTTTGGAAAAATATACTTTGGAGCGACGAGTCGAAGTTTTGTCGCTTTGGTTCTGATGGAAAACAGTACGTATGGCGTCCTCCAAACCTGGAGCATCACCCAAAGTACACCCTTAAAACGGTTAAGCATGGTGGTGGAAATGTCATGGTGTGGGCAGCATTTTCCTGGCATGGTGTAGGTCCCATTCAGAAGATTATCAATAAAATGGACCAGCATATTTACAAAAACATACTGACAAGCATCATGATACCATTCGCTGAAGACAACATGCCTCTAATGTGGAAATTTATGCATGATAATGACCCTAAGCACACTTCACGCCTAGTGAAGAGTTGCTTAGAGGAAAATAATATCACAGTTCTGAAATGGCCAGCTCAATCCCCGGATCTCAATCCAATTGAGAACTTGTGGAATGATGTTGAGGAGCATGTACGAGCAGTAAAGCCAAAAAATTTGACTGATTTATGGGAAGAAATTCAAAAGGCTTGGTATGCCATTCCAAAGGAGCGCTGTATGGCCTTAGTTGAAAGTTTACCCAGGAGATGCGCTGCTGTGATTCAAAATAAAGGATTTCCCACCAAATACTAATATTGTTTTATGAAGCTGAGCTTTACTTTTGTGAATTAACTTTTATTTTGCCTATGTCCTAAATTCATGACCTGGCTTAAACTTGTATTAATCTGTATAATATGTAAATAAAAATTGGAAACTAAATATAGGTAACAAACTATTGTTGATTTTTTTTCATAACATTACTAGGATCTTTAAAAAATAACATGGATCTAAAATTTGTTCGATAAGATGTAAAAATTATCAGAAATATATAAGTGAAATGTCGTGTCTTAAATTCGTGGCCACCACTGTACATACAGTGCAGTGCAAAACATAAGCTATAAACTTAAAGTTATAGTAAATGTTGAATTATTTTTTAAAGCATTAAATTTAGAACAAAACTAGTTTCATAAATTGTTACTAACAAACATTTGTGGTCTAATACTCAGTTCTTTAAATGTTTGTGTTTTTGTTAACCCTTAAATATGTATATAATTTCGTAAAATTATTTTTTTTGTAAACCAAATATTCTAAAAAATTAAACTATTCTTAGGTTTAGCCTAATTTTGTTGCTTTTGTTCTGCACAGCACTATGTGTACGTTTTCGATTTAAATACCAAAAATTGATGCTCACAATAATAAAGTTGATTAAATTGTATATTTTTTTATATAATAAATTGAATCCTATTGCCGTTTCTATATCGCTTTTACGTAAATAATATTCTGACATAGAATACAAAATAGGAGAAGAAGTCATTCAAACCAAGAGAACAAATAGAAAGTCGTTGCATGAAATAGCAAAGGGGGATTTAAGAAGATTTATAGAAGATTTCTAGTATCTCAGAAAAGGTAGTAAAAGAAAAAAATCTTCATTCTGCTAAAAATTTTAATGAAGTAAGGCTGCAAACATTTTGTCTTCGTTTTGTGCAAGACAAATTGCAAGGAAGAATTTCCAGAAAAAAAAAATAAAAAAAACAGTTAGAATTTGTTAGAGAACATGTATTTTAGTCTGAATGTGAAGGCGAAGAAAATGGAGAAACATATTATTTAGCTACAAAATGATAATTTGTCTTTTATACAGTGGCTCTCACCTTAAATTATGCAGTATACAATTTTATTTTTAAAGCTCCATAACAAAGTAACAGACTGGAATTTAAAATTAGAAAGAGGAAGATTTCCAGTTTAACATAGAACCATTATTTATTATTAAAATTTATCTTTAAGTAACTTAAAAAATATGAAAACAAAAAAAAAAAAAAAAAAAAAAATCAAATATTTTTATCTCACAGCTTATTTTATGCAGCCATTTATGACATCAAAATTTTCAAAATTACGACCGATAATTACGAATTATGTCAGCTAAGCAATGCAATTTAGATGAATGAAATCGAGTTAACACTTTTTGTGATTTTTTAAATTAAAGTAAAATTTGTGTAAAAAGTGTTTTCTTGAGAAACTATAAATACTTTATCTGTTATTAAAGATATCTTAACGAAATTTTCAGTGGATATAAGCTTTATTGTATAAAATGAGAAAGTGAAAAAAACTTTAAGATTTTTGTAAAAGGAATCCCACAATTCCCAAAAAAAAAATCCAAAAATGGGTTTTTTTCACATTTTCAGCTATAAAATCCACATTTTTCCGAAGTCCCGTAGATTTTGATTGAAAACTTTTAACAAGATATTACAGATTCTTAAACTGCATTCCGTTTGCCAATTCGTGCTTTGGGATTTGAGAAAATATAGACTAAAGTCGAAACTTTCATATAAAATCGGTCGAATTCGGGAGGGTGTGTACCTTGACCATTTGAGTTATTGGGCTTGTTTTTTATTTTAAAATTATGTGAAGATACCTTTCAAAAAACACAAAAAGTCGTAATTTTTGCAATTTTCAAATTCAAAATCGTTTATTTTTGGACTCGGTAAAGATATCGACTTCTTTTTATTTTTTTTTATTCAATATAAAATTTTGTACTCTAACTAGCTAAAGAAAAAGCAAATGAAATCGGTTGGAAACACTAGTATATATTTGAAAAAAACTGTACCAAGAACATGCAAAATAGAGGTACTTAAAAATTAAAATGCAAATATGTAACTTAAAAACTATAAGAGATAAATAGAACATGCAAGCATGTGTTTTTAGGTCTTATCAGTGCCTACATTAATGTATAAAAATATTTGAAATTGGAAGAGAAACAAAAATTTGGCAAGCGATTAAAAAATGTGTATGTCAGAGGTACCCAACTTTGAGCCCTTTTAGCTCCGCTCCGGTTCGGTCCCCCTTCCAAACTTAACATTGTACACTCCTCTGCTACGCATATACCAAATTTTATGCAAATCCTACCAGCTCATCGGAAGTTACAGATATATTTCCAAAAAATTTCGATTCTGCCCCACTGTGAAGCGGTGTGCGTGGACTAATTTTACATTGTAATTGATGCATTAACTAACAAAATCAAATCAAAAATAGTACGCAGGGCATTTCTAAAAGTAGATAGAAAAAATACAGTCCACTGGACAACGCTACATTTAACTTACTTCCCAAAGAGAAGTGGCTGCATAAAATAAGCTGTGAGCTAAAAAATTTAGTATATTTTAATTTTTTTTCTTTTAAGTTATTTAAATGCAAATTTTTGCAATAAATGAAATAGTTTTGTAAAACTAGAGTTTTTTCTCTTTCAAATGATTCCATATTTTTTTTAAAGTTCCTATCTGCTCCATAGCTATGGAACATTAAACATGAAAAAATTTTTCTACATAAAATAAGCTGTGAGCCACTGTATATAAAACATTTTTAGCTTTTCTAAAATTTTACATAGGTTTTCTTTCGAGGTGTCTTAGCTAATCAGCGATCCTAATCGTGATTCATAAAAAGCCCCACTTTGAATTTTTGCATTGTATGTGAAGATACTGAAAAATTGCATTCCTTCTCTTGGTTTTGCTGATTTTCTACTTATGTTTAATTTTCCACATAATACATATCTGTATTAGTTCTAAATTTATCAAAAGGATTTATATGTATTTTAAATATAGATTTCATACCAAAAATAAATTGTTACTAATAATTCTATCATTTTAATTTCAGAAATAAAAATTCATTGATATTTTTTTCTTTGTCTCATACTATTACATTTTTATTTTTCTATTAAAATTCTATTAAAACAAATATTAGAAAATCCTACATAAATTTACTAAACTTGACATTCAACTGGGAACTCAAATCAAAAACATTCATATAAACTATACAGAAAAAAATATGGTCTATTAAACGATTTACCAAAGATAAAAACTATTGGAATTACTTTTATAATTGCATCAATAATTCGTAACTAAAATTGAATTTAAAATTTGACTATGTAATATTTAAATATAATATTTTAGAGTACTTCGATTTTGAGTAAATTATTTAATTATAAAAATATTTGAAATTATTTTAAAATTCTGATTAATAATTTAATTGAAATTTTTTCTTAAATATTTTTTTCTGTGTACAGAAACATAATAAAAATTTTAATATTCTGCGTTTTTGTACAAATATAAACTTTTTATGGCTCATAACTGTCAGACACACACACACACATGCATGCATAATGTCAATTTCGTTAGAAATCGTATTCCCATTTAAAAATTGCATACAATTCTGAAATTCAATGTTAATTTTTTTTTTATTTGAATATAAAATCTAATAGAATTTCAAGTGAAATTTATACGATTGCATTAAAAAAAAATGTAATAATAATTTCAAATTAAAATTGTATAAATTCAAATTTGTAATTTACAGAAGGCGTAAAGTATTGAAATATATATGAAAGAAACAAATTAAATTGACGTTTATGAGGCAAGATCATATATTTTTATTAAAATTAGTAACAATCTGCCAATTGTTGTAACAGTTATGTTGTTTTTTTATTTCTCTTTTCTGGAAAACTACTTCCGCTTGGCACCAGGTATATGTATGTGTGGAAAAGTTGATAAGGTTTGTAGAATTAAGATCCAATATTAATTATTTAAAAATACGATTCCTTTAATTTGTAAAGCTTTTTTTTTTCTTTTCAGACTTTGATCATAAATATTTAAATAATTGCATACTTTCTCAAAAAATGACAGCTGATTCATTGATAGATAAGAAATGGCGCGATTTTTAATAAAGATTCTAAAAAATAAAATTCATTTAAATTTATTATATTCTATATATATAATATTATATACTTATAACAGGCACCTATGTATATCAAACTAAAATAATTTAAAATTAAGCCTCAAGTCTTATAAATGTAGACATTTATGCAATAATCATAAAACTTCCCAACAGTTTTTAAATATATTTTAAGATTAAACTTAAGTAACCTTGAATTTTGTACTTTGGAAAAATAGAAAAAAAAAACTATTCAGAATTGTTAATACACTACTCGTACAACTCATTATCAGAAAACATACAAACATATCAAAAATCTAGAAAAAAAAAAATTAAATAAAATTAATATTAAGCAGTTTTTTTTTTTGTGAAAATCAATTTACGCAATTTTGTACGGGCGTTTCTATTTTTTGCACAACCTACTGATTGCTAATTAACGTTAAATAATATCAGCTGTTCAGTTCAGTTCTTTTTTTTTTTTTTTGTATATTTGATTTTTTTCTTTCACCCCCTCCTGTTTCTTAGAAATTTTATAGTTGTACGCACTTAATTATGTGCGATAAAGACATTATAATACAATCTCGTGAATATATTTAGAGTTAAATAGTAAAACCTACAAATCATATACACTTAAGTGTTTATAGGGTGAGCACTTTGAATGTGTTAATTTTTAGAGAATTTCACAATATTTTGTAATAAAAGGAAATATTTTTTTGTTCCTTTTCTTGATTAGCAATTGATGCAATCGAATGGAATGTGAAAAAAATAATTTCTTGAGGATTTGTTCTATAACATTATTTGTACTGAACTGATTTATCTGATATTAAATAGCAAACTTTCGTAGGAAAATAATATACAATCTAAGTGAATTTTTTTCAATTGGAGTTTTGTTAATCAAACGTGATGATGTTTTTCAAAAACGGATAGACGTATCTAAATCGACTCAGAATTTCATATGGACCAATAACATTAATAAGTACAAAGCTTCCACTGTTTTTGAATTGTCTATAGTTCTTGCGATAAATCGCGTTTTGTAAAATTAAGGAGATTGCACCATATGTGTTAAATCATATCTCAAAAACGAAAAAAATATCATAAAATTCTACCGCCAACAGCATTAATTAACAGATACTAAGCCTATTTACTAAAAATAATAATAACATTTTTTACAAAATTGCAAAAAAAAAAAAAAAAAATCTTATCAAAAAAATCATAAAAATTCGAAAATGTCAAAAATTAAAATTTTTTTTAATCATAAAGATAAATTTGTTGCAAAAAATGGATTAGAGGTAATTATAATATGTTCTTTATTCTTATCCTATTTTAGTAACTCATTTAATTCACAATATAATATAGTATTAGGGAAAAATAATAAATAAAAGTTTTATAACAAAGTGTGGGTCAAATATTAACATGTTTTTTTTTTTTCTAAAAGAATATAAATTAAAAAAATTTGTGTTTGTACTTAATATTTTTCACAGTTTTGCTATGATTAGGAGGATATATATACTTTTTAATAAGAGTAAAATCTTCTATTTCTAATGCAGTTTAAATGTATTCGAGATAAAAATTTTTAAATGCATGTCAGAAATAGTATTATGGTATGGCAAATTAAAAATATATTTCCTTCTTAACATCTCCAATTACAATTACCCTCTTAACAATTACAAATGTACGCACAATACATTATTACTTATTATCACCATAAACATCAGGAGTGATATACATATATATATTTATATACAGTAAAAGCTCCCTTAACGGACAGCTCCCATAGGCGGACAATTTTTTAGGTCCCATGGTTTAGGCGGCATTTTTAGAATAAATTAATCTCCACTAGGCGGACGCTCTCTTGGGCGGACGCGGACACTTATTTTTAAAGAAAACATCTCTCGTAGGCGGACAAAAATCATAAACGGTAAAAGAAATGTACCAAATATTATATAATGAAATGCTTCTTATTTTAATTTTTATCCGTGTTTACATTCATATTTCATTTTTATTTTCATTTTTTGAAGTTAACTTATTTTTTGGCTGCTTTTGAGCAAAAACTAGTTTTTTAATTTAACTTTGACTTTCACACTTAATTAAAAATTCTTCATACTAGAAAAAATAAAATTAAAACTTGATCCCTAAAAACCAAGGTACGGAAAAATTCGGATTACGAATTTAATTTTCAGATTTTTTTTCGCTCTTTTTAATATAATTCGCAAATTTAAAAATAAAATTCACTTTTTGGATTTAATTTGTATTCCTTACTTTTTTTAATTTGGGTTACGAAAATAATCTAAAAAACTTTTTTTTAAATTTGTATTTATGTGGAAGATCGTTATTTTACGATTACAAACGGTTCAGTCGCCACACATATGGTACAATGATGTGCGCAAAAAATTGGTTGAAAAATAGTAAAAAAAATGGTTCAGATGTGTATAAAAAAATATTTTTTTAGCGGTATACTGTCGTTTAGAAAAAAACCTAACTATGAAACTGCAATGATATTTGTTGTTTTAAATTTGTAAGTTTATACATATGTATGTAGGTAAGTATACGAATTCATTTTTGTCTGTGATGCAAATACATATGTATATATATTCATGTACGTAAATATACATATGTTTTTTAATTAGCAATATAGAAAAATTAGAATTATTATAATATACATGTGTATATTTTTTTGCACATTTAAATTTATGTTTCATAATTTTTATATGAAACATAAATTTTATTATGTTTCATAATTTTTATATGACAGCAATAAAAATAATTATTTTGTACGTACATATGTATGCATATATATTTTGCGGTAAATATTTAATTTACAAAATTTAATAATCCCATTAAATTTTTCTCCAATCAATCTATGCAATGCATGTTTATGAATGTTCTAATTTTTTTGTCTTTGTAATCAACCCTTTTTTACTTTCTACAATCATTTAAAGTACTCAAATTTATTAACCTTATAAACAAATTTGTATTTCTTGTTTACACAAAAACAAAAAAACAAAAATTTATCGATATTACGCTAACAACATTATTATTTTTTACGACAGTTACTTTTTAAATACATAATTACATATGTATATACATACATATGCAAATAAAAAAACACAAACTCAATTAACTATTGCCATAAACATTGTGTTGTTGCTTCATTTTAACAAACAAAAGAAAAACACGCAGTTAAAAACAAACAAGCGCATGTACAAATGTCTTTAACATCCACACATCCTTCATTTAACATAAGTCAACACATTTTATATCGTTGTACACGACTTCAATCGAATAATTCTTTTCGGGTTAATTCCCAAATAATATTTTTATTTTCAAAAATAAAATTTTTGATCTTCGAACAAATCTAAAAATTAAATTTGTAAACAAAAAAATAAAATTCGTTCCAAAAAATTAGGATTAAATTCGCTGATAAAAATTGTATTCCGAATCAATCAAAAAATGAGCGTTCTACCTACCCTGCTAAAAACAGATGCTGTTCCAGTTATCTATGTCATGAAGTAATTCCCAATGAGAACACAATGGCGATAGATTCCTACAAATCTTCACAACTCTTTCGAACAAAGGGCATAGAAATTCTGCACAACAAGCACGGCGACATTATAATCAGTCTTATAATCAGTCTCTTAAAAAACTTGTCCTCAACATGCTTTTTATTTTTAAAATTTAGTGGAAAAATGATTAGTAAAAATTCTGTTTAAAGATGTCAGACCTCTTTTTCGCGTACGAAAAATTACTAAATTTAGAAAGTAAATTTAGAAAAATGAAATGAAGATGGAGGGAATAGAACTGTATCCATAAATTCCATAAAATAGACTTCATAAAATTATAATTTATTGTAAAATATGTCTCAATGAAAATGCAAAATGTTGCTTGCCATGGAAGCAAAAGAAAAAATAAGTCACAATTTTTAGTTTTTTTGCTTTAAAATTGAGCTTTTAACTAAAATTTGCCAAAAGTCCCTTTAATGCAAAAATAGATCTTTCAAATATAATTTTTATTATATGTAACAAATTTTACGACTGTTTCGTTCATGAATGTAATTTTTGAAGATATGAACATGAAATTGCTTATATGAATGTAGTTTGGGTCAGTACATTATAAACCAGTAAATAAAAACAACATTTGACTTTTAAGTGGTTACGGCCTTTTGCATTTTAGTTGACGATATATATGTATAAATAAGATATGTATATTTAAAAGTAAATTCATTACAATCAGTCTTGAATGTTGGAATAAAAAGATATAGTACGGAATTACCCCTTGTAAAAAAAAAATATTATATACCATATCCCATAGGCGGACATCTCCCGATAACGGACAAAATCAGCGTGACGATCGCTGTCCGCCTATGGGAGCTTTCACTGTATATACAGTTAGGGACAAAACTATTTGTACACCTCATATATTTCGTATACCTTCACGCACATTTTCAACAGATCCGCTGTTTTTATACTTGGGAATGTTGCAAATTTACTAAATTACTTATATTCCGGAGAGATTTTCCTTTTTTATGTTCATCAATAATTAAATTTTTAATATCCAAACTCAACTCTTTTCGCTTTCCCATTTTTGATGTGCTTATTATTCAAAACGTTAAAACCAACTTCTTATTTTGTAAAATAAAACTCGATTAACGAAGAAAATATAACGGTATTTAAAAAAATCATCATACAAGAGTCCAACGTACAAATAATTGTACAAAGTACTGATGTACAAATACTTTTGTCCCAAAGATTTTTACTTAAATTGTACTTTTTTTTAACAATGTGTTATATATTAATTTATTTTTTATCAAATAATTCAATAAAAATGGACCTGAATTAAAACTACATATAATAATTTTTTATTCTTTATAAATTATTGAAGATATACGAAATGCATGGGTGTACAAATAGTTTTGTCCCTAACTGTATATACATACAAATAAAAATGTTACTCATACGCAACATTTATCACCATTAATCTTTAGTAATTATCACTAAATAAAAAGCAAATCAAATAAAAAAAAAAAATCGTCAGACAAATGTTAAAAAAAACCTAAAAACTATTGAAATGAGCCCACTTAACTAGATTAGAAATTATAAAAAAAATTAATTCCTAGCCCAACAACAGTAACGTTATCAAATTGAAAAAGAAATTTATAATTTGTTGATAAGATTTTCATATTTTTTATTTCATTTAATTTTTTTTTTTTGCTACACTTTAAAACAATTGTTTAAATACTTGCGTAAATATTTAGGTATGTTGTTTGATTGTGAAGAATAAAGTAATAAAAAAAAAATATATATATATATTAAAATAAATATTTGATAAACAGTGGGTAACAAATGTTACTTAAAAAAAAGAAGAAACAGAACAGAGAACAGAGTACTTGTATTAACTGCTTTTTTTAAGTAATCTGTTTCTGCATGACTTTAAATATTGATTTATTGATCGCTGATGACCAGAAGATTCCTTTTATATGTATAACATGGTCATGTATATGTACTTTGTTTTCAAATCAGAATCACTAAAAAAGACTTATTTACATTAAGATGTATTAACAATTTATTACAATATTTTTATTAATATCTTAGAAAACTATTAATCTATTACAACGAAAATGTATAAAAAGCTGAAGGTGATAATGCTAAATAATACACCATTTATGTTTTAACTTTTTACACCCAAATAGTGTTCTATTATCATGGTTTACATCCATTAAGGTATTAACTCACTTCCATACTCATTCCTTTAAACGTCATAATTTGTTTTATATAATTCAAACTTATGTAACTAAATATGTAACAATAAATTTCAAAGAGGGTTTACCTAGTAATTTGCAAATAGATTTAGCTTATATTAATTAATATTATGGAAACTTTGTATTACCTGCTAAGTACCTTCTATAAGAAATGCCAGTATTACTGGAAATATTTTCTCAAGTCCCGATATTCCCCAAAATCCTCAATGAGAATTAATCTCCACTTCATATTTATTAACAATAAAATTAAAATATTTTTGCAAAAACTTTTATAAAAAAAATTTTTATAAAAAAATAATTTTGGCTTTGAAAGGAATTAAAAAGGACATAAACTTGTTATATTTGATTGATATTACTCAAATGTTTAAAATGTAAAATTGATCATTCCCAAGAAAATTATAGAAAATCGTTACATAAATATTAACTTAATACTGTTAATTGAATTTATGTCCATTAAATTGGAGTTCACATGGAGCTATGGTCAATTATGAACCGATTTTCATGAAATTTGGCGCATAGACTTAAGTTTATATAAAAAAAATATTGCTATATTTAAGGTATTTATAATCGTAAACACCCTATTCCGGAAGGACAACGTAGTGGTGTTAGGTAAAATAATGGATTCATCATAATCAGTTCTAATAGAATTCGTCCTTGGACCAAAAGAAACCTCCTTTTACAGTTGCGACCACCAAACATGAATATTCATTCTTTTCTGCAATAAAAATTATCCAAATTTGGGGTTTTGACTTGACAGCCCTGGGTACATACGCATAACAAACCTGCCGACAGAAAGTGGTGTAAGTATACAGAACTGAAAAAGTAATGATTAAATAATTCAATTACTGAAATATAATTAAAAAAAAATAATAGTAATAAAACTATATACATTTTTTGGCGGTAATTTAAGAACAATATTCAAAAACAATTTTACATTATTTATAAGAAAAATGTAGCAAAATTTGTAGCAGCATGTTATCTTAAGAACTCTTGCTGTCGTTTTCAGAATCACTTTCTAAGTTGATTTAACGATGTTCGTCCGTCCGTCCGTCCGTCTGGCTGTCTGTCCATGTAAACCTTGTGAACAAAGTACAGGTCGCAATTTTAAAGATATCTTGATGAAATTTGGCACAAGAACGAAGCCTATTGAAATTGGTTATGATCGGTCCATTAATTCACCTAGCCCCCTTACAAATGTCCTAGTAATATTTTATTGAAACTCGGTGAAAATAAGTTTTGTATAAGTGTCAATCTTTGTGGCAAATTTCACCAAAATCGGTCCATAATTGACCATAGCATCTTCCGAAAATCACTTTAACGTGCATAAATCCCATACAAATGTCAGTATCAAGTTAATATTCGACACAAATGAGTTTTATATAAGTAGAAACAACATCGCCAAATGAGGTTCGGTCCATAATTTATAACAACTCTCATATAAACCCACTTTCGGTAATCGCCCTAAAGCGCATAAATTCGCGTATATCGATCCACAACTGGCCACAGGTCTAATATAAGACCCTTCCCTGAATTTTGATGCACATGGTGTAGAGTATCATATGGTCGGGCTTGACCGACTATATCTTTTTTTGGACTTTTTTCGATTTTTTTTCTAAGATTTCGATGTTTTTCAAAATTTTGTCTAATTAAACTGGATTTCGCCCAAAGGCATTGGATCTTATCTAGATAATAATTTCTACTATTTTGGCATTTACAATATTTAAATAATTTTAATCTAATACCAAAGTTCACTTAAAACCTTCAAATAATAATTGATATTGTAAAGAGTGTAAGTGTCTTTGGTCGGTGATTTTTGTATAACATTGCTTCCATTTTTGCTCTTCACTGTTATATTTCAAAAAACCATAATTATGTGAACATAAATTAATTTCACTTTTTATTTATATTTCATTTTTTTCGATTGGCAACATAAAATACGAATATTTGATCAAAAGTATTAGAGGAGACCTACTTAAACATTTCCAGTAAGTTATAATCGTCATCACTTGACAGAACCACATCAGCAGAGAGGTATAAAAAAAATTGTTTTATTGTTAATGATTTTGCTTGTTGCTGTTGTACTACCAGTCCATCATATTGTTATCAATATTTTAATGGCAAAAAAAAAAATATGAACAAAATTAAAAATTAAATTATATAGCCATATACTATGTTTTTTTTTTTTTGCTATGAGAGTATGTGTGTATATATAATTTACTTAGTTGCTAATTTAAAATAAGTACTATTTGCAGTAATATTTTTTAACAGTATCTTTTTCTTGAAGCGGTTGTCTTTTATATTCTACTCTCAATACTTCAGTTGATTCTAAACAATAGTTAAATACTGTGAGATGAAAGAAAAGGGAAAGGATAAATTTAGATAAAAACTTGAAGCATGAATATAATAATATATTCTTTATTATATGATCAAAATTAAAACTCAAATGGTTTCAAAAGTTTTTTTTTTTAACAGAGTTTAGGGGCGTATAAATTTACAAAAAATTTGGATATCAAAAATCCTACAATGAAGAAGAATGCTCACCAGAGTTTTTTATATCTCTGTACATAAAACATTTCAATTGCCTCAATATTAGAATTTATGAATTATAGGTAATCATTATATAATTAAATTACATTTTCAGATATTGGGTCTAGTTCGAATTATGATTAAAATTTTTCCCATCCTCATTATTTTCTCACCCTATTCAAACTCTCCAAAGTATATTTAACAAATGTATAATTTTTACTCATTATTTGTTGTATAATTGAAACACGTTTCTAGTATTTTGATAAGAATTCTGGCGCCAAATGTTTAAATTTCTCAATTTACTTTTTTACTTTTCTTAACAAATGTATGAAAAAAAATAGAAATAATTATTGTTTAAGAAAGAAAAACGCGCTAAATTATGAAATTTGTTGCAAAAATGTTAAAATTTCTTTTTTGATTTAATTTTTTTTTTACATTTTATTAGACGAGACGTAAGCGGTACAATGCGTATAAATATGAAATGTTGATTTATTTGTCAAGAGGGCGTTTTGAACACCAACACGCTTACATTTATATCTCTATGCAGACAGTGTGGACGGACAGATAAACATTAAAAGTTCTATTTTAAAATTAAAATTAATAAATTTTTAATACATTTAAAGAAAAATACAAGACTACATATTGAAAATAAATAAATACTATGTAGTTAGATTTGTTTAAATAAAATAAAAATATGATTTTGATTTATTTTCAATATGATAATAATTTATATGCCAAGAAAAATTATAGTAAATAAACACGTCAGTTTTAGATAATTATGTTTGGGGTTTTGGCAGAGAAGGAAATGATATACTATGTATAATTAAATGTAAAGGTATAATTTTGATACCTGTTTGAGATTATCTACATATTTCTCTCATCAATAATATTATGATTGATTCTGTATATTTTCAGAATACTTATTTCGTTAGTCTCTTTTTAATATTTGAAAATTGGAATATTTCTTCATTTGTTTAACTCCAGATTTTTTTAAAGAGAATACGATTTTGTATTTAAAGAGACATATGGGAAATTCTTCAAACTTTTGGGGTTCAAATAAACTTCTAAAATTGTTCAATGGCACATTTCCAATGTTCCTTGGCTCTAGTGGAATACAGATCTGTTCGCGTGAATTACTTTTACCGAATGGCGTAAATGTTATGGAGGTATAAGATAAAAATTTATAAAAAAAATATCCGAAATTCTATTTATTCGGTCAAGTCCGACCATATGATACCATACACCATTGTCTATGTGTACCAAAATTCGGGAAAATACTAATACAGAATATTATATCGATACTAACATTCACATGTATTTATGCTCTTTTTGGAAATTAGGTCTTATATGGGAGCTTTAGAAATTATGGACCGATCTTCATTAAATTTTGCACTGTCATTTATACTAATAAAAAAATTTATTTGTGTCGAACATTAAGTTGATACTAACATTTTTATGGGATTTATGCATGTTAAAGTAATTTTCGGAAGAAAGGTTCATAGCTACCATATGGTCAATTATGGACCGATCTTAACGAAATTTGGCATTCAGATTTATACTTATATAAAACTTATTTGTGCTAAATTTCATTAAAATATTTCTATTTTTCTATATTACGGGAGGACATTTGTATGGGGGCCAGGTCATGAACAAATTCAATAGGCTTCGTCCATGTGCAAAAAAGTCATATGTACCAAATTTCATCAAATTATCTTCCAAATTGCAACTTTGCGCACAAGCTTTACATGGACAGCCAGCCAGCCAGAGGGACGGACGGACATGGTTAAATCGACTCAGAAAGTGATTTTGAGTCGAACGGTATACTTTAAGGTGGGGGGTCGGAAGATTTTTTCTCTGCGTTACATAATTTGCACAAACACATAATACCCCAACCACCTATGGTGGTGTAGGGTATAAATATCGCGATATGTTAAGTATGTGTGGACACATTAGCGGTTTAATAATTACACTGGTCGACAAACATTTTTTTCGTGCTCCTTCAAAAAAATATGTGGACTAGATGGAATTCCGCATGCTAAACTCGAATCTGCTTTCAGTTTTTTCCCATTAGGTCGAGATTTTTTTATGGGTGTGTCTAATATTGCGTCATAAATAAGCCGATTACACGAGTATATTTCACTATAACTCGAGAAAAGTATGCACGATTTATATTAATAATACACCAAAATATGTGGAATAAAATTGGCTTTAAGTCATTTTACTAACAAATTTTTATCCGCTCAAATAAGTGTACGCTAAATTTTAGATTTCTTTTTTTTTTTACTAAAACTTCTTTTTAAAAGTGAAAACATAAAAAGTATTTCAGTTTATCATCTTTATCTCAAAGCTGGTAAAACTATGAGTAAATAAAGCCACATATCATCAAAATTGATGCACAAATCTTCATTGCATTCACAGTTAAGTTAGGATACCCAAGCATACCTACAATTAAGTGGAGATACACTAGTGGCCAAAATTTTTTTTTTTCGCCTTAAATACAAAAAAAAAAAAAAAGATAGGTGGATTAGATGGAATTTAATGTGCAAAGCAAGAATCAGCTTTCACTTTTTTCCTATCACGTATTGATTTTTTTTATCGATATGACTACTATGACCCCGCCTTTAGGCAGTCACACTTGTATTACTCGAAAACGGTTTGTCCTATTAAGATAAATTAAAATCCTCTATAACAAAATATACAAAATTTCTGATTTTTTAAATAACTATACACTTTTAGGAATTTAATGTAATTTTGAAACCTTTTTTGATAATGAGATACTCTAGCTTCACAGAAATAACGTTGCGAGTGTGTCTCGCGAAAAAGGCACCATTCACGTTTTTGAATATAAAATGATGCAAAATATCAAGAGCTATTAGGACCCATTTTGAATTTAGTAATACCCAAAACGGCGTAAAATCCCTGGTAAAAAACTGCAAAATTTTAAAATTTGGTTTCACGAATTTTGCACGACATAATTTGACACTGATTAATGGTACGCTAATTTTTGTTCTGTTACACCACTAAGCGTTGATAACATAATTGCATCAAAAGTTATTTTAAAAAATCAGAAGTTAAAAAAATATTTGAGGTTGAAGGTCGGTTTCATATAGATAAACGTAAAATTGCCCATATGTATTCAAAATAATCCTATGATTGCGCTAATTGAATTGGTTTTTTGGTTAGCTCTGGCAAGAATTGGTATTTATTTTTCTTCCTTATTAAAATCTACGATTTGTAAATTAGAGTTGCTATCTGCTATAAAAATTCGTAACAAAATACAATTTGGGTGATAAGCGTAACTTGGCTTCAAACGAACCAAACAGTTAGTTATTGGTGATTTTGTTATCGATTTGTTACAATATATTTTTGCATATTGTGGTCATAACAGCACATTTTTGGATTAGCCACATATTTTGATAGAATATTCTTATTTTAAAGCATATTTTACAATTTAAATATCATATTTTTGTATATTTTATACTTTAGAGAATAATTTTGCACTTAAGAGATTTAAATTTTAAATCCAATAGTCATAATTTGTCATTAGTAAAATATTTTTTTCTTTCGCATAGTTTTTTTTTTTAATTTATGAAAATAGTCATATTTAAGATATTTATAAGTTTGATCCATTTCCAGAAAAAAAAATGTATATGGGTATCGAGTGAAATAATAGTTCTATTAAAACCAACTTTAACATGCTTTGCATTGGGTTATCTTAAAATCGGCTAACAATATATTATCTCAAATGTTGGTTATTGATGTACAGACAGCCGGACAGACAGTGGTTTAGGCTCAAACAAATATTTATAAATTCAGGAAGGATTTATTTGACTAACTAAATTATAAATAATGAACTCTAGCCTTTCCCTGAATTAAGCGCAATGTTTGGCGGTCCAATGATTCCACCTGCTAAATATAGGTGTTTTTTTCGTCATGATAATTTGACAGACACCTTCAAAACAACCACCACGATTAATGTGTACCCGCTCCTATTGGAAAACCCCTTAGTCAGATTTGATTAAAAACTCATATTAAAAATTTTCTTTCTTGCTTTACATTATTTAATATTCGATCCAGAAAACAACTTCCTTTTAAAAATTGCATTTCCACAAACTAAAGAAAAAAATAGAAAGTGTATATATTGTTACATTTGTTTAATTTCACAATATTTCTCTGCTTTTCCGTATTTTCCACTTTCAAGTCTTTTAATAGCTCAAAAGAATTTCATTTAATTTCTTTAGATTTTCCTTTTATTTTATCTATTTTTTTTTCTTTTTGTCAAATTGTTGGTAAGATGTTGGTGTTCATATTCATTTGTAGTTGTAGTTGCCCGTTGCTATTTTTAAAGTGTCTCAGTGACAAATTTAGTTTAATGTGAGTGACTGAAATAAAATTTAATTTCGAAAAAATAAAAATAACAAAAAAAAAAAAAAAAAAAATTCTTTTTCGTTAGAAAATCTTAATATAATGGCTGATGATGAGGTACGAACAAACGTTGGATACAGTTTTAGCTGTCATCTAATGGTCGACCGGTCGGCCTGCTTGCTTGGCGGCTGGGAGTATTTGCATATGTGTAAGTGCGTTACTTAATGTGTGTGTGTGTTTTTTTTTCTATTTTATTTATTTTTAAATTAAATTTCAATGGGTTTTTCTAAGTTTTTTTCTGCTTTCTTACTTTTGTTTTATTTTAAATACAAAAATAAATATATATTTTTTCATTTAAATATGTATTTTGTAAATCTAAATTGCAGTTGTTGTTATTGCTGCTAACAAAGTGTTGGTGGTGGTTGCCTGTTAAATTATATTTCATTTGTATTTTTGTTGGCAGACATTTCTGGTAGTTCATTGTACTTTTTTTGTTGGTTCTTTAAATGTCGTTATTTCGTAAAGAACACATAAAAAATAACAACAAATATAATTAAAAAAATGAAAAGCATCGAAGTATGACTAGATAGAGTATATTTTAAGTGATAAGCTAAATTTAATAAATTTATGACTGACATCTTTTACTTTTACACACCTCAAAAGACTTTGACTTTCTTTAGAGGTTTAAAAATATCTACATATTAATTTTTTCCCCTACAGCTGATTAGTTTTAGGGATAAATATAGAAAAAAAAAATAATAATAATAAAATTGGGAATAAAGATGTTAATGACTTTTGAAAGTTTTAATTCTATACGAAAAATAACACAGTGCTACCTACAGTGAAAAAACACTTGGAATGTAACATAATGTAGTTTGTAGGTATGGGTGAGTATATTTTTAGATTTATACATCCTCCAAACTCGAGATTCATATAAAAATAAAAAATAATAATTAAAAAAGAATAAAAAAAAGTTTTTTTTTTTTTTTGGATTATGTGGCTTTCAAAATTTTCATCTCGAATACTTGTTAACCAATTTAAACGCCATTAGAAATAAAAAATCTTACAATTAAAAAAAAAAATATTGTCCATTCCAGGAGAGATTTATAAAAGATGCCAATTTTTTTACGGAGGGTCATCCGATTTTGTTCATATTTGATACGCATATAATCTATGGAGCCATTTAAATATCTTCCGATTTTAATAATATTTGGCATACGCATACCCTTTGGACCCATTTAAATATCTCCATTATTTTGATTTCCGAAAAGTAAAAAAAAATCGGAAAAAATCGGATTTTAATGATTTAAATTGCATATTTAAGAAGAATATGTCCACTATAAATGTAGTAATACAAATGCAATTTTAGTAAGCATTTTTGAAAAATTTGTGCTAATGTGCTAAAAAGTGCTAATGTTTTATATAATAAACAAATTTGTCTTCAATATTAATCAAAAATATTTAAAATCAAAAGGGTAGAAATTTCCTAAAAATGCATCCGTAAATTACATTATTTTCGTGAGTGCATCATTAGCAAAAAAACTATTTTTGATTTATAAAATAGTTTTATAATATAATTTATAATATTTATCGTAATAAACTTTATACTAAATTTTAATTCAATAAAATCCGACGTATACTTCAGGAGTAATAAACATTTAAAGCTACATATAACTAAAAGAGTATAACCAAAAAAAGTTAAAAATCAAAATTTTTTAAAAAATTTAAATTTTTGTATGAAAAAATTTATGGAAATTTTTTTAAAAAAATTTAAAAAATAGTAGGTTTTATTGTCCCAGAACAATTATTTTTGCATTTTATAGTAAAGATATTGCTTTTTAACATATTAAAAGAAAATTAAAATCGAAAGGGTATACATTTTTCAAAAATGCATTTTAAAATTGCATTTGCATTATGAATGCATTTTTTAAATTATAATGTTATTTTTAAATTATTACATTAAAAGATGACATATTCATCTTCTACATGCAGTTTAAGTCATTAAAATCCGTTAACAACTTTTAGAGATATTGACGCGTAAAGTTGCACACTTTTCAGATTTTTTTTTTTACTTTTCGAAAAACCAAAATCGTGAATAAATTCGCGAATTTTTTAAAATTCAAAAGAATAAGAATGGAGATATTTAAATGGCTCTATAGGCTATATGTGTACCAAATATGAACAAAATCGGATAACCCTCCGTTAAATAATTGGCATTTTGTATAAATCTCTTATGGAATGGACGATATATATTTAAAAATTTTTATTTTCATAGCATAGCTTCTGATTTTGTGGGTACATCCAACATTCTAAAAATAGTATAACAATCTACTCACACATACCTATGTATTCCAAAAAAATTTTTTTGTTGAAAAATTATTCTAATTATTAACAAAAAATTACAAATGAATTGGTCAGTATTATGGTATTCAAGCGTCGCCTACTACGCTTTTGTGATGTTAACACCCTAAAACGGGAGATCATGGACTAAAATCAGTGCTGCCACAAGGACACTTTTCAATTATTCCATTTAAAATGTTTATTGCATTATGATCCAGTTTTATCACATTATTATAAAACTTAATTTTTATGAAATTTCTCGTATTACCACAAAAAAAAAAAAAAAAAAAAAAAAAAAATATATATATATATATATATATATATATATATATATATATATATATATATATATATATATATATATATATATATATATTAATTAAAAACCACTAAGCATAAAATAATTAGGAAAAATATAGTATAGTTAAAAAATAAATAACTAATATTTTATGGAAGCAAAATATGAATAAAACGCGAACTAATTATAATTTTTGCTACCATTATATGTCTTCTTCCAAAAATTTAACATATGAAGCACATAACGGGGTATAAACTATGCAGAAAATTTTACAAGAGACTACAAAACCATAAAACATAAGAATTTTCATAACTTTTTCAAAATTTGGTAAGATTTATTAAGCATATACATATCTATATGCAAGGTGTCATTTAAAAATTCGGATTAAAACATGCCAAATTTTCGGGTTGAAAAATGGAATAATAGAACAGTAGTAATTAATGTTTATAAACGCTTTATAATTTTCACGATTTCATTAAATTTTGGACCAAATGAGGTGTTTATATGCATAAATGAATGTGCATAAATCAGATCAGTGGAAAACTGATCATGTTTTCCATATAAGCCCATCTTCCGGAAATAAGTTTTTAATAAGTCCCGCATAAATGCCAACACAGCAATAACATTTTACGCAAATAAGCATATTAGAAGAAAACCTAGTTCAAGGTTTTATTACAGTTGGTGCCTAATTAACCATATCTCACATAAATGCAAATTATACCATCAAATCTTATGTATATGAACAGGCTGATAATTGACACACAGGTCCCTATTAAAACCTACTCCGAAAATGTTAGAATTTCACTGTGTAGAGTATCAAATGATCGCATTTTATAGACCCATATTGTTTGTACTTGTTTTATCGAGTTATTTTACTGAAATTATTAACAAAATCACATCAAAATATCATTTTATTATAGAGTCACTCCCTTTAAAAGCAACCAGCTAGTTTCCTCACCTCTTCCGAATTTGATAGTATTTGGTACAATCATTATATTGCACAGTGGGGCAGAATCGAACATTTTTGGAAATAAATCTGTAACTTCTGATCGGCTAACAATAATGCCTACAATAATATATAAAAATATTTGAAATCGGACAAAAATTTGGCAAGCGATTAAAAAAATTTTATGTCAGAGGTACCCAACTTTGAGCCCCTTTAGCTCCGCCACTGAGGGGTCTGTTCAGTCCCCCTTCCAAACTTAATGTTGTACACTCCTCTGCTTCGCCTATACCAATCCAACCAGCAGATCAGAAGTTACAGATTTATTTCCAAAGATTTTCCATTCTGCCCCACTGTGTATTGTAATTTTGTGTATACAACTTTGTAAATATTTTTAGCTAATTTACACTTTCAGATCGTTATATTTCGCGAACCATGTGATGAAATTATCTGAAATTTTGAATCAGTCTTATCTTTTATAAGTACAATGGTTGTACCAAATATCAATAAAATATCGGAGGGGTAAGGTCCAAATTTGTAACTTTTCGTGACGGTTTTAAATGACATAACTCATGGGTATAATAATTTTTTATTAGCTATGGTTTGATGTATATATTATTAATTTTGCGGAGAATTTTTTTAAGATTTGTTCTTGAATCATCAACTTAAATGGTCTTGTAGCATCCTGGCAAATATGTTTTTAATAAAAACCTAGCCGAGAGACATGAAGATTTTATTTGAAGGTATATATTTGAGATAGCAGCAATTATATCAAAACACTGTTGTTAAATTGAACGATTTTCTTCAATTTTTATGTCTCTCGGCGGGAGCTAAGTTTTAATTTTAGACCCATAGTTTCTTAGATACGCCTATCTACTATATATATATATATATATATATATATATATATATATATATATATATTTCTTAACATATTAATCTATGTAGATAGGCGTATCTAAGAAACTATGGGTCTAAAATTATATATATATATTTGTTAACATATTAATCTATGTACGAATGTATTTAAAAGCTCTTATTCGTTATAATGTTTTAATTACAACTAATTTCTTAGTAATTAAGTACATATTCTTAAGAAAAACTACTACTATATTGTTATAACAAATTAGCAAATATGTTTTTATAAATATGCAGTACAATCGTGACAACTTTCATTTATTAGTCAAATATATAAATAGAATACAAATAGCAACAATGCTATTGTTTATTAGACACACTATTTGTGAAATTTTGATACCCTACACCACCAAAGGTGGTTGGGGTATTATGCGTTTGCACTGATGTTTGTAACGCACAGAAAAAATATCCCAACACCCAGCTTAAAGTATACCAATCGACTCAGAATCACTTTCATTTAACGATGTCCATCCGTCCGACTGGCTGGACGGCTGGCTGGTTGTCTGTTCACGTAAACCTTATGCACAAAGTACAGGTCGCAATTTTGAAGATAATTTGATAAAGTTTGGCACATATGTTTATTTTCATATAGTAACGAACGCTATTGAAATTGGTCGTGATCGACTCATTATTTCACCTAGCCCCCATACAAATGTCCTCCCGGAATAGAGCTTTAACACTTATAGATGCCTTACAAATAGGAATATTTTAATGAAATTTAGCACAGATAAGTTTTTTTATAAACACAAATCCGTTTGCCGAATTTCATGAAGATCGGTCCATAACTGACCATAGCTCCCATATAAACCCCTCTCCCGAAAATCACTTTAACGTGCATAAAACCCATACAAATGTTAGTATTATGTTAATATTTAACACAAGTAAGTTGTATATAAGTAAAAACAAAATTATGTGGATCGAAATGGTGTAAGGTATCATATGGTCGGGCTTGACCGCCTATATCTTCTCTCGTTACTGCATATGCTTGTTTTTGATAGTGAATACCAAATACGTTGGTAATCTAAACGGAATAAGTATGACTAAAGTTTGTAATAAATAAGTATATCGTAAAGAGGGATATATACTTGACTTCCTACTTAATAAAGATATTGAAGGTCACTATATATATTTTTTAAAGTAATATTAATAATAAATTTTCTATTCTGTATCCTTTATAAAGAATTCTTAAGGAGATTAAAGGAATTCAATTACAACATTTATGATTATGTATGTTGAAGAATGAATTATTAGACCAAATTGAAAATACAATTAACTATCCTATACAGACCAACAGAAGTTATGCTTATATTATCATTTTCAAATCGAGAGTGATCATTGATTAGACTTGTAAACGTAAGTAAAAAATTATCAATAAATTAATATTATATTGCATGTAAAAATAAACTAGTACCTCAATATCAATAAATATATGTAGGGTATTAAATTAATGCTTCTTCAAAACAAATCGCAATTAATTACACTTTGTAGTCATCTAATAATTCAAATTATTAATTTTTATTTTCCTAGAAAAAACTAGAAAGCTAAACCAAAATAAAAATTCCCATATTTTATTTACAGTGTCGGACAAAACTAATTGAAAAAAATCCTTTCCAAAATAAACGGAACAAAATACTTTTTGGTAAAGAAATGGTAATTTTTCTTTGGACAAATATTTAATAGAAATTCTTGATTTAACAACTTTAAAGACTTTTAGGAGCTATGTGTAACAATCTAGAGACTTGACTACTACATTTTGTAGCTCCATGTCTTGGCTATAAAACATGAGTAACAAATTTCTTCTACCTTTTACCTATTTATGAACTAAATACTCCTCAAAGAAGCAAAATTTTTTTTGGGTTCTTTGACCTCAATGGGTTAAAAATGTGACGTGATGGAGAAAAACCGAAATGTTAACCGTAAGTGGTATGACTATTAGACTGCACCAAAATTTAACAACTTTCGAATTTTAATTTGGTTAAGTTTCAACATCAGTTAAAAAAAGTTGACTTTATTTAATCTTAAAAACTGCAATAAATGCCTTTTTGCTGAAATCCGCAGAATTCCAATCACAGGTGCGGCTTAGTCATACAAAATATTGACCTAATTCCTTTCAATTTTATTTTCTATAGTATTGCATATAAACCTGCAATGTTTTTTTCGAACTTTTTTGAAATTAGTTTAACAAACTTGTTTAAAGTTTGAAAATGGAGTTTAGAAAAAGTCTTCAAAAATGTAAAAATTTTTTAACAGAACATAGTAACAAAAATGTATTTTTCAGTAATTCTGGTTTCAATTAAACATTTATCAAAAAATAAAAATTTCGTTGCACACTCTTACACAAGTGTTCTAAAACACACTAATGATGTGGGGAATTCGTAATAACTTTAAAATTTTTTCATTTATATCTTATTTCATAGATAATTATGCACAGACTAACATTTAGATGTAAAACAAAGAATTTCATAACAAACAATTTCTAAAAACTGCAAAAAGACCAACTTTTTCCCATATAAACGCACCCTACAAAACTCAGGTCCCACGCGGCATGGATCGACGATATCCGATTTCACTAATATTTCACACAGTACGTTTTTGCAACCTAAAGAACAATTCTAGGGAGAATTACGGTCAAAATTCGAAAGTTGGCAAATTTTGGTGCAGTCTAATGACTATACCTACAATATCTGCAACATGATTTTTAAGATACTTTTTTAGTGTTGACCTGTGTTTTAAGTTTTTTGTCAAGTAATTTAACAAAAAAAAATCTACGACAATATTTATGATTAAAAAATATATATATATAACGATAACTTCAAAGATTTCGAGAGTTTCTGTACGTGTCCCATTATTCTGATGTCAAAATCCAAAATTATAGTTTCCACAATTGGAATCCCAATTTGTTACATAAACCAAAACTGCGGACACAACGAAATATCAGACATTAATTGGATCAACTGAAATAAGCATCCTGATCAATGTAAGCCATAAAGTTAAGTGAAGAACCACAGAGAAAAAACAAATAAGAAAACTTTGAAATTGGTCTTGTTGATCTGAAGAAAAAAGACTTCGTCAACTGCCGGAGACTGTAAGTATTTTAATAGAGATGCGCACACTGGCTTCGGGAAAAGTTTCTGACTTAATTAATATTACCACATTAAAGATATCTGAAGTGGTATGACCTTTGAAACATATAAATATATCGAAATCGATATTCAGAGAGTATTAAGTTCAACAGTTTCTTCAATTACTTTTGAGTTTATTTAATATTCTTATTAATTTTATGTTATGTATATTAAAAGTATACATCGAGGGCTTATATTCAAATCGGACCTCATGCAGATTTAGAAAAAAAAAAAACTTTTGCGTCAGACTCTTCAGTTTTCTATTTTTTATATATGGTGTTAATTTTGGAGTCAAAAGTTAATTCTAACACTATGTTTTTCACTTTTTGTTTTTAGGCTATCTACAAACAGTATATTTTTTTTAAAGCAAAACGGGCTATGTGCAAGTTTTTGTTTGATTTTCAAAGAAATGTTAAAATAAAATTGATAAATAATGAGAATTTTCTTTGCGGTTTGAACTTTTCTTAAATATTTTGAATTAGAATCTTAATATATCTCATAAAAATTTTGTTATCTCAATGCAGTCTGGAGAAAAAAAGCCGGTACACCTATCAACATTTTTTGAAGCTAAGTGGGAGCACTATACGCTAGATTTAAAGACAGGAATGAAAACATTTTAATAAAATTCGTAATTATAAGCAAAACATCTTAGATACCAAAATTAGTTTCCTAAGAAAATGATAATTAAATAAAAAGTGCAATAAACATCGTCTTTAAAGGTTTTAATAATTTTTGAGTTGTTGATATGCAAAAAATTTTTTTTCAATTTTTTTCGCATGCAATTTTTTTTTTTAAAATTTAATTTATAATTTAAATTTTGAACACATTTTCGTCCTTTTAGTAAACATTCCTGTTATTTTAAATTTCTAACGATTAAGAATGGTCCAGCCAACCACAAAATTTCGCTTTTTTTTATCTCTTGATTGATATGATATCATAAATTTAACATATTGTCATTTTTTTTTTTTCCAAAAATATTATGTTTACTTCTTTAATTCCCAATAAACAGAACGGGCTATGTGAACATTTTTTTTTACAAACATTAAAAATAATTAAGACAAAACGGGCTATCTACCATAACTTCGAGAATAATGGAGTTAAAAGATTTATTTTTAAGTGTGGGGTTTAGTAGACGTATTATTAATAAATCGTAGAAGAACGGATTGCAAAAAGTTGAAAAATGGGGGAAAGAAACAGTTTTTATGTTCTCCTGAAAAATGCTGTTTTGCATGAGGCCCGTTTTGAATATAGACCCTCGACATATTTTTTGTTAACTCGTGTTCAATCTTTTGAGATATACCCACATTAATTAAAATGTAACTTTTGTTCAGTTAGTTTTGGCCTACACTGTGTGTCTGTATTTCAGGGGCGTATCTAATAGGAGAGAAAATTAGGAAATAAAATTTTTTAATTAAGAACCACTCCAATTTTAACCTCTAAATGATTGTTCAGAATACGCGCCTGAATGATTTTAATAAACAAATGATTACAGCTAAAGAAAAAGTCAAGGGAAATATAAATAAAACGTTAATAAATTGCAAATAATAATATTAAACAATTTTTCCATTTCAAAATAAATATAATAAATGACAGTTACTAAGTGATCAAAAGACCAACGATCATAAACAAGACGCGCAGCTTCAGTTCTACGTATTTTAAATTTTTTTATTGCTTTTGTTGCTAGACCAGGAAAGAATTTACGATGTTGTTGTTATTTTATTAAAAAAAAAATAATAAAAGATAAAAATAAATAAAAAAAAAACTTAACTGATAATGAATGTTTAACAAATTATGTATGAAATTAATGAAACAAGTAAAAATTATTAATTAATTAGTAATTATTAATAATAACAACAATAAAAATAAAAAAAAAATTAAACAAAGAGAAGTAAATATAAATTTAATTATACTCAGTAATGTTTTTAATAAACGAAAACAAGTAAAACATACACAGACCTCAAAAATAAACTATTAATTGAAATTGTAAATCATGTAAGACACAGTAGTAAATCATATACATATTTGCATAATTACGATGAACAAAATTATATTTATTTTTTAAACAATAATTTGAAAATATGGAAGTACATAGTTCTCGTTATGATCAACAAATTGTATAAGCAACAAAATTTATTCAGTGAATTCAGTAATATAATTAAAGTAAAGTTCTAGGTCAGTTTTACTTAAGTTCTAAATTAGTTCTATATTAGTTCAAGATCAGTTTTAGATTAGTTCTACATCAGTTTGAGATTAGTTCTACTTCAGCTTTAGATTAGTCCTAAATTAGTTTGAGATCAGATATAAATCAGTTCTAGTGCATTTTTGATGCAGTTTAAGTTCAGTTTTAGTTCAATTTTAGTTTAGTTCCAATTCATTTCCTGTTCTAGTTCGGCTCTAGTTCAGCTCTAGTTCAATTCACGTTCAGTTCTAGATTAGTTCCAAATCAGATATAAATCAGTTCTATTGCAGTTCTAATACAGTTTAAGTTCAGTCCATTTTAAGTTCTATTTCAGTTTTAGTTCAATTCAAGTTTAGTTCTAGTACATTTCTGGTTCTAGTTCAGTTTAAGTTTAGCTTTAGTTCAGTTCTAGTTCATTTCATGTTTAGCTCTAGTTCAGTTCTAGTTCCGTTCTAGTCAAATTATAGCCATTATTTTTAGTGGTATAATAGAGTTTTTGAAATAAGTTTTAGTACTAAAAATAATTTTCAGTATTTAGGATAAGTTTTAGCACTAAAGGTGAGTTTTAAAACTTGAAAATAGGTTTAAATATTAAAAATTATTTTAGCAACAAAATTTAGTTTTAGTACTAAAACTTTCTTTTCGTACTGTAAATTTTATTGCTTTATTAAGTTTTAAATTTAGCACATAAATACTAAAAATTAATTTCAGTACTAAATTTTTAGTTCAAAAAGATCAATTGTTTGAGATAAACATTTATTTAGTACTAAAAACTTACTTTGAGTTCTTAAAATTTTTTTAATAAAAAAAAAAAATAATAATAATAATAATACTTTTAGCACTAAAAATTAATGTTGGAACTTAAAATTACTAAAGATTTGTTCTAGTGCAAAAAATTACTAAAAATTAATAATTTTAATTAGGAATTATTTTTAGTGCTTTTTAGTTCTAAAATTAAGTTTTAAAACTTAAATTAAATTTGATTTTAGTACAAAATACCTACCTATAGTTTTGGTGTACGAAAAGGTTTTTAGAACTAAAATTTATTTGTTCTAAAAATATGAATTTGCAGACTTCGAAATAAAAAAAAAATTTAGTAATAATATAAGATTTACTAAAAAGAATTTGAGCATAAAATATTTTTTAAAGCTTATGATTAATTCTATTGGTATATTATGTAAGAATTTTTTAATAATAAAAGGTTTTAATAGGTACTGAAAAAAAGTATTATGACTTTTAAGTTAAATTTTAGTTTATTAGTTCAGTTCTAATTTGCTAGTTGCTGTTCAGTACAATTTTAATATTCTACCCAGACGAATCATGCACTATTAAGTATTTAAAACCCACTCAGCACAGAAATGTTCAAAGTCCAAGGAAATAATTTTATTGGCTCTTGGTAACATTGCATTATTTTCATTTCTATTAAAAATTTCGTTACTTTTAAAATTTTATAGACCAAAAAGTTTTTCATAAAAATTCCATTCGATTCTTTGTTGCACCATACACTATGAGATGTACCATATAAGTGTCACTCAAGTATTAATTTAAGTAAATTTTGTTGTTAGTTTTTCTAAATGATTGTCTGATGAGATTTAGTTGAGTGAGTTGTGTTTATTTACACAACTGAAAGTTCACCCAAACAAGGGTTTTCATAAAAGGAAATTATTGGAAAATAAATTGGAAAAATTAGGAACAATTAACTATATATTGACTACTATAACCGCAGTGTTCTTTCCATAGAAATAGAAAAAAACAAAAAAACAAATCTTCCGTCATAAAAATATCACAAACATATTTGAATGTAAGCTAATTTTTTTCCCCATTTATGTTTAAAAAGTATATGTCTGAAACCCCTTAATAAATGCATAAAAATATCTTTCATTAAATGAAACATTAAAAATAAAATATTATTTTAGTCGCCAAAAGCAAAAACTTAAGAAATGAAATGAAAAATGAAATAATTTCTAATTGTTCACACTAAGAATACTAAGAATGTCTAAGAATGCGTAAGCGTGGGCTTGCGGGTTTTTCAGATTTAGTTTTTGATTTTATTGTTGTTTAATGAAAATAATTTCCGTTTCTTTAGACGCACGTGTTTCATTTAAAGTGGAAAATCAAATTAAACGTAAATAAATTGTGAAAATGTTATAAAATAATTATTTAATAGCGTTTTAACAAATTAACACAACAAATTAAAATGTTTTATATTAAATACATCACAATAATTTAAATAAAATTGAAATTGTATTGATAATGAAAATGTTACATAATTTTGAGCAAATGTAAATTGAAAGTTTTACAATGTCATTTATTACTTGTGATTTCATGATTCTTAAAGTACCTTGATATTTAAACGTTTTATGGAATTCGCTGAGCTAATCATTGAATAATTACGCCTTCAATTTTCATTTTCCAGACAGTACAAATCAAAAAGGTTAGACACGTTTAATTGAGGATTTTTAACCCCTAAAACAAATTCATTGATTAGTTAGATGAACTATACTATAATATTTTTTAAGTGTTCTTTCTTAATGCGTTTTTAAATATATATTGTATTAAAATTGTTAAAATGTAACAAATGAGAGAAATAAAGGTACTTTTGCTATATTAAAAAAAAACTTATAGTTTTTTTCAATAAATTTGTTCGCCTCATACGACTTGTCGACATTATTCGATTTATCAAGTCTAGTTTAGTTACCGCTTGCAACAGGGAGCTAAATAAGCTAATGCACAGTGGGTCCAATTGCAATATTTTTGGTAATAAATCAGTATTTCTAAACTACTGAATTAAAATATATGGGAGAGTTATAGAGAAAGACCTCAGCTTTCAGAAAAATCATCTTGAGTCATCTTGATTAAAAAAAAAAAAAAAAAAAAAAAGGTTTCATGCGTTTGTGCTGATGTTTATAACGCACAGAAGGAATTATCCAGGTTATTATCCAAGTATATCAATTGACTCAGAATCAATTTTTCAGTTGATCTAACGATGTTCGTCCGTCCGTCTAGCTGATGAGCTGTCTACGAAATTTTGTGCATAAAGTACATGTCGAAATTTTGAAGATAGTTTGGCGAAATTTGGCACATACAATTGCTATGATACAGGGACAAAGCCTACTGAAATTGGTTATAATCGGTCAACTATTTCATCTATCTCCCATACAAATTTCCGTTCAAAATATAGATTTAACGATTATAAATGCCTAAAATATAAGAATATTTTTATGAAACTCGGGACGAATAAGTTTAACATAATTATACATTTACGAGCTAAATTGCATACAGTTCGGTCAATAATTCCGAAAATCACTTTGTCGCGCGTAAATCCTAAACAAATTAGGTATCAAGTTAATATTTGACACAAATATATAAGAGATCATAAGTAGCTCCCATATAAGTCCATAATAATGCATACGTATGTTTCATAGAAATATACGGTCCACAATTGGCCACAGTTTCCATATAAGACCCCTCCCTGAATTTTAGATGCATACTCACAATGGTGTAGGGTATCATATGGTCTGGCTAGACCGAAAAATTTATTTAATAAAAAAAATTTATTTAATTGCAGCAAGAAAAATTGCTGTGTATGAATTCCGACATATTTTCATATTTCAGAAGACAAGACTTCAAGAATTGATAATAAAGAAATTTTTATTTGATTGAGATGTATGCCCTACGTCCAGTGTTAGCCAAAGACAATTACGATTTTGAATAACTTTTCAAGTTCATTGGAATTGACAATAAACTAGTTCCTTCCCACTCCAAAATTTAGAAACCATATTAAAATTATTTTTTTTTTTTTTAAATTTATTTTTAATATAATGTATTCGAAAGATAACGATATTTTCGTGAACCAAAAATCATTTTGATATCTTCAGCGGGTAATTTAGTATAAATTTTTAAATCTAAAAAAATTCTTCTTAAAAATTTTATAAATTTATAAACAAATTGTAATAAAATCTTTGTTATTAAAGATATCTTAACGAAATTTTTGGTGGATATCGTATAAAATGAGAAAGTGAAAGAAACTGATTTTTGTAAAAGAAATCCCACAAATCCCAAAAAAACGCCGAAAATCCCAAAAATGAGTTTTTTCACATTTTCGGCTATAAAATTCACATTTTTGCGAAGTCCCGTAGATTTTAATTGAAAACTTTTAACAGCATATTACAGATTCTTAAACAACATTCCGTTTGCCGATTCGTGCTTTGGGATTTGAGAAAATATAGAATAAAGTCTAAACTTTCATATAAAATGGGTCGAATTCGGGAGATTGTGTAGCCTGAACGTTTGAGTTACTGGGCTTGCTTTTTATTTTAAAGCCTTCTTTGTGAATATACCTTTCAGAAAAGTATAAAATTATTATATCGACCCTGCGCTGACTGAATTACCTATGTAATTTTCAATAACTTTTCAGGAAAGCTAAAAAACTGTTAATTTTGCAGTTTTTTCGTTACTTCGAAAAATTTTTACTAAATTTTATCGTTTATGAATAGGCTTAATAACACAAATCATGCGCATTATAAAAAAGAACGAAATTTTTGGCGCATTTTGGAGAAAATCAACGAAAACGTTACATATGTAATTTTGTGGCGCAAATTTTTTTTAAGATACATTTTTGCTTATCTTTTTGTAAGTTCTTAAGTTTATTTAAATTTAAGTTTGAACTATGGATGAAGGTATTATTAGTAATATATTGGGCAAGTTTCAACTTCCTAAGATGATTGGAACATGCTATTAAACAGTAATTTGTTAATAAACTCAGAAAAATTTTCCAAAAAAATAAAACAAAAATTCTAAATGCAGCAATAAAAAATTTTTTCAAAATTTTTACATAGGTAATTTAGTCAGCGCAGGGACGATATGTTGTTAAAGAAAATTTTATTTTAGAGAAAAAAGATTGTAGATACTATTTCTGGCAAAAAAAAAAAAAAAAAACACAAAAAGTCAAAATCGTTTATTTTTGAACTCGGTAAAGATATCGACTTAATTTTTTTGTTATTCAATAGATAATTTTGTTTTTTAATTAGCTAAAGAAAAAACAAGTGAAATCGATCGGAAACACTAGGATATATATGAAAAAACTGGACCAAGAACATGCAAAATTGAGGTACTTAAAAACTCAAATGCAAATAACTCAAAAACTATAAGAGATAAATAAGACATTTTTTGTAGGTCTTATCAGTGCCTACAAGAATGTATAAAAATATTTGAAATTTGACGAGAAACTAAAATTTGGCAAGCGATTAAAAAATGTGTATGTCAGAAGTATCCAACTTTGAGCCCTTTTAGCTCCGCCCCTCCTTTCCAAACTTAAAATTGTACGCTCCTCTGCTATGCCTATACCAAATTTCATACAAATCCAACCAGCCGATCAGAAGTTACAGATTTATTTCCAAAAAATTTCGATTCTGCCCCACTGTGCAATATAAAGTTAGTTAATCATTTTATTAAAAAATAATTTGAACTATTTTTTCTGTGTAAAACAATACAAAATTAACAAATTATCAAATTTACTGCTCAAAGAGTAAACAATTCATTTAGTCCTTTTTATATTGAAAAAAGAGTAGGCTTTTTGCCACAACAACAAGAGTGAAAGTGGCGAAAAATCATTTCAGGATGCAGAACGAATATTGAGTTAGATTTAAAATTTAAGTTTAAATTATTCTGTTTTTTGAATATCTAGTTTAAAATTTATACATGCCGCGTTACATATATGTAACAGTGGGCATTAATGGGTTAATGGTGGTAGAAGTAATGATACTTTTTATATTGATTAAATTTTGTTTCTGGTAAAAATATACAAAAACATATAATTTTTGTAGTCAACTATATTAAAATTTTTATTAAGTGTAAATATTAAATGAAAAAATCTAAAAATTGTTATCATGAACACAGAGTTATTGAAATTAAAAAATATTAAAAATTACAACATAATATTGTTGTAGTGATAATGTTGTAACCATATTTTTTCTCCGCGTATACAGTGAATCAATTATACATAATTTTTATTTCAATAATAAAATAATAATAAAAAAACGGAATTTTGTCAATAAAATTTCGATTGTTTTTAACTAAAACTCAACAATTTGTTTATCTCTAAAATTCTACATTTAAAATAGTTAGAAATCAGCCACATTCTCAGTCCTTGACACCAATAATCTAAAACATATTTTTCTCGTACTATACAATAATGACGTGTCTAATCATTTGGTGTTAGGAAAGTTTTTTTTTTCTTCTGACAAATTCTAAATAAACAAATTAAATATTAAACATTATTTATTTATAGTTTTAATTATACAAATGTTTCATTTAGTTATCGTAGTTTGTATTTATTTTGTTTTAATAATTTTTTTTTAATATAAAATTTATATGTTTCCAAGCAAAAAAAAATCCAAGATGAAAATGAAATATAGGTCGTTCACGTTATTTAAAAATATATAAATAGCTCATTTATAAATAAATAAATATTTAGTTTGCTCTATAAACAAAATGTTAAATCATGTTGAGGAGACGATAGACCTAAATAGAAATTGGACGTTGTGCCAATTTCAGCAAACAAAAATATATAGGTCAAATTTGACGAAAAACTTTATTATTTATTGTTGTTTATTTTTTTCAGTAGTTTATTATTATTATTTTTTTTTTTTTATTTAATTTAAGCATAGCAAACAAAAAAAATATATACATATATAAAAAAATAATATAAACAACAATAAAATGATTTTTGTTGATTACGCCTAAATACTGGTATATAGGCCTATAGATGAGAAGAGTGATTGGTGGTGAGACGTGTTAAAACTCATGAAATTTTACTCAAATATTGCGTCAAAAAAGTGTTTGACAAAACACAGGCGTGTGTGACCCATAAACGAAATTTTAATTTTATAAATAAATAAATAAATAATTGCAAGATATTTTTCCATTTCAACTGGTACCTACTCTTATGCTTTGCCCGCCACCCAAGTAGAGAGAAAATTATAATTTTGTCCTGCTTTTATCTATTATATTGTATTGTATTCTTTTTTTGTTCGCTTTTTCTTAAAGTGATTTTTATTTTTTATTTTTTTTTTTTTTTCACAAAACACTTTTTTTCTATTATTTACAATTGAGATGATAATAAAGAGGAAGGAAAAATAGCATTAAGTGGATGTGACCAAAGAAAAAAAAAATGACAAAATTAAAATTTATGAAATTTAATAGTAGCCTTTTGTTAAGATTTTTGATGTTTCCTCACTTTTTAACAAAATAAACAAGAGAAAATTTGTTTATGAAAGTTTCTTTGATGCTTTTTTTTTGTATATCGAACAGTTTTAGAAAGAGTAACATTGTGAGTTAAACAATTTGTTTAGATGTAAAGGGAGAGACCTGCTAGGGAGGTCTATAAGTTAAATATAAAAATCATAAAATTAGAAGCATTTGATAAAATTGTCTTCAAGATAGCTTTTTTTGTAGCAAAAAAAAATTATAAACAGGTAAAAAGTTTGTTTAAAATAATACCTTTTTAAAACGGAAACTAAAATACATCATTAATAAGAGTTGTAAAATAAATCCAACTTCCCTTTTCGCCACACCCTAAGGCAATTCTATAATGAGTGATTCCATATCAAAACGGACAGCAATCGGATTTGACTCCTCCGATTTCAATGAAATTCACCACAAGCATTGACCATTGCAAGTGTTTCCAAAAACATGAATTTTCAGACCTATGTTTTTTTCGGTTCGCAAATATAGCAGTTAAAAAAATTAACAAATTTAAAAACTTTCAAATTAATACTTATTTAACTCCTAATAACTTCTTAACTATACATGGTAGATCTCTAGTTGTTGCTTAAGACAAACATATTACCTTCTTAACGATATATACAAAGTTTTCTACATAAAAAGTTCAAAGGTCAAAGTTGGACATAAAAAAATTCAAACTATTACATCTCAAAAAACCGGTATTTTTAAATTCTTAAAAAATTAAATGTTGTTGACATAACTTTTCTCCATATGGATATACAATATGAAGTTGCGAGTCTTATTTAGTTATTAGTTATTACTTTAGTTCGAAAGTTCAAAGGTCAAAATATGGCTTACAAAAAATAAACTATTATATCTCCGAAAACGATATCTTTAAAATGCTAAAAAAAAAAATGTACAATATTAATACAACTCTTCTTTATACTTGTACAAAATTTTATGTTGGACACTCCTTTAGTTTAGAAGTTATGTAACAAAATATAAACTAAAGTCAAATTTTGTATATAAAATATTATATTTTTTTAATACATACTATGTGCCCATTAGATTGTTCCGAGAATAGCCTTTTTCGAGATTTCGATGTAGTAAGACCCCTCAAACGATACGTAAAAATTAGCTTAATACGAAAAAATTAATTAAACATTTTTTAAAACTGGTCTTCAGTTCCCTACCAGCGATTGAAAAATCATGGGTCCCATACATTTTGGGCAAAAAAAATTTCGATTTTTTAATCGAAATGGGTATCAAAAAATTCGTAATTTAATGCTGGTTAAGAAAGAAATATTTTAAAAATTTTTCCACTGGGATTTTGTTTCGCTAGAAGACTTTTTAAGGTATTTTGATGAACAATGTTTTTAAAAAATCTAGAAAATTATATATTATCAACAGTACTTACTACAATGCAAGTTTTTAATATTTTAGCCATAAAAAGAAAAAAATTATGAAATTCTTATCTATTTTTTTAAGAAAAATATTGAAAATTTTTTTAGCATGATGTACTAAAATGACGGTTTATGGACCAAAATTTTTGCAAAAATTTTTTAAAATATTTTTTCTATAATTGGCTTAAAATTACGAATTTTTTGATACCCATTTCACTTGAAATTTTGCACAAATATATATATATCTTTTAAGAATTTTAAAATACCGTTTTTTGAGATATTAAGCTTTAATCTTTATATTATCGATTTTGACCTTTGAACTTTCGAAGTATATAAATGTTTTACTTGTCGTGTTTTTCTATTAAATGTAATAAAAATAAGAATTGTGCAATTTATATTTTAGAAGCTATGAGCAATAAAATGTGATTACTTTTGGACAAAATTTAACCGCTTTTTCATTTTTAAAACGTCATATTTTTGGACCGGGAAGAGTCTTTACTCAGAAAGTTTGTGATTTGAGCAACATTTGCAATACGTAATATCTATAGCTAATGTCATTGAAATCAGAGATATTAAATCCGAAAATGTCTGCTTTTTCTCCGTTTTGATATGGAATCACTCTAATAGGAACTTTTAAAAATGTTAAGTGTTTTCTTTCCATTTTCTTATATTTTTAATTTAAGAATCGATTTTTTTTTTTTTATTTATTTTTTTCTTTTTCTTTATTTAAGTTGACTTTTCTTTTATTCTTTTCAATTCTTTGATATTTTTTGTTCAACAAGAAGTAGGACACAAATTCGTTTTATTAACATTTTCTTTTAAGAAACAAAAAAACATATATTTTTTTGGTTATGGATAGGAGATGTCAGTAGTAGTGGTAGGAATATACATATATGTATTTATAAATGGATGTAAAGAATGTAAGTGGAACGAGTAAGTATTCCTGGTTGAAAATCTTTTGACGTCAGTGTTTTCCGTGGTTGGGTAAGTGTCTGAGTGAGTGGAGTGCACAATTTGGACAGAAGTTTTAGTTTCTCTATTTAGAAAAATGTATGTACAAGAAAAAAACTAAAAATTGTTGCCACAATGGCGGCGCTTAAATTAAGGAAAAGAATTAGAAAAACTAAATAATTCTTCAAGAATTAGAAATAGACGAAATTTGAATATGCTATTAAAATATAATATTTGGAAAAAGAACTTTACAGAACTTTTCTCAACTAGTATAAATTATAGCAAAAACCTCTGGGTATCAAACTTCATTGAACATTTTGTATATTTTAAACAACTAAGTGAAAAATTGTTACAAATCTTTTAAAATTTTCAATATACTCTTGCATCCAGCCATAAGGCAAATGTCACATAGCCGTATGTTGCACATTTAAACCAAAGACTGAGAAAGAATGCTTCTGCGTAGGTTGTTTTTGCGGCACAAATATTGTAGGCGTTTTTGGTTAACTTATTACACATTGCAAGAATCAGTTTATAAAAAGAAAAAATATACATTTTAAATTTGGAGAAAAAAAAAGTATATTTTCTTTCTATTTCTTGTAGTTTTTTTTTTAACTGTCACAGCAAACTAATTCTTTTATAGCAAAATCCTGAACTATTTATTACAATTAATTAATCAAGATTTAGGAATTAGAATTTAATGTTGTTAAATAAAATTTAGTATTCATGAAGTTATGGGAAATATGAATAAATTGCAGATATACTGCCGCTCATTTGAATACGACATAAATGTTATTGAGATTTTCCGGTTTTCCTCTCAAATTTCATAAGAGTATTTAAAGTTTTTATAGTTTCATTTTGATGTTAACATTTATGTCCTTCATTTAAGTAGATTAAACAAAGCATAGGGGGACAAAATTTGGCACATATATTTGTCTTATATAAGGTTTGTTTGGGATTGAAAATGGGTTAATCGGTTAATAAACAAAACAGTTATGGGCTAAAAACTAGAAACACAGGGTGTCCGTTTCACACTTTTCTGCTTTTTTTCTTTTACCTCCCATCAGTATACGACAGTTGTCTGTCTATTTTATTTTGTAACAAAGTAACATCTGAAAAGTATGTTTTTATTGATTTTAATAAAAATTAAACTAGTTTGTTTTGAATTTCTACAAAATGGGAAGAAAAAAGACGTTGTCAAACGAGGAAATTGGCAAAATCAAAGCCTATAAAGAATGTGGACTAAATATTAGCCAAATAGCAAATAAAATTGGTCGAACTCGTTGTGTGGTCAGTAATTATATTCGTAATCCATCCAATTATGAAAAAATATGAAAAGAGGTACCAATACTTTTCTTTCGACTGCAGATAGAAGGGAAATTATCAGAAGTGCTTCAAACTCCCAAGACTGCTGCTAAAACTGGCGTTAAAGCAAGCTTAGCAACAGAAAAGTGTGTAATACGGAAAGTTACTAATCTTAAACGATTAAAAATTAAAAAGAAGCCACCCCTTAACCCATATCGAAAAGAAAAAAGACTACTTTTTAGCCGGCATTATATGACATGGGAAAAACAATAGTACAGAGTAGTATTTTGCGATGAAAAAAATTCAATTTAGAAGGACCCGATGGCTACAGTTTCCACGATTTGCGAAAAAAAAAGAAATTTATTTCGAGCGTCATTATAGCTGTACTGGAGGTGTGATGGTCTGGGGTTCAGTTTCCTACTATGGAACAAGCGATTTTTAGCTCTATGTCATGGACATATCAACATGATAATGCAGCTATTCATACTGCAAATGTGTTTAAAAACTGGATTAGAAAACAAAATGTGACATTACTTGATTGGCCGCCATACTCCTTGGATTTAAATGTGATGGAAAATGTATGGGGATGGTAAGCTCGTAAAGTGTATGAATCTGGGAAACAGAATGAAACAAAATCCGACCTAATTGAAGCCATTAACAAATATTTACGAATATTATATTAACCCAATATGAGTGACAAATGAAGGCTACGATTCCCTGTAATTTTTAAAAATTTAATCCTGTAATATTATATTTATTACTTAATCCTGTTATGCAACATTTTAATAAAAACTTTTGTTATATTATATTGCTAGGGTTTATAGCTTTCGTTTGACATCCATATTGGGTTGATATAATTTTGGTAAATATTTTATATATTTTTCGAAACTTTGAAGTCTTTTTGAGAAAAGATTTGAAGTCTTGGAGAAAAACTCAGCAGTTTTGTTAAGTATGAGCTATAGTTTGATACATATGTATATCGATTTTTTCATGTGTGAAAATTTGTTTTGGGAAATTTGTTACACAGTGTTGTAAATTCCTTTATACGATGCTTATCAATTTCTTATGTTATTTTGACCTCAACTACATACTCTTTTGTTAGGCTGCATCCAGGCTTCATTGCTCTCCTTCGAATCTTTGGCATGTCCATTAATGTTGTAAGATAGCAATGTTAATAGATTTAAGTGTTAAGAAAGCGAAAGTGCATAAAAACCATAAGTATTACCCAGCAAAAACTTGGTAATAGTTACGGATGTAGTTACTTTTCAATGATAGCAGCATACTGTCTGCATTACATTAAAGGAGATAAGTAACTACTTACTTTTAACCTAATATGTAATCAATTACTTGAGATTATATTTTTGGATATGTTACTTTTTATCAATCTTTCCATTAAATTATAAAAATTATATATTTTAAAAGTGAGTAAAACATGAAAATAATTACTTGTTTTTCCATGTCGACCGAAAATTTTATTTCGACAATTCAGTTTCAAATTATAATCTGTAATTTAAATACATTAAATTGTTTATGTTTTAAATAAATAAACTAAAAAGAAAAGAAAATATAAGCTTTTTATTTTTCCATATTTCAGTACTTATTTGTAACCGATAATGTAACTAGTTACTATTCATTTTGCTAATAATGACTTCTGTAATACTTTGCAATTAATGAGTTATTGAATAGCTTCAAAGTAATCAGTTCTTGTAATGACATCTAAGTAATGACTTTCGGAAATGCCTACCAGTAATAATATATAGTAAGTAGTTGCCTCTAATGACATCACCGTGTTAAAATAATGAGTTATTCATCTAATGTGTAAGTAGTGAAGAGCCATTATATTAGCTTCTTAAATAGCAAGCAAAGTTTTCACTGGGTTATATAATAATAAAGCACCATATATAACGAATGTATTTCGCTTACTAAACTCAATTTTCCTTGAGTGTATTCTTTCCACTCTCACAAAAACAACTATTTTTTTAGTCATTGACATCCCTATTCCATATCCAGGTGATAACTGATCTCTCTATAGTTAAGGTTTATCCATCTCCCGTTATTTGAAGTCAATATTTATATCCATCGCCTTGCTATTGACTTTTACATCTTATTTGCCAATTGTTTGCGAACAATCACTCTGGAATTCCGGTAGCTTTACATTTGGATACTCATAGTGGATATTTACATTCGCCCATTTTGAATTACCAAAACATTTTTATAATTTGATCAGTGTTATTTTTTCGCAAGTAACCTGGACCAGTGTTGTCAGATGAGGAGATTTGTTTACAAATTGGATATTTAACCTTTCATTTGGGGACAGATTTTCAGGGGAAGGAATTTGGGAATTTTCATAAAATATAAAGATTTTTTTTTATTAATTTATACATTTATTCAATTTATAGAAAATTTAATTACATAAAATTTTTATTTTTGTATGCATTAAATTTCTATGAATTTATATATATATATAGGAGACCATAGGATGTCGCACAAGGATTAACTTTTAAAGTTTTTGAATTCTTCATAGTCTTTATTTTAGTTTACATTACTTAAGTGTAATAATTTTTACTAACTATCTAGTCTTAAGCTATGTATACACGGTTGTCAGATCTAACAATGTTGGCAGATCTGACAATGTGATGGCAATCTACTGACAATGAAAAATTGTTAGCAACAGGTAAATTGCCAGTTTAAACGATCGTAAGAAAACCTTACAATTTCATTGCCAGTCAATTGTCAGACAATAAATTTATCTGCCAACAAAAATTGTCAGTTTACACTGTTGGCAGGTTGTTGAATGGCAAAAGTTACCAGATCCGTCGTCAGACGAATAAACTTTGCTGTTTAATGTGCAGCGTTGCCATTACAAATGATTTATCTGACAATGGCGCCATTGTCAGATGCATAAAATTCGCACAGCTGACAATAAAAATTGTCAGACAATTATCTGGCAATGGCAACGTTATGTGTTTACACGATTGTCAGATGTCTAACAATATTATTGGGTTACAATTTACTGACAATGCTTTTTCTAACAACGTTGTAAGACATAAATTGTAAGTTTACACGGTTGTTAGAAATTTTCTGAACATTTTTCTGCCAACGTTGTTAGATCTGACAACCGTGTATACATACCTTTAGTTTGTGTTTTTAAGTTTTAAAAAAATTTCGCTTTGTTCTTTCACAAAAAAAAAAAAAACGAGAGAAAAAGATATAGTCGGTCAAGCCCGACCATATGATACCCTACACCATTGTGTACATTATAATTCGGGGAGGGGTCTTGACTTGGAGTCAGATGTGGACCGATACTCATAAGTGTAAAATAAAACATACGAATACAGAATATTACGTTGATGCTGACATTTATATGAATTTATTCACTTTTGGATGTTTCCCGAATGAGGGCCTTACAAGGGAGCTATGGTAAATTATGGACCGACATTTGTAAAATTTGGCACTATTATTTATGTTCATATAAAGCTTATTTGTGTCGAATACTAACTTGATAATAACATTTTAATGGGATTTATGCCCGTTAAAGTGGTTTTCTGAAAAGGGGTTTATATGGGAGCTATGGTTAATTATGGACCGATCTTTTTAAAAATTGGCACACTTCTTTAGACTTATATAAAACTTATATGTTCCAAATTTCATTAAAATATTGCTATATTTAAGGGATTTATGATCCTTAAACCCTTTTCCGGGAGGACATTTGTATGGGGGCTAGGTGAAATAATGGACCGATCATAACAAATTTCAATAGGCTTCGTCCCTGGACTAAAAGAAACCTGTGTACCAAATTTCATTAATTTTGATTCAAAATTGCGACCTGTAGTTTGATTACAAGGTTTACATGGACGGACAGACGGTCAGACGGACAGACGGACGGACGGACATCGTTAAATCGACTCAGAAAATGATTCTAAGCCGATTGGTATAAATTAAGGTGGGTCTTAGACCAATATTTTTGGGTGTTACAAACATCAGCACAAACGCATAATACCCTCCCCACCTATGGTGGTGTAGGGTATAAATATATATTCTTCTTATATTTTTATTTACTTAACTTAAGCACAATTACGTTCAATAAAAGTTTTCTCTTAAAAAACTCGCCAGACATCAATCTAGACATGTCATTAGCATATTCGACTTGATGTTTCATGTCAAAAAATTTATTCCAAACACAATTTTAAATCAAAAATTTCTACAACATTATTGTTTCATCTTAATGATATTACAGCTAAAAAAAATAATAATAATAATGAAATGTGCAGGAAAGTAAACAAATTCTTTTTTTTTTTATTTTTCCCCAGTTAGGTTACGAGTATTTGTTGTCATTTAGAATTGTTGCCAATATGCTTCAAATATTTTCAAACAGCACAGCAAAACTTTGAGCTTTTTGTAAACAAAAATTGTCAACAGCTGCAAATTTGTTTGAGTTTTTACATTTTTGTTTTCTTAAGCTTAGAAAGGTGGACAGACGTCATTGTGTCAGTTTAACAGTCAGTAATGAAAGCAATTTTACTTATTCATATTAGAGTGTACTTTAACTAACAAGATATTTATCGAAGTTACACGATCTCGTAATGGCTTTTATATAAGTTAGAGAAAACAAACTGATTTTAGAAATTTTGGTTAAATGAAAAATATAAAACGGCAAGATTACGGATTAAAAAATACAAAATTTCGAGTTGCTATATTCGAAGTAAGTTTTTAAAATAGGTGTTGGCTAAATTCGATCACTTTGTGAGAAATTTATTGCTTATGTAATTTATTTTTAGCTCCACGTTAACAAATTAGATAAATAGGGGATTCACTGTTTGATTGTGCATTTTATTGAGCTCCTTAAATTAAAAAAAAAAAAAAAACTAAACGAACAAAACTAAATAAATAAAATAACACAAATGTCAATGACTTTGTTTTTGGCGAGTATTTGCCAAATATTAAAATTTGAAAACTGAAAAATTGTTTTTGCTTACTTTTTTTTCCTAAGTGTCAAAATAAACATTATTATTGGCATAAGAGGGGTCTTTTTTTAAAAATATCTGTTTATATATTTGAAGTGTCCTTCAAATAATTGTGCATTTTTTCAATTTTCTGTTTATAATTTTTTTGTTTGTTTCTCACCAAATGTTTTGATTTCCTTTGTTGACTCACTCATTTGTTGTCTTTCTTTATAAATTTGGCATATTTATTGAATTGGTGAAATGTTAAAACAGATTTATTTTGATTTGAAAATCACTGAAATGTATATTTAAATTTATGCATTAAATTGAATGAATTGCATGCAAATTAAGTTTTGCCAATAAAAGGAATAAAAACTTTGTATTCCATTTGTGTTATCGATAGGGGTATTGAAAGAGTGTGAATGAACATTTAAGATTTCAGAGATAAAAGCGTTAAAAAACACTTTAAATGTATATAAAATACTGATATTAATCATTTGAAATGTTGTTGCATATTTCTTCCTTTTTTGATAAAGGTGAATAAAATTTGTAGTAAAAATATTTAAGTAAAAAGTTAAGGGGAAGAAAGTTCTTAATTACAGTAGTCATAATGCGGAGAAAATTCTAATTTAAAATCGCACTTACTAAATCTTCATTATTTGTTAAGCTCATACTATAAAACTAGTACCATTTTTTATCTACTTACATAACTTCTTTTAATAAAAACTTAGGGTCATTGAACTTTTCCAAATGTACATCTACACCTCTAACCTAATTTAATTCCATAAAATATTGTCTTAATTTACACTTAATTCTTTTCAATAAAAAAAAAGAGATAAAAATTATTTATTTCCCAACTAAAAAGTTGTTGACTGTTTGCTGGTTCTCAAATTTAAATTTGTGAATTTTGTGCAGATAGATTATAGAGTGCAATTTTATATTAAAATTTCAACGAAAAAAAAAGAACAATACAAATTTGTAGTATATTTATAAAAATTAATATGATTTATTAGTTTGTCGGCCTTTCAAGGTTGGGACTTTGATGAGCCATTGGTTTAATTTTTTCGCCTTCATTTCTCATTCATTGATTTATATTCTGTTTAAGTGTGTGTTTCTGGGTCTTTTTTTCTGTGTGTGAATTTTTATTTTGAAGCTGGTTTTGTGCCACAATTTTAGCAAAACGAATAATAAGTTCAAGGTTTGTCAAACAAAAATCGTGTTTATTTTTCTACTATATATTTTTGCAAAAAAAAAAAAAAAAAAAAAAAAATAAATAAATAAAAATATATAAATTAGAGCAGTAACAATAATAAAACTGTATAAAACTGAATATGTATGATAAAGAAGGAGAGTGATATTAAAAGGTAAAGAAGGAATTTAAAAATTTAGAGAAAGTAATTAGAAACAAAATCTTAAATCTATATGAAATCAATGTATGTATGATTAATTTCGATTTTCTCGAAATTAATCATACATTTATACTAGGGAATAAGATAAATACCTCCATTTTTATTTTTCTAAATTTCAAAAATCTCGCGTCTTTTGTTTTTAGAAAATAGTCAAAGATAGCCAATTCGATTCTTCCCTATACGATTTTAATTTTTTTTACCCTACACTACCATAGGTGGTTGGGGTATTATGCGTTTGTGCTGATGTTTGTAACGCACAGAAAAACTTATCGGACCTACAGGTATACCAATCGACTCAGAAATGCATATAAAGCCCTCTTCCGGATATTATATTAACATGCTTAAGTCCCATACGAATGTTGGTAACAAGTTAATATTTGACACAAATAAGTAGAAACAACATTGCAAAATTTAATGAGAATCGGTCCATAATATACCATAGCTCCTATATAAACCCACTTCCGGGAATGATTTGTTTTCGGGTTTGTAAAAAAATTTATTAAAAATACTGGACCTTTTCCTACCAAAAAAAACTTATACTAAGTTTTTCATATAATTTACGAATTTTTAAGTTTTTTTGAAAAAAATCAAAAATAGAACGAGGGGAACGCTTTCGAAAGTGCTTCGAAGAAATGCACCTGCATTGGAAATGCATTTTATTGATGTCTCATGGAATTCATGATATAGTCTAGTCTGTTACAGTCTATAGTCTAGTCTATAATCTAAAGTCTTGCGCATATTCTGTTGTAAAAAGTGACTGTAATATTTTCTTCAGTCTAGGCTATATGAGTTGGATTTTATTATACAGTCCACAGTGGGGCAGAATCGAAATTTTTTGGAAATAAATCTGTAACTTCTGATCGGCTGGTTGGATTTGCATGAATTTGCGTGACTTAATAAACTTTAAGTGGCATAGTTTCGGTTCTGTAAAATATATTGATTTCAATCTTTTTCTGTATAACGAAGAATTATGTCAGCTAAGCAATGTAATTTAGATGAAAAAAATCGAGTTTATACTTTATCTGATTTTTGAAATTAAAGTAAAATTTTTGTAAAAAAGAGTTATATAAATATTTTATCTGTAATAAAATCTTCATTATTAAAGATATCTTAAAGAAATTTTCGGTGGATGTAGACTTTATCGTATAAAATGAGAAAGTGAAAAAGATTTTAAGATTTTTTATAAAAGGAATCCCACACATCCCAAAAAATTCCGAAAATCTTAAAAATGGGTTTTTCCACATTTTCGGCTATAAAATCCACATTTTTCGTAAGTCCCGTAAAATTTTATTGAAAACTTCTAACAACATATTACAGATTCTTAAACTGCATTCTGTTTGTCGATTCGTGCTTTGGGATGTGAGAAAATTTAGACTAAATTCCAAACTTTCATATAAAATGGGTCGAATTCGGGAGGGTGTGTTATTATTGGGCTTGTTTTTTAATTTAAAGTCTTCTCTGTGAAGATACCTTTCAGAAAAGTATAAAATTATTATATGTTGTTAAAGAAAATTTTATTTTAAAGAAAAAAGAGTGTAGATACTTTTTTGGTAAAAAAAACACAAAAAGTCGTCATTTTTGCAATTTTCAAATTCAAAATCTTTTAAATTTAGACTCAGTAAAGATAACGACTTCAATAGATAATTTTGTTCTTTAAATATCTAAAGAAAAAACAAATGAAATCGGTCGGTAACACTTAGATATATATGAAAAAAATTGGACCAAGAACATGCTAAATTGAGGTACTTATAAATTCAAATGCAAATAACTCAAAAACTATAAGAGATAAATAGGACATGCATGCATGTTTTTTTTATAGGTTTTATCAGTGCCTGCTGTAATGTATAAAAATATTTGAAATTAGCAAGGGATTAAAAAATGTGTATGTCAGAGGTCCCCCTTCCAAGCTTAACATTGTACACTCCTCTGCTATGCCTGTACCAAATTTCATGCAAATCCAATTAGCCGATCAGAAGTTGGAGATTTATTTCCAAAAAATTTCGATTCTGCCCCACTGTGCAGTCTACCCTATATTCAAGTTTATTCTATAGCATACAGTCCTGTTCATAGACTATAATCTAGTCTATAGTGCTGTCAAAGTTTATATAAACTGAAGTTTATGGTCTAGTTATTTCATAAAAAGTTTTAGGCCCATTATTATAACTTTCCAATAACTAAAGTTAGGATGTTATCGTTCACTTTAACTGTTTTTGGTTGTTATAAGTATAAGTTAAGTCAAAAGTGACCAATAAGCTAAAGGTAAGAACATCTGACCATTAACTTTTATCGGAAGGTTTATGTGTTCAGAGCTGCCATATTTTCTGCTTTATAAAAGAAATAAATGAAATCATATTTATTCCGCTGTAGTTTTTAGTAATTTGTCTGTCTATATTTATATTTGCTCTGGCGTTGTCTTTTAGTTAGTTTAAACTCATTTATTTTAAAAATTTCTTTGTTTATATTTCCGTTAGTGGCAGTTACGTTCAAATAGTACATGTTGCCACTACGTTAAATGGCCAAAAGTAATCGGTTTTTGCTTTGATATTGCCGTATTATCAAAATTATAAAATTTACCTTAAAACCAAGTTGTAATAACCAAAAGTAGATAAAGCTCACTTTATCGTTCACTTTAGTTTATCTTACCTTTAACTATCTGATACCTCATAGGTAAGTTATAATAACGACCCTTAAACTTTCTTATGCCATGGCATACAAAATATAGATCTATATTATTAATTAAAGAATATATATAATTCTTGTAAAAGCTTTTTTTAGTCTACAGTCCCGCCTTTAGTTTAATCTACAGGCTACTATATATTTTAGCCTATAGTTTAGTATACAATCAGGTCTATAGTTAAATCCATAGAGTAACATATAGAAACGAAATTCTCGATTGACAATTGAAAAAAATTGTTGCTTTGTAAACAAAAATGTGTTTTTATTTTCTTCTAACAACAACAGAATGTATTTGATTACATGTATTTTGTTGTTGCATGAGTTAGGTTTTTGACAACCGACTTAGGTTTTTGACAATTAGTCTCGTCTCTTGTTACTCTTTGGTTAAACCTATAGTCAAATCCATAGTCTGGTCTATAGTCATTTACAGAGTCTAGTCTATAGAGTAAACTATAACACTGGTCTGCAAAAAAAAAAAAAAATAATAATAAAAATCCTCCTCCTAAGATGAATAATTGGATTTGAGGGAATTTGAACTGCTAAACACGAATCAGCTTTCAGTTTTTTACCATCAGATCTATATTTTTTTATGGTAGTGTCTAATATTTCGTCCATAATATGGCCATTACTCATCATAATTCAAGAACGCCAACACCAAAAGATGTGAACTAAAAATATATTAAAGCCACCCTAACTTAATTTTTTTATGTGCTCAATAGTTTTGGAGTTATTTTGAAATTAGTGTCCGAAAAATATGTTCATGCTAAATTTAAGATTTTTTTGCTAAAATTTCTTTTGATAAATGAAAACACAAAAAGTTTCCAGTTAATTATCTTTATTTTAAATCATCAAAATTGATTAACAGTAAAGTGAAAATACCCAAATTAAGTAGAAATACAGTGGTGGACAAAAAAAAATGTATTTCTTCTTTAAACCAAAAATAGGAAGATTAGATGGAATTTCCGCGTATTTTGGTGTATCATTTATAAAAATCGTGCACTCCGTTCTCGAGTTATAGTGAAATAAATCCGAGTAATTGGCTTATTTTTTAGGCGCAATTTTAGACACGCTTTTACAAAATATCTGGACCTGATGGAAAAACAAACTGAAAGCAGATTCGTGATAAGCATGTCGAACTCCATCTATATTTTTTGTTTTTTTACCGACCAGTGTAATCTATAATTTGGACTATCTAACAGAAGCCTGTGATGTAATTATTTCATTAAAAGAGTAAGATTTTCTTATATCATGCCATATACTTAAAGTATTTCATGGTATCATTAAGCGGCTGTGTAAAAAGTCTTATTAAGCATTTCCTAGAAATCTAATTTTGCGGATGTTTGTAGTGGAAAATGTTTTATATTATCTCTACTTTAACCAAAAATACAAAAATGTATTCCATTATTACTAAATGTCACATAATAGACTTTGATTTATTTTTTGCCCCCAAAATACTCAAAATTCTAAGAATTTATCATTTAAACTTTGTTCAGTATTGTATTCAAACATTTAAATAGACATTTTTTTGTATGGTATCAATTAGAATCTCACTTTTGTATTAAATTTTATGAAAATCTTGAAAAAAATAAATAAATAAGATAAAAATTAGCACTTGAACAAATTTATTTATGGTGAATTTATTTCCCTATTTTTTAAATATTAATATGTCCATCTGTCTGCCTGTATTAGTTATTCTTGTTGTTGTTTTTTTTATAAATTTTCACTTGGTTGCATTTCTTATGGTTGCCTAGTTTTTGCCTCTTCATTTTTTAATATTATTATTTTTTTAATTTAAAAGTAACATTTTATTATTGTAAAAAAATGTTGTTTAATGCCTTAAAAGCGGTGTTGATTTATGACTATTTTTTTTCTCCTTCTTTAATCCGCTTCCAATTAATAAGCATTTGTTAAATAAAAAAAAAGTAGTGAAAAAAAACAAAAAATTATTAAAGGAGGGTTATTTTTTTAATATGTATGTGTACCCATCGACCGGCTAGACAGAAGTTACCACAACTTGGTAAAATTCATATTAATTGCCGTTTAAGCAGGAAGTACTTTAGAAAACTAAACATAATTTACCATTGAGTGTGAAATGTATCAATTTAATTGTATAATGATTTTTAAAGAATAGAGACAATGATGAGGATTTGGGGATTATAAAATCGAGCAATTGTGAGGAATCTAACAGTAAAATGGAGATAGTTTCTTTCAGAGACAAGTTTACTTTACTTCGATTTTAAACGTCTTTTTCGGCAATTAAGTTTCAAATTCATATTTATTATTAATAATTAAACAATTTTCTACTATAATTCGCCCACAATAGCACCTGTGTTAAATTATTTAATTCATATTATTAAAAGTATAGGATTTCATTTTACAATTAAGTTTATATGTATATATTTACATTATGTAAGTAGTAGTACTTATTACTAAAATATTTTAAAATATAACATCAGTAATATTTTATACAATCAATGACAAAAATAATATGTTTTAGCTTTTTTAAATATACAATGAGGAATTCTCAGGATGCTTTTAAGTTTAAGGACCAATGTAAACTCGGAAACAAAAAATGGGCGTGGTCCGCCCACTTTACCGCCCCCTCCCATATAACGTAAAATTTGAAAAAGTTGATGGTGGGTATATAGATTCGGCCGGGCCGAATATAATTCGCGCTTGTTATATTTACCTTTATGAAACCGACCTTCCACCTCAGATAATTTTGTTAACCTATATATATAAAAGAGTAACGTTACTGACTGACTGATTCATCATCCCACAGCCCAAACGGCTGAAGCTAGAGAGACGAAATTTGGAACGTAGGTAGGTCTTCCTCCATATAGATCCACTAAGACAAGATTTTTGGAAATTCGAATGTTTAGGGGGTAAAAAAGGGTAAAAACGGGAAAAATCGGTAACCTTAACTCGCAAACTAATAATGACACAAAAAAAGTTAAATAGTTATCGTTATTCATTTAAAAAATAATTGGACAGGTGTCTGGAACTTTTTTGAAAATCGGACGTTTTAGGGAAAAAACGGGTAAAAACTGTATTTTGGTACTTTTATAGCACCATATGTATCTTTGAAATCAATCAACATACAGATAAAATTTATGTCGTATTCATAACTTATCAAAAAATGAGAAATACAAATTTGGTACTTTTTAGAAATTCAAACGTTTCAAAAATCGTACCTATTTTTGGTACTTTTTTCATAAAACATTTTTTTATATTTATTGAAATCTTCATATGAGTATTTTAATATGGGATACCACTACAATTTAGAAATTTATTGGAATACAATTTTTGATACTTCCATATGAAATTAATATGAATGAGAATCCATAAGAGAGAGCTTAAATTGAAGATGTAAGGACCTAAGTGAATCAGAAACCTTAAAATGGATTTTGTGGTCCGTTTTCTTTATTCTAACATACTTTTTCGTAATTCTGATATTTATTTTTCATTATTCTAAGATTATAAACCTGAAATTAAAGAGATAATGTTATTTATGGATGATATAACACCATTATTAAAAATGTTCCCAAGGGAGTGGTTTTTATAAAAAATTTCCGCTAACGAAGTAGCGGGTTTACAGCTCGTAAAATAATAAAATGTTAATAAACATCAATATTCCAAAAACCTTTGCAATTGACTGACATGTACACCAATATATCCGGTATTTTCATCACCTCGGACATGAACAACTTTTAATCGCCTGCCAAATTTTGGTTTCTCGTCCGATTTCAAATATTTTTATAAGATCTGATAAGACCTACAAAAAACAGGTTTGCATGTCCTATTTATCTCTTATAGTTTTTGAGTTATTTGCGTTTGAATTTTATGTACCTCAATTTTGCATGTTCTTGGTCCAGTTTTTTCATGTAAATTCTAGTATTTCCGACCGATATTATTAGTTAAGTTTCTTTTTTCTCTAAAATAAAATTTTCTTCAACATCATCTTCAACCAAAGCCGATCAGAAGTTACAAATTTACTTCCAAAAATTTTCGATTCTGCCCCACTGCTATGTTAGCTTTTCACGCCCTAGGCTGGGTGCTCTGGATTCAGGATAGTTTGAAGTCCAGTATAATTCCAAGATGCTTCGCACTGTTTGACACCTTTAATTCAAACTCATGAAAGTGGGAAAGATGGAGTCTTTTATATCCTTGAGAAGATACGTTTTTTCTGTATTTATGCTCAGGCCACTCTTAGTACTCCATCTTTTAAGTGGTGAAATATGGCATTTTCTGATTTCTCAGATATACATATATACGTATACGAGACAGTCTTCAACTTCAGATAATCAAGCAATATTTTAATAAATTAGAGATAAAACTTTCATTCAATGGTACTAAATGTGCTAAGATTTTTTAGCACTAGCAGTTATAAAAAAATCATCACTAAGACTTTTCTTTGTCGTTTGTTGTATATTTTCCATTAAATATACAACATTAAATAATAATATTCATACTATTATGGACTTTGGTTTCGTCTGCCCCAATTATAAATTCCCTTAAATAATATTTGATTTTTTTTTTCTAAAATTTAATTTATTAACTAATAACAATGGTTTTAAATTTATTTGATTAATACATATTTTTTTTATTATTGTTATTATTATTATATTTTTTTTTTTAACCCAAAGCAGCTTTTGCAATTTCTGCTTGTACGTGTTAAAATTCTATAAAGAGTTACATTTTAATTTTTTAGACGAGGCTAGTGATTCTAGTTAATTATTAATTTTTTAGTGGTATTTCTAAAATTTTTTATTATAGGTTTGGTTTTTTGTTGTTGCACATTTAATTGTCTGACCCCTTATTCTGTGATCCCCTACAATTTCTTTTTATATACTTGATCATACATTAATTCTAAGCAAAGATGTCTATTCGTTCCAGCAACAACACCAATAAAAAGATCTTAAAAAAGTCTAATGTAAAGATGATGATGATGATGATGGCAATGGCGATAATCAGTCGTGCAAAAAGTTCTGACACGCCATATCATACCATTCCAACTTGCCACTTGCTTGTCAGTGATGTCTGATTGCATAAAGTATGTAACTATATACAATAACATTAAGATGAAAAAGAATTTAGCCACTATTTTAGTTTCTTATTATGGTATTGTTATTGTTGTTTTTTATTAAAATATATATATTAGGCTGCACAAAAATTTACCAACTTTCGAATTTTGACCGTAACTTTGGGTTGCAAAAACATACTGTGTAAAGTATTAGTGAAATCGGATATCGTGCCGCATTGGACCTGAAGTTTGTAGGTTGCGTATATATGGGAAAAAGTTGGTCTTTTTGCAGTTTTTAGAAAAATATTCCTATTAAATTTAGTACATAAAATTATTGTACTAAATTTATTTTTAATGCTCTTCTGATTTTGTTATGTAAAATAACAAAAAACTAAGTTCACGCAGTAATCCATGCCGTTTAATATGAAACTGTGAATGTGCCTCGCGAAAAACTGACTTTTTGAAAAATTTTCGCACTTGTTTTCCAAACTTTGAGACTATCTACTACGTTGACTATTTCGGGCACATCAACGAGATCATTCATCAATTACAAAAAGTATCAATCCCTATCCCAATATTAAGAATGGGAAAAACTTAAGTTATTTTTAGCTGTTTTTCTATGTTTTTGAACTTTGAACAGCAATCATGAATTTAAAAAGAAACCTATTGTGCTAAAATTTTGCACTCTATTAGTTTCAAGTCTTGTGAGTTCAGATCTGTAACCAATTTGTTCAAAATATCATTACCACAAAACTTATTAAGGATTTAAGTCAGTTTCAGCAAGGTTAAAAATTTTTAATAATGGCCCATATATATAAAATATTAATTTCACTAATTATGATTTTTATGTAACTAAACTGATTTTATTTGTTTTAATCTGAATTGTTACAATGCAGAAAATATAAAAAAAATAACGCAGTTACGGAAGTTTAATTACATTTATGCTCCCTTTTGGTTCTTTGATATCATGTCATCCTTACATATTTTTAAGTTTTTGTCTCCTTTGTCTCCCTTGTCTTCATTAAAAGGTAGCGTAAACGTAATTCAATCGTGAGTGACCATTTGCTTTTTTAATTAAATGACTTTAAAGATGACTGATTTTGAAGTTAAGTAGAAATTAACACAAAGATGGAGTTTAATTTTGTTTATGTATATTGTGAAGAGTTTTATATTTAGATATTTTCATACCAATTGGTTATATGGAAAAAATAAATGGAAAATGCATACATATTTTCTATTTGACGTCTTTTATAAAGTCCAAAAAACAAAAAGATTTTTTTCTTAAAAACGTTTAAGAAACCCTGATCCCCTAATAAAGATAATTTTATAAATATTACAATAAGAAAAATTCACAAATAAAACAAAAACTATTTATTATCTTTCACATCTTTGGTGGTAAATAACTTTTAAAAACTTTCCAGATGTATAAAACACAGTCCCCAGAGATAGTAGAGATAACATCTTTAGTTAAATTAATTTGAAATATGTTTATAGAAACTCAAAACTGTAAAAAAGACTTGTACTCACCTCATTATTTTACGTTTATTATTTGGATGTATGCGATTTGCTGTTTCTGGATCAATATTCCTTAAATGGTTGTGCAACAATTCCGATGACATTGTCAACATTTTCTCAACAGGTATAAATGACGACTGAAAGATACAACAAAAAATATTAGTGAAACTCGGAAAGCAAAAACATACAAAAAACAACCTACTAACATAACAAATAAAAGGAATTTGTTTTTCTTCCTTTTTAACAAAAAGTAAAATTTAAAAATACAACCAACAAAATTTTAAAATAAAATCTTAAACATAAAAAAGTATACATACATTTTCCACATTCCCAGACATTGTGGCAACAATGTTGCTACTCTCATTACTAGGGTTTTTAACGTTTGCTGCCGATGGCAAGTCATCAATGCCACAAGAATCTGTGGGACCTACTAAAATATCCCATAATAAAGATTCAATATAATAGTTGGTACCACCCACCACTATGGGGCACTTAGATTGAGCTAAAAGATTTTCTATCTAAAAAGATTTAAGTTAAGGTTTCTTGACCATTAATAAGTAGTACATGGTAAATTACTTTATTTGAGCTTAATTTACTTATAAAAATAATTGAAAATTTTTGACACGTTTTTAAAGGTTGTATTGGAACACAGGAAGTTTTTCAAATTTTTATCTTCTTTAAAGTTTTTTTAGACAATATAAATGACCAGTCAGCTACTAGTACGGATTAATTTATGAGCCGGCTATTTAGTTGTGAATGTTTAAAATACAGCTCACGTTTTTTAGGCATATATATATATTTTTTTTTTTTGTAAATATGTTGATCATGTAAAACATATTTAATATTTGTTAACAAAAAATTATAATAGCAATATTAATTTTTTGAATATGAATGAATTCATATGGATCATTAGTAAATATTAATTATAAATCATAATGAGAAATATATCATCACCTGAAATACAATCTTGCCAGATTAACAAAAAAAAAAATTTACGCTCCGGCACTAAGAATTTATATGTTTTTGTATGTAGTTTGTTGCTTTTTTAACAATTTCTGACTAAAACATGTAAATTTGACAGGTAATAGTCACTTCATGAGTTGATTTAATGATGCTAGGTGGACCCAAAATGTTTGTACCCTACACCACCATAGCACAGTGCCACATTTATCCAAATTAGAACGACAAAAATACGAAAATAAAAGCATATTAGTTGAAGTAATTCTTTTCGCATTTATTAGTAAACATATCATATATTATGGAAAAAATACTTGAAGTATTGGAAAGTGTCCATGGCGCGAATTATGGATTTTCAAAGTTGCAACTTTTAAAAATATTTTAATTTTATTTACAACTTTTGTAAAGAAGTATGTTAACTTTAACTTCTTATATCTCAGTAAATATTGCAGATATTGATATGATTGTTTTTGGTATGTAATAATCAGGGCAAGTTCAAATATGCATAAAAAATAAATAAAATATGCGCTTGAAAAAGCACGAAAAAATGGTAGAAATATGCAAAAATAGCATGAATATGTATATAAAAAACAACGAATTTATGCATTCTTATATATTAATATGTAAAAAATATGCACAAATATGCATTTTATAACATTCAATTTCTGATAGAATTCGATATTTATAAAAATTTAACTATTTTAATTTTAAATATCATACTTGACGCATCCGAATTTTTTTCTTTACAATATTTACAATGTACTCAAACCACTCACAAACAATTTTAAAAAATCATTTGATTGAACTCCAAAAGGTCTAAAGTCTAAATGTATCTAAATTATTCTATTATAATTTGCTAAGTTGGAAAATCAATACTGAACGTATCGTTTTTCATTGAAAAGAAATCATAATATTAAAAAATATATTTTTTGGGAAATTCTATTTTTAATGGACTGGAATTAAAAAGTTCCAACGAGTTCCAATTTAAAGATACGATTGTTATACAAATAAACCTCTATATAATTATATTTGAGAATATTGGCTGCGACTTTTTGCGAACTTTTAAAATATTAGAAAAAATGTGCGGTACCTCATATTGGCAATTTTTAAGAATCGTTGAAGCATTTGAAGGTAATGTCTGAAAATTTGTTACGAAAATGATACACTAAGATTGCTGTGATTAGATCTTGCTACACCTACTTTTAAAATATCCTTTATTTTAATATAGTATTTTTTTCAGTATGGGATTCTTCCCGCCCATCTTTAGTGGGAATGTTTACGGCCTTATCTACTAACAGAATATACAATTTCAGACCAATATCTCCTAAACTGGATTTTTGTCGTTCTAAAACTGCCAAATGTGACACTGTGCACAGGTGGGAAGGGTATTTTGCGTTTGTGCTGATGTTTGTAAGAACTAAAAATATTGGTCTAAGACCTACCTTAATTTATACCAATCGGCTTAGAATAATTTTCTGAGTCTATTTAAGAATTTCCGTTTTTCCGTCCGTCTGCCCTTCCATGTTAACCTTGTAATCAAACTACAGTTCGCAATTTTAACCAAAAATTAATGAAATTTGGTACACAGGTTTCCTAGAGCACGGGAACGAAACCTATTGAAACTGGTTATGATCGGTCCATTATTTTACGTAGTTCCCATACAAATGTCTCCCCGGATAAGGTTTTATGGTCCTTTATCGAGAATCACCCAAAAGTGAATAAATTCATATGAATTTTAGTATTGACGTAATATTCTGTATTCATATGTTTTATTTAAAACCTAATATCGGTACACAATTGGCTCCAAGTCTAAATAAAGACCCCTCTCCGAATTTGTATGTACATTAGAGTGTCCCGAGAATAGCCTTTTTCGAGATTTCGATGTAGGAAGACCCCTTAAACGATGCGTAAAAATTAGCTTAATACGAAAAAATTATTTAAAAAATTTTGTAAAATTGGTCTTCAGTTCCCTACCAGCGATTGAAAAATCATAGGTTCCATACATTTTGGTAAAAAAAGTTTCGATTTTTCGAAATGGGTATAAAAAAATTCGTTATTTTATGCTGGTTATGGAAAAAATATTATAAAAATGTATCCAATGGGATTTTGTTTCGCTAGAAGACTTTTTAAGGCATTTTGAAGAAAAATTTTTTTTTAAAAATCTGAAAAATAATATATTATCAACAGTACTTACTAAAATGCAAATTTTTAATATTTTAGCCTTAAAAGGAACAAAATTATAAAATTCTTATCTATTTTTTTAAGAAAAATATTGAAATTTTTTTTTTATGATGTACTAAAATGGCGGTTTATGGTTCAAAATTTTTTAAAATATTTTTTTTTTTATAATTGGCTTAAAATTACGAATTTTTTGATACCCATTTCCAGACAAAACTCAATACTATTTTTTGGACGAAATGTTCTAGACCCGTGACTTTCAATCGCTGGTAGGGAACAGAAGATCAATTTCAAAAATGTTTTAAATATTTTTCCCATATTCAGCTAATTTTTACGTATCGTTTGAGGAGTCTTCCTAAAAATATTTTGTCTACGGGACACTCTAATGTACATATGGCCGGGCTTGACCGACTATACATATATATTTATTTTTTGTTAAATTATTCTGTAACTTCTGAACGGTTGGAATTATTTAAATAAAATTTTACATGGTCAGAGCTGAGGTGCTTTTTAGTCGATTTCGCACAGATCCCTAGCTCACCTCGAGTATGTAGTTTTTCTAAAAACTCGCTAAAAATTTATGACTTGATAGTATTCAAATTTGATATACATACATATATTGCATTTACACTTACATTTGAAATCTTTTTTTAAATAAGATTTCAATCAAACAAAAATTTTCAACAAGTAGTCACTAAACAATTTTAAATTCGTTTTATGTTTCCAAAAAAAAATTATTTCTTATGAATAATTTCAATTTAATTTTTTTGTTCAAATATCAATTTTAAAATTATTTATTTTTCATACAAAAGTAATTTTTATTTAGTACATTGCACAAAAGGCAAAGGTATATCAAAAGTGGCATTAAATTAACCGCGGTATTTTAACATAAGTGATTGGTATCGTTAAAAAGATAATTTTCTCTAGATGTCAGATGATATTTTCTGACTCTAATGTCTAATGACTATATGAATATAAAAAAATTTATAATTTTAAAGTATTAAATTTTACTTTCAATTTGACCACGAATTTTTGAATTTTGATTTATTTCCAAAGGTCTCCATATAGCTGCCCTTATGTGCATTGCTGTATTTTACTAACACACTAGAAGAAAAATAGTGTTTAATAATGATATTTTTCAAAATCTCATTACATTTTACCCCTAGTCTACACGTAGACAATTGCAAATTCTATCTCTATCTCTCTCTTCAAAATGTTACGTGTGAACCAATAAGAAATCGATCGCGTTTAAACACAAAGCTGAGCAATAATGTTTACCATAAGCTGTCAAATTTATTGTTAAAAAATGTTAAAAAAGACAATTTAAAATTTCTCATGCTCAACATAAAGTTGGAAATAAACGTTTGTTCCCGTTATTCTGCCGACGTTTTTTCTAAAGTTAGGAAATACAAATTTGGAGTGGAGACGTAGAGTTATAAGATTTTGATAAAATCTCATTAGAAACAAGGATTTGAGTTGAATGGAAAATCTATTTGAAATCTAATAAATCTATGTAAAATTTATTTGGAATCTAAAAGCGAGAGAAGCAATATCGGAGGTGCCAACCACTTATGGTGGTGTAGGCTAAAAGAAATCTAACCAACTGTAATTATGCTCTAAATTTTATTCTCTTCATTCTCATTAAATTTCTAATTTCGCTAAATCACAAATCAAAGCGTTAATCAACTGTCTACACCTAAAATAGAGGGTCGCATTCTTCCAATGAAATCGAATCTTATAAACGCCAAAAAAAAGAAAAGAAAAAAATCATAAATAATTGATCACTACACGACCAAAAAACCATCTTTGTTCGTATCAATCAAATTAAATATTTTAACCAGGTTTTGTGTCCAATTCAAACAAGACTCAAACAGAAAAAACCCTTCAAATCAACGCAGCTCCGTACAATTTAAACTCAGTCAAACATTTTTTAAAGAAAAAATTCAAAGCGTACACGCAATTATTTTAGCATAATTTTCCATATTTAATAGTTAAACTATTTGATTAGTTTTGTATATAAATTTCTTAATTATTATTTTTTTTTTTGTTTCTTATAAATTATTCCTTATAATTTATAATTTACAAAATCAATATGGACAATTATGTACACAAGACAACAAGTATTTATGATTATATAGTGGCCTATACATACAATATTTTAAATTAATAAAGTAATAGTTTATACTACAGGCAAGGGAATAAAAAAAGCACACAGTATACTGTATTGTAGATGGAGCTGGGTTGTCAGTGCTTGGCCGAGGGAGTTTTTGCAGCACTAACTAGCAGATAGGCAAAGAGTAGAGAAATATTCAAAGCTGTCAAATGTAGCCCTAAAGGCCGGATTAGTTGGTTGTTTATGTGATGTTGATGTACCGTTTATTTACTGGAAGAATTTTGTGCAATTATCCAAAATTAATAACGTGACATATGTTTTTGGCATTTGTTAGAAAAAACACAGAGTTACCAAACTTATTTGCTAGTAAAAACCTAAAAATGCAACTCTGATTGAAATTAAACATGCCAAATATTTATCTATTTAATTGTTTGTGTATTTAATTATTTTTTTTCATTTATTTCTTCGTTTATTTAGTGGTTTTTCTTTTTTATTTCGTTAAGTATTTGTTTTTTTGTAAGAAAAAAGTGATTGTTTGGCAACACTGCTAACAACTGTCACGGAACAACGCAAGAAAATTCTGTTTTCAACAGAATCAGACATCACATCACATCAACGTCAATCTTCAATAATTGTTAGCATTACAATAGAAGCAAAATAAACGATCAGCTGTTTCCTTCGCGGGAGGAAACATCACATAACCAACTAATTCACGCTTAACAACTAAGGCTTAACTTAAGGCTGACTAAAAATTACCTTGACCCACAATTTACATAACGAAATAAAGATTAGATTAGTTAGTTAAGGTAAACTACATGAATTTAAAGTCTACGCGGTATTCTTTATATAAGTCCTATTAAGCGATAGATTCAAGCTGGGCTGAAACTCACGACTTCGATAACTAAGAAAAAATAATTAATTATTTATACTTAATATATGATATTGTTTTAAACTTGACTGTCTATATTTTTGTTACTATGTTAGTCCAATAGTCTGTCGATATAAATATAAGTATATGTATGTGTTTGGTATATGCCTACACAGAAAAAAATATTTCAAATTATTTTTTAATAAAATTATTAACTGACTTTATTTTGGAATTTAATTATATTATTTATTAATATAATACATTTTCGAATTGGTTTACATTTTTTTAAATAAATTGGCAGCTTTTAATAAAATATAAAGAAAAATTAAAGATTTGTCTATAAAAATACAAAAATAAAATAAATTTATGTCAATTTCCAACAATTTTCAGTTCATTAGATCTATTAAAAAAACAGTAATAATAAAATAAATTTTTCTATTTATTAATATTATCATTTTGATGATTGGAGCAAAATCAATTAAAAATTAGTTAATATAAGCAATTTCGTAATTGAAGTTCATTTTTACTTTTTTCTGTGTATATCTTTCAAATCGCTTTATATTATCTTGAATTTGATTTATATTTGACATCAACATTTTTGTTAAATATGTAATAGGTATTCATAATATGTATGAATGCGTCTAAATGTGCGTATTTTCTTTTATATAGTTTTGACAGTTATTATGACATTTACAAGTTGTCACTAATAAAAGTTGTTGCTGTATAACATTTTTTTTTTCTTTCAAACATTCACTCCTTTTCTTGGTATCAATTAAATCGTTTATTAATGTTGGTTAAAACCGTTGTGTTTGGTGAATGATATGGCTAGTTACGTTGGAGTTTTTTTTTTTGGTTAAACTTTTTTTCTTCTGTGGTTTCTTGTTATTAAATAGATGGCGTAATGAAAATTTAAACATTACACGTGACAGTATGTTATTAATAAATAATTACCTTCATCAGACGGACAAAAACACATTGTTAAAATGATTTGATATAAAAAAAGAAAGAAAAACAAAGATTATGGAATACAAATAAAGATATAATAATTTAAAAAAAACTGTTTTGTAAGGAAAGAAAAAAAATATATTTATTGTAAATTTGCAAAAAAGTAGAAAAGATTTAATGCGATCGTAAAATAACTTTGGTTAACTAAGTTTCTCAATTTCAGCATCTTTATTACTGGCTTAATGTTTTAGTCATCGCACAATGGGTCCTTCAAACTTTTATCATTGCAAAAATCAAAATATTTGAAGCAATATTGAACATTGATGTACAATTTAGTCCAGATTCTGTTGTGGACATTCGTTATGAAAACCCATTTGTTGCCTTTATTTTGCATCATAAATGTGGCAACAACAAAATACACGTAACACAACAGGACAGAATAAAAAATTAAGTTTGTGTCCTTAATATCTTACACAGCTTCGTATGAAGTGCGTTCGATAAAATCTTAACAAATGTTTGAGGCAATAACTTTTTTAATTTTTTATTTTTATTTAATTTTTTTTTTTTTTTGTCTAGTTAACTTTGAAAAATATGTCAGTTGTTATTTTTAACGACAACCATGTTGATTTATTGTGAGTTTGAACAAAATGAGTGACGAAAAAGAAGTACGTGCTAAAATTATTAAAAATTAAAAAAAAATCCAACTTGGTCCTACAAAAAAGTGGCCAAAGAATTTAATGTCTGCTGTCAAACTGTTTCCAATCTTATTAAACAGTATCAGGAGAATTTGACCATTGATAGGAAGCCTGGTTCGAAAAGAAAAAAAGGTTCACATGATATTGGGAAGGCCAGAAAATTTAAACCATATTGAAAAGAGCTTCAAACACATCTGAAAACCAGCCCGGTCTGTGCTCTGACTAAAAAAATTCCTGGTATAACGGCTTTATACAGTTGCGGCAAAACAAGAAAGTCATTTGTTACAGTCGGCTCTATAAATATCGAAATATATATTAAAGAATGTTTGCAAATAAGGCTTCTTAATTAATTTAATTTAATAAATTCGCGATTATCCAAAAACATTAAAATAAAGTGATATAATTATACAGCAAAAGTCTGCGTACACTATTGAAAAATCTAAATTTTTCTCGAGTTTTTTAGTTTTATATTATTAAATTTGTTGCGTTAAATTGCTGTTGTACACTTAATTGTTGTTACAAATTTTCCAATATAATTAAAGATGTTTTCGTAATAAAACAAGAAAGAAATAAATTTTTCTTACTGAAAGTATGAATTTAATTTATGTAAGGATGCTGAATAAAACATTCAGAAATACAGAAAACCATTTGTCTGTCAAAGGAGAAATTAAGTAGTATAAAAACCGAAATAATAGGTTCCTTTTCACTTAAATCACATTTTGGAGAAATTAACGATTTTATACGTGAAAAAATCGGGACAAGCAGCTATAAAATTTACAAAAATATTAAATTCGAATAAAGTACGAGTATTCTAGATAAAATTAATGAAAAATATTGTTTGCAACTTGATTATCGCGGTATAGTTGTACCTAGAAAACATGTTTATACCCACCATCAAAAAAATGGGGGGTATATTGATTTTGTCATTCTGTGTATACCATGTCGAAGGAATCATTTAAGACCCCACATACTTATATATTTTTTGGGTCCTGGTTATATTCTGAGTCGAGTAAGCTACGTCCGTCCGTCTGTCTTGTGAAAGCAGGATAGGGCTCGAACGGGACAACGTAGGGGAACGAAATTTGACACAAATATTTATCTTATATAAGGTTTGTTTGGTATGGGCAAAATTGGTTAATAAACAAACAAGTTATGGGCTAAAAATTAGAAACATAGGGAGTCCGTTGTAGCTTAATCTCATACTTTTCTACTGATACCTCTTAAACAAAAGCATATAACGTAAAATTAGAAAAAATATAACATTCGCACTTGTTATATATTATAAATATATTTCTTATAATGAGACTATTTCATTATTAGCATGATCCGATTTTCTTACTATGTTGTGTTATGGCTTTATTTAGAGAGATCCACTTTTAGCATCATCTTAGAATACACCTTTTATAGAGCATATTTTTTGTTTTATTTTTCAATAAAGCATATAGCTTAATATTTAATGATATATTTTTTACAATCTCAACAAAAAATAACTTCTGAGACTTGAATTTTTATTTTTTCATTAATGTCCTAAATGCTTCCAAAACGGGACTATATTATTTTGATAAGTACTCATTTCTCTTTAAACACATGAATGGTTTTATATAATTATTTCCGAAACTTTATTCAGCATCCTTACAAGAATTTGGGTAAGGATAAATTAATTTCTTCTTTGATTTATTACGAAAAACATTTTGAATTATATTGCAAAATTTTTAATAATAATTAAGTAATTAATAGAAACTTAAAACCCAACCAATTCAATTATGTAAAATTAAAAAATCCGCGAAAACATAAATTTTTTAATAGTGTACGCAGACTTTTGCTATATATTTATAGAACCTTAATTTAAATATTCTTGGAAAACCTCGAATCTATTCATATTTCTAAACATAATATTGTCAAGGATTTAGGCTATTATATAGAGCAGTAAAAAATCAAAATCTTTAAAGATATAATAGAGAAATTACGACAAAAATTATTGTTTAATAGTTCGTACGCAGATTTATGCTTCCTAGTGTATGAGGAAAATCAAAAAATTTCGAAATTTTTTGAAACGTACTTCAAATGTCTTGTATTGCCAAATTTTGTTTTAAAATTAGGAAAAGTGTTGATGGCTCTTTGTAGATCTTACAAAATAACTAAGAAATTCTAAATTTTAAATCATTCGCGTAAAATCTCACGGAAATACAGGCATTTAAAACTAAAAATCGTAAAAAAACTGACTTGAAACTTTCGAGGATTTTTGGATTCATTTTAGTTTTACACTGACAATTTACAACTAATTTACCTAAACCATTAACCAGTCGAAAGACAAGACTTAGGAAATTCATTTGCTGTATAATAAGTATCCGGTTGACTATCGTTGAAAAGTCATACGGTAATATATAATGAAACCAAAAATTTACTATTTTTGAAAATTTGCAGTTTTTTGTAAAAAAAATTTGCACCATTCAGTGAATTTAAATTTAGAGGGCAGAATTTTAAAGACGAAGTGATTACCTACAGTTAAATGTAGATCCCGTTGATATCAGGAAACCAAACAGCATCATCACAAACTTTCATATAATTGGGGTAAAAATTTATAAAAGTATGTTTTTCGCTACTGAAAAATTCCGCTTTTCCGCTAGAAATTGTCCAAAATATCGAGTAAACCGAATTTATTAATAAAACATACGTCCGAGTTAAAATGGCGTTAAAAAAATTTTGAAATACAAACATTTTATGCAATTCTGAAAATTTTCACCAAATTGCAAAATTTTGTTCCGAATTTTTTCAGTGTAAGATATGATTTTAAATCATCGAAAAATAACTGTAAAGAATCATATTAATTAAAGTTGATATCATTAGAGAAACGTCATTTATATATAGCGGCTATAGCGGCATACATCTCCAAACATATTTTGTTTGCTGACAACTATCGCGAAGTATAAATGTTGTTAATATTGATGTCAAATGAAAGCATTCTATTTAATTAATACTAAAATTCAGATGGCGTCAAAATATTTTAAGGACTTAAAATTGTATGGAGCAAAAAACATGTTCTTAACCTCAAAAATCAACACATATTTCGCATTATAGCTAAAATTTTAAAATAAAATCTATTCTTGATGTAAAATTTATCCGCAAATAAGAAACAATTTGAAAATTTTGCTAAAATTCATTAAAATTAAAATCGCGCTTTTTGTTAAGAATACTATCAAGAGTAGTAATGTTTAAACGAGCATAGTTTCCAAACTAAAACCGATATACACTTCATTTTTTCAGCAAACGATCCCAAGATATGTCTTTTATTACTCATAATTTTGCAAAATTTTACACCAATATTATTTTTTCGCTACGAAATTGTGCAAAAAATAAAATTAAAAATCTTTATTTTCAGTGTATTTCGATAAATATTGAAGATTCTGCAATAATTTCGACATCTGCTGATAGTACTTTAGAAGTTCTATAAAATCACGTTGTTTCGATTTTGATAAAGCCAAAGCTCTATTTTTAAGATTTTTTTTTGGAAAATTTTTAGTTTTTAATTACACTGATAGACAAAAATTGATGCATTTTGATGTGCCAAACACAAATCGGCTTTCAGTTTTTTTCCATGAGGTATAGATTTTTTTTATGGGCATGTCTAATATTTCGCCCATAGTAAGGCCATTACTCTAGTATATTTCCTCATAATTCAAGATCGATGTGTACGATCGACATAGGTGATACACCAAAAGATGCGTACTAAAAATATCTTCAAATCATCAAAACTTTATTTTTTATGTGCTCAATAGTTTCAAAGTTATTTTTAAATAATTGTCAAAAAAAAAATCTTTTTATTTTTTTTTTACTAAAATTTCTTTTAATAAATGAAAACGTCAAAAATGTTTCATTTTATCATCTTTTTTTTAAAGCTGGTAATGCTGCGAACAAAATAAGGTATGTATCTTCATTGATGCACAAATCTTGATTTTATTCACATTTAAGTAAAAATACCCATGTTACATACAATTGAGTAGAAATACAGTATTGGGAAAAACAACATTTTTTTTCTTGAAACAAAAATAGATGGACTAGGTGGATTTTGACGAGTTAAACAAGAATCTGCATTCACTTTTTTTATCACGTACTGATTTCTTTTTATGGGCATGACTAATATCATCACCTTATTCAGTGGTCACACTATAAAATTCGAGAATGGTTTGTCAAATTTAAAATATAGCTCAAGAACCGTTTACACGATTTTGATAAATGATACACCAAAAAATGCATACGAAAATTGTCTTCAAGCTATGTCAACAATGCTTGTTATTCGCTCAAGAATTTTAGAGTTATGAATCAAAATTTTCACCATAAAAAAAAATTAATTTTTTCGCTATTAATTACCGAATAACTACGGAAATATTAACTGAAAAAAAAAAATATGTAAATTCACCTCAAAGACAATTTTAGTCCCTATATATCGGAGTTAATCTTAATAGGACAAACCGTTCTCGAATTATACATGTGTGACTGCCTAAAGGTGGGATCATAGTAGTCATGCCCATAAAAAAAATCAATACGTGATAGAAAAAAAGTAAAAGCTGATTCTTATTTAGCGCGTTGAATTCCATCTAATTTTTTTTTTGCCCACTAGTGTATTTCCACTTAGCTATAGGTATACATGGGTATCCTAACTTAACTGTGAATGCAATCAAAACTTGTGCTTCAATTTTTATGATACGTGGCTTTATTTACTCGTAGTTTTGCCAGCTTTGAGATAAAGAAACATTTTTGATGTTTTCATTTTAAAAAAGAAGTTTTAGTAAAAAAAAAGAAATCTTGAATTAGACATGAACAATTTTTTTTCGGACAATTATTTCGAAATATCTCCTAAACTATTGAGCGGATTGGGATCATTCAACAGAACAGAAGTGCTGTTTAAAAAGTTATGTACATATATGCTGCAGAATAGAATCAAATTTGTGCAAATTTCTAAACATTATTTTCTAACATTTTCTTGGAAAATTACCATTTATTGCTAATATTTTTTATTTTTTGCTATTTTTATTTAGCATTTGCATTAGAATCTTATAAAAATAAATCGAAATTTAAGCACAATTTTTACAGAATTCTAAAAAACATATATTTACTTTTTTTCTGTGTATGTATATAGAATAAAACTCAAAAAGTTATTATACAAAATTTCAATTAAATTAAAACAGTTCTTTAAAAAATATAAAGATGACATTTTCTTTTCAAAGTATTATTATTAAAATACTACAAATTATACAATTAGGGGTAACATTTACTTCCACCATTCTGACTCCTATTGATCAGTGTATTTATGGATTTTTCGCATTTTCAATTGGTTGTACCCATGCCTTATTACAACTCATGATAGGACAAAATTCCTATAACAAAGCAGATAATACTCAAGATGACAAAGAAATAAGAAAAACAAATATCGTTATTTCCGTTATAGAAACCACCCACGATTATATTCCTTTGGGATTCATAAATATGGAACTATATCGTCTATCATCTCAGTATCCTCTTGTTAGTTTTGTATTTTGTATACCCTTTGGTTTGGATATATTATCGCGTCTCTTTGATGACAACAAAGTCAATGTCGCTGACGAGAAGGTGTTATTATATTTAAAAAAATTCAATATAATCATTCATTCCATATCGATTGGTTCTCTTGCGAAGCGTGAATTGAATATTTGGTTTATGTGCATTTGGCTGGCCACACTGATTGTGAGTGTAGGATTGTTATATGAAGCTTCGAATTTTTACATGGGAAAGTGCATGAAATTAATTGGTTATATTTTGTTTTATATTTTTGCACTAATTGGTATTTCCGATGATGATTTTTTGAGACACTTGGAATGGTTTAATATGCATGCAATGGATTATCAGTGAACAAAATGTATTAAATTTATTGTTATTATTTTTCTCTTATGGGAAACTTATTAAATAAATAAATTGTTTGTTTTAGTCATAATGAAGATATAACTTTGAAGAAAAATCAAATAAGTATTTGTTTTAATTTTGTTGGGCTATTTATTTACAAATTATGCTCTCACTAGCATTTAAAGGACTAAAGAAATATTATTTAGGATTAAATTAAATGAAAGAAATTTAATCAATTCATTTAGTATATAATTAAAAGTGAATCGTTTCATTTAGAACAGAAGTAAAAGTGAACAGGATCATTAAAAATATAAAGAAGAAAAGAATCGTTTCATTTAGAATAGAATCAAAAGTGAACTGGTTCATTTAGAATAGAATGAAAAGTGAACTTGTTCATTTAGTATAGAATGAAAAGTGAACTGCTTCATTAAGAATAAAATAAAAAATTAACTGGTTCATTTAGAATAGAATGAAAGGTGAATTGGTTCATTTAGAATAGAATAAAAGGTGAACTGGTTCATTTAGAATAGAATGAAAGGTGAACTGGTTCATTTAGAATAGAATGAAAGGTGAACTGGTTCATTTAGAATAGAATGAAAGGTGAATTGGTTCATTTAGAATAGAATAAAAAGTGAATTGGTTCATTAATAAAGGAATTCAAATTGAACTGGCTTATTTAGAATGAAAAACGAATTGGTTCATTAAGAATAGAATGAAAAATGAACTGGTTCATTTAGAATAGAATGAAAAATTAACTGGTTCATTTAGAATAGATTGAAAAGTCAATTGGTTCATTAATAAAGAAATGAAAAAGCTTATTTACTTAGAACAGAATGAAAAGTGAACTTGATCATTTAGAATAGAATCAAAATTAAAGCGTATAAGTAATTAAAAGTGTACTAATTCAATTATAATCACATGAAGATTTACCCGTTTGTTCTGAACGATATGTACAATTTTATATGAAACAGCCATAATATAATAATTCTATCATGTGAAACAGCTACATAATTTAAATATCCTGTAAACCCTCTTTTAAAAATTTGTATCACGATAAAAATAAAATCATATTGACAAGTTATCAAAAATATTTTCTATTACTTCAAAAAGAAAAAATTAATAAAAAGGAAACACCAAATTTTCAGTAAACATCAAACTAAATTCTAAAAAAAGTTAAACTATAAAAAAAAACTCGGACTTTTATATTTACCTTAAATTGACAAAATGATTTGGCTTTTAAAAAGATTGCCCTTTTATGCCCTCGCCTTAATGGCCAGCTATGCCGCCTATAATATGCCACCTGAAACCAATCCCTACGCTTTTGCAGCCTGTGCCATTGGAATTATTTATGGAGTATTCGGTTTAATAGGAGGTCAGGAAGACTCCCAGAGTATTGTTAAGTATGTCGTAGATGATCTCTTGGATTTTGTACCACTGGCAATGGTGAATATAGAAATATTTAAAATGTTGGGCAAACCATATGCCTTTGTTCACGCCTTATTTGTAATACCCCTGTTACTGGATTTAATTGCAAAATTATTTGGAGAAGCAAGTGATGATGAGGCTACACAAACCTTAAAGCATGTCAGTAATTTGGGAAATGTTACATCTTTACTCTATATCTCATACATGGAAGACAATTATATGTTTGGTTATGTGGCTCTTTCGTATCTAGCAGCCCATACAGGTATGATCATAGGAGGTAAATGCCATGGGTATTTGGTGGATCTTAACTATGTCATAAGTTATGTTTTGTTCTCTTTTACTTCAATGCTGGCGGTGACGGTACCAAATACACCTACTGCTTAAGAAGAAACTACTGTTATAGAAATCATTTGAATTACCAAACAAAATATTCCCTGAGTTTAATTTCAAAAGTAAATTAAAATTAAAAGTCAAAATAAATAATTGTAAAAAATAATTGTAACAAAATTTTAAATAAAAAAAAAAAACTTAAACATTCGGCTTAATTATACTAAATTTCTGTTTTTTCTGCTAAAATGTTGGACACTATTTTGGATACGGTTTTTAATGGCCTGTTAATGGGCACCACTGGTTATGCCATGTTGGCACTGAATCCATTAGACCATCCATTTGCTTTCACTGCCTCTGCTGTTGGATTTTGTCATGGTTGTGCTGGTATTTATACTCGTTTTCTGGATAGTTCTTGTGCAGCTGAAGGCTCTGAAGGCAAATGCACCAACAATTTTAAAAAATTAACCACCAATTGTATGGAAATCATAACAGTACCCCTAATTAACATGGACCTTTATAGGAGTTCAGAACAAAGCAATGCTTTAGCTTTAGGTCATGGTTTATTTATTATACCATTGGCCTTTGATATGACCTTCAAATTTTTTTCCACCGAAGGAGACGAGGGTGAATCTACGGCAGTTTTAAAGGATCTAACTGTATTGGGGAATATTGTATCGCTATTGTTTTTTGCTGTAAATGAGAATAATTGTGCTGCAGGTATCATGTCATTATCAGCATTTTTTGCCTATTCCGGTTCAATGGTAATGGAATACATGTTTAAAGGAACGGAGGAAAATTCATGTTTAGCAGGTTATGCCTTGTTCTTTGCTTTCTTGCCTCAGGCATTAGGAGCTGGTGGTGCAGTGGCGAGTTAAATAAAAATCTGCGATATTTAATATTTTAGAATACAGTGTTTAATAAAAACAAATTGCAATACAAATGTAACGTTTTAAATACATATATTTTTAATTTGTATAGCATAAAACTGAATTTAGTTTATTCCAATAGTATGATATTGTAAAATCATTACGAATAGCAGAAAATATTAATTCTGATCTGCGCCAAAAATAAACCATTTTAAAAATCAACATCGATTCATAAAGATTTGAACTTAAACTATAACAGCTCATATTAAATAGATTAGAAACTGAACCGTTTTTTGTAGGATAATATGCAAACTTTCATTTCCAATAGCAGGGAAATCAAATCCATTCATTTATAAAAGGAGCTGGTATATTTTGTAAAGCATTAACCTCCTGTTTTTATAAAACGAAGAAAATTATTTGTTGCTTTTTGTAGAATTTGTCTTAACGATTTTTTCGATCGTTTTATAAAAACACGGTTTAAAACTAAGCCGAATCCATTCGAATAGTTTGAAAACTAAACTGCAACATTTGGATATCTTGGATGTTAAATGCTATATTTTTAAGTAGTATGAAACTTAACCGGTTCATTTGAAAAACAGTTTTATTTCGAATAGCAGGAAGCTGAATAGCTTTTTTTTCGAATAATGTGAAAACTGAACCGTTCCATATTTAATTACATGGAAACTTAAACGATTCATTTCGAGTAGCATCTTAATTAGTCCGGATCATTTTGAATAGCGTGGAAAATAAATGAGTTATTTTAATGAATAAAACGATAAATTTTAAATATCAAAAGATTTATTTTGAATACTCTCAATAAAATTATATGAACCAGTTTCAAACCAAAATCCAACTCTAACGCAAACATTCTTTATCTTTTAAACTACAGTTGAAGGACCTGAAAGGTCAATAATCTTTACTGTAATTTTTAGCCAAAACAAAAAGATAACATTTAAAATAAATGATAATTTCACAGTGACAGCTTCATAAGTACTAGCGATCATTCTTTATGTTTGGGTTCAAACAAAGGATCAAGATCAAATCCATTTGTAAAAACATTATCATTAGCAGAAATTATCCACGAATCATGTTAAAATATTAAATTTTATGAGCATTAAATGATCATTAAGTCAGAAATTCACAAAAAAAGGAACAACCAAATGGAATGACAACAGTAAAACCAAAAAATGAATGGCATGACATCAAAACAAATCAACAATTAGTTGTGATTAGGGTTTCGCCAACAAAATTGCAGCTCTGAAACCCAAAAATTACAAAAAATAAACCGCAAACTTATGGAGGATATTAAGAGAAACAACGAATTTCATAATGTGCCACCAAGATGATCTTAATGATTATTCGTTTTTTTTTCGAAAATATTTAAAACTTTCTGTTTAATTTATATTAATTGCAAGATACAGTTTTTTTGTAGTATTATTTAATGCATTAAGCCTCATCAGCCCAATATCGAAAAATACTCTGATACAATGTTGTTTTTATGGTGATTTGTTGAGCTTTTTTCACTTTTGTATTGACTCAATCATGATGTTGATGATGTTTCTGTTAATTTCTGTCCAGCAAATTCATTGAGGCACAACTAGGGGGGATGTTGGAACAGGCTGATATGTTTATTTAGTTGTTGTCGCCGTTGGTCGTGGATAATCGAGTAAGGAAACATATGAGAACAACAAACAAAATATAAAACCTACTAAAAAAAGAAATAGGGGGTACTAAAAACTCATTTGCGAGCGAATGCGGTGTGCGGTGTTGATTTTTAAGTTATTGACCGTTTTGTTTGAAAAGCCAACGAATTCTTTGAATGAAACCAAGGTTAAGCGGGAGTTTAAAAAGATAAATATACAAATATTTAATTTTGTTATTTATTTATTTTATTATTTTGAGAAATCCATGAGTCATGCTGATCTTTCATTGTGAAAGCACGTACACAAATACATATTATTTTGCACTGTTTGTTGAGCCACTGAGTATGAGAGACTGCAAACAACATGAAAAATAACAGAAAAGTGATCGATGGCCGGGATATTTTCGAAATATCATGAATTTTAATTGCACATTATAGCTTTCAAGGAATATTGAGATCTAAAGTAGAAAACAGTTTTTGAATTGATAAGAAAGAATATATTTATTTTAAACAAAAGAATAGACTTTACTTTAAGCTTAAGATTTTAATGGAATATTAACAATGATCCTTTTATAATTGATATGGGTATGTAGATATGCAAATAGAATATAATTAAATATTCTGAGAATTTAAATAATTAATTTTTTTTTAATCGATTTCGAATTTAAATGATTTTGCAGCTTTTCTTAAATTTTAGCAGCAATATTTCATTAATGCTTCAGTATTTTTTTATAAGTTAAGCCCAAATTACAATAGCGCGTAGTCAGCAGCAGTATGTGCTGACATAATCAGCTGATCATTTAGAATGCTCTGTTTGTTATGGTGTTGATTACATTTGGTCAGCGGCAGTTTGCAGTACTGTTTCATTTAGCCCTGTTTCTAAATTCACTGCGCAGCATTCAGATTGAGAGCGAGACAAAGAGAGTGAGCAAATAAATGAGAGGCTAAAATACACAAGTAGAATAAAGCAAGATGGTGATTGTAAATTGTGGTTGCCTACGCTGAAATGTAATTATAACGACAGCAACATGTTGTACTGGCAGTGAACAGCTGATAATTTTTGCTGCTACTATTGCTGACTACGCGTAAATGTAATTTGGGCTTTAATGTTAATGCCTGCAAATTACATTACTATATGTTAAAGTCGTTATGGCTTTTTTCCTATTAGTAAAACACATTTCCCTTCATTAGACAGTTCAATAATTGTAATATAGACATTAGTTCCTAAATCTGTTTCGTTTATAAGGTGTCGATTGCACCACATTTTAATTGAGGTCTTAATTAAAGCAGGACTACCTACTAACTTAAAAGTGTTGTTAATTTACAAAATTTAGTATCAGATTTTTACGTAGGGTCTACACGAGAGATTTTTGTATCATAGCTCGTAACAAAACGTCGGCAGAGCTACTGCAATTTCTTTGTTTATAAAAGCATATGTAGGAATACGTAGATAAAATTTTATTATAATAAGTAAATAATTTTTTTTCCCCAGAAATGTTGTCTAAACTTAATAGTTATATTTTTTTTAATTTAAATTTATTTGGTGTTAGTTTTGCTTCAAATAATTATTTAAGTGAAATCTTCATGAAGAATTGCGCTTTTTCTTAAAAAAATAAAAACGTGAAAAAAAAAAGATATATTAAAAGCCCGACCATATGGTACCCTACTCCATTGCGTACATCAAAACTCGCAGAGGGATCTTTAATTAGACATGGGACCAATTGTTGACCGATATTTATATTACGTGTGAATTAAAACATACTAATACAGAATATTACGTCGACACTAACATTTATATAAATTTATTCACTTTTGGGTGATTCTCGAAAAAGGGCCTTATATGGGAGCTATGGTAAATTATAGACCGATCTTAGTAAAATTGGCACTATCATTTATATTTATATAAAACTTATTTGTGTCGAATACTTGATACTGACATTTTAATTGGATTTATGCCCGTTAAAGTGATTTTCTGAAAAGGGGATTATATGGGAGCTATGGTCAATTATGGACCGATCTTCCTGAAATTCAGCACACAGATTAAGACTTACATGGAACTTATATTTCATGAATATATTGCTGTATTTAAGGGATTTATGATCGTTAAACCTTTTTCTGGGATGACATTTGTAGGGGTGCTAGGTGAAATAATGGACAGAAAGTGAATACGCTCCCAACCTATGGTGGTGTAGTGTATAAATACAACAAAAGAATGACATTTCATAGAAAAACAAATTTATCTTCGCCTTAGCTCTAACAATTATATCATAACGGTGCAATTATAGTAATAATAATAATAACAATAATAATAACAATAACAACTATAAATTCTTATCACGAAAAGAATTTGACATTTATTATGATAGAAAAATCTCTCGTGTAGACCCCACGTTATATAAATCCAAAATGGAAGGAAATCATATAATCCAAGATAAAAGCCCTGATTAGCTTTTATTAAAATTTAAAACTTTGACTTTAAACAGTATTAGGTTAGTTTTAAACAGAGTTATTAATATAGTCCCATATTACCTTAATTCCCCGGTTTTTCATTAGTCCCAGATTAGCTTTAATTCAATGTGTTATTAAAATTCCGGGTGAGTTGAAATCCAAGGCATAGATATAATCAGGTATGCTGAGCCCAAGAGAAAATATCCACGTACAAGCTCCTCTAACAGTCTTCGATCCATCAGTGAATATAGAGATTGTATTGTCTTAAATAATAAAATATGAGCTCCAGTCATCTCTATTTAATTTACAAATATTTAAAAACTTATTTAAGTTCATTTGATCCGATTCATCATCCGTTCATTACACTGTAAACGCGATAGTGCTATCATAACACTGCTATTTGAGACGTATCTTAACTCATTCTGAGATGCGGCCGCGCTAGAGAATTAGATCACCGCATGCCGCGTTCATTGCCCATGTATTATGTTTCGAAATTATTTTTGATCTGTTGATGATCTACCATATAATAAAATACAAACCAAGAAGTTTTTGTCCCTGAACTTGGTTGGTCGCTCGTTTAAAAGTATTATTTTTGGTGTCTGTGATTAACTCATTAAAAACACTTTAATAAAATTTAATATAACTGCAGACAGTTTCAATCAAACGTAATCTCCCTGCTTAAGTAAAAATAATACATATTTTTTTTTATTATTTTTTTGTTTTCATTCAATTCGGTGTGGGCAACACTTTGGTCAATGATCTGCCTGATGTGTTAGACAGATACCAGACCCTCTTAAATAATTAATCTTGTTTTGTTAAATAGGAAGACAATTATTGTTCCATAACATAGCGAGGAAGAGCAGCTTAAGCATTTACAAATAAAACTGGCGTACGAGTATAATTCATAAATAAAATAATACTCATACTCGAATACGTTTCAAATTGCATGATCAAGATCATTGAGGGAAACTAAAAACTCTTTTTCGCGACTGTCTACAAAATGTAAACAATGAAATGAAAACAAAACAAAAAGTCAATAGAGTGGAGGGGAATCTATGGGAGAAAGGGAAGAGTAGCCGGCGTAAAATGAAGAGCAGACATGGATAAAAAAAAAAAAAAACAATTCAAAATGCAAAAAAAAAAATAGAATAAAACCAACTAAATAATAACAAAAACAATAAAAATAATGGAAAACAACAACATCAAATCAAAACATAAACAAAAAAAAAAAAAAATCGCTCTTCTTGAAAACAATTTCAAAAGCTCAGTTAAGTAGACTCGAATTAAACAAAAGGCAGTGAAAAGAAAACCGAAGAATGCACGCGATGTGATGGTATGACCAAAAAATACGAGGACAATCGAGAAATTATTTATAAGAAAAAAATAATGATTTCGCAACAAGTTTGTCGTAGACAAGTGAGCCCTTTTTTTTTAAAGTGCCTAAGTCCATCTACAAAAATGGTAAATTTTGGTATGGAAATATTTAAATTTATTTAAACTTTCTAAAATTCTTAATAAATAAAGAAAAAACTTAAATTAGTATAAAATTATTACGTAAAAAATTAACTATTTTTATGATTTATAAGATTTTTTTGATCAAGCGACTTAGGTCACTTCAACATTTTTGCAAGTGATAATTACCGGCCTTTTACTGCTTGATAGCAGTATTTTGTCATGTTTAATGGAAGTATACTATTCTAATTTTAAATTTAATTCAATTTGTAACCATTAAGAAAAAATTTAAAACCATTAAAAAAAATCTGAAAATGTGTAATTTCCAGAATTCAAAAACCATAATTTTCTTTTAAAAAAACTTTTCCGTCTGACTTTATTAAAAAATAAAAAAAAAACTTATAAGGAATCTCATAAATAGTAAAAACATGAACTACGTTAAACTACTACAAATGAGATGAATAGTGACGTAAGTAACGTAACGTATAATAAAATTAAAATGGAATGAGATGTTTGCAGAACGTATGTATGTAGTATGTAGGTATGTGCAATTTCACTGCAAAACAACGAGTGTTTGTACTTTGCTTATTAAAAAAGAACACAGACAATTTTCATACTTACATACATACATATAAGCAAAAAGACTGCCCGACATATCCATATACTACATACACTGAAAAAAGTAATTTCAACGAATGAAGAACGCTGAATACATTGAAAACATTTCTTTAATTCAACGTATTAGTTCGTTTATTTAAAGAACATGTTCTTTGAATTTGAAGACTGTACGTTCGTTTAATAAACACGTACGTTGATTTAAAAGAACAAAAATAAACAAAGCGAGAAATGTAGTAAAACAAAAACGCAAGAGAAAGAGAATAAGTCATATTGGTAAAAATCGTATATATTATATTTCAATAAAAAATTCTGAATTATTCAAACACATTAATATATATATTATATATACATACAATCAAACACGTCTATAACGATCTCGAAGGGACCGACATACAGTTACGAACAAAAAAATAGGGTCAAGTATATTTATTTGAATTCTTTTGAGTTTTCGACAAAATTTTATGCAAAACAATAAAACTTTTAATGCCAAATCATTGCGAATATATTGGGTTATAAACCCATATAAAAATAATACCCTTAACATTATCCCGAAAACGATACATCGTCTCAAGCACATGTAGCCCTCCTTCAGTGTGGACAAAAAAATAGGGTCAGGAGCAATTTGGTTAAAATGTTTTCAATTTTTTTTTTAATTTTTTTGAAACTGTACCTTTTTTAAATCTCGATAACGATATATAAAATAAAATACTGAAAAAAGATGAGAATCATCGATGATCTTCAATTCCGAGAGCTATTCGTATCGGAAAGGATCTATAGATTTGGTACTTTAAAAGTAAAAGTTAAATCGAAGATTTCAACAAAAGGTAAGTACCGAAATCGATCATTATAGTTAAATAATTTTATTTTCAGTTAAATGGCAGAAATTTATGAAGATTAAGTGAAAAAAAAGTTTTTCGAAAACGAAAAATCATCCAAATTTTTTTTTCAAAATCTACTTGGAACACAAATTTGTTCTGGGAACATAAGAAAACAATTGGATTTCCCTGATGCTGAGATATCGACTTGACAATTTGAAATGGTAGAAACGCTATCCGATATATTACAAACGCCATTATGCTTAATTGTACATGGGGAATTAAATGTTTCCAAATCTGTATTTGTATTTCATTAAATCGTTTTATTAATCGTTATTTGTATGGAAAATGTTGATAAAATCAATGGGACCGAAGAAAAGTGTTCGCTATAGCCATGGTTCGTTATAACCAGTTATGAATACACCGAATTAATGAAAACTGGAATTTGGAACATTGGAGGGATTTTGTCATAAGATTTATATGTTTCTAAAACATTATTATTTTTAAATATTCGATTACATTTATTTAGATAAAAAAATACGAGCCGGTGCAGTTTGTTAAAGGCCTGATCCTGGAACATTTTATGAAAATTAGTTTCTACAGGCAGAAAATAAAGTGAACGCTAAAATTTTAAAGATATGTTAAGTAAAAATGACAGAAAGAGATATAGTCGGTCAAGCCCGACCGTATGATACCCTACACCATGTGCACCAAAATTCGGGAAGGGGCTAATTATGGACCTATATTTGTATTAAGTGTAAAATAAAAAATACCAATACAAAATATTACACACATACTAAGATTCACATGTATTTATGCACTTTTGGATGATTCCCGAAATTGGGTCTTATATGGGAGCTATGGAAAATTTTGCACCGTCATTTATACTTATAAAAATTTTATTTGTGTTGAATATTAGGTTGATACTAAAATTGTTACGGGATTTATGAACGTTAAAGTGATTTTCTAAGGAAATGTTAATATGCGACCTATGGTTAACGTGACCAGACATCCCGCTTTTGGCGGGATTATCCCGCTTTTTAAATTTCGATCCCGCCTAAAATATTTTTCCCGCTTTTCATAAAAATATCCCGCTTTTATAACTTTAACAATTTCTTATTCGATTTACATTTTCTATAACATTCTTACCAATATTTAAGTGTAACTAAAAATAATTTTTTTCACTGGAAAGTTGATATTTTTTTACAAATCGTTTTTGATTATTAAAAGTTTTAAATATTTTGTTACGCTGATCATCTTCTCTACTGACTAATCTTAAATATACTTTGTGTGTATTTTTTGATGACTTCGATATAGGAAGACTTCCTAAAAGATACGCATTATTAAGCTTGTTAAAATATTTATAAATTTTTTAACATATCTTCAGTTCTCTACCAGTGAATGAAAAATCTCAAGTCTGATAAAGTTTAGAATTTTTTTCCAGAATGTTAGAATCAAATATAAATAATTTTTGTAGGAAGAAATTTTGTTTTTTCAAATAGATTTTTAGATTTAAAAAACTCATTTCGTGAGAACATTTGGGTACCAATTTTATTTTACCAATTTTATTTACCAAAACGTGCAATTTCAAAAAGATGTTTTGACATGAACTTTGATCTCAAGGTATACATGGATATTTTCATATTGTATCTGGAACCATATATGTTTCGGATTGGATACTTTTTTTATCTGTGTATAAACTGAAAGTTGTAGAAATATCTGGAACATTGTTTTCGATTAAATAGCCGATTCAAAAAGGTGAAAAGGTAACAGTGTATCGGATTATTTTGAAAACGGTTTTTTAAAGGTAACGGTATTTTTAGTTATTTCGGTAACGGTATTTAGCTTTATCAGTATTTTGAGTTATTTCGATAATGAAATTTTAAGGGTAACTGTTGTTTCAGAAATATCAAAGTTTCGGTTCAGAACCATAAAATATAATCTGTAGTCAAGTATTATAATGACGAGCTGGCGTAGCCATAACTTTATTACAAGTTTTATTTCAACATTATTAAAAATAATAATATTTCTTAAACCCAAAAATAACGCTAACAAATTCAATAAGTATCAAGTTTTTTTTATCAATCAGTGTTTGAATTCAATCTTGAAATTTAACTAGGAATATTTTGAAAACATTTCGAGATATACGTTAAAATTATAATTTTTAATGTTTCAGTTTGTTGTGATATATTTACTTATTTCGATGTTCCAAAATTTTGATAGGTTGTTCTCAATTTCCCAACAAACCAAGAAACGATACAGTATCATTAATGATATTATAATTTTAAAATTATATGATAAAATATCGAAATAATTTTGAAATAATGGGCCGATCATGACCAAATTCAATAGGCTTTGTTCTTGTGCAAAAAAATCATATGCACCAAATTTCATTAAATCGTCTCAGAAAGTGATTCTGAGTCGAACGGTATACTTTAAGGTGGGGATCGGAAGATTTTTTTTCAGCGTTACATAATTTGCACAAACACATAATACCCCAACCACACCTATGGTGGTGTAGGTGTAAAAAAAAAAAAAACTAAGGGACGGTTGTTATTTATCCGAATCAGACATTTTACTAAAAAATTACATCGATTTGTTAGTACATAATTTTGCATATTTACTCAAGAATGAAAAATTAAATCTAATCTCTTATTTGTCTGTAAGGATTTACTTCTTGAAGTAATCAAACAATTCAATTGATAGTGCTGTTGAGAAAATCGAAAAAATTAAATTTAACTTACAAGCTGTTACTTAAAAAAATAAAAGAGAATATTAAAAAATTTGAAAAATATTCTTCCTCTGAACTACAATTATTAAAATACTGCAAAGAATAAGCATTGAATTGTTTCGTTGTTTTTTGTTTTTTTATTTTCGTTTAGGTACATATTTTTGAGTATCTGTAGAGTCTAAAAGTAACTACATGAATTCGTGGACAACGCGAATAAACGTAACTAGTTTTTCAGACAAAAAATAAGTAGTTTATTTTTGTTTCTAATTATACGATACCTGCTAGCTTACTAGGAAAGCAAAGTTTTTGCTTGGGTTGTTTGCTAGGTCTAAATTAGGGTACAAATTCGTTGTATTTATGTTCATTTTTGGTTCAGTGTATAGACATACATATATTTATCCATGGAATCATTCAGTCAGCCAGTTAAATTTTAAGCAAAAGCCAGACATGCATTCAAACACAAACATTTGCTCATTAAACAAGCAACAACTGAACAGACAGAAGTTTTATTGGTTAAGAGTAAAGGTAATTTCATATTCAAATGCAGATTTTGTAAATTAGTAAAGAGAAAAAGTCCCTGGAAGCTATTTATTGTTGTTTAAAATTTGTATACACATCTTATGAGTTGAATCATCTTAAAAATATAAAATTTTCTTAAATGTAACAACAAATACGTACATACATATTCTAACATGATAAAGTTTTATACGAAATAAAGGTTTTCTTTTTCGAAATTTTACGATCTAGGTTAAATATCTTGTACCAAATATGTAAATTAGCAACTACAGAATAAAATAAACGAAATCACTTTTATTCCACACCAATAACAACAACAAAAAAATATAACAGCTTATAGTAAAAATATGAGAAGAAATACACAAAAACAACAATAAGCACAAATATAAATGTATCTATATTTCATTGAATTGTATCTTTTTTGAATTGTTAATATTGTAGTTGTTGTTAGTTCGTATTGCCATTGTTGTTGTATTGTATCGTATGGGTGGGTTAAACAAAAGTAGACGGCAAAAAAATGCAAGCAACCAAAGCAAAGCACAACAACAAACAAACAACCGCATCATCATAATCATCAGCAGTACCGCATCGTATCGTATCGCACACACAAACCTTGTACAAGTTCAACAAACCTGTGAGTCAACATCATTCAAGCAAACAGCAACAACTACAACAATAGCATTTTAAAATCAACAATAACATCGAAAACAGCAATATTAGTAGTAGTACATAGTTGTTCTAGTAGTAGTAGTAAAACAACTAGTCAAGCAGTTAGAGTAAGCCGGCTAACTGGCCGGCCGGCTCAGTCAGAGTCCACTAAAATATCAACGAAATAAAATGGGATATTTGCTCAAGTTGTTGTGGTTGTTGGTTACTGAATGCATAATAATCATAATATTATTTTGGCGGTTAACAACAACAATACAAAAAGGCATAAACAAACGAGCTTATGCACTGTGGTATAAAAGTAAACATTTATAGAAATTTTAAATTACTAAAACGATTTAAAAATCGTTAAAAAAAAGAGAAATTCTTTATTTAAATATAAATTTTACAATTATTTATCGGATTCCAGTATAATTTTATATTTTCCACAAAGTGATCGAAAGAATACAAGAGAGATCTATCCAAAGATCAGAAAGTCCCTAATGTTCTGCTTTGGAATCCATATAACCATATATAATGTGGATCGTAAAAGGATAAATGAAGTTCTATGAACGTCAACGCTGGTTGTCACATTGACAATTAATGATGTAGCTTTTTTGACACTTGTATTTAATTTAATTCGCAACTGATATGATATAATGTGGTAGTAATTCTTCATTGTTGATTTGAATAAACATTGTACAACTTGAACACATGCGGTGTTGATATACTATTGACACTGAATGGTGTCATTTTGAACACGAAATTTGTCAATATTACTCTGATAATGTAAATAAAAACATATCTATGTAACTTTGATGATGTTTTCTATCGATCACTCATAAAAAAGACTAAAACATTTTCTTCGATTACAATACAAAGTGATGAATAAACTTATTAAAATTGCCGTATTTCCAGCGAATAATTCTCAGCAGAATGGAAGAAATGATATTGAAAAGTTTTCAAAATAATGACAATGCAGATATATTTGAGTTATATCTTATAATATATTTCATCTGAAGACTGCAGGGTACAGTTATTTCTGCAGTGAAAGATGTTTGCTATTTAAGAAACCTTTATGAAATTTTCGAGAATTATATACTACATACATAAATTTTCTGAACAAAATGAAACCAAATTTACAAAATAAAGTCACATTTTTAAAAAAAGTTGCCTAAAAATGATTTGTAAATCTTTTTAAAATATTTTTGCAGGAATGTAATACTGATATTTATTTTATAAACTACATATGAAATAAAAGTAAAAATATTATGCTAATATACTTTTTGTGCAATTTAATATAAGTCATTTTAATTTTAATTTATTTTTTTGATTAAATATCGTCCATAAATTAAAAAAACAAAATTCACAAAATACTTACTCGATGTAGTCACCTTTGACACCCTGCAGCTAATCTCGTGTTATCACAGGGTGACTATAATTTTTTTTTTTTTTTCTGAAAGCTTAGGTCCTTCTCTACAACTCTTTAACATTTAAAATCGATCCAACAAGTAGGTTAAGAGATATAGATTTATTACTAAAAACCAAGATTGGCTACCGTAACCGCTAAAATACCGTTACCGAAATAGGCCAAAATACCGAAAACTAAAATACCGTTACAGTTATTTTTCGGTTTAAGAACAATTTTTATTTTTAATACAAATTATAATAATGTAATAAGTATCCTAGAGCGGATTTTTAACACTTGACTCCACTTTACATTTCTTGGTTATGAACCGATAATCGAAATTTCTGAAAAAAACCGTTACCCTTAAACTATCATTACCGAAATAGCTCGAAATACCGATAATGCTAAAATACCGTTACCGAAATAGCTCAAAATAGCGCTAAAGTACCCTTACCGAAATAATTCAAAATACCATTACCGTTACCTTTTTGAATCGATTGCCAACCTTGCTAAAAACTTTGCGTGGTATATGTCGAGAACGATTTATTCAACATAGATAAATAAAACTCCTATAGATTCTGATTAAAATTATCCTGTAGTTTTTTAACAATATTTTCAGAGTTAAGAAGCAAAATTCTTTCAATTGTTTATATTGAATAGACTAATTTATCTTGGAGATAATATTAATCGGCATTTATATAAATTGAACAAACTGTTCTCGAGTGATACTATTGAGTCTGGCTAAAAGTGTATGAAACTAATTTATAAAAAAATCCGAAACTATTGAGTAAATTAAAAAAAAAATAATAATAATAATTTTAAAAAGACTTGAAGAATTTTGTATTTTCGTTTGCATTCTTTGATGTTCCATCTATCTAAATCGGATAAACCGTTCTCGAGTTATGGTAAAATATAGTCGTTAATCCCCTTATTAAATATTAGACATGCCCTTAAAAAATCGGGACCTGGTACAAAAAAACTGTAAGCTAATTCATGTTTAGCAAGTCAAATTCCATCTAGTCTACCTATTCTTGTTGAAGGGATAATTTTTGTGCCCACCGGTGTAATTAATTTCATATTAATATATTTTTTATATAAAAAATTTTTGATAATATTTATGCACTCAATCCCACTGTGTGCATTAAGCAGCAATAACAAAAAAAATATCACATCATCAAGAGCAACAACATTAAGAAGTGAGCAAAAAAAAAACAGCAATCAGCATGTGAGCCATGGCAGTAACAACAACATTAAGCAGCATGCATGCTTAAAAATTGTTGTTTTTATTTTTTAAATATGTAAACTGCCAGTTAGTTATCAATGTTATTGTTGTTGCATTTACAGAGCATGTTTTTGTTATTATTTTAGTTGTTATTTATATTTACTAGCCGGCTTTTTGAATGTTTATTAACGCTTTCCTCGCGTGTGTTTTTAATTTTTATATAATTTTTTCTACTTCTTTGTTGTTTTTATTTTATTTGTCTGTTAGTCCGTCCCTACAGATATTTCGGTGGTTATAGAGTAAAATAGTTGTTGTTCTTGTTGCTGATCTTACTTACATATGTATGTTGTTGTTATAGTGTTTAATACAAAAACAAAAAATGCGCATGCAAAATAAAAATACGTTACTACAAAACTTAAAACGACAATAATGATTATGATGACTATTCGATTATAGTTGTAGAAAGGACATTATGTTTTAGTAGTGATGTTTGTAACTTCTAAAAATTAATGGATCAGAATTTACTCTTAAAAGGCGAAAATTTTTTACATAGTTTGTTTCATATTGGATTTTTTTATAAAGAAATACAACCACCACTAAAAGAAATTGTCTTTGCTTTACAACTTGGAGTACACTTGTAATATTAATTCAATTCAAAATACGAATATCGTATGTTTATTTTTTTGCATTTTCTATTTTTTAAAGTGTGAAATTTTCCAAATGCAATTTTACACCATTCAAATAATTCTTGGAATTCCCTTCAAGCCTATTATCTACAAAAATTTTAGTGAATACTTTTCAAAATCATGAAACAAATTTCGTATTTGGTTATAAACATTTTGATGAGATTACAAAGGTAATCCAAAATCTAAAGTACTTTCCTCATTAGGTGTAGAGATCAAAAATGACGCAAGTCTTTTTGGGATATTGTAAAGAGTTGCCAAATCATACTGCTCTGCAAAAAAATCCTCCCCAAAGACGAAAAGTTGGACATGATAAATTTTATAAATGAGCTAAACGTGAATCTGCTTACAGTTTTTTTCCATAAGATCTGGATTACTCTAGTATATTTCATCATAAATCAAAACAGTGCATACGATTGACAGAAGTGATAGACCAAAAGATTTGGACTAAAAATATCTTTAAGCCACCCTAGTTTAATTTTTATATGTGCTCAATAGTTTCGGAGTTATTGTGAAATTTGGGTCCAAAAAATTTTTTTTATGCAAAATTAAAGATTTTTTACTAAAATGCTGCGAATAAAACAAGGCATGTGTAAACAAAATTGAAGCACAGATCTTGATTTTATTCATACACACAGAAAATAAATTAGTTGGAAAACGTCTACAATCATTAAAATATTGATATATCAACCAAAATTTAAATGTTATTATATAAAATCAACAAATTTAAAAGAGTTTTTGTCCTAAAAACGGAAAAGATATCATTATAATGACTTTTTCAGCTATAAAAATTATTGTACTGAAATCGGTAGGATATACCGTTATATATTCTTATCTGAAACAGAATATTAGTATTTACAAACGAAAACTCGTTTGCATGAAAATAATTTAACCTTTAACTATATTTTCAGTTACAGTAACCAACTTATCTTTTACTGAAAACGTTAATTATAAAATTCGGCAATTCCAAACGAATTTCAAGATAGTACATGTAACCGACTAAATTCGGTTGCCACAATCAATCTGTTTTCTCTGCGTAGTTAAGTGAAAATATCCATGTATACCTACAATTAAGAAAAAATACAGTGGTGGGCAAACAAAATGTTTTTCTTTCTTCTTTAAACAAAAATAGGTGAACTGAAGATGGAATTTGACGAGCTTAACAAGAATCTGCTTTCACTTTTTTTCTATCACTTACTGATTTTTTTAATGGGCATGATTAATATTATCACCTTATCCAGCGGTTAAGGCTAGTTAAACTCAAGAATGGTTTGTTCAAATATACTCGAGTAATCGGCTTATTTAGGGCGAAATATTAGACACGCCAATAACAAAAACTCTAAATCTGATGAGAAAAAACTGTAAGCAGATTCATGTTTAGTATGTCGAATTCCATCTAGTCCACATATTTTTTTTTTAAGGAGGACGAAAAAAATTCAGGGATAAATTAGAACAAATTTTTGGATTATAGTTAATGAAACAATCGTAAAAATAATAAACCATAAACCTCCTACAATCAAATCAAAATCATTATCCAACTCTAAGAAATAAATTTTACCATTTTGGCAACTCTATCGAACAAAGTGTGTGAACAATATTATTCACATAAACATCATCGTCGTCTTTACAATAAAATCCATAACATATTTTAACGACTAAATACAAGTAAGTATCGTTGACTGGAGCATTTTTTCATTGTGCAAAAAAAAAAAAAAAGTGCAAACCAAGAAGCAAAAAAAACTCAACGCTTTCGATTTTATTTTAAATTCCTTAAACGACTCTTATTAAAGCATATTTTAACCATTTATGGAAATATTAAATAAATAAACAACCAAAAATGTAAAAAAAAAAAAAATATTCAAACAAAAACATTTTTTTGCTTGTACTGACAAATTTTTGTGCGATGGAACAAAAAATACAAATCAAGTGAAAAAAAAACGATACGAAACAAAAATGAACAACCATGCAAATAAACCGTTAAAAATGATACTTTATGAATTTTTAAACAAAATTAAATTAATAAAACGTTATTTTTTCGCGGTCACCTTTGTTGTTTTGCAGTTGGTCTGGGTTGGGATTTTATTATATTTTTTTTCAATAGCTATCATCTTATATAATCAGTATTGAGTTGAATTTTTAAATGATTTAACAGTGTGATAGATATTAAGAGGAACTAGTTTTTTTATTTTTAGATTTTTTTATTAAATAGATTGAAAACATTCAATTAATGCGTCATTCATCTAATATTTTCATGCAAATATTATGTTTGCATGCATATTTCTTCATTGTTATCTTTTTCGCCATCATATCGTTATGATATAGGATTTGAAAAGATACATCTATTAAATTGTTAATAGTTTCGAAAACTACATCCGGAAACGAACACTAGCAATTTGTATCGTAATATATTAGAGAAAGACAATTTAACAAGAATTATAACAAACAGTTTACTGAAATGAAGCTAATCTACCGTTAGAATACCCAGCAAAAGTTTGTTGGCTTTTGGTAATGACTACTACTTACCAGACTCATTACCTGGTAATGAGTTGTCATTATTTTTCTCATTTCTTTGAGTAGTGGAATAACTAGTTGCCCGTAATTTGCAAGTTCATTTAGTTTTGCAATGGTTCAGTTGGCTAGAGCGCCTGAACAGCACTCAGAGGATTGTCGGTTCAACCCCAAACTAAACCCATATATTTTTTTGGGAAATTATTTGAATTTTTATTGGTATGTTAAAACTATTAATAACCCACACAAATTAAATATATTAATGGCGTAGAGTAAGACAGCAGTCTCTCAAATATCTATGAAAGTTTTTGCCTGGGTTCAAATCTCAGTTGAGAAAACTTTTTGTTTTAATTTTTTTTTAACAATTTTGTAGTTTTGTAGTATTCGATTAACTACTTATTTAATTGTTTAAAATATGTACTCTAGTAATGGGGACCCATGAATTCGTGGACATCGCAATATAAAAGTAATGAGTTTTTCACCCGAATTATAAGTAGTTACCCCCCTTTGGCAATGTAATATGTTGGCTTACCGGGTAAGTAAAGTTTTTGCTGGGTAGTTATATTCACCGTAATTTACAAATAGTAATTTTTACTAGAAAGATCTATCTCATAAAAGACTATTACATTCAGTATGCATAGTGAATCTGCTCCGTAGTGCACAGCGGTCCCAATTCCAACTTTTTTGGAAATAATTCTGTAACTTGTGAATCGTTGGAGATATCTAAATAAAATTTCGCATGGTCAGAGCTGAGGTGTTTCCGAGTTGATTTGGAGAAGTGCGTGTCACGGGGGTAGAGGATAGACTTCCAAAATTGGTCACCTCAAATATGTAATTATTTAAAAATTCGCCAAAAATTCATTTTGACTTGAATTGGGTAGTCCTTGTAAATCTCTACAAAAAAATATGATAACATGTATAGGTTATCTCTTTTAGTTTAAGAGATATTTGGGTCGAAGTAAATTTTACCCTAATTTTTGACCACGTTTTTTAGTTTTTTAAACTTGTTGAAAATAATCACTAAATTTTGTTGAAAATAATCACTATATTCTTTTACTAAATTGTAAATAATATTACTCTAAGAATCATATCAATATATCTATACAATAAAAAGTTATATTAATCTGAAGTTGAAACTTAAAAAAAAAAAATAGTCTTTTTTGGGTAATATTCTTTCACTTCTAAAATATTTTTTTTTTTTTCGGACTGCAAAATTGTTGTAATGGTTTCAAAAGAAAGAAATCGCAAATCCATGTAAAATAAAATCAGAGGGTCTCTGGGGAACGGTTTCTCCTCAAGCCCTATCCAAACTTTGTCTATTTTGAAAAACTTTTTTAATTTGTTTTCTTAAATTCAAAAATGTCGAAGCCGAGGTCAAGAAAAAAAAAAATATATTGACAATATAGCCCTATAATGAGCCACGCCATTTACAACGGCAGCGTTACCATTTTAATGAAAAAAAGTACATTATTGAAATAAGTTTTCCCCGGACTGGGATTTCGGTTATTTTCATACAAAAAAGTCGGAGCTTTTTTAAATCCCTGATTTTAGAACAATATAATTTTTTCTTGATCTCGGCTTTGACATTTTTGAATTTAAGAAAGCCAATTAAAAAGCTTTTTCAACATCGAAAAAGTTTGAATTGGGCTTGAAGAGGAACCCGTTCCCCTGCGAGCCTACAATTTTGTTTTACATGCATTTGCGTTAAGATTTATTTTGAAGACATCACAAAAATTTTGTAGTCCGGAACTAAAAAATATTTTAGAAGTGAAAGAATATTACCACCTTTTTGGAAAATAACCCCAAAAATAATATTTTTTTTTTTAAGTTTCAACTTCAGATTAATATAACTTTTTATTGTATAGATATCTTTATATGATTCTTGCAGTAATATTATTTGGAATTTTGTAAAAAAACTAGTGATTATTTTCCAAAAAATTTAGCGTTCAAATTAAAGCCCCCAAGTTTAAAAAACTAAAAAAAACGAGTTCAAAAATGAGGGTATAATTTGCTTTGACCCAAATATCTCCAAATACCTACACATCTAAGATATTTACAAGGAATATCCAAATACAACTTTTTTACATTCAAGTCATAAATTAATTTTTAGTGAATTAAAAAAAAAAAAAAAAAATACATATCCGTGGTGACCAACTTTGGAGGTCTACCATCCACCGCCGTGAGCTTGTACACCTCCAAGTTAACTCGAAAACACCTCTCCAACGATTAAAAAGTTACAGAATTATTTAAAAAAAAAAAAAATGTTTAAATACCAACATTTGAGTACCGCATTAGCATCAAGTTGACACCAGTTGAGCATTATTAAATTACATTATGTTTTCTATTTTATGTAATTAAAATTTGTAAACGAATGGTATCAAAAAGCCGTTAAGTAAATTGCCAAAATTCACCACAACTGTGGTGAATTCTCTATTTGCATATATCTGACCGAAAATAAAAGCAATAGATAACTTTTCCTAGGATTTATGCGCCGACAAATAAACATACTAAGTATGTTCGTTATTGAAGCTGTCACAGAATAAAATTTCTACTACTATTTTCAAAAAACCTCCAGGCTTTTTCATTTGCAAATATTATTATTATTTTTTTGTAATCATCACACACAAAAAATGAAAAAAATATGAATTTTATAAGGATGACATTGGAAATAGCACTTCCATTTAATTTAATATTTATAAAATGTAGACATGTGTGTAAATAAAATGTGGGGACACAAAAGAACATCACATCTTCTGGCTGCATATTTTCTTAATTCAATTTCACTCAAAAAAAGTCTTAAAAAATGTTCAAAGAAACACGCACGTATTCAACACTTCATTAAGAAACGAAAAACAACGTCAAAATCAACACCAATAAAAACAACAAAATCATTATTTAAGGCGACAAATGTGCAACATGTTTCTCCAACTTTATGTTCTGGGGATGTTGTGGAAGGTTTTTTTATCGTTATTAATTTTATTAAACATATTTTAAAATAAAGGAAGTTTTTAGTATATAAGAGTATGAAACATACTTAACATATGCATAATTTTTTTTTAGTAAAAATAAATATTAAGATTATGGACTATAATCGTAATAATAATAATAAAAATATTCTTATAAAGGTTAAAAACTGATTAAATTGTGACCATAAATGTAAGGTTGAAATGAACGCCATATTAATGGAATTTTATAAAGCAGGAAGTTTTAACAAATGTTATATATTTATAACCGAATTGTTTCTGAGAAAAATGCATATGAATAAAGGTTTAATAACAAAATGCTAAAAATTAAGAAGTTGCTTAAGGTTTAATCAAAAAATAAGAATAAGTCGATTTATATGTCATTTCCTAAGCATTTATTATAATTTTCAAGAGCTTTTTGAAGCTCCCAGACGACGTAAAAAATAAAAATCGGTTTACTTAAAAAACTATTCATCCTAAAGATCCTAACGGAGCTATATTTTTCTATTATTTTGTGTAATATTTTTTAAAGTCTGTTTTGGTTTTAAGAAATATTGATTTGCTATACTCATTGTTTGCTCTCCAAATCCTATGGAAAACTAATTTTGCATTTCCGTAATTTAAGTTTAATACTTTAATCACTATTATCCTATCAGATTCTAACGGCTTCAAATCTTAAACTTTGATTCCAGAGAGGGAAAGTGTTCCAATGTTGTTCATTTATATATTTTTAAAGATTTTCGGACTTTTTGTGCATATTTTTATTATTGTATTTTTTGCTAGCATTGCCGGGCTTATACCCTCGTTTCTTTTATAAAATCCTTTGAACCTAAAGTACTATTCAATAGCTGCTATACATATATTTCTGGCATATGCTATTTTCAAAACTCTTATTGTGCAATTCAAGATCCCATTGAAATCTGTTACATTTAAAGCTTTTAAAACATTCCATTGAATTTTCAAGTTTGCAAAGCCTAAACTGAAGAGTTTAATATTTTAAGCAAATAATTTGCCAAAAATAAAATGTCATGATAAAATTAATATTTATTTAAAAAGTTCAAAAATAAATATTGACAATTTGATTTAAACAAAAAAAAAAAAAAAAAAAGGCTGAATATAAAATTAATACGAAATCTCAGAAATTCATTTTAAAATTATACAAAGAAAAAGCTGCAAAGAAAAAATTGTGATAAATATTAAAGGCGTGAAATAAAATCAATAAAGCGAGAAAATGCACACAAAAAGTGCTAATAATGGTGAGCAAAAAAAAAAAAAAAAGAAGGAAGTGGCACCAACCGAAAAAAATTAATGAAAGGTACCCTAATTGTGATAAAGTAACATTTTACGAATATTTTTTTTATTCTGTTTTGGTTCAAAAGCAATTATGGCCAAATTATAAAAGAAAAACAAAAAACTTTAATAATAATAATAACAAAACCAATTCAAAAGACAATAAATGGTTAACCAGAAATTCATAATAACTTTAGCCCATCTATTTTTTATTACAAAATGCAATTTACGTTTTTATGTTTTAGAATGAAAAATTAAAAGAGAAAAATGCAAAACTATGAAAAAACTTAGTTAACATTTAAACAGTTGGCTTTTTAATGCTGTCAAATTTTACAATATGCCACTACACGATACCCATTGCTTCCATCACAGGTCCTAGCTCTTCTTTCTCTGATAATGATCATTATAATGATTATTATTGCAATGGTTATGTTTACAATGAGCTTGCTATAATGATGATGATGATGGTCGTTGGAATTTATAAAAAAAAAAAACCACAGCGTACAAAACAAATTGTCAACATTGACTGATAACAACTCTTGCATACAGAAAAGTTTTTATTTAGTTTTCCCTTTTTTCTCCTTATTTAGTTGATATTTTTTGCATTATTTCTTTACCAAAGTTTTAGTGCATTTTTTATGACAGAAAGTAAGATATTTGCGCATAAAATACAAAGTATTCTCCATAGCATACTCATCAACATAGACTATATGGCAAACAGTGGTTACCACAGTATATACTGCATTGTAAAATCATACTTTTTAAGTCCTTCTATACGTTTACTTTACACCAGGGTCGGCGGTCTTAAATTTCACATTCCTTTTTGTGTATGGTCTGTATAACTCTCCTTATATTATGCAAGGAATCAATTTTTAAGCTTATAATTTCATAATATCTGTTGCTCTTAAACAATTTATGGTCTGTAATAAAAACTATAATTGAATATTACAAAAATTTGCTTAAAAAAGTATTAAAAATATATAAAATTAATAAATAATTATTCTTTTCTCCTCATGTAAGAGCATATAGATGTAACAAAATTAAGAGATCATTTGCACGTGTGCACCATTTTGCGTGTCGCTGCTTTACACACACACATTTAAGTTTTTCTGTCAGTATTATTTTTTAAAATTTCTCCAACATAATGATACACACCATTATATGTATTTTAATTGCCTTAATCCCAACACCTTAAGAATAAGTACAATATCTCTTGTTTTCTGAAATGTTAATAGTAGTACGAAAGTGTTTTTGACCTTGGCTACAGCTGAAGTTACAGAGATTATGAGTGAAAGTGCTCGCGAATGTTGGTACAATTAAATGATCATTTTGATTTACAAAAAAACAGACCATAAAATAGATGTCACAACTTTAGAGTTCATCAACTACAAGAACGATAAGTTTTTGTTCCGCTTTGAAATAGTTGATGAAACATGGATCCATTACAATTCACCCGCGACCAAGTAGTTACTCTAAACCAATAATAACTTTTAATATCAAATTAAGAAAGTATCAGTTTTTCTAATGATTGAAAAACACGTTAAAATTATTATAAGGACTGCGTTTTTTCTGTAAAATTTATATTAGTTCATGCTGTATTAAAAGTTTCTTCATTTTAAATGGAACATTCTGATTTTCTGTTTGTCGAAGAAAAACACATTTCATACCCAATATAGGACCACCCTGGACAAAGCCGCTATATTTTCTAGTAAAACATTCCCCAGGGCCAACAATTCTCAAATGGGTCACATTGCGAATAGTAGGATAGATTCAAGTTATCTAAACATTATTTTCTTGTCGGCTCAATATTTTCGGAGAAGTCGAATTTTCACTGTTTTCTTAAATTAGCCTATTTTGAAAATAGCAGTTGATATTATTAGTACCTTAATTTAATTATTTTATTTTTATGTTTAGGAATAACTTTTAATATCAAATTAAGAAAGTATCAGTTTTTCTAATGATTGAAAAACACGTTAAAATTATTTTATTTCAAACATTTGGATTTGTAAGGTTATATTTCATTTATTGCTCCAAAATCGCGGTGTGTCATATCAAGTGACTAGAATGTTCAGAATCTGAGAACAACACGCGCCGAGATATTTACACATAAAAATTGTATATCGACCCCTCCTCATTTATTAAACTTCTACAGTAATCGTTAATGTAATGCATTACGATTTCCACATTCAAAATTAGGGCTTTGTTCTGCCTTAAGATCGATAGTCGATGCATCAGTTAATCTAAGAGATATTGAAAGTCCCCGTTTCCCTATCTTAAAGGCCTCAATAGATTATATAATATATTTTAAGTTACAGGTCATTCTAGCATACCATTATTCAAAATGTGTTGCAATTTCTGATTCGAATTTCTCAAGATGGGTATCCATTGAGTAAAACTAAGTCGTTTTTAAAAGTTAGCGCTCATTTACGAGATATTTTACTTTGAATGGCTAAAATAGGGGTTAGAAAAAGTTTTTTTTTAGCTTAAATTTAAGAACTTAGTCGTTACGTTTTAACAAAATAAACAATTAAGATTTTATTTTATATGATTATAAAATAAATATATTTTAAACGCTAAATTAAAAATTTTAATACTAAAAAACATATTACTACAATTGCGTAGAAAAACTACCTAGTGTTATCAATGAAATTTTCAAACAAAAATATAAATACTTATATTAAAAATTGGACTAAAATTGATTTAATTCATGACTGGGGTATATATTAAATTGATTTGCTATTTTATTTATATAAATAATGTCCCTTTTATTTATAATTTGTGTTACTTTCATAATAAAATTTAAACTCAAATATCGCGAATACGAACTAACTTCGAAAAGGGGCTACAACCACTGAATTCAGTGTACTCGAATTAACTTTTGGGTGCGCAGCTTGTTAAAATTTGCGACTAGTACACACTTATTTATATTGTGAGGTATAAAATATTAAAAGAAAAATTAGTAAAACTTTCTATTACTAAAAGGATATTCTCTTCATTATCTTAAAGTTGAGTTCCTTTCTTAGGAAGTTTTAGGAAAAATATAGTGATATATAAATATAAATGCCCTACGTGTCTTATTCCATCGTGTGGCAGTCATTTTCACAATTTTAAGAATATTAGAAGCAGCATTACCAGCTTTAAGATAAAGATGATAAACTGTAACATTTTAGATGTTTTCATTTATTAAACGAAATTTTAGTAACAAACAAATCTAAAATTTTGCATGAAAATGATTTTTTTCGGACACTTATTTCAAAATAACTCCAAAACTATTGAGCACATAAAAAAATTAAATTTGGAGAATTTGAAGATATTTTTAGTCCGCATCACTTTGATCAATGGTATACACCGTTCTTGAGTTATGAGGAAATATACTAGAGTAATGGCCTTACTATGCGCGAAATATTAGACACACCCAGAAAAAAAACCTGATGGAAAAAAACTGAAAGCAGATTCGTGTTTAGCACATCAAAATACATCAAGTCCAACTATTCGTCTGTGGGGGTGGTTTTTTTTGTTGACCAGTGTTATTATAAAATCTACTACATTATTAATACCAAAAATTGCAACTGTTTTTGTTTAGTTTAAAATTCTGTTGAATTTGAAATAAGAAAATGTCAGAAATATTAAAAAAATATTTTTCTCGTTTTTAAAAAAAAAAAATGTCTCGGAAATTAAAATGTGATAAAAGTGTTTAAAAAAATAATAAAATTTTATATGTGTATGAAAGAATGTGCTGCGAATGTTATTTTAAAGGATTATTTTGTTAATTTTTTGTGTTGTTTACGTCTCTCTCAAGTGTGTTGAATTCACACAGCACATGTATGTGAAGAGTGTTTACTAAAAAAGAGAGTCAGTTTCTATACTAGTTTATACTATGTAGTGAACTTTCTCAAACTTTGTGTGAACATCAAGCTTATCATATCGCACTGATAAAACGGAAATAGCAGGGATAGGTCCAGGTGAGGGATAGCCCTTATACAAAGAAAATATTATTTTTCTCATATCTAAAGGAGTATTAAAGTGAAAGTCTTAAAAAGTTCTAGCAGTAATTTTCATATCAAATGTTGGATAGGTCCAGGGGAAGTAGTAAATATTTGCTATCGCCTAATAAGGGGTAGGGAAGCGCCCCGGAAAAGCTAGTATTTATATAACATATATGACCATAAAAGTCAATATAATCAAATAGGAATCGTTTTTGTAAGAGATCTTGTTAAAATAATGGAGGTTTCTAAAATATTTTAATAACAGTTATTTTACGCCCCTGGTGGTATTATTACAGAATTTGTGTGGTTGAGGAAGGAAATGCTTTCTGTCTAAATTAAATATAATAATGAAACTATTAATGCAAATAATGTTTAAAATCAAGTACAATTTTCTTTTAATTCCCTTATCAAACCACTGTGCATTAGTATATGTTTAATACAAAATTATGGTCTGTTCAATGGTAGTACATTCTTCCTTTTTGTTTGTGAGAATAAATGTACATTTTATGAATGAATATTTGTTTATTTATATTTACATATTTGGATACACGTTTGTATATTAAGTTTTATGGTTTTTATATAGAAGAAATACGAGTAAAATATATATATTTTTTTATATTTTTTACTTGTACTTATGTGTATTAGACCTGCCCTTGATATAGGGAGAAATCTTGCAAATTTGGTTTTGAGTAATTTACTTTAATTAAATATATGTATAAGAACTATAAATTTAAAAATTTTAAATAAATATGTAGAAGAAATACGAATATGTAAACAATATTTTTAATTTGCTTCTTATTTTTATATAAAATCAACTGATCTGCTCATGCAATTACTATAAATTACTTTACGAATTACGAGGTAATTTTTATATCATCAAGACTACAAAAAATTATTTATTTTATTTTCTTCAATAACTAAATGTAATTGAATCCAGTGATGCCAACTAAGCCCCATTCGGGCTAGATTTAGCCAGTTTTTAGTAGTCCAAAACGGGAAAAATATTTTTTTTAGCCCGAAACTAAAAAAACTAGTTAATTTAGCAGTTTTTGCTCTTTTTTACTTTTTTTTTTAAATGGAAAATTACTTAATGGGGTAACGTTAATTTGCGAAATTTTAACTTTCATTTGACAATTTTTGTACTTAGTTCTCCATGTATTGTGGAATTATCTAGTTTTTCCAGAGATTTACGAATTGTAATGAAACTTTATTTTTAAAAAACTGTCTTCAACAATTTTAGATAAAGGTTCATAAAAATTTTTATCCATAAACCAGAGACCAAAAATAATTATTAAATTTTTTTTTAAAATTGAAAAAGTTGAGTAAAGAATAATAAATATTATTTTATGTTATTTGATAACTGTTATTTTCGAAAAATAAATTTTTATATTGCTCAATTTTTAATTTTTCAAAAATAATTTTTTACGTTGCTTAATAACAGTTATTATTAATATATATTTTTTTCTGTTGTTCACAATTTTTAAATTTTTATATATATATATATATATATATATATATATATATATATATATATATATATACAGTGGTGGCCACGAATTTAAGACACGACATGTAACGAACTAAGTTGTGATAATTATTACAACCCTGCAATATAAAATTAGATTTTGTTAATTTTTCAGTGTACCCTGTAATGTTAAGATCAATTACCGTTATTTGGTTTTGTTTGTGTATACATTTTGTTGCTGTTTTTATTATATTTTCGTAAAAACGTGCTTTTGAAGCTGGTCACGAATTTAAAACATATAAGAAATATTTGGTTTTTAAGTGATTTTTTGGTGTTTTTTGAAGCTAAAAGGTAAGTAATGAATGTTTTATTCCATTTAATGTTAGAATACATCAAAATATTTAGTTAGAAATGGCCAGAGGTACTTGGAGTTCGGATGCCGAGCGAAAATTGATCCAACAAATGAATACTGATGGAAAAACAGTAATGGAAATTTCCAAGCTACTAAAATGTTCCAGATCCAAGATTTACAATGCACTGGAACACATCAAGCAACATGGCACTACCAAAAATGTCAAACAGCACCCTAGAGCCCGAAAAACTACACCCAGGGAGGATAGCTTAATTTATAAATCAGCTGCTAAAGATCCTTTCAAGAGCTCAAGTAAAATTAAAAATGAGATTTCATCGGATTTTGGTATTAATATATCGTCCAGGACAATAAGAAGACGTCTGAATGAGAAGAACTTACGTGGGTGTATTGCACAACGTAAACCACTTGTGTCAAAAAAAAATATTAAATCCCGACTAGCGTTTTCAAGAGAAAATCTCAATAAGCCGATGACATTTTGGAAAAATATACTTTGGAGCGACGAGTCGAAGTTTTGTCGCTTTGGTTCTGATGGAAAACAGTACGTATGGCGTCCTCCAAACCTGGAGCATCACCCAAAGTACACCCTTAAAACGGTTAAGCATGGTGGTGGAAATGTCATGGTGTGGGCAGCATTTTCCTGGCATGGTGTAGGTCCCATTCAGAAGATTATCAATAAAATGGACCAGCATATTTACAAAAACATACTGACAAGCATCATGATACCATTCGCTGAAGACAACATGCCTCTAATGTGGAAATTTATGCATGATAATGACCCTAAGCACACTTCACGCCTAGTGAAGAGTTGCTTAGAGGAAAATAATATCACAGTTCTGAAATGGCCAGCTCAATCCCCGGATCTCAATCCAATTGAGAACTTGTGGAATGATGTTGAGGAGCATGTACGAGCAGTAAAGCCAAAAAATTTGACTGATTTATGGGAAGAAATTCAAAAGGCTTGGTATGCCATTCCAAAGGAGCGCTGTATGGCCTTAGTTGAAAGTTTACCCAGGAGATGCGCTGCTGTGATTCAAAATAAAGGATTTCCCACCAAATACTAATATTGTTTTATGAAGCTGAGCTTTACTTTTGTGAATTAACTTTTATTTTGCCTATGTCCTAAATTCATGACCAGGCTTAAACTTGTATTAATCTGTATAATATGTAAATAAAAATTGGAAACTAAATATAGGTAACAAACTATTGTTGATTTTTTTTCATAACATTACTAGGATCTTTAAAAAATAACATGGATCTAAAATTTGTTCGATAAGATGTAAAAATTATCAGAAATATATAAGTGAAATGTCGTGTCTTAAATTCGTGGCCACCACTGTATATATATATATATATATATATGTTAAAACTAAAAACTAAGTTCACGCAAACTGCACTTGTTACCCAAACTTTGGGACAATCTAATACGTTGACTATTTAGGGCACATCAACGATATATTGCACATAATATGCACAATTACAACAAGTTTCAATCTTTATAACAAATTTTGTACGCGACTTTCACCCTGCTGTTCACCCCGCAGGGTGAAAGTCTGCACAAGAACAAAAACGATGCAGAATTAATTCACAAAGTGTAATTAGTTTATAATATCGAATGAAATCAAAAACTTTAAATGGATAAACAAAAAGTGTAGTAGAATGGTAAAAAGTCAAGTAATTTTTAGCTCTTTTTTTGAAGTTTTAATCTTCTGAGTTCGCATCTGTTATCCATTTGCTTAAAATAGTATTACCTCAAATCTTATTAAGAATTAACTTCAGTTTCAGCAAGGTTAACAAAATTAGATAATGGCCCATATAAATGTTAAAATTATAACGGACTTATTTATTAATATTTATATAAAAAATTCTTTATTAATAGCTGTTATATGCTAAAAAATAAAATGTATAAGCAACGTAAAAAAATATATTTCAACAGTATCTGTTATCAAGCAACGTAAAAAAATAAATTTTAAAAATAAACGTTATTGAGCAACAGAAAAAATATTTTTTAGAAATAACTAGTATTCGGCAATGTAAAAAATAAAAATTTAAAATAAAAATTATAAGTAACTAAAATTTTATTATTAATTATAACCTGTTATAGGAAGACGAAAATTTATATTTATTAAAAATAACTGTTACTTAAAGACATACATTTTTTTATTTTTTCAAAATTTTTGCCAGTTTAGCCTTTTTAAGGCTAAATCTAGCCTTTTTATTTTGGTTTTAGCCTCAAAATTTTCATTTAATTTTATTTTTATTGAATCATCAATTTAAGCATTATTGTGTATTATTTCGCACAAAAAAAAATCGAAACTATTTATATTTAACGAAAATGTTCGACTGCGGCGCTTCATTCTACAATAACTGTATAATTATTTTTTAAAAAATTATATTGCCAATAAAAACTATGTTATATTTATAAATTCACTAAAATATCTTTCAGAAATACCAAAAACTAATGACAACAAAAAAGATAAATGTGTTAAAATAAAACAATATAATAGCTCTTTTCTGGCTTTATTTGTTGGGGCATTTAGCCTTTTCTGACCTTTTTTAAAATCTAATTTAGTTTTTTTTTTCCTGGCAACACAGGTTTTTACATAAATCTTATAACAGTTATGTCTCTGCCATAAACTACATTTTACTTTACTCAGTTTGCTATTAATATTTTGAGATGTAGGTTTCAAATGGCACATTAATGGTTGAAATGTTGCTTATGTGTTTGCTTTTACATTTCAAAAGAAATTTAGCCCATTTTTGTGCTTTCTCACAAAACTTGCTTTTATTGTATCACAAAACTTCTGTATTTGAATCAACAAGTTAATTTAAAAATAAAAACATATTAGAGATTAACCAAAAATTGAAAATAAGGCTTAAACAATATTTAGAATTTTATTTTGGTATCCAACTGAGCTGCGTATAAAAGAAGATTCTTTGAAGAATTACGAGGAAGTTATAATTTCAACAATGTTATGTATTTCAGAGAGTAGCAAGTGCGATCTTTAAGTAATGTATAAGGAAAGTTCCCAGCGGTAAAATTTGCGAGGCCTCTACCGCACAGGCCTCCTAGAAGGTATTTTTTCAGATACAGTTGCTCATGCTAACACGCCTTCTCTAATAAGGCCTGCATGAATGCCTCATCCCTGCCTTCTAAAAGATCCAACAGAACTTCCGACTTCGCTTCTCTTGGAAGGACCATAAGAAGTTGTATTTTTTTTAATATATTTTGTTTTAAACAACAACAAATCTATTTATAAAAAGTACATTGTTTTAATTCCCTTCTCTTAGAAGGAAAGAAAGTCTACAGTATTTGAAAAAGCAAAACCATGCAGAAACCGTTACAAAAACAATATCAAAATTCAAAGCAGAAATTCCAAAAAAAGAATGATAAATCATTTAGTTGTCTCCAATTCTTTGTTTGAATAGGATGTGATTTTCTAAGTTAATTATATTTTTTATTTATGGTTTTTATTATAGGTATAAAACTTAATCGTGTATATTATATCTTTGTATTTTTGACAAAATAATTTAACAAAAATTTTAAGTTTTTTTCAGGAATATTAAATAAAAAATCAACAATTTCTATACAAATGTCATTTTCAAATAATTTGTCTTATATCGACTTAAGATGTTTTGTCAAAAGTTGACAGAATTTTTTTTTTTAGTATTGAATTTCGTTTTTTTAAATTTTAAACATTTTACAATAATTTAAAATAAAAATAATATATATTTTATATAAATAGAAAAATATTTTATTAATAGTGTAGAAGGCTTTCTGTAGAAGGACTCTTTTTAGTACTTCTACAGAAGGTTTGCTTGCAGTTTTCAATAAAAAGGTCTTCTGTAAGGCCTACCTCCCAATGACATCGCGTGTAAAAATGAAATGAACATGGAATGCAGGGAGAAGGTCTTCTGGACATAAAAAAGGCCTTCTAGTAGGGCTCTTTACCCCTTCTTTTTACCACTGGGTTATAGAAGTTAATATTAGAATATTATTTAAAAAATGTTTAAAGCTTTTGAGGGCCAGTCTAATGTGTATTTATAATGTTTATCATTATGATTATTATTGTTGCCGTTTTTTATGATTTTTTTTTTTTTTTTTGTATTTATTGTTGTTTGCTATTATTTGTTATTTGCATATGTCAATCATGTTTATGTTTCATATGAACTGTACACACAGACAGACACAGTGACGCATAGGCCAGGAGCAGAGACAGACACTCAGACCGACAATTACCCCAAAGACAAATAGATGGACAGACATGGAAAGGACAGACAATTATATATATATTTATGCATGCTGGTTCGTATATGAGACCCTGAATGTTTATTTGCATTTTTTATGTATGATTTCTGTGGTAATTTATGAGAATTATGAGTAGTAAATAAATAAAATGTCATATGGAGCAGTCAGTCAAAAATATACAAATATGTATGTGTGTATGTTTAGTAAAGTCATACAACCAATGGATGTCATTCATACACTAACACTTCCATTTATATATACAAATACTCCACTTGTATGAGACTATCAAATGGAACCACCAGCAAGCATATAAATGACTGAGTGACTGAATTTAAATTGATGGTGGGGTAAAGGAAATACACCGAAAACCCCCAAAAAATGTCAATCATATACACAGTTTCCGTTAAAGGAAGTCAAAACGACAGTAAGTTGTGATAACGTACTTAAGTATACTTTTGTTGCTATTGATGTTGTTGTTATATACATATGTACATATGTATGTATATTTATTTATTTGTATGATTTTTATTAAATGAAATCTAAAGATTTTATGAAAATTAAAGTCAATATTTATTTGACAGTCAGTCAGTATGTCTGTTATTTATTAAATTATGTAGAGCTTTTAATATTTTTTTTTTAGCATAAAATGAATCTCTAGAACTTAAAGTCAATTACAGGCGCCAGTAAATTTGATACAGTCAATGAAGTAGAAAATTTGATTGACAAAAATATTTAAAGGGGAATTTAGAATAAAACAATTGAATGTAATATTGAAAATATTAAATATTAAGTAATATTAGATAGGAAGTAGTAATAACATTTTATTAAATTAGTGTTATTGAAGAAAACTTAACTTTTTTTTTTCTATAAAATAAAAACTATAAATAAGATTAAAAAATTAAATATCTATAAACATTTCACTACAATCAATTTTAAATAAATAAAAATGTTATTTCATTTTAAAAAAAAGGATACAATTGGCAACGCTTTGTTACGAAAATGCACCACAGTGAATGGTTCATTTGGTGTTGCCACATCTAAGAGATGATGTTTAGCTCGTGATTGTTCTTCTTTGGTGGCTTTGGCCGTTGCAATGTCTAAATTAGCATAAACCTGTAAGTAAAATAAAAAAAAAGAAACACATCAGATGAGCAGACATAAAACAATTTTCAACAGACAATATTATAAATAAATTCACATATCAAGTGTTAATTTGTTAGTGTTACTTTTTTATAAATATTAACTTGAAAATAAAATAAACTTTTGTTTCTTAAACAAAATTTCTATTCTTTTTAATTTATAAACAAAACTTAAATCTTAAAAAGCATAAAATATAGTTATAGAAATTCCTTTTTTAGGTTTTGCTAAAAGAAAATAAAAACTAATAATTGTTTGTTGTTAATTACATAGTTTTTAATAATTTAATTAACATATTTTATTATAACTAATAAATTATGAGTGAGAAGTGGTCTTGTGTATAGTGTAGTATAGTATAGTAGACTAAACTAAAAGTGTATTATAAGTATTCAAATGGTAAATATTTCTTTTGAAAATTATTCATAACTATTTGTTTCTTCTCTACTCTATTATTCATAAAAGTTCAATGACTTTAATTTAGATTTTTTTTTTTTTTTTAAATATTTAAAATATTCAATAGAGAAGCTTTTCAGAGTTATTTCCAAGAACAGGTTGTTTAAAAAATCTTTTTAAAATAAAAACTAATAAATTTTTCATTAAATATTAAAATTTATATTGTGATGGTATTTTTTTATTATATGGCTTAAATAAAAAATTAATATCTTTGTTATATATAATTATAATAAAATAAAACAAGTTAAAAAATTGTTTCTCGGTTTAAAGCGAATAGTAAATGAGCTAAATTTTTTAAGATGCATTGCTAAAACATGCACTAACTAAGAAAAAAAACTTATGTAACAAAATTTTCGATTTCCAATTTTGTAAAAATTGTAACGTTTGAACCCTATGTAAAGATATATTATATTATAGAACGGAAACATAATGCAAGCATAAGCTGTCGTTCATTAAAATGCCCAATTAAGTCAGAACGAACAATTTGAACACTGTCCGCACTTCTTCTAACTTTAGAAGCGGACTCTTCGTGAGTATTGGGCAAACTACTCAGTTTTTGGATAACTGTTGTTAGATCATAATATAAAAACCGAAAATAATGTTGCGACAAAATCTTCAACGAATTATTCGATAAGAGAAATGGTTTCATTTCAGTTTTATAAGATTGCTTATAAAACTGAATCGTCTTACTTGAACATTGGACAAACCGTTCTCGAGTTTTACTAGTGTGACCCTTGAATAAGGTGTTGATATTAGTCATGCTCATTAAAAAATCAATATGTGATAGATAAAAGTGAAAGCAGTTTCTTGTTAAGCTCGTCAAATTCCATCTAGGCCACCTATTTTTCTTTAAAGAAGAAACCAATTTTTTTTGCCCACCAGTGTGTCTCCACTTAAAAAGGTATACATGGGTATTTTCACTTAAGTCTGAATAAAATTAAGATTTGTGTTTCAATTTTGAAGATAAGAACTGCGCACGAAAAAATCCGTGCATGCTCTTGGGCTTATAACTTTTAATGTGGTGAAAAATTAATAATTCTTTTAACTGTTTTGTATTTGCCATTATGCTCACTTGCCATGTGCCAAGTTTCATGGTAATAGCAAAATTGGTTTTTCTTAAAATGGAATTGGTCATATAAAATAATTGCAAGGAAGGCTGTTGTGCCGCAAAATACAGTTTCTTGGGTCATAATATTATACAAGGAAGTCATGATCACTGAATGGTAACCTGGTAATGGGAGACAAATAGTATCTTCAGGCTGTAGGACTCAGGCAAAATAGAAAGGATTTTGAGAGAAAATCACCTCATCTCTGGAAGAAAAGTGTCACAAAAAGTTAATAGCTTTGAATCTTTATCAGAAAATTTTAAAGGAAGTCTAGCCTGAAGACTTATAAAGTAAGAAAAAAATCATAATAGAAACGCAAGCAAGAATTTGGAGGTAACAAATAACATGAAAGTACTTCGGACGAATTTTTTCGGAAATTTTATTTCTGTATAGTAGACGATGAGACGTTCGTACAGGGTGACTTTTATCAATATCCTAGCCAGGAATTCTATGTAGCAGATGCTAGAGGGATTTTGGCAAAAAATTTTCGTGTATCAAAGAAATCAAAATTTCCAAGAAGATTTTTGATTTGGGAAATCATATGCTTACGCAGGAATGGAACACTTCATTCCTAAAAAATGGTTGCAATAATACAGAAATATACGTGAATGAGTGATTTTGTAAAAGACTTAATAAAATTCAGTGTATCTGTATTTTCTGGCCTGTTTCCACTTCTTCTCATTACAACAACAAAACAAAGAAATTCTAAGAGTTTGTACCGAAAGAGGCTAATCCATCAAATTGTCCAAAATTCGTTGCAATTGAAAGATATTGGGCTCTAGTAAAAAATAATTTAAAGAACATTAAAAGCTCAGCATAAAATGAAACGGAGTTTAAAAATAAGTGGACTTATTCGAGCAAAAAAGTGACCGAAACACAATAAAACCTTAAAATAATTCCGGAAAAGATCAGATATTTCCTTAAAAACCAACAGGAACTAATTTCTTCTTTTATGTTTAGAACTTGAACATAACAGTCATTAATAAAAATATCACTTTAAAAAAACCAGTGGGCGAACACTATTGAGTTATTCCATTCAAAAACAACCAGCTGATTTTCTCACCACTTCCGAATTTAATAATTTGATGATTTCAGATAATTTCATCAAGTGGTTCGCGAAATATCGCGATTTGGAAGTGTAAAATAGCTAAATAAATGTATAAAGTTCTATATACAAAATTACAATTATCTATAAGATTTATTGATATGTCATATTATAGGTATCAAAATTACCTTTCATATGACTTTTTTCTCAACATCAAAATGGTCCATATCACGCGATTTTTAGTTCGCGGGTGAATATCTCAAAAAATGGTCTTTTTCAAAATTTTTAAAAAATATATGTTAATGGTGAAAATTTTTTCTATAATCGTGGTAGTGGAATTATTACAACAAATGTCATAATAAAAACAAAATATTTATTTCAATTTGTATTGTTTTGTTTATAACAAAACAGAAAAATCGCCAATTACTTCCAAAAATCATCCGAATGTACTGAAATTCGGAAAGAATATTAACACTGACGTAGGTATGTTGAATTGTATTGGTCGATAATTCGCGAATACTTAGTTTTGACAAGAATAATGATTTTACCAAATATCATTAAATTCGGAGAGGTAAAAATTTTAATTTTTCGTGTTGGTTTTAAATGGAATGACTCTGTTATAGAATAACTCCGAAACTATTGATTGGTTAATATTAGAGCGACTTAAAGCCAATTTTACTTCGCATATTATTTATATTAGGGATGCCAATCCTGATTCCGAAAATCCGGGGATTTTTTATACCCTACATCACCATAGGTGGTTGGGGTATTATGCGTTTGTGCTGATGTTTGTAACGCAGAGAAAAAAATATCGGACCCCACCTTAAAGTATACCGTTCGACTTAGAATCACTTGATTTGGCACGAATAATTACTATGGCACAAGGACGAAGCCTATTGAAATTGATTATGATCCGTCCATTATTTCACCTAGCCCCCATACAAATGTCCTCCCGGAATAGTGGTTTAGCGATCAGTAATGCCTTAGATATAGCAATATTTCAATGGAATTTGGTACAAAGAAGTCTTATATAAGCGTCTACCTATGCTCCAAATTTCATCAAGATCGGTCCATAATTGACTATAGCTCCCATATAAACCCCTCCTCCGAAAATCAGTTTAACGTGTATAAATCCCATACAAATTTTAGTATCAAGTTAGTTTTCGACCAAAAATAAGTTTTGTTTAAATAGAAATCACAGTGCCAAAATTTGTGAGATTCGGTCCATAATTTATAATAGCTTCCTATAAACCCACTTCCGGGAATAACCCTAAAATGCATAAAATCATATTAATGAGTAATCAACTTATTTAGGGCGAAATATTAGGAAAAAACTGAAGCAGATTCGTGTTTGGCTTCTCGAATTCCATCAAGACCACATATTTTTGAAGGAGGACGATAAAATTTATTTTTGCCGACCAGTGTTACTGAAGTAAAATTTTGTAGCAAACGTTTTAAATAAATCAATACACTTTACTTTTAAGTGTAAATAATATAATTTAACTGATTTTCTGTATAAAACTGTTGAATATATTAAAATATTTGCTATGACAGGTTTTAAATATAAGAAGGCATATCGTTTTTAATAATGAATCCGGTATCGGTTGGATTAGGTAGAGGGCATAGAAACATATTATTTTGTAATATAATAGCTAAATATTGGCTAAATAAAATATGTGTGAAGTATTTAAATTGTTAAATCTAGTAAACATAATAGATTATTTATTTGCATAATTGATTTAAGAGCAAATTAAATCTTTTTACGGATTATAACTATAAATATTATTAAATATAATTAAAATCAAGTCAGATGATTGTATTACAGTGACTAAACTAAAAGTTATCAGACCTGTCACAGAAAACCATTCCGATCGAAAGTGGAATTAATAGCTTCTTCAAAAAACATGAAACAAAGAAATTTTTCGGAATGAAACCACTTTAAATTTTCAAAGTGGAATTGATTTGTGGTTTCCACACCAAAAAATTTCTTCGTTCCATGTTTTTTGAAGAAGCAAAGTACGGAATTAATTCCACTTTCGATCGGAATGGTTTTCTGTGACAGGCCTGTATATACATATGTATGTGTAATACACATTCATATCTATATAACTTTTAGTGTATATATGCCTCGCCCTTTATACCTCTAGGTTGAAAAGAAGGATCCATTGGTTCATCTTGGTTTTGCTGACCACAAAGTGTTATGCAGTATAATTGATCTGACTGAAGTTTGCGGGAATCAAACAAATTAGTCGTTCTTCTCTTGAGAACAATATCATTGCTTATTTATTTAGCAAAGTTAGAATGACTTTGGGATTTAAACTTTTACTTCGAATATTTTTTTTGTTGGAAATTATATAAAACATACTGAACAATTTTTAACTTCAGATATTTCATTTGCCAGTCTTAGTTCTTCAGAAAAGTTTGGGTGCTTTTATGTTTTACCTCGAATAATTATTAACTATAAATATTTTATAATTTTAATATTGTGTAAATTATCCTAATATTTTATTTGAAACTTTTTCATGCTAATATATAAAATTCGAACTGGTTTCTTTTTAATGACTCAATAGCACTGTTCTTAGAAAAATTACATTTTCTTTTAAAACACTAAAAAAAAAAATTATCTATTCTGAAAGGAATAATTAACATTCCTAGATTTCTATTCTTATTTGGCTCTTTTGTCTCAATTAAAGTTTACTTTCTAAAATGACGTTTTTATATCCAAATTATTTGAAATCAACTTCATCTATCCACCACATTGTTAACGAGAAACTATAAACCGATAAAATATAAAATTAAAAATGAAATTGGGTTAGTTTCATTTTATATTTTCAAAATTTTAAAGTAATTTCATTGATTTCCAAAAACAATTTTTATAACATTTTTATCTCATCCAAAAAATCACACAAGTTTTGACTTTTTAAATGTCATTTGCTTTAAACAATTCATTAACATTTAATCAGTAAAGCTCAATTTAATTAAATTTTTATACTTTTTCTATATCTAAATTCTAGATCAGAAAATGCAACTGGTTTAAAGTTATCAGATTTTGTGCTCAATAAACTTCCTGTTTTAAAGCTACAGATTAAAAAGAAATTATTTTTGCAAGTTTAAGATACTAAATACGGTACAAATATTAGCCATTAAGAAAAGACAACTTAAATTAATACAAATTCGATTAAATCTTTCGAAATCTCATAAAAAAAAAGTTTTTAATACGAGGGCGGATCAATAAGTCCGTGACTTTTTGAATGAAACACGGTGTTTTTTGCAAAACAAAAATTTATTTTTCAACATAATCTCCTTTTAACTCAATACACTTAGTCCAACGTTTCTTCAGTTTTTGTATCCCTTCCAAAAAATAGGATTTTTCGAAGTCCTTAAAATAGCCATTTACCTGGTCAATAATTTCACCGTTGGAGCTGAATCTCTTTCCACCGAGCCATTTCTTTAGGTTTGGAAATAGGAAGTAGTAGAGGTAACAATTCGTAGCCCAATTCATAGAGTTTTGCCATTGAGACTGCACACGTGTGCACCCGTGCATAATCTTGATGAAAAATAACTTTTTTCTTGGCCATATGGGGTCGTTTTCTTTTTAAATCCTCATTAAATCGGTCTAATAAGTTGGCATAATATTCGCCATTTATTGTTTTTCCCTTTTGAAGGTAATCGATGTGGATTATCCCGCGTGCATCCCAAAAAACTGTTGCCATCATCTTATTAGCCGACAAACTTACGTTGGCCTTCTTCGGAGCAGGTTCACCCGGAGAAACCCATTGTTAAGTACAGTAATGGATCCATGTTTCATTCACAGTTACAAAACGCCGCAAAAACTCATTTGGATTGCGGTTAAACAACTCCAAACAATCCTTTGAAGTTGTCCCACGTTTACGTTTATGGTCAATTGAGAGCAAACGCGGCACTCATCTTGCAGACTTTCTTAAACTCAGCTGATCATTTAAAATCGAAACCACACTGCCATATGAAATGCCTATGTCTTCAACAATCTTACGCACTTTTACTCTTCGGCCGACACCATATCGTGGATTTTTTCGACATTTTCGGGTGTACTGACCTCAATTGGCCGTCCAGAACGTTCAGCGTCATTTGTACTTGTGCGACCACAACGAAAGTCAGTAAACCACTTTGTTCCCCATAGTATTTATCATAATAATGTTTAATGAGCACTCGAAATTCACTTTTTTCCATTTTTAGAAAAATACACGAGGTTGTATGTTTTGAACAGCTGTTAAATGCAAAGTAAATGACGACACTTGCTCAAAAGCCACATTGACAGTAGTCTATTAATAGGAGGTACTTGATGGGAACAGTGTTGCATTTCACATAACTGCGAGGGAAGTTCAAAAAGTCACGGAAACATTGATCCGCCCTCGTATTTTTTTTTTAATTGATTTGAATTTTGCAAATATTTTTTGCATATTGTTTTAATTTATTCAAAATTTTATGGTTTTGGAAATGAATTTGGCAGATACATATGTAGATACTAAGCCAGGCAACAACAATATGGCAGCACATGTGTTCACACTGGCCTCGAATTGTTAATTTATTATTTTCAGTTTGATAGGAATTTCTAAAATGTGGATATTCAACTTTCGTTTGATTTTTTGATTCTTTAAGATTTTTAGTAGGAGTTTTATTTATTCCTAGATCTATAACGGAACTACTTGTTAAATTAATCTGGCAATTTGCAATTTGCTTATTTAATACACTAGATGCCAATTTGTCTGTAGACTTAACAGGTGTTTACGTCAACTTTTAATTAAATGCAATCAAATTATATAAATTAGCATAAGGTATTTATTTCATTTATATATATTTTTATTTTTTTAAAAACTGGTTTAAATTCTTTATAACAAAACGCAATAAATGTCAAGGAATATTTTTTAATCGAAATATTAATTCTTGAAAATAATTAACGTAATAATTTTAAGTAAACTGGAAACATTTAATATTCCAAGAATGTATTTTTCAATACAAATAACACAATTATTTTTATTTATAACTTGCAAACAATTCAAAATATTAACCTTTAACCTTGTTAGTAAATTTATTAATGTTGTTCGATTTTCTTGAAATTTTATTCTTATATTTTGTATTATAATATTCTTCAATAGTTTTTTTCTTTAAGCATTCTATTTTAAATATATCTTATTTACCAAAGATTTCTAATACAAATACAGTATGAACTCGATAATCCGGATTTTTCAGTAATCCGGAAGGCATTTTCCAACTCATTACATACTCTATAATCCGGATTTAATATAAAAAGTAATATTTTTATTTAAATTTAAGTGTTGCTTGAGAAATATAATGAAAATTATTATATAAGAGTTGATTGTAGTTTAATTCACTCATGTTCAGTTAAGTATTATTCCAAGTTTTTTTTTTCAGTAAAAAAAAAATAGTACAAAGAAGTATACTTTTTTTTTAGCTAAATTAAAAATATTTGAAAAACTTTAAATATGGAATGTTATTAGATGAAAAATTTGGACTTAATGCTTTAAATGTTTCATATATTAAATAAATAATATATTTTAGAACTTTTTTTTAAGAGAAGTGTACCTCGATAATCTGCAATCAATTATCCGGATTATCGAGTTTATACTGTATTTACTTAAATAGTTAAATTTTATATTTGATTATCTAAAGAATGTCAAACAATCGTTAAAAAATAAATTTAAAAAAAATGGATGTGTTAATCAAATTTAAAAAAATTCTTTTCGCATTCATTAAATTAATAAAAAAAAGATCAAAAATCTTTCACTTTAGATGACTAAATTTTTTTTTTTTTTTTTTTTTTTGAAAAACCAGAATTTGAATTTTAAATTCCGATTTTTAAAATGTGCCTTCCGTAAGCCTCTTAATTTACCATCAGAATCATTTACAATCAGAATTTCAATATACAATCTATAAATAATATGTAAATTAACAAAATTGCCTTGATGATTAAGTTCGCGGTCGGCAAAATTTAAAAATCAAATATATAAAAAAATTTATATATGTACATGCAAAGAAAAAATATGGTTCCTGTGACCATAAACTAAGAGCAACATACTATGATTGTAATATATGATTCCGGGTTACAATAAGTATATTTGTACGTAATCATTATTATGATTCCTATTTATAATTTATTAGTAAGGTTCATAACCTTATTAATAACTTTTAGTAAGTTTTATAACCTTTTCTTAAGTATTGCTTTCAATTTCATCATGTTTTTATCATTTAATAATCCCATGTTATCATATATATAAACTAATTTCATCATATATATAATTCCATTTTTCATATATATAAAATAATTTCATCATATATAGCATTCCATTCTATCATATATATGAACTAATTCCATCATAAGTATAATTCCATTTTATCAAATATATAATCCCATGTCATCATATATATAATTCCATTTTATCATTTATATGAACTAATTTCATCATATATATAATCCCATTTTATCATATATATGATCCCATATTTCCATATTTATATTCATTTGTACCTCGATATGTGGTACATTCATCATACTGAATAAAAACAAAACTTGTCAATTTATATTTGTTCATATATAAACTAAATGAGAATTATAACTACTGGACTGATACACAAACATGTGTATTAAAAAGGCATTAAAAATTAATGGCTTAATGGTTGTAGAATTAACCAAATTTGTAAAATGAAATGAATGGTTATGTAATTAACTAAATTGTTGTAGAATTGACTAGATGATTGGATTTATTCATAAATATGATTTCATATAAACATATTTAAGTACAAATTATAATTCAGTGAACCATATTAAAATTTTGATTGTGGGTAATCATTAAATGATTAAACAGAATCATAAACGTTGCTATCATGAACACAGTATATTTAAATCCATGAAAAACCATCATTGAATAGTTATGGTGGTCATGCTGTAACCATGTTTTTTCTCTGCGTGTAGATATAATAATTAGATCAGCAGTACCTTTGATCGATTTAATTTAATTTATGATCCAAACAGCGAAAAAAAAGTCTAAAAAGCACCTGTTAACACTTTAATATTTTATTTATACAAAATTCAAAGTATTTAACAAAAGCCACATATACAAAGAAGAAAAAAAAAAGAATACAACGACATTAAACAACAATTTACATAAATTTCTAATTCATAATACAATTTTTAATTTAAAGAAAAAAATTTGCATTTTTGTAAGAGTATTTCAAAAGTATTTGAAACGAAATAAAAATTCGAAAATAATACCTGTCTTTTTGTTCATATTAAGCGGCTGTATAAATATTTTTTTTTTTTTTTTATAAAATAAAATTTTTGTTCAAATTAACAAAATAATATGTTTGCCTAAGTTCACAAATATTAAACAATGCCAGAAATGTTTTAAACATAAACATACTTGTTTCAAATAAAATTGAAATAAATAATAAAAAAACATTTAAATGGTCTTAGTCTAAATTATTTAATTTGTTATACAATGATAATAATAGCATTTATAACAATAAATTGATATAAAGTCTATGAAAAAAAAAAAAAAAATAATAATAAAATAAATTATTTATGGAAATTTTTATGTTTAACAAGCTTAAACAAACTGGTACTGAATATTAGATAAAAAAAAAAAAAAAATAACCTAAAATATAAAATGAATATATTCGCTATAAAACTAATAAGACAAGACGAGCCTTCTTTTTATCTTTTATATTCGAAATAATTAAACATTTAAATTAAACGTTAAACGACCTGTTAAAATATTTTAGTTTTATTCCAGTTTGTTTGATTGTTTACAATTTTGTTTCTGTACAGCCCACTGTTCCGGGATGACAACTAGTTTATGATTAAGTGTTGCTAATGTATTCTGTTTTAAAAACACGCTTTGAAACGATTCTAAGCGGTTCTTTGTATTTTAATCATAGAAAGTAAATTTTAAAGATGCATAGAATACACCATTCGTCATATTTATACAATTTATGCATGAATGCGTATAAGAGCATATAAATCATAAAAATATTTTCAGATAAAATTTCCTTTTATTACCTTTTTCGATATTTGGTAAGATTTATTAAGCATTTATCTGTATACAAAGTATCATTAAAAAAATTGAGTCGAAATGTGCCGAATCTTACGAGTGAAAAGCAGTTTCAAATGGAATAATTTTATATATTTTTATAGAACAATGGTAGTACTGAATGTTTCTAAATGCTTTATATTGATTACGATTTCATGGAAATTCGGACCAAGTAGACTGTACAGAAGCACAATTAAGTGTGGCAAAGATCGAATTTTGGTAGAAAACTGTCATAGTTATAAAGTGTATAAATCCCATATAAATCACAATAATATTTGACGCCAATAACTTTTATATAAGTGGAAAACTTATTGCAATATTTTATCACAGTCGGTCCTTAATTGAACATAGCTCTCACATATGGTCTACTTTCGGGAATCAAGTGCACAATAAACGCCATAAAAATATCATGATATTTCATATAGATAAGTTTTACAGAAATACATATAAAATACACCATCATATAAGTATCGATGAACAAATTACTATATTTCTAATGAAAGGATATAAGAACTTGAACGACTTGTTGTTTACTTGTTTTTTCGAAAAATTTAGCTGAAATTATCAACAAAATTATTATATTATTTAAATTATGGATACATACATATGCACAATTTTACTTATTTTTAGTTTGATGCATTAAGACTCAAAAGATAATAAATTGTTTTGCAATAAGAGTAAATATTATATAAATAATGAATTGTTTCCCCATTTCCTTAAAAACACACAAAAATCCAAGTATGTATACAAATTTCTTAAAATCGTGCTACTTCTTTCGTAACAATTTATTCAATAAAACGTAGTAAATCGGAATTAAATCGTTAAATCGTTCTTATTATTTCGTATTCGAGTCATACATGGAAGTAATTCATTAAATCGACTAATGAATTGCCGATTACATTACCATTGAATTGAACAATGGTACTTATAATTTTTTTCATTAATAATTATGTTAAAAAAATAAAATCATTATCATTAAATAATGATTTCATTTTATAAATTCATTGTCATTATTTAGCAGAATTTTTCGTACAATTCTAGCTACTTTTTTAATTATATTTAATTTGTATTAGTTTTATAATTGTTAAATCATGCTGTATTTGAGATTTACAGTGGTGGCCACGAATTTAAGACACGACATTTCACTTATATATTTCTGATAATTTTTACATCTTATCGAACAAATTTTAGATCCATGTTATTTTTTAAAGATCCTAGTAATGTTATGAAAAAAAATCAACAATAGTTTGTTACCTATATTTAGTTTCCAATTTTTATTTACATATTATACAGATTAATACAAGTTTAAGCCTGGTCATGAATTTAGGACATAGGCAAAATAAAAGTTAATTCACAAAAGTAAAGCTCAGCTTCATAAAACAATATTAGTATTTGGTGGGAAATCCTTTATTTTGAATCACAGCAGCGCATCTCCTGGGTAAACTTTCAACTAAGGCCATACAGCGCTCCTTTGGAATGGCATACCAAGCCTTTTGAATTTCTTCCCATAAATCAGTCAAATTTTTTGGCTTTACTGCTCGTACATGCTCCTCAACATCATTCCACAAGTTCTCAATTGGATTGAGATCCGGGGATTGAGCTGGCCATTTCAGAACTGTGATATTATTTTCCTCTAAGCAACTCTTCACTAGGCGTGAAGTGTGCTTAGGGTCATTATCATGCATAAATTTCCACATAAGAGGCATGTTGTCTTCAGCGAATGGTATCATGATGCTTGTCAGTATGTTTTTGTAAATATGCTGGTCCATTTTATTGATAATCATCTGAATGGGACCTACACCATGCCAGGAAAATGCTGCCCATACCATGACATTTCCACCACCATGCTTAACCGTTTTAAGGGTGTACTTTGGGTGATGCTCCAGGTTTGGAGGACGCCATACGTACTGTTTTCCATCAGAACCAAAGCGACAAAACTTCGACTCGTCGCTCCAAAGTATATTTTTCCAAAATGTCATCGGCTTATTGAGATTTTCTCTTGAAAACGCTAGTCGGGATTTAATATTTTTTTTTGACACAAGTGGTTTACGTTGTCCAATACACCCACGTAAGTTCTTCTCATTCAGACGTCTTCTTATTGTCCTGGACGATATATTAATACCAAAATCCGATGAAATCTCATTTTTAATTTTACTTGAGCTCTTGAAAGGATCTTTAGCAGCTGATTTATAAATTAAGCTATCCTCCCTGGGTGTAGTTTTTCGGGCTCTAGGGTGCTGTTTGACATTTTTGGTAGTGCCATGTTGCTTGATGTGTTCCAGTGCATTGTAAATCTTGGATCTGGAACATTTTAGTAGCTTGGAAATTTCCATTATTGTTTTTCCATCAGTATTCATTTGTTGGATCAATTTTCGCTCGGCATCCGAACTCCAAGTACCTCTGGCCATTTCTAACTAAATATTTTGATGTATTCTAACATTAAATGGAATAAAACATTCATTACTTACCTTTTAGCTTCAAAAAATCACTTAAAAACCAAATATTTCTTACATGTTTTAAATTCGTGACCAGCTTCAAAAGCACGTTTTTACGAAAATATAATAAAAACAGCAACAAAATGTATACACAAACAAAACCAAATAACGGTAATTGATCTTAACATTACAGGGTACACTGAAAAATTAACAAAATCTAATTTTATATTGCAGGGTTGTAATAATTATCACAACTTAGTTCGTTACATGTCGTGTCTTAAATTCGTGGCCACCACTGTATATATAAATGATTTAAAATTTTTTATTAAAACGATATTAAATTACTCCACAAATACTAGAAACACATTTGAAAAAATTGTTTTTTTTTTTTACAAAATAATGCTTTCTTCAGTAATTATAATTAGTATTTGAGCATTTTTTGTAATTTCATTCCCATTACTTAAAAAATTGTAATTTAAAAAAAATCAGTATCTAAATGGTAGTTAAATTTTTTAAACTATCATTTTTTTAAGTAATGGTAATGAAAATTCAATGCTCAATGAAATATTCCCATGTATGATTTGAGTTCAACAGTAGAAACTCATCATGCCCTCGTCCCAAAATACTTGGTATTATTTTTCAATTATCGCCAAACTTAATTACATATGCTCTATTTTTGCAAAAAACTCTCCATTATTTACTTTAAAATATTTGCGAATCAAGGTTTAAAAACAGTCTTAACACATATCTCTTTTTTCATGTTTGTTCTTTGCGGCTAAGTTCTTTAAAGTAGTTTTTGATAATGTAGGATTCTTTGGTGTAGATTGAAAGCACTCTGGGAACCCAGAAGTTATAAAATGGAGAGGTTTTGTTACCTGCCACAAATGAAATCGAGCGGCGTATTTATGAAATAAAGTAAATCGTTGATATCAACACTGAAGTATATGTTATATTGGCCTTGGGAATCGGAATCCTGTGTCCCGTATAACTCACATTAGTTACATGGTGCAACATTTTGTATCCCTGAAACCATGACACAATCAACTCTACCAAATGAGTTAGTAAATTCAGTTAAGTTAGTGAAACATATAAACCATGATAAAAAAGCTACTCTCTGCATTTAACATCAGTTTAGGAGTATAAACGGTATAAAAAACACGCGATAATTCGAAAACTATAACCAATCTTGAATAAAGAATATTTTAATTCCTCCCCCATTACATTAAAATTAGTTTTCATTACTATCATTAATTACTAAAGTATTGATTAAAAAATATTAATATATATATATTTTTTTAATACATAAATACTTAAATTGTTTATGCTAGAATCAATCTTGAGAAACGAATATTCTATTTATTTAATTTTAATTTAATATAATAATTTAATTACATTAAAATTAATTTTCATCTGCTCAGATCCAAAAAGTTAACCCGAATTTTTTAACTTGGGTTATTAATTGTTAAAAATTAAATTTAATTTAAATTTTACAAACACGTATGTAAATACACAGAAAAAAAGCACATATATTTAAATTTTTCATAAATATTATGAATCGAACATGACTTTTTTTCCCAAACTTTTTTCATAAAAAATAATATTTGGTTCGTAAATATTATGAAATTGTTCTTTATGAAAATTTTAGGAATTTTGAAAAATTTTTGCTTAAATTTTGATTTATTTTTATAAGGTTCTAATACAAATATTAAATAAAAATACTTGAAGTAGAAAATATTAGCAATAAATGGCAATTTTCTAAGAAAAAATTGTTAGAAAATAATGTTTAGAAATTCGCACAAATTTGATTCCATTCTACAACATATATGTACATAATTTTATTAAATAGCGCTTCATCTTTTGAATGATCCCAATATGTAACTAAGAATAATTAAAAAAAAATTTTCCAAAGAAAATTTCAAATTTTCTTTACAAATGAAAATAAAAATAAAATTTAAGTATTCTTGACTTGATTAATATAGAAAAAAGTTTTAATATTTAAGAAATTATTCTTAAATATTATGAATTAAAATCTTTTTTCTGTGTACTTAAATTATATTTAATATTTCAGTATGAATATATATAAAAAAATCCGTTAATATACACTTAGAAATTATCTAATTATCAACACTGTTATTTATATTCGTTTTATTTCTGTATGTTCGCTCTCCTCTATTAAACAAACTAAAAGCTTATATTGTTGTTGTTATTTTTGTTCTCTTTATGTTTTATTCTACTTACTTGCATTGAATCGGCGCTGATTATTTCGCCACCAAAACGTTCTGCCAATTCTAATGATAATTTTGTTTTACCCGTACCCGTTGAACCGAGTATTACAATTAATGGCACTTTACGCAACATTTTTAATGTTTATTAATTTCTTTAGATACTAATTAAATTATTTAGTTTTAATTGACACAATTTATTTAAAGTTTAATAAAAAGAAATCACACGCGTTTGAAAAAAACAATGTGTTCGATACGAAGGCGAAGAGAACTAAAGAAAACTAGAAGAGAATGTAAACAAAATCAGCTGTTTGTTAGTGTGTGAGCGAGTGTGTGAAAGAACTATGTACAGAAAACATTTGGGGTAACCAGAGGTTTCTAGAAATTTTATTTTACAGGAGGTTTATAATTTAAAAGGAAATTTGTAATACCAATAATAATTTTTTTTTTAAGTTTAAGAATTTTTTGTGCTTGTTTTTATTTATATGTTGACTTAGATGTGTTTTTTTTTTTATACGAATGAAAAATGTTCAGTATTAGTAATACACATATTATAAACAAATATAATTTTATTTTAAATACAGCATAATCGATAATCCGGATTATTAGATTGCAGTCCCCAATCCGTATTATCGAATTATCCGGATTATCGAGGTTTTTTTCTGGTACACTTTTCTTAAAGAAAAGTACTAAAATATATTATTTATTTAATATATGATACATTGAAAGCATAAAATCCAAATTTTTTGTTTCCATATTTTAAGTTTGCTAAAGATGTTAAGTTTAGCTAAAAAAAAAATAAACTTCTTTATACTTCTTTCGCTGAAAAAAATTGAATTAATAAAAAATTTGAAAAAATTAAAAAAAATCCGGATTATGCATTCCATCCTGCTAGTGTCTAATAAAATCTTTTTCTGTATTCTACAAAAATTATTACATCAATGAAATTGAGCCTGAATAAAATTTTCAAAAATTATCATATATCAAATCTATACAATAATTCAAAAATTCTAATAATAAATCTGAAATACCTGCACTTAAAAATATTTTCGTCAATGGTCACCTTAATGTGTGATACGAAATATCGAAGAGTACAGTGGGTTCGGTGGCATTAAATATCCTTACAATTTTCATATAAATTAAGAATCTATACGAAATTCAATGTCTTGCACGTGTATGTTTTTATAATAAATGATACAATTTCGTTTAAATTGAATATTTCTACTTTTACAAAAAACACTAGGCTCTTTAAGTAATTTTAAAAAGGCAATGACTTAAAAAAAGAAATTAAATTACAAAATACACGTGTAATAGAAATTAAAATTCAAACATTCTATTGTATATTCAACGATTGTAAATCTTATGAGCTTTAAACTCTGACCCAAATCTTCAGGTAGTGGTTGGCATTTACATATGTACATAATAACATAATAACTAAAATGTACGTACATATTTATTTTACGTTTATTTTAAAAAGGAAACATAAAAATGTCTTGTTTTATAAAATAAAACACCCCATTAAGGACACACAATAAATATAATTTTTAAATAGAGGCACCCTTTCCTTGTAAAAAATTTTAAATTATGAGACAAAAGAGTCATAAGTACATATGGTTTTACAATTTGGTAGTTTTTTTTTTCGATTTCTTTTTTGCTAATCATGCATGTTTGAACATGTCTTTAGTTTGTGTTTTAAAGGAAGTGATTTTTTATGTTCTTTTGAATTGATACACAATTGTTTTGTGTTATTATTATTTTTTTCAAACATTTGTTAAAAACGCATTTAGAATTTTATATACATTTAAATTTAAAATCATTTTTGAAGGGGACACATAAAAAAATTATGATGCGTCATCGTTATCCTATGGGAAGATATAAGATTTTCTTTTTTTACTTGTTACTTAAAAAAAAAAAAAATACTGAATTTCACCCAAAAATTTACTGTAGCGGAAAATAAACATACATAAATATCTTATAACACTATGAGACAAATTTTGGGTCAACAAATATTGCCTCAATTCGAAATAAAAGTTTACTAATCTTATAGTAGATTAGTAAACTTTCCAAAGAATTTTGCAAAGTTAGTGCGCATTTTGATTTTATGGACTCTTAAACTTCGCACTTTTTTTTAAATGTTTGTAAATAAAAATTATTTTATGTGAGTTTCAATATATATTGCATTGATTTTTATTGTTTAATAGAGTACAAGGCAAAGTATATACAAGTAGTCCGACTCTTTGGCAGAAAGTATACAAAGAGTCGGGCTACTTTGTATACTTTGGTACAAGGCTTCTCTTAGATATTAAGTCATATTTTTATTAAATTCTCCTCACTTTCATAACCTATGTTTAGGACAATTGAACTGATGTTCCACCTTATCCATTTCGGTTATGTTGAAACCTATGGTAAACACCAAGTACTCGGGTACTCGATACTTAACGGATTTGTTAATTTGAAAAATATAACCTTAAATAAATATTTTATTTTATTATTATTTTTTTTTATTTAAAACAAATATAATTAACCAATTATTAAGAAATTTTGTAAATTTGTTTACGCAAAACAAATAAAAACGTTAACTTTAAATTCAACTTTAATAAAAAGTCAGTAAAATTATTTTCATATATTTTAAATTTTACTTGTATCTTCATACAAAATTGTATTTTAGCCCTTATATTTTTAATACGTTAAAAAATTAAACTCTAAAAGTATTGAGTAACTACTTTATAGTATTGAGTACCCAAAAAAAAAGCGCGCAAATACTTGGTACTCGATACTAATACTCAATACTTGGATAGCACTATTACATACACGATGAATTTAAATATTGTATGTTATAAAATTTAATCTGTATGGGTGCCATGCCTCTTTTTCGCCCACTTTTATTACATACAAATGAAATATTGTTCATTTTTTTCTCTGAAATCTTGTTCATTATAAAATTCAATCTGTATTGGTGCCACACCGGTTTTTCTCCCATTTTTATTATACTGTAATATATTTTTACCACCGTCATCAAAATGTTTATAAAATTTGAAATTTATTTACTACGAAGCAAAGCAATTATTTCTTTTAAAAGTGGGCGTGACATCCATTCCGTATTTTCTTCGAGGATATATGTATATATGTGCCATGTTTAGTTTTTATCGGTTCAGTAGTTCAGACACAAGGTCAAGTTAAATAAATTTAACAATTTTATAAAAAAATTTGCGTAAAAAGAGTGGCATCCAGCAAAAATTTTATACAATAATGTCTATAAAGCGAACTAATTTTGAAAAACTCTTTGAGGGTTTTGCTAGACTGCTGGCACGCTTTTTTTTTACGTTGGAACCAGCGTTACCGTTGAGAATTTTTAAAAAGTCGCCAAAAAAGGGGATTTCAAAATAAAAAGTCGCCAAAAAAGGGGATTTTTCCTAAAAAAGGGGCCAACTGCTTTAAAACCCAAACAACTCCTTAAAATTTATTTATTTGATAACAACAGATACAAAAAATATTGTATTTTAAGATAAACTACTAAGTCCAATTGTGTTACTAACAAAATAATTTGTTTATAACAATTGTATATTTTTTATTATTCCAAAAATAAAGATTTATTCACAAATTTAGTTGAAATACAATTCTTTTTTTATTAATTACACTTCTGTACTTTTTTGCAAGGTCTTTACTAGTACTCCAGTTTTTTAAATCCCCGTTGATCCCCGTTGTTAGGACTGAACATATGGATCTACAAGTATTGACTTAAGCTTGTTGGACAAACTAATTTTTATAATTGATTATTTAGTAAATAAAAAACACGTTATAAGGAATTATAACTTAGGATATCTGTTTATCTGTTTTTTTATTTTCCCAATCCAGTACAAAAAAAAAAAAAAAAAAAAAAAAAATCGGCAAAAAGATGCTTATTTAAATGTCTATTCATAAACTTTATTATATTTATTTACTAACAGCTTCAGTTCATTTACAAATACTCCAGTGCTTTTTATATAAATATAGTGTGAAACAATTTCAAAATAATTAATTTATTTGTTCAAATTAATATATAATGGCTCGATATATTTTAAACAACTTAGTTTCTCGGCATTTAGCCCTTAGTAGTAAAAAGTCGCCGATTAGTCTCCATTTTAAAAAGGGGCCAAAAAAGTCGCCAGGTGGTCAAAAAAGGGGAAATTGGAGACTAAAGTCGCCAAACGGTAACGCTGGTTGGAACTATTGAGTTAATTTTTTCTTGTTGCGCACCGTACAGTTGATAATTGTAAAGTACTTAAGCAAATTTTGCATAGTTTTTACAAATACTTCTTATATTTTATATAAATCAAATTTTCCTATATTTTATAAAAAAAACATTGTTGAGTTTGATCACAGCAAACATTGCTGCATATTAAAAAATTTTTCAATATGTAATATCTATTATGATCACTGCAGTCATTTATATGAATGTCGTAAGCGAATTATTGCTACAATAATTCACCACACTGCTTCGAAATCATAATATATTATTAAATAATATATATTAATTTTTATGAAAAAAAATCTTATCAAAATATGTTTCCATTTTATCATATTCTATATAGCTGTAAGTTCAGACTATTATATTATTATACCATCTTATCCCCTTCTTAATATTATTAATACATTTCATCATATTATTATCACGTGTTGTCATTTAGTTATCCAATCTTATATATTATTTAATTTTCTCATATTATTATTTCATCCTATCATATATTAAAAATAATAATAAAAAAAGATTTTAATTTTAATAATTTTTTTGGAAAATAACAGAGAAATGTGTCTATTAACTAAAAAAATATTATTTACATATTATTTCTTTTTTAACTAAACCATTTCATGTTAGTTAATTAATATCTTATATTGCTTGAATAACAACATACATAATCAAACCTTGACTATTTATATTTAAACTAAATGAGGATTACAATGAAGTTGGTAAACAAACATTAAAAATAAAATATATTTAAAAACAAATAAGTTATGATTTTCTACTAAGTTTGTGAAAAGCATAAGAATTATATGTTTTTTTAAACACTTTATTGTTATGGGAATAATATTATTAATAAGGTTAAGAAACATGATATGGTTTAAGGACAAGGAAAGAACTGCAAATATTTAGTGGTTGTAGAAGTAATGATATTTTTCATATTAAAAAAAATTATGGTACAAATATTCAAAAACATATAATTTTTGTAGTTAATCGTATTAAAATTTTTATTGAGTGTAAACATTAAACGACATAATTCTAACAAAAACATTGTTATCATGAACATTGCCCCATTACCGTTCTGGCAAGAAAAGATCTGATGTATTCGATGGAAAATTGGAAAGGATATTATAGGCTTTATAAAGAGCTCCATTTTGCCTTGGGGTAGAGATTTTGCTTTTATCTGTACAAATGTATCTCACTAGAAATGTGTTTTATCGTAAACGATTAAACTGTTCATTTAATTTTAATTTGAAAACGATAAAGCTCTAAACAAAATCACAAAATTTACAATAGTTTATTGTAACCACCTTTTGATATAATTTTTTTAACTAAAATATTAAGAAACAAAAGATTTTGTATATATGTATATTTAAAAAAGTGTTTAATATTCCCAAGATTTGAAAATATCCTTAGGGCTTTTATAAAGTTTATGACTACTTGAAAAACTATTGCTTAAAGAACTTTCTTTTTCTAAATATATACATAACTGCGTTTTGTTTAACTTTCTCAGACATTTATTTCCATATAATTTGTTCAACAGATGTCTAAAAAATAATTTGATTATGTTTTGAGTTCCTTATTTTATTATTATTTGTTGATTAAACATTGATGTTTATTATCATGTTAATGAGACTAGATAAATAATGTTCAAAAGAAAAGAAATTTATTACAATAAACATCCTGAAAACAATACATGTAAAACATTTTAAAGTGTTTGGCGAACCCTTGAAAATTGCTTATTTAGGGTATAGATTTGCCATTTTCTGTGAGATTTCTTTTTTATTATTAAATGAGAATGAGTAATAGATGAAAGTTAAATTTCCAAAAATTTCTTTCAAAGGACTAAAAATTGCTTACATTTAATTTTTTTACAATTGTGAAATTAAAAAGCACTCTTTTAATATCATAAATTTCACTCCAAAATTCTCAAAATTATTTTTTCTAACCAGGGTAACTCTACAGTCAAATACAAATGTAAATATTTTCCCTTTAACGGGACACCCTTTTTTAAAGTATTTCTGAATTAAAAAAAGATCATCTTGGGAAGTGTAACATATTTGTAAAGAAAAAGATCGCAAATATGTATTTTGAAAAGAAAATACCTCACAATTGTTGTTCAAAAAGGGGATGTGAAAAATGAAACAAATAATTAAACAATTGCGCTTTTTTGTTTGATCAACAACAGCTAATGAATAGATATGTAGGTAAATATGATTCCATTTATAGTTTCTATTCACTATAACCTTAAATAGGCTACAATCTTTTACAATCATAAAAAACAAATAAAGTTTTTTTAAAAAAGGGATCAATTACAAAAAATATCCGTGCTCTAATTAAAAACCATTCATAAATAAATTAACAAGATGTTCTTTGTATTATTCCCGAAATCTCATAACTAAAAGAGTGTGAGTTTAATAAAAAGAAATACTGCGTTATAGATTTTTAGGATCTTTAGGAATTTACGAATAGTAATATTAATTACCATATCAAATATAACATAAATTCGATTTAAAATTGTCTGATAGTTGTTTCAATTGTTAGTTTTTCGGCATATTTGTTCTTTTATTAAAATCTCATGAAATTTCGCACCTGCTACTTTTTATGGATTTTTTAAATTCAATCTTAAATTGTTGTTGATTTGTGCTTAAATAAAGTGTTTTAATCCTTTTGTTTACTTATAAAATTATCATCAGTTTAAGAAAATCCTTTTAACATTTTTATATAAATTAAAGATTTTATTTATCTGTTTGTGTGATCAGTGTTGGTGTCATAAGTGGTAGTAATTATAACAAGTTCATACTAAATTGTACTTTTTCGGTTTTGTGTTGTTGTTTGTAAACAGATAATAATAGTAGGGTTGGTAGTATTAGGGTTTGTTTATGGTTGGTATATTAATTTCAGAGTTGTATTTTAAAAACATATAACTGGATAACTAAAAGTAGATGTAATGTAATACTGTGTTGACTTAATTTAGTAAAAAAAGGCTTTAGATAAAATTTTAGTTAAATTTCCAATTTGTAAAATAAATTATAAAAAACCCAAATATTTTGAGAGATCATGAACTATTTCTCCTTGCCAAATGTCCTGTTCACTACATTAGCAAACATTGAAAGAGAATTAGAGTATACTCCTCCCTCTTCCTATCGTACGCTTTAGTACGGGTAATAACGAATTAATATTACTTAAAAGCATTTCTTCAGGTACAAAAAATATCACATCATAGTCGCTAATTTCTTACAATTATCAAAATCATTCAGCTTCTGGAACATAGGGAAGTGTTCCATTGGAGCTGCAGTTATTATGCTCTTATTATTACTTCCGTTTAAAACTAAAATTTTTTAATTTATGTAATATCTTTTAAGCAGGGCAACCAAAAATATGCTCTAAAAAAGGATTCTATGCACATAAAAAATGCTCTTAAAATCCGAAAATATGGCCCTCTCTCTGGTCAAAATTCGAAATTAGTTTCCGAAAGGAAATCTAAATTTCTTAAAACCGAAAACGATTTTAACAAATATTACTTACACCAAAAATAAATCCGCATATATCGGCATCCTGATGAAGATTTAAAAATGTGTCTCTGTTAAGATTTGTAAGACGAACTGTTTTATATGTAAGCCGAATTTCGTTTTCGACCACATCCGGGAGCTTTAGAAAACTCTGGCAAGAGAAATAATGTTTAAATGATTGTCTCCGCTCCCGGATAGAAGGATTTGTAAAAAGTTAGCAAATAAAACCATCCATGCCAGGTAAAACAACAATTTGTATTTAAAGAAAATTAAAAACGTTCCGTATCTCCGCCTGATAGAAATTCAAAAATTAATCTCCCTTAGAATTTTTAAGACAAATAGTTTTATAAGTAAGCCAAATAAAATTGTCTATATCATTTTTGAGAAAGCTCTGACCTATGTGAAAACACACTTAGAAAATTAAGTTTGAAATCCGTGTATCTCCTCTCCCTGATAAAGATTTCAAAATGTGGTTCCGTTAGGATTTGTAGGATAAAGAGTTTAATAAGTAAGCCAAATTTTCTACGTCGTCTTGAAACTTCATAAACCTCTGGAAAGAAAAACTAGTTTAGGAAATTATACATTAGAATGCGATAACTAATATTTATTTTTCCGACCTATCCGATCCACATTGGGGTAAAAGGGGTCGAAAATGGCGATTCTTCGGGGAAAGGTGATATCAATATTTTAATAATCACGTTTTATTGTTTTTATTGATTATTAGTAGATAAATTAATTTTTAGAATTTTAAGATTTTTTTGGCTGAATGTAATGTCGGTCCGTCTATACATTAGAGTTAAATGGGACGAAAATTATGCATAATTCAGGGAAAGGTGATATCAACTCTTCAATGATCACTTTTAATTTTTTCGTTTACAAGTAAGTAAAAAATGCATTTTTAGAATTATACGATTTTTTTTTGGCTGAATAGGTCGAAAATGGCGCTTAATTCAGGAAAAGGTGATCTTAGTTTAGTTTTTATTTTGTATATTGGCCAAGAAGTAAAAAAAATAATATATTTTTGGTATTTTAAGACTTTTTTTTAAGAATCCTAATGTCTGCCCTTCCGTCCGTCTGTTTATTAATTTTTGCAAAGTTGCCAATTCAAAATCATTCATTTTTGGACTCAAAAAAGATATCGACTTCAAATTTCCTTTATCCGATAGACAATTTTGTTTTTTAATAAATGATAAAATCGGTTGAAAATGTTGGGATATATATGGAAAAGACTTGACCAACATCTTGTAAAGTTGAGATTATTAAAATTTCAAATGAACATGTCAAATTGATACTGTTCTCTGCTACTCCTATGTGAAAATTTCATGTAAATCCAACCAGCCGATTAGAAGTTATAGATTTATTTCGATTCTGCCCCACAGTTTAATATTTGATAAAGCGCATGATTTTTTCTCATATTAAAGTATATGTACTATTTTTCAGAACAAACATCCTGTAACATTTTAAGACGCATTCCACGAAAATTTAAAATCAGTGTATTTTAGGACAATTAAAAAAAAAAAAACGAAATAAAGTGCGGTTTTTACTCTTGCTACTTTCTTCATAATTATTGTCTTCTAAGCATATTATGGGCAACTTTTTTGGTGTCTAGGTATTTGTCGTATTATATTCTTTAAATTAAAATACAAAAGAAGCTTTTGAAATATGTTTATTTCGAGTTTTAAAAATGAATCCGAACACAATCCAGAACGATTTCTTGACTCCAGATAAAGAAAATGAATTAGAATTAATGTATTTGTCTTTAAAGTGCAATATTTTAGAATCTAAGGCTAAAATAATCATTTCGTTATACAAAATAACAATTCAAAACGAAATTTTGAGAAATTGAGAGGACAGAAACCCTAAGACCAGTGTTGCCAGGACTTGAAAAAAATAAGCTAAATTAGACTTTAAAAAAGGTCAGAAAAGGCTGAATGTCTCAAAAAAATAAAGCCAGAAAAAAGTTTATATATTTTTTTCATTTAAAAACGTATTTATTTTTTTGTTCTCATTAGTTTTTGGTATTTCTTTATGATATATTAGTTAATTTATAAATATAACATAAATAGTTTCTATGAGTAATTAAGTTTGTTAAAAAATAATTATAATATTTTTATAGAATGAAGTGCCGCAGGCCAAAATTTTCGTTATATATAAATAATTTCGGTTTTTTTTCCGAATTAATGCACAAAAATGCTTAAATTGATGATTTTGTAAAAAATAAAATTAGTAAATTTTTAGCCTTTTTAAGGCTATGTTAAGAATCAAAAAAGGCTAGAAAAAAGCTATAAGCTAAATCGAAAATTTTGAGGCTAAAAGCAAAATAAAAAGGCAAGATTTAGCCTTAAAAAGGCTAAACTGGCAACTCTTCCTAAGACTACGAAGTAAAATCGTAACGATATCAATATTCTCGTGGAAAGAGAACGAGTTTCATCATCTATAAATATATTAGCTTTTACTGTCAGAAAAAGCTCAAATATATGAGTTTTAGAAGTACCTATTCTAAGTAAAAGTCACATCATTGTTGTGCTATTATAATAAATCGACCCGTAATAGAAAAATAATCGTTAAAGACCCAGAACCATTAAAAAATACAGTTATTTGGATAAATAAACAAAAATCTTATTAAAACTTTTAAAAAACTGAGAATATTTTGGAAACTGCCATGGAAAAGTCTGAAGTTTTAAATTTTTGTAATAGCAGATCGTATAAAAATTGTTTCTTTTAGCCACAGATTCTAAAACGCTACACTTTAAAGACAAATACATTAACCTTCCTTCATTTTCTCTATCTGGAATCAAGAAATCTTACTGGTTTGTGGTCGAAGACTTTCCGATAATATTGCCGGATCTATCATTTTTTATTCATTTTTCAAATGTAATAATAATTTAAATAGAATTTTATGAATAGAATTTCAAAATTTAGCACTTTTTAAGCATATGCCTTCTATTTTGTACAAAAAATTCGAAAATTGGAAGCCAAATTGAAGAAATTAAGTAAAGTGTAACTTTATTTTTTCGCACAAAATCCATGACCAACACAAGACTTTTACCCCAAACACGAAATGCCCATATTTCAAAAACTTGTTTATTAAATTAAAAAATATAAAACAACAAATACACCAATAAAGTTGCCCATAATGAACCTAGAAGACGACGATTATGAAGAAATAGCAAGAGTAAAACAACGCACTTTATTTTGTCCGACAGTGTATATTTGAAGAAAATTACACTTAAATTTTTACTTTATTATAAATATATTAGCTTTTTTCATTATTATTATTATAAATATATTATATTTTAAATTTATAAGATGAAAATTACCAGGGATTTGGAAAACGTATGAGACAGTAAAGAGAAAATATGAGCAATGGCAAATTATGCAAAGTGTAAAATATGAAAAATACGACATTTTAATTTCTCAAATATGCTCTAAACTAAGGATTTTCTATGAAAATATGACAATGTATTCTTGCTAAGTGCAAAATATATACTTTTAGGACAAAAATATGTAAAGAAATCCTCTAACAAATTGATGAAAAAAATCTTAAAACTACCTAAAATGAATAAATAACAAGCCGTTTGGTTCTTTTGAAGCTCAGAAAAAAAATTCATTTTATATATTTTTGATTGCCCTGCATAAAAGGTTAATGTTTTACTACAAAGTTTAATAAATTTGTCTATCTTCATGTTTAATAAAAAATTTTTCTAAAATTTAACAAAAGTTTGTTTTTGCAAACTCATAAAATTGCTTAAAATGTAAAGTCATTTCAAATTTTTTTTTAATTATCAATTTTTCTTCTTTGTATATAAATTTAATTATAAACTTTATTTCAACCAATTGTAGATAAAAATATATACATATTTTTTGTGATTTAAAACAGACGTTTCTAAGTCCGCATTTGTTAATAGATAGACACACCAAATTATTTTATATCTCTTTTTTAAAGAAATTTAAACAAATTTGTGTGTTCGGGTTTTACCAACTCTCATAATCTATTTAAATATTTCAATTTTACTAAATCATAATGAATTTAATTGTGATTGAGAGATATAAATTTTGTGTATTTAATTTTTAAATAGAATTTAGGTAAATTTGTCAAGTGTTTGCAACGACAGCAAAATTTTAATTTTGTATATAAGTTTAATTTAGTTTTGGACACACTTTTATTAAATTTATTAATCTTATCGGAGTTATTTTAAATATGAATATACAAGTTATTTAAAATTTTGAAGTGCATATAAAATAATCTTCATCTTTGATTTATAAGTGGTAGGACTTTGATTTAAAGTGTTACTTAGAAAAAAGAGATAATATTTAATAATTAAAAATAATATTTATAAAAACTATATAATTTTATGCATATTAAAATGTTTCAAGGAATTAACGCAAATAAAAATGAATTAATAAGCGTTCCACTATGATCTTAAACTAAAAGTTAAGGTTAATAATAAAATATATTTTTTTCAGTAAATCTTTATTTATTTAAAAAACTTTACTTATGATAAATCACAATATCCAAGACATTGTGGTTTTATTTTATGTGTAATAATTTTTCTTACAATATGTGTTAGTTATTTTTTCCAATATTACCGCTTTAAAATTCAAAATAATTAATATTCTTTTTTTATTAAATCTTAATACAATTACTTACATATAAAATTAATTATTTATTTTGTTCTTACCGTTGTCACATACTAATTTTGTTTATATGCAAATTATACATATCTTAACAATTGTTTAACATTTATTTATAACAGTAGCAAAAAAAAAAAAACAAAATCTACAAAAATGTGGTATTCTGTCCAGAATATTTTGTTGTAACAATTACGCAATTTTCATGGAACAATTTATGAACCATACACAACGCCAAAAATATATACTTTTAATAAAAAAAAAATCTGAAACAGCAACATACTTGTAAATTCTTTGATAAAATCGTTGAGACATTGGAACCAGTGTTGCCAAAACCTAAGTGGGAAAAAGTGTTAAAATTTATTAAGAAAAGTGATAAAAATTAACAAAAGGTGCTAGAAAAAGTGCTTAAAACATAAATTCTTTGTATTTGTTTAAAAAAGAGATATATTAATTATTTTCAGAGTTAAAGCTAAAAGAACATTAAATAAAATAATAAAAATAAAAATAAGTACATTCTGAAATTGATTCTTTGGAAATTAGACAAAAATTTTTGAGTGGATTTTTTTAAATTTCTAATTTTATCACAAGTTAACCAAGTATGTGTTATCTGAATAATGTTTACCGAAAATTTGATTTTTAAAATTTCATTTATTTCAATTATTGCAGACCTAAATCCGGATTGTCGAAATGTTTTCTCGTGGTCCACTTTTGTTAAAAAATTCTATCACAATATACCTTTTATTTAATATGTGAAATACTTAGGGTATTAAGTTAAAATTTACTTCAACTAACATTCCATATTTTAAGTTTTTTATCTAAAAAAAATTGTTTGCACTTTTTTTACTGAAGCATTTTTAGAACAAACAAGCGCGAATATATTCGGCCCGGCCGAATCTATATACCCACCATCAACTTTTTCAAATTTTACGTTATATGGAAGGGGACTTTACATTGGTCCTTCAAGTATTTGAACACAATTTCGTAGATTTCACCTTATATGCGAGGTGGGCGGTAAAGTGGGCGGACCACGCCCATTTTTTGTTTTCGAGTTATATCGACCCCCGAACTATACGTACAAAATTTCGTTGTCGTACGTGCTTTTATTGAAGAAATATCACCAGAAAAGTATTTAACGGACACCCTGTGTTTCTAGTTTTTAGCCCATAACTTTTTTGTTTATTAACCGATTTTGCCCATTTTCAATACCAAACAAACCTTATATAAGATAAATATTTCGTCTCCCTACGTTACCCCTTTCGAGCTCTATCCTGCTTTCAACAGACAGACAGACGGACGGACATAGCTAGATCGACTCAGAATCTAACCAGGACCCAGAAAATATATACTTAGATGATTCCTTCGACATGTTACACACAGAATGACAAAATCAATATACCCCCCATCTTTTTGATGGTGGGTATAAAAAACTAAAAATTAAAGAATTCAACTAGAACTTTTAAATTAAATTATATCATTTCTTTTTGTATTTTCTAAGTTATACTATAATTTTAATAAGAAAGGAATTTTTATTGTTTAATTCGCATTATAGAGTTAGGTAATGCTGTCGGGATTACCGAATAATCCACAATATTGAGTTATTGTATTCATTATTATTATATTGCTTGAAACATTTTCTCTATAAATGAACCTAGCCTTTTTTGATTTTCAAAAATGCCTTAAAAGGGTTAAAATTTTTATATTTCAACAACGAAGACAATAATTTCTTATTTCCTATTATTAATTTTATTTATACAGAATCATCCATTTAAGCATTTTTGTATATTTATCCGCAAAAAAATATCAAGATTTTTTATATTTAAGAGCAATTTTCGTCTGTGGCGCTTCACACTCTAAATCTTAACTTAACAAATTTTATGGACTTAATTCTAATTATAATGTTTATAATTATTTATGAATATAATTATAAACATTATTGGAAATGTTTAATTAAAAATTAATTATAGTTAAAAAAAAAAAAAAAAAATCACTTTAAAAATTGGATTATTTTTCAAATTAAGGGCCTTATTTTGTAAAAACACTTCCCTTCACTTTGAACAATTTTTAATGTAAATTGATTTTGTTTTTCAAAAATTTGTATGAAAATTTTATCAAAGTGTGGTGAAGGGATTTACAAAATAAAATGGTAAATATAATACAAAATTTGTATGGAAAATTTAAAAAATAAAATATTAGCTTTTTTCTGACCTTATTTTTTAAGGCATTTGGCCTTTTTTGACATTTTTTAAAGCTCAATTTAGCTTCTTTTTTTCTCAACTCCTGGCAACATTGACCAAGAGTTAAAGTATAAAATAAAATTACATTCTTTTCACACAAACTAATAAATTTGTCTACAATTAGGCTTTAACTTTGGGTTACAATTTAATCAGAAACGGCCCTAATGTCTTGTTAAGATGTTTTAAATTCGGTAAATTATTGTTTAAATATGTACTTATAAATATTTTAATTCTCAAGGAGATGCAAAATTGATTAAAATTTTGTTTTATTTTGATTAATGACATCGATGAAAACTCGATGTTATTTTATCAAAATTATTTCTTATAACAAAAGAATTGTTGTTTACTATATTGACAAAATTTTATTTGCTAGGTTAACTATTTGTAATTGTATTGGATTTTACAGAGTTTATTTTGCTAACACACTTCTTAAAGATCGCATTAGCTACCATCGTTAAAAACGTAAATTTTTAGTTGCAGTTTTAATTTAAAAAAAAAAAAAAAAAAAAAAAAAAAAAAAACTGATAATGTTTTTATAGCACAAAACTACAAATCAATTTTTAAAACATGAGCAAAAAGTGCTCAAAAATGCCAAAAATAATTGGAAAAGTGTTAGAAAAAGTGCTAAATGCTAGATTCACTTTTTTGGTGCTAAACGATTTTAAAAAGTGCTATATCTAGCATCAAAAGTGTTAAATTGGCAACACTGATTGGAACACACCCAAAAAATATAATCCAACTATTATTTCTCTATTCATATCTAACAATTACGTGAAAACTTTTAAGCAGAGCTTTAAAGTTTGACAACATTAATATTATACATTTTATTAAAATGATTTGCAGCTAACTAAAGACCGTATAGAAGACCCTTTTCTTTTCTTATATATTTTTTTTTTTTAGAAAGTTATCTTAAATCTAACACAATTTAGTATCTTATATAAGCCTATTATTTTGAAAGTGGCTCAAGTCCATAATAATTGTACTGACCATCAAAAAGATGGGGAGTATATTGATTTTGTCATTCTGTGTGTAACATGTCGAAAAAATCATTTAAGACCCCATAAAGTATATATTTTCTGGGTCCTGGTTAGATTCTGAGTCGATCTAGCTATGTCCGTCCGTCTGTTGAAAGCAGGATAGGGCTCGAACGGGACAACGTAGGGGGACGAAATTTTTCTGAAATATTTATATAAAGTTTGTTTGGTATTGAAAAACTTGGAAACTAAAAATGGGCGTGGTCCGCCCACTTTACCGGCCACCTCCTATATAAGTTGAAACGTCAACGAAATTTTGTACAAATAGTTCAAGGGCCAATGTAATCTCGGAAACAAAAAATGAGCGTGATCCGCTCATTTTACTGCCCACCTTCCATATAACGAATAATTTGAAAAGTTGATTGTGGGTATATACATTTGACCGAGATGAATATAGCATTCGCGCTTGTTTTATTTCAATTTGATTTTGTCTTCTACACTGCCGCTCATTTGAATACGACTTTTTGCTTTTAGCATTTAATATTTCGCTAGTGAATAATAAATAAAGCTAACTTGTTTAAATTTAAATTAAACTTTATTTACACGATATATTATAATTCATAATAATTCAGGAATACGTGTTAAAAACCAAAAAAAAAAAAAAAATTAAAATAATGACTAAAAGTGTTGGCTCATCACATTACGACATATAGCTTAAAATTCAATAAAAGCTTAAATTTTCGAACTTTTTCAATAAAAACTTAACATTTTTTATTTCTTGGTTGTTTTAGTAATGTCTACTACCTTCTTTATTAGATCGTACTCCATCGTACTCCATGCTTTGTTAATGACTTCAATTAGGTCGGATTTTGTTTCATACTGTTTCCCAGATTCATACACTTTACGAGCTAACTATCTCCATACATTTTCCATTATATTTAAATCCGGGGAGTATGGCGGCCAATCAAGTAATGTCACATTTTGTTTTCTAATCCAGTTTTTAACCACATTTGCAGTATGAATAGTATTATCATGTTGATATATCCATGATATAGAGCTAATAATATTGGAAAAATGGGGAAATGCTTTTTTCAAAACAGTTTTGAGGTAAAATATTGTAAATTGCTTGTTCTATAGCAGGAAACTGAACCCCTACCATCACACTTCCAGCACAGCTATGATGACGCTCCAAATAAATTTCTTCTTTTCGCAAATCGTGGAAATAATGACTGTAGCTATCTGGTCCTTCTAAATTGATTTTTTTCATCGGAAAACACTACTCTGTACTATTGTTTTTCCCATATCGAGATGGGTTAAGGGGTGGCTTCTTTTTAATTTTTAATCGTTTAAGATTAGTAACTTTCTGTATTACATGCTTTACTGTTGCTAAGCTTGCTTTAACGCCAGTTTATTCTTTGATTTTAGCAACAGAGTCTTGGGAGTTTGAAGCACTTCTGATAATTGCCCTTCCATCTGCAGCCGAAATAACAGTATAGATAGGTACCTTCTTTCATACTTTTTCCATAATTGGTTGGATTACGAAGATAATTACTGACCACACAACGAGTTCGACCAATTATATTTGCTATTTGGCTAATGTTTAGTCCACATTCCTTATAGGCTTTGATTTTGTTAAAAGAAGTTATATTAACTTTATAATTTATAGAAGCAATCTTTAAAAATGGTTTGTTTAATCTAAATGAAGGACATTAACGTTAACATCAAACTGAAACTGTAAAAACTCTAAATACTCTTATGAATTTTGAGAGGGAAACCGGAAAATCTGAATAACATTTATGTCGTATTCAGATGATAAGATTTCTGAAAGAATAAAGATATAAGGATAAAAATATTATGTAATGTTATATTTTTAATGTTAATTCTCCCCACAATTTCTATTAAAGAAAATTCTACTTAGGTCCAACAACTTTTACCAGAAAATATATTGGTTGATAGGTAAAGTTAGAATACAGCAGATATATAAAGTAAGAAAATGAGAAACATGTATCATAAGAAACTAATTAATAATAGAACAGAAACACTACGCCCTTTTGTGGTTCATACTGAGTCTAATTTGAAGTTCAAGGATCATATGCACACAGTTATTTATTAATGTTTGACTATAAATCTTTTCAGAATATCCCTAACGGATCCGCCAGAATACAGGGTGTCGAAGAGTTTTTAATGATTCAATGAAATAATTAAAAAACAATTAAAAAAAAAAATTGTTCGTAAAGCCTTCCTAATGATTTATCTAATGTAAGGTTTATTTTGTACTGAAAATTGTCAAAATCGTGTAACAAACAAACAAGTTATGTGCCAAATACTAGAAACACTGTGTCCATTGTAACTTTAGTTCATACTTTTCTCCTGATATCTCTTGAACAAAAGCAAGTACGACAACGAAATTTTGTAGAGATAGTTAGAAGATCGGTGCAAATTCCAAAAAGGGGGTGTGATCCGCTCATTTTGTCGCCCACCTCTTATATAAGGTGAAACATCAACGATATTTTATACAAATTGTTCAAGCCCCAATATAATCTTGGAAAAAAATGGGTATGGTCCGCCCGTCTCCCATATAAAGTGAAATTTTAAAAAGTTACAGATGATTGGTATACAGATTCGGTCAAGCCAAATATAACATTCTTATTTGTTACAAATTCTGATTAGAACATCATGGTGTATGAGCATCAAAATTCGGGAAGGGGTCTTATATCAGACCTGTGGCCAATTGTGAAACTAAGTGTAGAATAAAATATAAGAATATAGAATAATACGTTGATAATAACATCTAAGTATATGATTTTATGCACTTTAGGGCGATTCCGGGAAGTGTGTTTATATGGGAGCTATAGTAAATTATGAACAGATTTGTTTGGTGCTATGTTTCTTCTTGTATAAAATATATTTGTGTAGAATATTAACATTTGTTTAGGTTTTGTGCTCATTAAAGTGATTTTTGAAAGAGAAGTTTATATGGAAGCTATGGTCAATTATGGGCCGATCTTTATGAAATTTAGTACACAGATTTATAATTTTATACTTAAAACTTCCCTTTGCAATTTCATTAAATTAATTGCTATATTAAAGGTATTTATGAGCGTTAAGCCCTATTTCGGGAGGACATTTGTATGGGGACAAGGTGAAATAATGGATCAATCATAACCAATTTCAATAGGTTTTGTGCTAAGATAACTATTCGTGCCAAATTTTATCAAGATATCTTCAAAATTACCACCTGTACTTTGTTCAGAAGGTTTACATGGACAGACAGCCTACCTGACGGACGGACATCGTTAAATCGACTCAGGAAGTAATTCTGTCGAAAGGTATACTTTAAGATGGGTGTCCGATGATGATGATTTTTTCTGTGTTTTACAAACATCAGCACAAACGCATAATAACCCAACCCCTATGGTGGTGTAGGGTATAAAAATAACAAGTCACCACATTTGTCCGGGGAAAAAAACCCTTAAAGAATTGATTCTTTGCCAATTCTGCTAAACATTTACCACTCAATTTATATTTAAATTTAACAAAATTTTTTTTCCTATTTGTATCTATAAATGTATTTCTATTATTAAAGCATTTCTATGTTCCAGTACGAATAGTTACGCAAAATAGATTTAAGAGGAGTAATTCGAACACATTCCTACAATCAGTAATAAAAAAAATCTAGAAACACTTTAAGACCAAGAAAACCCGATAACACGTTAACAGGCAACTTCAATTAACCAGAGCGTTTGCGCACCAGCCACAAACAATTTTATTTCTTTTTTCGTACATTTATGGATTCCACCAAGGAATTTCGATAACAACAAGAACAAAAAATCGTTAAAACATTTTCGATAATAATGCGTAACGTAGCGTGAATACACTTGTAAAAATTGTTGTACGTACAATTGATAGATAAATTATGCGTAAGTACAACAACGAGTATGTTGGATTCTTTCATAAAAAAAAAATATATTTAATTGTAAACTTTTATGTTTTTAACATTACGTGTATGAAATATTTGATGAAATGTTTTAATTTTTTTCTGTTATTATTCTTGTTAAGTTGTTGTTATTGTTTGTTATTTATTTTATTCATTTGTTGAACAATTGGGTGCTAAATACTTGGCACCTCTTTTAAATCTTCTTTTTTTATTTAGTTATTTTTTTCTTTTATTCTTTTGTGGGCATATAGTTTTTTGTTAGTTAAATTTTAATTAGAAATAATTTAAATGATGTTGGTGGCTTTTAATCAGGGAAAAAAAGTTTGGTTGGCGTTGGTTCGTTGCCTCCTCTTTTACACTGTTGAACCGCATACTAATCATGTTCGGTCTGCACCCAAAAAAAAAAAATATACATTTTCATAAAATGATTGTTACGCATTTTGAAATATTTCTAACAGAGTGTACACGACTTAATTGATTTGGTTAGGCGAGTGTCTAAGATACCTGTTTTGGTATGAGAGAAGAATTTATAAATAAATAAATTTAATCTGAGAATGTAAAAAATTTCCTTAATTGCAAGAACCTCTTTTGGAAAAGCACTGTGTTATTCGTAGGTGTAAGTTCGGATTTTAAAAGTCATTAGACGAAACACAAATTTGAGTTTTAAAAAATCTTAATAAAGTGCTTTTATTTGAAATTTATAAATGCATGTATTGCAAAAGTAATTCGTACACACCCTTTACTTTTCTTCTTATTACGGATATTAGTTCGAAGAAATAGAAAAAAGCACTATTTACATATATAAGAAGTACATTAGAACCCCTTCCATTTGATCACTCATGTGTTACGGCATGTGAACGCAATACAACTTTTTTTTAGTATTTTAATTCGTTCATATATACGCAGCATTGACAACATATAAATTACCAAATTTTCAATTATTTTGTCTTTATTCTTTTATTTCTTTTTTTACTTTAATTTAGTTATTCGTAATATAATTTCGGTTTGAATTGGTTGATTCTTTTATACACACTTGTTGTGGTAATTGATGTTGTAATTGGGTTTTCTATGCTAAAAATTAAAGTGATTATGCTAAGGAGCAAAAAACGAAATTGATATGATAAAGACATTGTTTTTATTTTAACCTTCATAAGGTTTTAGGGTAAATTTTTACCCATTTTAGGAAAAAAAATTGGGTTTTTTTTCTGAAAATGGTTTGTATTTCTGATATTTTACAACTTTAATTTAATTTAAGATATCAGCAGCTACATTAGGTTTTTATAATAATATACATATGTATGTATATATAAAAAATCATTTATAATTTTTTACAGTAAAGGCCTTCGGACCAAATTGTTTTTAACATATAACTTTTTCTATTTGGATCTAATTTGATCCAACTTAAATACTTTTTCCATTTTTGATTTTTTAACACAGTCACTTAAAAAAAAAAAAAGGAAAGTCCATAAAGAAATTAACTTTAAATTTTACATTTTTAAATTTTATTATATCGAGGGTCTATATTCAAAACGGGCCTCATGCAAAACAGCATTTTTCAGGAGAACATAAAAACTGCTTATTTCCCTCATTTCTCAACATTTTGTAATCCGTTCTTCTACGAGTTATTAATATTACGTCTACTAAACCTCACACTAAAAAAAAAAATCTTTTAACTCCATTATTCGCGAAGTTATGGTAGATAGCCCGTTTTGTCTTAATTATTTTTAATGTTTGTGAAAAAATGTTCACATAGCCCGTTTTGTTTATTGGAAATTAAAGAAGTAAAACATAATATTTTTGGAAAAAAAAATTGACAAAATGTTAAATTTATGATATCATACCAATCAGGAGATAAAAAAGAGCGTAATTTTGTGGTTGGCTGGACCATTTTTAATCGTTAAAAATTTCAAATAACAGGAATGTTTACTAAAAGGACGAAAATGTGTTCAAAATTAAAATTATAAATTAAATTTAAAAAAAAAATTTAAACCAATTAAAATTGTATTAAATTGCATATCAACAACTCAAAAATTATTAAAACCTTTAAATACGATATTTATTGCACTTTTTATTTAATTACAATTTTTTTAAGAAACTGCTTTTGGTATCTAAGATATTTTGCTTATAATCACCAATTTTATTAAATTTTGTTCCTTCCTGTCTTCAAGTCTATGATATAGTGCTCCCACTTAGCTTCATAAAATGTTGATAGGTGTACCCGCGTATGATCTATAAGCATCTAAAAAAGGTTAAAAATCTAACTTCAATCGCTTTTTTCTTCAGACTGCATTGAGATAACAAAATTTGTGTGAGATATATTAAGACTCTAATTCAAAATGTTTTAAAAAAGTTCAAATCGCAAAGAAAATTCTCATTATTTATCAATTTTTATTTTTACATTTCTTTGAAAATCAAACAAAAACTTGCAGATAGCCCTTTTTTCCTTAAAAAAATATATTGTTTGTAGATAGCCCAAAAACAAAATGTGAAAAACATGGTGTTAGAATTAACTTTTGACTCCAAAATTAACACCATATATAAAAAGTAGAAAACTGAAGAGCCCGACGCAAAAAAAATTTTTTGTAAATCTGCATGAGGCCCAATTTGGATATAAGCCCTCGATATCTAAAACGAAGTATTAAACACGGTACAAAATCATTAAATTCAGGTTAAATATTATATTAAAATAAGAAGATCTCAATAAATGTGGAAATAAACTTACGGAGAAAAAAGTCATCTAAGATCAATTCGTTAAAATCAAGCATTTCAGCTTAAGCTTTGTTAAAATATAAGTCGTTATCTGGTGTTTTTGAAATTCGGAACATTTTCACTTTAATTTGGTTTACAGTGCATATAAACTTGTAGTTTTTAGTAATGATTGTACATATGTTTTACAGTTTACAATTTTATAAATTAAACCGACAATTGTTTCTATAATGTAGTTTGTTTGACCTATAAAATTATTTGAACTGTTCTAATTACGTGTCAAATTTTTTGAGAACTCGAAGAACCAGCATTTAATTAGAGACAGTGTTCATTACAATTTCATTATTCTAACCAGCAATTGTAAATCTAAACGGAAGGTGTTAAGAAAAACATGGGTTTCTATTCGAAAATTATATATCTCTAAAAAAAAATTTCATTTAAAAATGTTTAATTCGGATTGTGGAATATCAAGCTAATCCTTTGAAAGTATCAAATGACTCGAGGGAGTACTTCGGTACTTTTGAATGTTAAATAGTATCAAAAAAAGTACTATAGTATCAACTTTTCCATCCCTGGCATGGATGTATAATATGAAGTTGACTACAATCTCCATATCCTTTGGAGCGCCCATTATAATAGTTCAATGCAGACAATTTCTGTAGTTATGATCCAGACTCGAGTTTGCTATTGCGCTGTGTAATTCTTACTTTTAGAAACACATTTTTACAAAGAAGACTTCATAAATTGCCTTTGTCTCCATTGACAAACAAGATCTATAATTGAATCTAAATTTTAGTGATGTAATCTTAAAAAATCAAACATATACTTACAGAACAATTCTTTAAATTAATGTTATCTGTTTATGGTACAAAATTCCCAAACAGACAAAATTCGTAAAAATTTTAGAGGAAATTTGAAATTTGTTTTGGCACAATTTATTTTCCGAAGTTTTTTTTCGATTGAATATTATTAAGGGTTGTCAAATATTTTGGGAAAAAAATAAATACAATTATAAATTGAATTAAATTTTAGTAAAATTTCAAACATAAAAGCATGATATAAAAAATAGAAGGTAGTTCCAAACAATTTTGTTAAAAAAAAAAAAAAGATTTTTGAAGTTTACTTTTTGTAAACAGAATTAAAGTAATTTTTTATTAAAAATGTGTAATTGTACTATTTAATTGGTAAATTTAAACAAATACATTAGAATTGATACAGGATATTTTATATAAGTGTATCTTTCAGCCTAAGTTTTAACTGTAGTTTCGTATTATATACATATGTTTTTTTTTTTTATTATAGTGGTTAAAAATAGGGGTAAAAATAAATTCGTTTTTGAACTTTTTATTCAAATGTGTAATCATTTTTTGGGTAAAATTTAATGAATGTAAGGTACATTAACAAATATAATTACTTACAATATATCCTTAAATAAAGTGATATTAATATTAAGTTTAATACTACATATTTATTATGTGATGGTTTTTTTCTTTTTTTTGTGTTAGGATTTTTTTTTGGTTTTAAATAGCGATTTAAAAAACGTATTCGAAAAAAATGTTCTACCTAAAAAGAATCTTTTAAAAATTTTTTCCTGGTAAATTTGTGTTTGCTAAGGATAATAAATTTGACATATAATTTGAACAAGTAGATAATTTGTTTCCATTAAATTTTAAAAATATGAAATTTAGATCTTGCAATGAACTCAAAAAGTCAGAATTTGGCTTATACAACCCTCCCTCAGATAATAAATTTAAACAGGTATAGTTTTGATCAGTTGTTTCGAAAGTTCGGGAACCAAATTGCGTAAGTCCCATTTTTGAAATAATGTATCCCCCAAAATTTTTCAACCCATCGAATTCAACATCATTTAATTCATGCCAGAGATTTTCTGTTTCTTGATGTTCTGTAATCTATAAACAAATGTTACATTTGAAAAAAGGTGAGTTGAAAATATAGTGGTATTAAGTATTTGTTTGTGCTGATATATCGAATAAAAATATATTTTTATAACCACCTTAAGTATACTGTTAACCCAGAATAATTTTCTGAGTCGATTTAATGATGTCCGTCTTGTGTTGGATACCATAAGTCCCGCCTTTAAACTTAAACTTGAATATAATTTTACCTTGCGTCCATCTAATCTCACGTGTTTATTATTGAAAGTAATTTCTTTTTCGTTCTTTAGGCAAATGTTCATCGGATATTCTGCATACATCCAGCCATTGTTGACGTACATTAGGTATCGTAGGAATTTTAAAAAACCTTACATTTGAATTTTTACAAAAATGTTTGGTGTTCATGCAGTTGGGAAACATGCAGCTCATTTTTGCTCTATTTATTTTACCTTAAAGTTTAATAAATTAATATTTTAAATAAGAATATGATTCTAAAAAAATTACCTTTTTTTAAAAATAGAAATACGAATTTATTTATATTTTATTATTTTTTATCTCTACAATTAGAAAATAATTTATTTGAAATTTGAAATTTTAAACTTAAAAATGGAAAATATTAATAAATCAGGTCGCACTATTTTAACAAACTGTCATAATCCTTAAGTATGTCAGAAAGTTATTTTAAATTAGTACAAACATAATGAAACTACCTTCTTTTCTTTATATCATGCATAAAAGTATCCCGAAATATTTTTTTCTGTGTAAAGAATAAAAATTGAAATTTTAAAATTTTTGTGATTTTCTGAAAAAATAAATTTTTGAAGTTTTGTATAAAATTTAATTTATATATATTTTTTTCTTTTATTAAAATTAAGTTATTCTTACATTATTTTTTAATATTTTTTGTTTTATATTATTGAATAAAATCAGACACGTCGTTTTCGAGACATGATTCAATATATGGTTTAACTTCTTTAATTTTCCAAATCGCGATTTATCGCGAGAACCAGAGTCAACTCAAAAATGTGGATCCGAATTAAATGAGAAACTCCGTGCCGCAGAATAAATGTTTCCCTGTGTTATTAATTAAAATTATATTAAAATTTTTTGAAAACATGTGGGTTTGTCTTAATTTGGAAAGCTTAGAAGAAAATCTTACTTTGAAAAATAAAAATAAGCAAGAATGTGCTATTACTTTTCGAATAAGCCTTTGAACTGGTTTTGGTACAAAATATAACTCAATTTCTACTTTTACGAGTAATTAAAATCAATTAATAGTTCTTCAGTTATTTCCTAACTATTTAAGTTCAAGTAGTACTTAAAGTCTTACACATTGAAGAAAACCTCGTTATAATTCTATTGGCATACTTTTTTAATTAATCTATTTATAGTCTATCAATATTCTCTAATCTATTAAAACCCTTCTTATTCACCTATAAAGACCAGTTAACGAGTGTGCGTGCTCTTTTTATTGTAATCTTATCATTTGAAAACTGTCAATCAGTCTCAGACTTTCATTAAGGGTTTTTTTTACGATTTTTCCAATTTAATATCAAATACTTTATAAATTTTTTTAATCAATACCATGATGGTCAAATAATTGTGTAAAAGTTCTGTTAAATACAAAATATTTTTTGTTTAGTATTTAATTTTTTTTTTTTTTTTTGATTTACAAATGATTGACATTTTAGGTGTGATATTTTTGGGATTTCTTTTTGGTATTTTTTTTTATATCGAAATCAATCTGTAGAAAAATATTTTTGATTACTTACTTATGACAGACCTACAGAAACAGAAAGAAATTAGCAGGGTAGAATATATTTAATGTTTTCGGGGTGAAATAATAGAAACAAATATAATTGATTCACTTATGATTGACCACAAAAATAATGTTTAATATTGAAAGGAATTAATATTTGCTATTTTATGTGTAATACAACAATTTATTTTAAAAAATAATCTACGCAATTGTAGTAAGAATCTTTGATAAGTATTAGGCTATATTAAATAAAATTATACTTAGAATATTTGTAACCACATATGTCAGCTAATGCAAATTTTTTGATTATTTCAACTGGAATTTTCACTTACGCCACTTTCAAAATAAACAGTTCATATTTAAATGTATTTTATATTTTCTCTTCAGAAACATTTTATTATCATAATTTTTTTAATACATATGAAACATGGACGTGTATAAGATCGTATGAACATACTTATTCAAAATGCTTAGTAACCATTTTACACCGACTTATGTATATAAAAATAATTTTATGTATTTGCCAATTTCACTGAAAAAATTACTCTAAAGGCATGATTTTATGAAATTTTTATTATTTCATATTACATTTTTTCGTGGATTTTTAGGTGCTTTTGAATAAAAGCTGTACAATCCACTATTAGAATAAAACATAAAATTCAGAATAGAAAGAAAACATACCAGATTTATGCAATATTTACTCATATTGCTAAATATTGTATTATCTTGTGAGTTTTAATGCATCAAACTAAGAACAAGTAAAAGGGGGTATATCCATCATTTAAATAATATAATAGATGATCTTTTGATGTGATTTTGTTAATAATTTCAGCAAATTTTCTCGGAACAACAAGTAGATAGACAACATGCAGTCGGTCAAATCCAGTCATTCGATACCCTACTAATGGTACCTATGGTCAGTTTTCAACCGATCTTCGTGAATTTTGGCACAATGGTTTATGCATTTTTTCTTCCATTTTAAAGTATTTTAAGCTGCAAAATTAAATTAAGTGTTCTAATCCGAGTTTTTAGGCCACACTTTGTATACAAATAAATGCTTAATAAATCTTAATAAATATCGAAAAAAAGATAAGAAAACGATTAAGATTTATGAAGATTTTATTGTCTCCTGTAAAATTTTCTATATGGTTTATACGCGTCCCTACTCTTTTCTTTGGGCAAAATAAACCTACGTTTTTTCCCCAAATAATTTCATTAACCAATCACCAAATAAATAAATAAATAAAATCTCTACCAAAATATTTATAAAATTAATTATATTGTATTTAAATGAATAAATTGAATTCAATCTTTTGACATTGATAAGTTACCGTTGAATATTTATTGATACTCTTACGCTTGATACTGATAAGAAAATCAATTGAAATATATATATAAATAACTCGAACTAATGAAAAGACAGAGTTTTGAAAGAGTTGGTTATGTAAATTGAAATCATAAATGAACATTAGCATAAGTTTGTCCCAAATTTAGTTTTTTTAATTCAAGTCGCAAATTTTAGCATAAATGTATAATTCTTCTAATGTAGACTACAAACACTTGTAGAAAAGGACCAGTATGGATTTAACTAACGTGCAATTTACCATTGTCAAATTGTGTTGTGCAAAAGTCGTGAAACCAAATTTTAAAACATTTTAAAATTTTGCAGTTTTTTCACTGGGAATTTTACGCCGTTTCGGATATTTCAAAATTCAAAACAGAGCCTAATAGTTCTTAAAATTATGCATCATTTGACATATATCTCGTTAATGTGCCTTCAACACAAATGCTGTAGGAGGTACCCAAACTTGGATAGAAAAAACGTGAATGGCTCCAAGAGGTGCATTTTTTGCGAGGCACACTCGCAACGTTATTTCAGTGAAGCTAGAGTATAGCGTTATCAAAGAAGGTTTCCAAATAACATTTAAAAATCATTGTGGCGTTTTAAAATAGTAATCTGCTAAACGTGTATAGCTATTTTAAAGAATTCAGCAATTTTGCATATTTTGTTATAGCAGATGTTGGTGTTATAAATCAATTTTAAACTGAATTAAAATCCTGTGTAAAGTTTTACTTACGCAGAAAATATGATTTTACTCAAAATATTCAAGAACGGTTTTCATGGGCTAAGAACGCAATGTTTTTAGTTTAACATTAATCGACGAGGTACACCCAAGGCGCTAATTAGAATTTGCGATGATATATGTCAATCTGTAGCTGCTTTAATACTATATATCAAAATCAATATGGCGTTCGAAAAAAGTACGATTTTTAATTTAATGCAACTTTAGAGATTTGACTAAGTGCAATTAAAAAATGCATATAAATGACATTGTCTTATGGCTTATTTTAAAAAAATGATGAATTTTGCAATAAATGGATGAATATGAACAAGACTATATCACTAAAAACTGAATTTTTGCAAATTTTATAAGAAGGTTTAATAATTATTAAATCGCTAATATATCCACGCATACCTAACTTATTGCGATATTTTTAATTTGTATTTTAGATACAGCATTGTAGAATACATAAATGCAATAATTTTTGATTTAGGACTATAAATAGAATTTTGGCAATTTTTTTTATAAATTTTTAACTTAAACCGCCATAACATTGATGCCGTTCGGTAAAAGTCATTCACGCGAACAGATCTGTGTTCCACTAGAGCCAAATAATATTGGTACTAAATATCGTTGATGTGCCATTTAAAAATTTTCGACATTTTTTTTGAACATCAAAAGTAAACGAGTTTGAAGAATTTCCCATATAAATTCTAAATTTTTCTTTCTTCATAGCGTTTTATATTTATTACTAAGTAACAAGCTTTTTCGGTGCGCTTCGCTTCCCGTTTTGATGCGTTAAGTAATATTAACTTTATAATGGGCTTGCTACTTCGCCTCGATCTATGCGTCCTATTTAAACATTTATATAAATATTATTTCTACAACTATTTCTACAAGATATTCAGTAAATTACTCATTTAGATACGTGAAAACTAATATTTGTTTTATATGGGGCCCTATCTATCATATTTTCATTTTATCAATGCAATATGATAAGAAGTTGTTCCAAAAAAATTTGAAATCTCTCATTATAATTGTTCGTTAGTTCGTTAGATATGCCATTAAGAATATTCGCCTTGCATGGGCAAATCCGTTGCATTTTTATCATAAACTATGGATTTCCTTTGGAAAGTTACTTACGACAAATTTTAAGACTTTTTCTTTCAAAGTTTTTTTTAAAATATATACTATATTTAATATTTTCGTCGTATAGGGTGCACAGTTCCCCTTGGTCCTCCCATCTTGAAAAATGTTAAAACTTTTGTTGTAATAGTATTTAAGCTATCCCATAAATAGTATTTCGTGTGGGGGATACTGTTCCCCCTGATCCTATCATTTTTATTTCCATCTCAATTATAAAGGATATTTAGGAGTTTTTTCCTTAAAATTGTAAGACTTTTGCGAAAATAGTTCTTGATTTCGATATTTTTTTTTTTTTTTTAACAGAAATCAGTGTAATCACGAGAGGTATGCTTCTGGATATATCTGAAAAGAAATTGTATTCGAGTTTTAATAAAGTGGTTAATTAAATAGACATATAATAAGAAATCTCAAGAATGTGTTATTGTTAGTGTTTATAAACCGGTTAACCGGTTAACCGAAAAACCGGTTTTTTCTTCAAATTTCGGTTATTTGCGAACCGGTTAATTTGAAATATTCAATTTCGGTTAACCGGTTTACCCGGTTTTTCTGTGTCGGTTAACCGGTTTCAGAAATTTGATAAAAATATCACAAAATTTCGTCCTTTAGTTGCTTTTTTCTGAATTTAAAATATAAGAAAATATTTTTAAACTATTAAAAATATTTACTGTTTGAGTTAACAAGTAGCCAGATGATATATTTACTTATTTGAAGTTAAATATATTTCAAAACTGTATGTATAATAACTCAGATATATAATTAAGCATTCCATTTACAAAAACTTTAATTTCATGCGAATGAAATTTTCCAAAAGAAGAAATAACATTACACCTACTAATGTATAGCTTAAGATAAAAATAAGATTTTATATAGGATAACAAGAATAAAGACTTCAAAAGTAGAACTAAATAAGTGCAGAAAATGTACTTGATTAATAATCTTCTAAATGATTAATAATCATCTAAAAATTAAAAACAAATCTCTTTTTAGCAGAAAAAATTTTATTTATTTTTCCAATTTTATGCAGATATATTTATTACATTTTTTTTTTTTATAAAAATTATATAAGCTTTTCCTTGAGACAAAAACTTTAAATGCGGTGAATCATAATATAATGCACATCATCCTATGTCTAAAGCTTCCTTTTTGTAAATTTTCGATAATTTAATTTTAAGCTAGAAAAATGAAAGATAAAACTGAAAAAATACTTTATAGAATAATTTTAGATCATTATTAAGCTTCAAAAGCTGTGCTAAAAGATGCCATAAAATTTGTTTTTATAAATTATATTAAATCTAGCCTAAAGGCTGAAAAAAAGTATTAATGTAAATCGATGTAAATCAATCGCAATTTATAAAGAATACTGCAGTGCACTGTTTATTATTTGGTGCTTGGTTAAACCAATAAGTTGAAAAACACTTTTTTTAACCAAAAATATTTTTATTAAGCTTCAAATTAGAGCAATTATTTAAACGTCGGTTAACCGGTTTAACCGGTTTTTTAGTAGACGGTTAACCGAAAAACCGGTTTTTTAATTTTACCCAATTTTCGGTTAATCGTCAAACCGGTTTTTTGAAAAGTCGGTTTTTTATAAACACTAGTTATTGTACATAAGGTATATGTTTATATTTTATTCACAGAAAAAATTATTACCGTCTTTTTTACAATTAACTCAGTTGTTTAAATTTGCATCAAAATTTAATAAATATGTTCAAGAAAAAATAAAATAAAAAATAAATTTTGGTATGATTTTTTTTCCTATACACATTTTTAATTCATTCAATCATCTACTTGATTGATTTAATTAATTTATTAATTGGGAATTTTTTTCTGTTTTGTATTTTTTATAGTTTTTAGTAATTGATATAATCATTTTGGTGAGAGGTGCAAATTTAAACAAGTTTATAATTGAATGAATTATTTTCATATATATTTGTTAATTGGTGACTTTTTTCTGTGTTGATAATTGACAATTTTATACAAATTAAATTTGACTACTACTAGAACAGAGCAAAATGGGTTTTATGCACATTAAATATGCAGTAAAAAACGAAAAAATATGCTCTAAAAAAACGTGAAAATATGCACTTAAAAAACAAAGACTTTTTTTATATTTTTTTTTTAACAAAATTATGTTTTTTTGTTAAGTCAAGGTGTTTTATTAATATCTCAACGTTATAAAATAAGGCAAAACTGAAATTTATTAACCGTGTTGGAATTTGATTCCCCGTTTTTTTATTGTATCGCATAAAAACGTTATTGATCTTCTATTTTTTTACCCATCTAGTTCTAGACATTATTATTTGTTCAGAGATGATCAAAATTAGGCTTTCATTAAAAAACGTTATTGATCTTCTATTTTTTACCCATCTAATTCTAAACATTATTATTTGTTCAGAGATTATCAAAATTAGGCTTTCATTAAATAAAATCTTATCGTTTTAAAATTTATTTATTATTCTTCTCTCATTTTTTTTTTTTTCTTATAAAATCAAATTTGAAAAACATTTCATGAGGTATAAAAAAATTATCCTCAAATTGTTAAAATATGCTCTAAATATGCCCTAAAAATAACAAGATATGCTATAAATATGCACTAAAAATCGCCAAATGCAAAATATGCCGTGAAGAGTAAAATATGCAAAAATATGCACTAATAAATCGATGCCAAAATTATTTATTTGTTCTGAAACGGATAAATATTTTATCGATGGCATCATTCAACATTCAGGAAAAAAAAAATGCGATTGCATGTTTATGGTTTCCCTGGTTATATCTTACAACATTCTTAGCTTTATGTAAAACAAGTTTTGAATAAGTTTAGTACAAAGTGGTACATATTTTTAATGGTAACATCTTCCACAAAAAATTAAAATTCCTTACGATCTTAAATAAATAATTGAAAGCAAGACAACACTCATCAAGGAAGTTTACTTATTTACCTACTGAATCTAATGATTAACCGAAAGACTTTTTATAAACTGAATTGAAACCATTATATTTAGGTATACAAACGTAAAACGGATGAATCGATGTCCGATATACTTACAGTAGGTAGCACAATGCTTGTAATTTGTGCACTTGTCGTTGCATAAAAATAAAAGTAGTAGAGCAAATCCAAAATTTTTTTCTTAAATTAATTTTATGTTTAGTATTTAATAAAATAATTTACAATTTAAAAATAAAAGCATCAAGCTCTACAAAAAAATCCGACAAAACGAAAACAGCTCACATGTACTCAATTTTGCACCTGAGGGATTTTTAAAATATTTTTTTTACAACAATAAAAATATTTGAATATAATATAGTGTAGTTTATAGATAAGGGTCAGTAGATTATTATACTATTTTTAGAATTTTAAATATACCTTTAAAATCGAGAGCTATATCCGAAGGACCGCTTTTTCGGACTTCGCGGTTTTAAATTTTATATCTAGAACATCAGTTAACCAAATTAAATTTGTTTAAACTGTATTAGAAAGACAAGAAATTATTCTTTTTAAAAAGTATATATTCATTTAAATGAACAGCAAAACTATCTTGAATATTTAATACACAAATTCAGTTTTTGAATTTTTTCTTCCATTATTTTGAATTTATATCTATTTTTGACCCACACTTTATTAAAAGACATATTTTTTTTAATATATAATCTAATTCTATACATCATTTGTAAAACAAAAAGAGAATTGCTAGTTAAACAAATTTCTCAGAATTCCTTAAAAAATAATATTTATTTATTTAGTATTCAAACCTATTATACAAAATATAGAAAATTTTGAAAAGATATTTGTATTAGATAATAGAAATAAGATTACTATTTAACACTTTTTAATCTCAAATAACGTCTTATTAGCCAAAATATAAAAAATAATTTCAGATTAAATTTTTTAACGGAAACTTATTCCAACTCAACCTAAAGTCACAGCTACGCAGATTATGGGAGTTTCCAAAAGATAATGTTTTTGGACTAGATCATATACATATGTTAACATATATGGAAAATGTTTTCACATATGACTCCATATCTGACTTAAATCGCGCATATACAATACCATATATGGTAATATTTTTCATATATGTCTTCATATATGAATCAATATTTTGAAAATATTTCCATATACGAAGGCATACTTTTTCATAGATGGAAATATATCCACATATTTTCATACATGGACAATATATAATAATATACGAACATTTTCAGATGGGTACATATGTATATATTCGGAACATTATATTAAAAATAATAACTAAATAATGAAAACTCGAAGCAATTAATAAATAATAAGTAAAAATAAATTGTTTACCATTTTTTTCATGAAACATTTTTAAATTTTAAATTCATTAATATTTTTCTTTAAATAATCTGATTTTAGGGCCCTTTAGTAGCAGACAAATTATTATTTTTACCTTTCTAAAAATGTATATTTTAGCACAATTTGAAAAATGTTTTTATTTTGATTTTTATCTAAAGGAAAAAGCAATAAATAAGAAATATTATATTTTATTCTTTGTTTTATTTTATGAAAAATACGACAAAACTTAAAAAATGGTAAATTTCCCATAAGATTAAAATTTTAAACAATTCATTCTTTTTTCCACAAGTTTGCTTTTTAAGCAAAATCTAATCAAATCGAAAATAAATATTTTCATAATTAAACAAGTTTTTTTTCTAAACCTGATAGCACGAGCTACAAGAAATTATCAAAGACACTACAAATACTATGAGTCTGACATAAAAAAAGTGATAAAAACTAATTAATGAAATTTAAATCATTTCAGGTTTCTTTTTTTCAATCTTTTCAAACGATCGGTGTTAAACACACTTTTGTTTTGGATGTGTGCGTATATCTTTGATCAACTAGGTGATCAATACTTGTATGAATATTAGTATCTATGCTTTAATTTTCTTATTACGTTATAAATCTGCTCAGAATACCGAAAGTTCCAAGAGGACAACAACAAAAATAAAAGACAAATATTGATGATAATTTTGTTGTAGCAGGAGAATTTTAAATGAGCAAATAGTAAAGGTAAGGGTTAAGTTTGTTTTTGGGAACCTTAAGTCAACAATATTTAAATTAAGTGCTTCAAAGATGTCATTTATAGGTTTTTTTATGATTACTCTTAATCGCTTTTGAGGTTTTTATTTTAAAGTAATGTTTATATAATAATTTATAAATATTTTAATTTATTTTTTGGTACATTTAAGGTACTAAGTTTGTATCAAACGTTATCTTTAACTTAATCTACCAAAAATTCTATAGATTTGTGTACTAAACCTGTTTTTTAGAAATCTATTGAATCAACCTGTTATTTTTTCGAAGTGAGTCTTATTTAAGCAGCAGCGACAAGACAATAAGAGAGTGGTGTACGATTTTTGGTGTTAAATTAAGTTGACATTCTAACTGATTTTTAATAAATTCCACGAACGAACTATGTATTTTTTAATAGCTTAGCAACTATAACAAAAAAATTAAGTTATTTACACTTAGAGAAATATAAAGGTGATAGATAACTAACATTTAAAATGTTATGGTGAGGCTAATGGATTATTATACGAAGTCGTAGTGCCTTTGGAATCAGTATAAGGTAATATAGGGATTAAGACTGCAAAGGAATGCGAACATGAAATTGCTTTTTGTTGATATTGGATTATTTTTTTTGCTAAAGCCTTTTGAAATACATATATAAATGCTTTCACTTAAATAACTGTAAGCTGAGGAAAGTGTAAAAACTCCATTTTCGAAGGAAAAAATATGTGATTATATTACTCTGACCATTCAAAGTTAAAATTTTGAAAATATGTACATATTTTTTTCTTTATTTCATGAGTACAAATATTTAAAAGAATATGACGTTTGTCTTTCTAAACTGATGCTGAAACGCTATACATACACCGAAAAAAGTGTATGACACATTTTACAAAAAAATATTTCGTAGCCAATTCATTCGTAAAATATAAGAATATTTCTTATATTTTACGAAAATAAATTTTATGAAGCATTTTAACATTTTACGAAATTCACGAATTGTTTCGTAGTGGTAATGTAATATATTTTTTTATTTTTGAGAAATGCATAAGTATTACAAATTATTATTTTAGGTAATAATTATATTGTGATTTAAAACTTTTGATTCTGTTACTTTGATATAAGATAATTTTCATATTATTTAATCATAAAATTTGATTTTTAGAGATATTGTTGACAAAAAATTAACATTTCCATAGAAATTATCGATTTTTTTTATATATGTTACAATTACTCTTGTATTTATAAAAAAATATTCGAAAAAATACAAAATTTTTTCGTAAAACAATATACAAATTTCGTAAATAATAAGAAATATATTCGTAAGCATTCGTTTACATTACACCATCCTACGTTACGTTAGCTTTCGTTTATATAAGGCATGATTTTTTTTTTTGGTGTATGTATATTGGGAGGCATGTAATATTTCCCTAACAAACTGTATCTTTTGTTAGTTCTGTTATACTGAATTAGGAAAAATGGCCTAAGTGAGTGATTCCGTGTCAAAATGGACAGCAATCGAATTTGACATCTCTGATTTCAATTAAATTCACTACAAGCATTGACCATTGGAAGTGTTTCCGAAAAAAATATATTTCAGACCCATGTTTCTTTCCGGTTCGAAAATATGACGGTTTAAAAAACGAAAAAATTTTAAAAACTTTACAAATGAATACTTATTTAACTTCAAATAACTTCTTAATTATACATGGTAGATTTCTAGTTGTGGCTTCATATTAAAGATATATAAAAAGTTTTTTACATAAAAAGTTCAAAGGTCAAAGTTGGAAATAAAAAAATTTTAACTATTATATCTCAAAAACTAGTATTTTTAAAATTCTTAAAAAATTATATACTGTTGACATAACTTTAGTACATATGGATGTAAAATTTCAAGTCTTATTTAGTTTAGAAGTTATGGACAAAAACAAAATCCAATTATTAATAACTCCTTAGCTATAGAAAATAAAATGTTAATTTTAGTGTAATTTTAAAAATAAAGATATTACGTTTAAAATTATATATAGTGAGTTACTTTAGTTCGAAAGTTCAAAGGCCAAAATAATACTTACAAAAAAATAAACTATTATATCTCCGAAAACGATATCTTTAAATGCTAAAAAAATTATATAATATTAATAAAACTTCTTTATACTTGTGCAAAATGTCAGGTTTTACACTCTTTTACTTAGAAGTTATATAACAAAATATAAACTGAAGCCAAATTTTGTATATAAAATTTAATTTTTTTTAATATGTGTTCGTAGAAAAAAAAAAAATAATTTCAAAATAATTTTTGTAAATATTTAAAATTTTACATGCAAAAATTGTGCTTTTTACACTATTTTGCTTCATAACTCCTAAACCAAAAGAGGCTCTTACTTGAAATTTGGCACAAATATAGAGTGGAGTTCAATATATGTATTTTTAAGAATTTTAAAATACCGTTTTTTGAGATATTAGGCTTTGATTTTTATATTATCGATTTTGACCTTTGAACTTTCGAAGTTTATAAATATTTTACCTGTCGTTTTAAATAAATGTGCTGTTCTATTAAATGAAATAAAAATAAGAATTGTACAATGGATATTTTAGAAGTTATGAGCAATAAAGTGTGATTAGTTTTGGAAAAAATTCAATCGCTTTTTCATTTTTGAAGCGTCATATTTTTGGACTGGGAAGAGTCTTTACTCAGAAAGATTGCGATTTGAGCAACATTTGTAATGCGTAATATCTGTAGCAAATTTCATAGAAATCGGAGATATCAAATCCAAAAATGTATTTTTTTCCGTTTTTATATGGAAAAACTCAATTGTCTTTTAAAAGGGGCGGCAGCCTAAAAATTAAACGGCAAAATGAATCATTTCTCATTACTAAACTTTTAAATGAATTTGATTTAAGCATATAGACTTTGAGCGGCTTTAACGGCAACTTAATTTAATCGCTTACATTTGTTTGTTAAATTCTTAATCTGTAATAAGTCTACCAGATTACTTTTATCAAATTCTTCAGTCAAATTTTTGCCATGGGTTTTAGCAAACTGTACGTTGTTTACAATATATATAAAAAGCTTCAAATATAACAATCTTTATTCCAATTCTTATTCAAAAACAAGGTATTCAATGATTTTTAATACGATAAAAACAAATAGTTTTCTGTTTGAAATTACCCCTAGAATTTTTTTCACTGTTTCTAATAACACTGATCGACAAAAAAAAAAAAAATTGTTTGAGCTCCTTCAAAAAAAAAAAAAATAAATATGTAGACTAGATGGAATTCCGCATGCTAAACTCGAATCTGCTTTCAGTTTTTTTCCATCAGGTCGGGATTTTTTTTATGGGCGTGTCTAATATTGTGCCCTAAATATGCCGATTACTCGAGTATATTTCACTATTACTTGAGAACGGTATGCACGATATATATAAGTGTATACCACCATATGCGGAATAAAATTAGCTTTAAGTCGGTCTACTATCAAATTTTTATCCGCTCAACAGTTTAGGAGATATTTCGAAAAAAGTGTCGGAAAAATTTTTTTTCATGCAAAATTCAAGATTTCTTTTTTTTACTAAAACTTTTTTTTTTAAGTGAAAACATCAAAAATATTTAAGTTTATCACCTTTATCTCAAATCCGGCAAAAAAATTAGTATATAAAGCCACGTATCATAAAAATTTATGCATAAATCTTGATTGGATTCACAGTTAAGTTTGGATACCCATGCATACCTATAGCTAAGTGGAAATACACTAGTGGGCAAAAAAAACATTTTTTTTTCGTCTTAAATAAAAAAAAATTTATGGATTAGATGGAATTTAACGTGCTAAATAAGAATCAGTTTTTACTTTTTTTCTATCACGCATTGATTTTTTTTTATGGCACTGACTACGGCGGGGTCGTTAGGCAGTCACACTTGTATAACTCGAGAACAGTTTGTCCAATTAAGATAAATTGAACTTTAGTATATAGCGACTTAAATTGTCTTTGAGCTGAATTTATATAATTTTTTTTCCAGTTAATATTTCCGTAGTTATTCGGTAATTAGTACCGAAAATTTTAAAATTTATTTTTTTGAAAAGTAGTGGAAATTTTGATCTATAACTCTGAAATTATTGAGCGAATGAAAAAAAATGTTAACATGTTTGAAGACAATTTTCGTATGCATCTTTTGATGTATCACTTATCAAAATCGTGTAAAGGGTTCTTGAGTTATAGCCTAAGTTTGACAAACCATTCTCGAATTTTATAGTGTGACCGCTGAATAAGGTGATGATATTAGTAATGCACATAAAAAAAATCAGTACCCGATAGAAAAAAAGTGAATATAGATTCTTGTTTAACTCGTCAAAATCCATCTAGTCCACCTATTTTTGTTTCAAGAGAAAATATTTTTTTTTTTTTTGCCACCACTGTATTTCTACTCAATTGTATGTAACATGGGTATTTTTACTTAACTGAGTATAAAATTTAGATTTGAACATCAATTTTGAAGATACATGCCTTGTTTAATTCGCAGCATTACCAGTTTTAAGATAAAGATGATAAACTGTAACATTTTAGATGTTTCGATTTATTAAATGAAATTTTATTAACAAAAAAAATCTAGAATTTTGCATGAAAATGATTTTTTCGGACACTTATTTAAAAATAACTCCGAAACTGTTGAGCACATAAAAAAATTAAGTTTGGGGAATTTGAAGATATTTGTATCTTTTGGTGTATCACTTTGATCATTCGTACACACCGTTCTTGAGTTATGAGGAAATATACTAGAGTAATGGCCTTACAATGGGCGAAATATTAGACACGCCCATAAAAAAAAATTCCAGACCTGATGGAAAAAAACTGAAAGCAGATTCGTGTTTAGCACATCAAAATACATTAAGTCCAACTATTCGTCTATGGGGGAGGATTTTTTTGTTGACCAGTGTAATTTAGTGTTAACATTTATATTGGTATTAATATACTTCCCCTCTCATTTTATAGTAGCGGGTATTAACCAAGTCTTTGTTTTATGGCCAAAAACTGAACATGATTTTGTGGTCGGTAGAGTTTTTCACTTCGTTAAACTTTAAAACAGTGGGAACTTGTTGTTGCTGTGAGATATATTTCTTTTAAGAGATTTTAAAATAAATTGCATATAAAAATCGAATTTAAAACAAGAAATTTATTTATTTCGTTTTTTTTTAATGTATTTTATTAAATATCACGTTTTTTATTTCTAGTATTTATTTAGTCTATTATTATTTTAATTTTTATATAAATATCAATAGTTTGTGAGAAAAATTTACTCTAATTTAGTTTCGACAAATTGGCTGATTTTTTTTATCGCAGTATTCGAAACAAAAGTTTCTTAGTTGCTAATAAAGAAAACTTTTGTGATTTTAATTAATACATAAATTAATATTTATGAATGAATTTAAATATAATAAAAGTGCTTGAAAGGTGTTTGTTTGAATTGGTTTAAAAATGCAAAAATTATTCATTTCGTTATTGAAAAATCTCTATGATTCAATTTCTATTTAAAATATAAAGTTTGTAGTTATTTTTTATGGATTTTTTGCTCTAATTAAAGGTTTGTGACACGTTATGAAACTGTGAATGTTTAATGTGTCAATTAAGAAATCATTTCTTTCTTACCTTGGAGATTTTAAGATAACATACATACTTGAGAGAAATTTGTCACTTTTCGCTTCTTATACAATGTAATTAAAAAAGACCTTAACGTCAAAAAAAACTTAAAGGGATCTTTAATTTTTTGAAAATCAAAATTTAATTTTTGTGAATTAAATAAATTAAATACTAAAATAATAAAAATATTTTTTTATTTTTTCTTTTAGTTTAAAATGACAAACAGAAAATTTCAAAAATATTATAAAAAAATACTCAAATTCATTCGAAAAACTCTCTGCAGTATGAGTTCATTTTAAAATCAAAACGATTTTGATTTTTCATACTGCATTGTCGGTGTGACGCTTATGCAGTATGTGTCTATGGGGTGCTTATTAATATAGACAAATCAAAATTTGATTTTTAATAAAACAGAAAAAAATAAATTTGCTTATTAGGCCTTTAGCTTTAAACTACCTAAAGTTCACATACATACCATATTTTTTCCCAAATAGCTAACAGAACAAAGCTAATGTGGGCTATTGTTTGTAATTTTTTTTATAACCTACACCACCATAGGTGGGGAGGGTATTATGAGTTTGTGCTGATGTTTGTAACACCCAAAAATATTGGTTTAAGACCCACCTTAATTTATACGGCTTAGAATCACTTTCTTAGTCGATTTAAATTAGTCCGTCCGTCAGTCCTTCAGTCCGTCTGTCCGTCTGACCGTCTGTCCGTCCATGTAAACCTTGTAATCAAACTACAGGTCGCAATTTTGAACAAAAATTAATGAAATTTAGCACGCAGGTTTCTTACGATCCAGATACGAAGCCTATAGAAATTGGTTATGATCGGTTCATTATTTCACCTAGCCCTCATACAAATGTCCTCCCGGAAAAGGGTTTAACGGTCATAAAATATAGCAATATTTTAATGCAATTTGGCACATATAAGTCTAAATAAGTGTGCCGATTTTTATAAAGATCGGTCCATAATTGACCATAGCTCCCATATAAACCCCTTTTCAGAAAATCACTTTAACTGGCATAAATCCCATTAAAATGTTAGTATCAAATTAATATTCAACACAAATAAGTTTGATAATGATAAAATGATAATGCCAAATTTTACAAAGATCGGTCCATAATTTACCATAGCTCCCATATAAGGCCCTCTTTCGGGAATCACCCAAAAGTTAATACATTCGTATAAATGTTAACATTGAGGTAATATTATGTATTCGTATGTTTTATTTTACACTTAATATGAGTATCGGTCCACATTGGTCTAACAAAAGACCCCTCCCCGAATTATAATGTACACAATGGTGTATCTTTTTAACTATTTTTTTTTTTTAATTATCCTTGAAATATCAAAAAATGCTCTAAAAGGGTTAAATATGACCTAAAAATTACAAAATATGCTATAAATATGCACTAAAAATCACCAAATGCAATAATATGCCGTTAAGAGTAAAATATGCAAAAATATGCACTAAAAATCGCCAAATGCAATAATATGCCGTTAAGAGTAAAATATGCAAAAATATGCACTAACAAATCGATGCCAAAATGATTTATTTGTTCTGAAACGGATAAATATTTAATCGATGGCTTCATTCAACGTCCAGGAAAAAACATGCAATTGCATATTCTGGTTTCCCTGGTTTCTTCAAATACATACTGTGAACATGCAATACCATATTGCCATAACTAAACTTTTTTGTACTTTCCTCTTAACAAACTTCATAACATTTTTATAATTGTTATGCCATTACACTATTTTTCTACGATCTTTAGTTGTGTGGAAAATTACCACACTCGATCATTTTAATTGTTCTTCTACTCGAGCTTACATCAGAGAAATAAAGTATATACTATATATAAAAGTTTATAAAAGTGTTTTACTTTGATACTACTCTATATATTTTAAATCTTTTGTGAATTTTTTTTTAATAACTGTGCCAAAATACTATAAATTGAGAAAATTAAGAAATTATTTCCATAGAAAAATTTACAGAAAACCCCAAGACCCCTTTCTCCGAATTCAACCAAGCGACCCATGTGGTTTACTATAGGTTTCAGTACATCGAACCAAAAGGTAACCTATAAACATAGTGGTTAATGTGTTCTATAGCCCGAAATTACATTCTCATAACAGGTTTCCACGACAGTTTTCCGAATTATTTGGAGCCACAAATCTTAACTCCCGTAGTCCTCCCTTGGCAATTTCTCTAGACTCTGGGTTTTTGTAATTCAGTGGCAGAAAGTCTGTTTTTGTTTGTGTTCTTTACAAAACTTTACTAAGGATCTCAAACATTCTCAAACAAATTTTACTATAGATTAAAATAAAAATATAAATATTAGTCTTGTTCCTTAAAAGACATTTACTCCAAACTGTACTTATTTTTTTTTTTTTTGTTTTATTAATTTTAAATGTTTGTAAGAAGAGTTTCATCCCCAGTTTCTTATAAGATTCACGAACAAAAAACATAAGATATTATTCAAGGATTTATTTATAAAAAAAAAAATATTGTACATAAAAAACAAAGCAAAAACAGTTTTTTATGAAGGATAATAAAAGCAATAAGGGCAACAACAACAGCAGCAACAAGACAAAATACTTCTACAGAAATAATAACATAAAAGAATATCACAATGAATTGTATGTCATGAATACATCATTCGCACATGAAATATTCACTCGTACAATTTCGTACCACATGCTATTTCTTTTTGTTGCTTAAATGTAGTGTTGAAAATTACACCATTTCCAGTTGTATTTAAGAAGTTTCTAATTATATTTTAGAAAATTCTATTTATATTTCAGAAAATTCCATTTATATTTTAGAAATTTCCATTTATATTTTTGAAATTTCTAATTATATTTCAGAATTTTCTAATTATGCTTCAGAAGTTTCTAATTATATTTCAGAAATTTCTATTTATACTTCCGAAATTTCTAATTACATTTCAGAAATTCTATTTGTAGTTCAGAATTTTCTATTTGTAGTTTAGAAAATTCTAAATGTATTTTAGAAATTTTCTATTTGTAGTTCAGAAAATTCTAAATGTAATTAAGAAATTTCTATTTACATTTCAGAATTAAACAAATTCTATTTAAGAAATTTCCATTTGTATTTCAACATTTTCTAAATGTATTTCCGAAATTTCCAATTGTATTTTAGAAAATTAAACATATACTTTCTGTATAAAAGTTATTAAATACAATTAGAAATTTCTGAAATAGAAATGGAAATTTCGGAAATACATTTAGAAAATGTTGAAATACAAATGGAAATTTCTTAAATAGAATTTATTTAATTCTGAAATGTAAATGGAAATTTCTTAATTACATTTAGAATTTTCTGAACTACAAATAGAAAATTCTGAACTACAAATAGAAATTTCTAAAATCTAATTAGAAACTTCCGAAACACAAATAGAAATTTCTGAAATATAATTAGAAACTTCTGAAGTATAATTAGAATATTCTGAAATATAATTAGAAATTTCTAAAATATAAATGGAAATTTCTAAAATAAAAATGGAATTTTCTAAAATATAAATGGAATTTTCTGAAATATAAATAGAATTTTCTGAAATATAATTAGAAACTTCTGAAATACAACTGGAAATGGTGTAGTCGAGTCAGGATCAAAATATTAAATTGTTTCCTAAAAATTACTAAAAAAAATTTTCTTTAAAGTTTAGTTAATTTATTTACTGAATTTCCACAAAAACCACAAAGTAGTTACGGATAAAAGAAAGTTTTGACATTTCCGTCATATGTTTTTTTTTAGAAAAGTGACACTAAATATTCCAAATCTTCGGATCTCCACCTTAAAGTACATCTTTCCACTCAGAATCATTTTCTGGCATCATCATCTGGCACATAAAATATTCCAAATCTTCAGATCCCTACCTTAAAATACATCTTTCAGTTTCGGAAGTCGTCAGCTCGAGTAAAAAGCTGCGAACAAGATTTCCAAACTTCACCTTTCCCCACTTGAGTAGGAAACCAGTCTTAGGTTTCCCAACCAATGTTTCCTGTCCATGAGGGCAATAAAATATCTAAGACATGCAAAAGGTGTGTCTATATAGCAACATTCTTAGGAAAAGGCCCAAAACGAAACGTATGTATAACGACTCCATGATAAAACTATAGAAGGTAGAATCATTAGGGAGAGTTGTCAATTTTAATTCTTGTTATGTCAGGAAAAAAAAAAAAACAAATAATCAAAAATAAAAATATAAAGCACAAAATTACTATTTAAAAAATAAAGGAGAGAGAAAGATTTAGTCGGTCAAGTCCGACCATATTATGTAACAATTCAAAAGTTGTAGCACTCCTTATATATATCAGTTATGCGAACAACAGTCTTCTCATCAAGCTTTTATCGCCCAACAAACAAATTGAGACCTAGTCCCTTGCAGGAACCTTCCCTGCAAGGTGATGACGTAGGCTGGTTTAGTGGGCGTGTTAAGCTTGCTCAAACTTTTTTGAAAGGCACCGAAAGTGGTATATTTTGGAGATGAATTTGTTTAGTTGGTGGACGATATATAATTTTCGATATGAATTTTTTCGTTTTCTCTGATTATAGTGATGAAAATACAGTAGTAGCAAGCTGGGAGACATGTTTTGGAACGGTTTTATTTTGGCCTTATTTTTTATTGAAAAACTACAAAAATTCGGTTATAGTCAGTTATGCCATTAAATGTTCATTTTAAATACCTTTTTTACAAAACCAAATTTGCATATCGTTCTTTTGACAGAAAAACGAAAAAAAAAACAGTGACTTTTTTCATCCAGCTTGCCAGGATAAAGTTTTTGATAAACATCGCCTAGTATAAATGAATAAAGTTAATTTTCTTTTGAATTCTGAACATTGATACTTTTAATGTCCATCCAAAAGAAAATAAATAAATAACCAAATAATCAAAAAGGTTAAAATCAAGCAGTATCATTTTGGTTTGATATCAATAGATCATACTAAAAACGAGAAAGATATAGTCGGTCAAGCCCGACAATTTGATACCCTTTATGTGCGATTTTTGCGAATTCAATTGATATTTGAAAGTGCGCCCTATATGGGAGCTATGCCTGATTGTGGACCGATCTTCCTGAAATTTTGCACTCCAATTTATCTTTATATAGAACTCATTCGTACCGAACTTTATTGAAATAGTGACATAAATAATACAAAGTTTACATGGACACTAGCCAGCTGTGCAGCCAGCCAGCCAGATGGACGGACATCGTAAAATCCACTCAGAAAGAAATTCTGAGTAGATTGGCATACTTTTAGGTGGGTGTTGGGATATTTTTTCTGTGCGTTACAAACATCAGCACAAACGCACCTTTGGTGGTGTAGGGTATAACAAAACAAATGTGATGCTACTAGCTAATCCTAATCATGTTATCTATGATAGAATGTATAATTTCCAAATTTCTTTTATTAATCTCATATCATTCCTCAATCGATTAAACGTCAAAATGTCCCTAAATGTTAAATTCCTGCTGAAAATGTGTCTATGTTGTTGGAATGTGTGCGAGCGTAAAAACGCTTGTGCACAGCAAAAAATCAAATAAATTTTTTTATTATCCTTTAAATAAATTCATACACACAGAAAGACGACGCTCTTAAGCACACGACAACCATAAAAAAACAAGCAACCAACATTAACAGAATGTTTCCTAAAATATGAACTCGTAAGAAAATATGGTAGAAAAACAGAAAAACATAATAAATTCTATACAAATAAATAAGAATATGAGTAAGAGTAAATTAACCTTGGTTAAGTTTACGATTTATTTACCTTTTTTCATAAGGCGACTTGTTCAAATACATTTTGGAGCTTGTAAGTGTGTGTAAGTGAAGCGAAAAAGTTTGTGTATGAGAAAACGGCCATGTATTTTTTTTTAATAAATAATAAAAATGAAATCGGTTTATTTTGGTAATGATTTTGTTTTGATCCTGTTTTCTATACAAAACAAATTTAAATAAACACACATACAGATAAGGTAGCAAACACACGCATTTGTTAAGGCGTCACATCCGTATAAATACTTATACACCACAATGAAATAAAACAAAATAAGCAGCTGTGGCCAAACTAAGGCACAGTACTTTAAACAAAAAACAAAAAGTTTAAAATCGGTTTATATTTATAATATTTTTTCAGATAAAAATCTTATTATTGAAAGCTTAGCTTTATATATATATTATATTGATGCTAATGCATACATACACGCAACCATAATCCAGTACTGTCATATTATGGTTGAAGTTTATGGCTGTCTGTAAATTATATTATGGCACCATAATATGGTCGATTCTCAATAAAAATCCTAGAAGCATACAATACCTGTTTTTGTTCGTTAAAACAAAAAAGTTTTATATATATGTTTACTAATCGAGAACGTGAACATCCTTGTTAAAAATTAGTTCACGTTTCCGCGAGTCTACTGTATTTATATATTATATGTATGTTGGTATGTACAAACTGACTGCATATACAAAAAAAAAAAAAAACATCGCTAATAGTCATTACAATGCTTAATATACATGTTTGTATGTGTATTTATATTCTTAACAGATTTGTTTTAGTTTTTGGCCCATAACTCTGTTGCTTATGAACGAATTTGGTTTACTAAGAAAACCGAAATTTTATAAAAAATATTTCAAAAAACCAAAAATGCGTTTTGCCTGTTATCTCAGTTGTTATTGAACCGATTTCTTTCATCTTTTCGGCACAAAAATTCTGAAAAAAATGTCTGAGCCTTCCTTGCAAAAACCGGTTTTTTAGGTATATCTAACCAACGTATGAACCGATCTTGCTGAATTTCAATAGCAAAATTCTCGCAAGGATTTCCGATTGTTTGATATATATATAATATATGCCAGTTATCTGTGGGCTTCATAAACGCCATTTCAACCGACACACGGACGGACGGACATGGTCATATCGTCATCATTTCCCGGAAATATCAACTTTTTTGCTCTCCGACTAAAATTGTGGAAATTACAAACGGAATGACAAACTTTACACCTGTGGTGAAGGGTATAAAAAAGGCTAATTAATTTAGGTCTTTATCGTATGGTAGTTTTTATTAAAATTTATTATAAATTAGTTATGTTTTTTGGTATTTTATATTGCATTTGAATATAGACTTACATTTATTAATTGTAGTTCCAGAAATAAATCACTTCGGTATAAAAAGAAATTTTTGTTGGTAAAATTAAGAATAGTTTCATCACCGGTGAATGATAAATGCTGAGAAATTTCTAGAATACTCGTACAAGATGACACCCATTTTGTTTTATTTGTATTGTTATCCAATGTTTCTAAATTTTCGTTAATACCAAAATTTGTACAAATTGATTGGCTTAAATCACCGGAAGACTCTGCGTGGAATCTAAAATTTAATAAGAGAACAAAAACATTTGTAAAGTTGGCATAACTACTTTATGTAAAAAAAAATGTGTTTTACTTTATAACTTTATAGATAATCTTAGACGGCAATAAATTGTTCAACATAAATTGAAAAAAAAAAAAAAAAAATTCCTGTGTGATTTCAAAACCATTCGAAAACATACATATTATGACGCATTTAAAATATTTTCACAACCTAACACAGTAAAATATTTATTTCTAGTTTAATTTTAATTAAAATAATTAATTTTAAATAATTCACTTTTTTAAATAAACTGAATAAAAATCTGCAGGTATACTTATTGTCAAGTACTTATTATATATGTATATTGTTGCCAATACAAAACAAAAATTTTGTTGTCAATTCAAAATTACAAACACAACAATATATTAAGGTATTAAAAATAATTTTTTTGCACATAGAATTTTAACAATAATAATGTGTTTCTAATTGTGAATTGAGAACAAAAGTATAATTGCTACAACAAAATTGTTTTTAATTCATTAATAACGATATTTGTGATGACAATATATCATTGCGATGAAAATAATATTGTTGGGGCAACCATATTGCGAAATTTTTTTCTCTGCGTGAACATACATATATTTTGAACATATCGGCTTAGTACAAAATATGTATTTGTTAATAAATTATAAAAAATTTATTATTCATTTTATAATTCAATGCAGTGAAAACTTTAGTAGGTCACAAAATTGTTTGCGATAAAAGTCAAAAATGATCCTTAATTAAAATTCTAAACTTATTATTTTTATTGGCCCACCTAAATAATAGTAGTACCAACACATGATTAACTTATTTCCAAATTCTTAAAATATGTACGAGCATAAAAATAAAAAACATAAAATACTTGTAAACTGTACTTATTAAAGATGTTAAAGAAGCAAACATTAGCACCAGCTATAATAATTTTTATTTTAGGAAATAAATTAGAATATATTTTAAATATTTATTATTTAAGACATAAATACATATGTAATTCGTAGGAAAGAGTTTCAGTAAAAAATTAATAAAAACACAGATTCGCTCATACGTAAATAATGTTTGTAAACGGATGTCCCCTTAAAGATATTTATTTAGGTACAGGAAAAAAATTATAGCGTAAGTGTACTGAAAGAAATGGTGCACAGTGGTCCTTAGTTTTTTTTTTTTTTTTATATATAATTTTGTAATTTGTGTAATATTTTTTTCCCTCGTTTTGTCGACTTAATTTAGGTCCTAATTTCCACTAGATTTCTTATAAAATTCTTAATATATAATATAAATGTATAAAAAGTTATATTAAACTGAAATTGAAACTTAAAAAAATCATATCTTTGATTCACAATCTCAACGCAAATGCGTGTAAAGCTAATTCGATGGCACTTTCAGCAACGGTTTCCCCCCAACCGTTATATTATATGTATATATTTTTTTATATTTTTTTTGTAAAATTCTTAAAGATTAAAGCCGATAACAACAGAAAAAATATATTGGCTATATAACCCCATATGTTGGTTAACACAAAAAATATTTTCTGAATCACACCTTTTGAAATTACTGCGTGATAATTTTAATGAAAAGAGTAAATTTTTTAACAAGTTTTCCCCAAACGGAGATTTCGGATATTTTCTCTTATTTTGAAACAAGTTCATCTGACAAAAATAATTTTTTTCTTTTTTTTTCGAGACATTTAAAAAATTTGTTTAACAAAATGTTCTGTACTCGTGACTTTCAATCTGATAGGGAGCTAAAGATCAATTTTTAAATATTTTAAAATATTTTTTTTTTTTTTTTGATATTCAGCACATTAATCGTTTGAGGGGTTTTCTTAAGAAATTTTTTTCTACGGGACACTCTAATGTACATATATCTCACTGTAATTATATTAATATTAGAAAAAAAGTAATGAAGTACTTTTTTCAAGCAAGAGCTTATTAATTCCAATACAGTTTAGTTAAAGGGACAGCCTTTAACTAAACTTTACACATTTAAACTACCGAATTTTTACGACTTTGTTTTGTTTATTCCTTTTTTTTATAAAGAACAAAAACAACAGAGAGATCCTTATTAAAGTTTCAATGCAAAAGTATGGGTATATTAAACTTATACATATGTATGTATAATGTGTCTACTATTTTTATGAGTTGTTTTTGTTTTTCAACTCCTTTAAGACAATCAAAAGGCATTTTGAATAGCGGACAAAAACAAAAATATTACACAGGAAGTTGTACAAGTTGAATGTACTACTAACTGACTAAATTCGCGTGTTTTATTATGAATTTTTATAGGTATTTTATATAGGAAATCTTTTATTTTTTATTATTATTTTTATTTTGGTAATTTTTTTGATAGTCGTGTTTGTGGCTGTATTATTTTGTTTATAATAAAATGACGTTGCTAAAACTAAAAGGAATTAAAATTACAAATAATAATTATACTCATACAATATACAAAAAGCAAAACTAAAAGAAACGTTAAAATTTGCATTTACTTAAAAATAATGATGATTATTTGCATGAAATATTAAATTTCATTTGAAATATAGTTTTTTGTTTTTATTAATATACTGAAAGAGGGTATGGTTAAAAGGATGTTTGAAAAAAAATTGTTTGTGTGTCTGGAAAAATTTAAATAAAAAGAAATTCCAAGAAAAATGTATTTGATAAAGTTATTGGGAAGATAAAGTATTTTTGTGTGAGATTTTTTTAAATAAGCCAGACAATTTAGTGGGTATTTATAAAAAATATTGCAAACATAAAAAAAATCACTTAGAAAATAAATTGCAAATCAAAGATGGATAAAAATTCGATTAGAAAAGGTAAATGTTCCAGAAAGTTAAGGTAAACGGACTAAACTTAAAACAACATCATAATAGAAAGCCAAGTGTTATAAAGCATTTGTGAATGGGATCTGACAGAATTCGATTTTCAATACAAGACATAATATTAAAAAATGTTGGTATCACTTAATCTAAATTATAGAAGAATGACAATATTGAATATGGAAATCTTATTTCATAATACTATTGGCAAAAAAAAAAAAAACTTGAAAATAAAACAAAAAATTTAACTTTAAGCAGCTATTCCCTTAGTTACTTAAATTATTTACCTATTTAATCACTGCATAATATTAAATATAAACTTCCGCTTCCTTATTGGCGCTTAATTTGAAAGAATATATTTTGTTTTAGTTAAAACGTTATAATTTAAATATTTTCCACCTTGCACAGGACTCCAATACACTTTTTGTTCTCCTTCTTTAGCCATATGTTTTGTCGCCTTGTTTTATCCTTTTTTCTCTCGTTTAACAGGCATTAAAATTAAAATGATGATTAAATAAACTGTAAAAGACGAACATTACACAGACAGACATACGAACAACAACAGACTTGGGCCCTTTCTATTCATTCCTTAGGAAATGATATAGTATATGTGAACGACGCTTAAAATAAAATTATTCATAAATTTAGCCACAAAGTCACGAATTCCTTTTTTTTCGCAATGTCTTGTTAAAATACTCATACTTAAGACAAAAAACATCTATAAGTAGTAGACAAACACACATTCATTCATTCTTTTAACTGCTGCATGATTAGAGGAAACATTGTTGCATGTTAATTTCTTCCTATCTAGGGTATGTGTATATATAAAAGTGTATTTCTTCTCGTCATCATGTTCTTTTTTTAAATGTGAAGTTACAGTTTGTTATAAAAACTATCACACCAGCCAGCTTTTGTTTTAAAGACTCCTTTATTTACAATCATAAATTTTGTGGCACTTTACTTTTACCACTTGCTTCGTTATGCTTCTTTAGCTTGATTTTTATTCTCCTTTTGTCGCTTTACTTGGGGTGTAAATTAAGAGGCTCTTCTTAAGTCATTTTGCCATCAAATTTAAAAGCTTTTTAATTTTTAAACTGACTTTTACAGTAGAATAAGTTGTACTGTAAAAAAATATTTTTGTCTTTGAGTTTATGCATTTTGAAGTTATTACCCTACAGCCAATAGAAATGCACACATGTTTAAGGTAGCGACAGTGATTGTTAATTTTAAATCGTTTCAATTTCTTGGGGTTTGGGTCAAAAGTTTTTTGTAAATTTTTTAAACTAAAATCTTCTTTATTAAAAATCAATTTTCAATAAAGAAAAATTTTTAGTTTTGTCATTATCACAAAGTTCAAAATATGGATGTAAATCAAATACAGATTAGCCATTATATGATTCATCATTTCATCGCTATAGAGCTTCTATTATTTATGGAAAAAAAAACTTGGCCAAATGAAGGAGCTTTTCAGAGATCGAAACAAATGGTAGTCAAATAGTGCAAGGTCTGGGCTTTACGGTGTAATACCATTTTGTTTCCAGCCAATTTTGTTTCCAGTACAGTTTCTTCTGCTGGTCTGCTTTTTTTGACTTGTTCCTTCGTGACACGAACAACGACGAAACGATATCTAGCTACGAGAGAAAAGAACAGTGTCGGCAAAGTTAATTCTCAGTTAGAATGTATTAGCTATAAAAAAAAATCCAACGAGACAAATTCTTCGGCTCTTGGTCGGCTAACTACGAGTTTCGTCCCTAAAATACAATCCGACGAGATCAATGCTTCGGCTCTCAATTGGCTAGCTAGGATCATATGAGCTACGCTTAAATCGAATACAATCCGACAAGATAAATTCTTCGGCTCTTGGTCGGCTAACTGCAGGTTTCGTCCTCAAAATGCAATAAAAAAAAATCCGACGAGATAAATTCTTCTGCTCTCAATCGGTTAGACAGTGTTACCAGATAAATTTGGTGAAAATCGTCAAATTTGGAGAAAAACAATCGTCAAAATCGTCAAATTAACTATTTTAAATAGTCAAAAAATCGTCAATATGAAAAACAACGTATTTTATATGTTAATGAAAAGTTTTTACGCTTTTTTTGATGAAAAATAAAATTTTTAATTGAAAAGAAATTAATAAAAATTACATTAATTTTATATTGGTGGCATATTATGAAAATCAAGTACACATTACCTATTAAGTCTGATTATATGTATACGTACTTATTTTAATATACATATTTTTAAGTATTGTTCTTATTGTACTTTTATTAGTTTTATAATCTTGTTACATATTTTGCCGTTTTTCCCTTTTTTAATCTTAAACAAAAATTTTAAGTCATTAAAAAAACCTCCCTGTAAGTGGGTTGATGTTGAAAGAGAAAGCCAAACAAATTCACAAAAACATAAGTGAAAACGGAAATGACTTCAATGCTAGCGATGGGTGGTTACAAAAATTTAAAAAGAGATACGGAATTCGGCTCCTTCAGATAAGCGGTAAAAAACTTTCTGCGCAATCTCAGTTCGTAAATCCTTTTAAAATTAAATTGAAAGCAAAGATAGAAGATTTGGGTTTATCCAATGATCAGTTGTATAATGCCGATGGGTCTGGTCTATATTGGAAACTTCTCCCACAAAAGACATATGTAACGTCATTGGAGAAAAGCGCTCCAGGTGCAAAAATGGAAAAGCAAAGGATAACATTTTTATGCTGTGCAAATGCGTCAGAATCTCATAAAATAAAACTTTTAGTAATAGGAAAATCGAAAAATCCTCGCAGTTTTAAAAATTTTATCTGTCCTGTAAACTACAGAAATTCAAAGTCTGCTTGGATGACTTCTTCCATTTATAAATAATGGTTTTTCAGGTAAGTAAACATGTAAATATAGTTCAATTGGGATTCTTACTGTTTTATTTTTAATTAAGGTGATCGATTTTTAAACGAAGAAAGGATTACCAGTAAAAGCTTTACTCCTAATAGATAATGCCCCATCCGCCAGAATCCGACCTTAAATCCGAGGATGGTTCCATAGAAGCTATGTTCATGCCTCCAAATGTAACGGCTCTGATCCAGCCAATGGATCAAAATGCAATTAGAATCACCAAACTTCATTATAGGAACAGTCTTCTGGCAACAATTATTGCAAAAGAGGGGGATTTGCTTGAATCGATGAAAAAAATCACACTTAAAGAAGGAGTTTCTATTCTAGAGGCATCCTGGAACCGAGTTGGTAAAGAAACTTTATCTAACTGTTGGAAAAATATTTTGAATATGGTAAATGATGAAGACGATCCTGAATTTGATGTTCCTTTGAGCGTTTTAAAAGAAAAGTGGCAATCAGAGGTTAGATCTTTAGAAAATACTGCTGCAGATCTTCTACAGACATTGTGCCCTCAGGAAGTATTTACTGCTGTAAACATTAGAGATTGGATCAATAATCCTTGTGAGGACGTCACGCCATTTGATGAAAATGATTTAATTGAAGAGTCCGACGATGATGACGACTGTTTTATTGAAGCGCCTGAAAACAACATTAAAGCCAAAGAAGCTGTCGAAATTTTTAACAAAGCTGTCCAATGGGCTGAATTTCAAATGGTCGATCAAACTGACATTAAAGTATTGAAAAAAATCAGGGAATTGGCGGTAAATAAGCTGGTCGAACAAAAGAAAAAACAGAAAATAATAATCGATTATTTCCATATTTAATTATATATGTATGTACCTATCTTCATTGTAAATTTAATTTATTTTTTTGTCGTAATATTTTGTTTGTTTTTTATGTACATACTACGTATGTACTCTTTATAAAATGGATTTTTAAAAACTTTTTATGTTCCAAATAAATTACAAAAAATTTTTTTAGTTATCTTTGCATTTTCATTCCTTGCAGAAATGATTTTTAGAAAGAATAACTTAGTAATATATAAAAAAAAAAATCACAATCGAAAATGTGAACAAATTCGAAAATATGAACTACCCCGACATTAATTAGTTCACATTATCGAGAGTTCACTGTAATCTATTTTTTCCAATACGCTACCGTAATTTGTGCAATTTAAAGTTTATCACTATTGTTTATACGCGTTATACCAAGTTCGCGTTAAATAAAAACTCGTATATCAAAAAATGGTCAATAATAGAATCGCGTTATAAAGAAATTGCGTTAATGAAGTATGTAATTTTGTATGACTTTCAAACCAAAATTCTTTGTGTTCTGGGTGCCAAGTTTAGGCTACACATAAAGTTAATTATCTTGGTTAGAGAGAGAATTATATTTGTTATTCGAGGATACGAATAACTCTGTGAGACCCAATGAAGTCAATGATTCCAATGCGAAATGAAAGTATACCATCAGATCAGGTGAATCTCTAAAAGTTAGTTCGAATTTCGATTTTATGGACTCTAAAACTTCGGATATTTTGGAGCATTTTTTTTTCATTATGTGTGTAAATAAAAAAAATTTAACCAGTAAATTTCTACATATTTATGGGTTTTTATTGTTTAATAGAGTACAAGGCTTCTTTTAGTTATTATGTAAGAATTTTTTTAAATGCTCCCCCCTTTTTACGCCCACTTTTCATGCAAAATCTTACGATATTTAGGGAGTATATATAGAGCATCCTCTGTAAGGATATATTGAATATAATATTAATTAAAATGCCACGCCCACTTTTTGTAAATAATTCTTATTTTGAAAGTTCAAATTAAATTTTCACATTGGCTGTCACGCCCAGTTTTTAGCCCACTTTCAATAAAAGTCAATTTTGTTTCTAAGAAAATTCACATAAAATTTTACATACACAAGGAATAGAAATAATGTATATTACAAAATTTAATCTGTATGGGTGCCACGCCTCTTTTTCGCTCACTGTTATATTTTTTACCACTGACATCCAAATGTTTATGAAATTTAAAATTTACTTACCTTAAAGCAAGGCAATCAATTTTTTAAAAAGTGGGCGTGGCATCCAGTAAGTACTACCTACAAGGATGTACGTATATGTCATGTTTAATTTTAATCGGTTCAGTACTTTAGACATAAGGTCAAGTCAAATTAAGTTAATAATATTATGGAAAAAATGGGCGTAAAAAAGCAGTGGCATCCAGCAAAAAACTAAGAATAATGCTAGTAGTCTTTAAAACAACAACATATAATACCATTTAAATTTAATAATTTAAATGATTTTTATATTTAATAATTTTGAAAAAGGAGCTCCGAAAAATTCGAACTTCAAGAGGCCATAAAACCGAAATTCGAACTAACTTTCAAAAACCCTTTGGGGGTTTTACTGTAATACTGTTACGCTTTAATTTTGTGTTTAAATTACTGAGGCAAATTTTTCTTGTTACACTCTGTAATTTTTGTAGATTTCCATCTGGTTTCATTCTTAAAATTTGTTAAACTTCTACTATTGGGGAGCTTTTCATTCGACCTTAACCGACTATATACATAAATAACTTTTTTTGCCTCAACTTCATACATTTTAAAACAACTTTCTTTTCGAAATTAATTTTAGCATGTCAGAACATACTTTAAGTGTTATTTTATTCTTTTGCCTTTATTGTCTTCGATGTTTATACCCTACACCACCATAGGTGGTTGGGGTATTATGTGTTTGTGCAGAAGTTGTAACGCAGAGAAAAAATCTTCGGACCCCCTCCTTAAAGTTCGACTCAGAATCACTTTCTGAGTCGATTTAACAATGTCCGTCCGTCCGTCTGGTCGGCTGGCTGTCCATGTAAAGCTTGTGCGCAAAGTACAGGTCGCAATTTTGAAGATAATTTAATGAAATTTAGTACATATGCTTTTTTCTACACAAGGACGAAGCCTATTGAATTTAGTTATGGTCGGCCGATTATTTCACCTAGTCCCCATACAAATGTTCTCCCGATATCGGTCCATAGCTCCCATATAAACTCTTCTCCTGAAAATCAATAACGTGCATAATCCTATACAAATGCTAGTATTATGTTAATATTTAACACAAGTATGTTGTATATAAATAAAAACAAAATTATGTGGGTCGAAATGGTGTAGGGTATCATATAGTCGAGCTTGACCGACTATATCTTCTTCTCTCGTTTTTTTTTTAATCTCCTTTAATTCCAACAAAATTTGCATAATTATTTTGAAATATAATTTCATGCTTTACAATCTAAATACGTTATTAAAAAAAAGTAAATAATATTTATCAGACATTAAATAAAACTACTTTGAAACATGGCATAGGAAAGAAAATGGAGAGTGTGATTAAAAAAGTTTTTCTTAGCCCAAAATTTGTACAAATGAAAATCTTGGCTAATTCTTTAAAAAAAATATGAGCAGCTTTTAATAGCGATTTTATTTTAAGAAATTTTAGAAATTAATAAAAAAAAGAGTTTAAAAACCCCTTTCAAAATTTAAACTCTATTAGGTGAGAATCATAAACTGCGCGTGTTTCATTTTTCTAATAAAAAAATCAAATTATCATTATTAAGAATATTTGTATTTAATATTTAAATACATTTAATAAAACAGGAATTTTTATTTTATTTCTATTATTTGTATAAAATACAAATAAAATAAAAAAATGTATTAATTTATGCAATAAAAAATCAAATAAATATAAACTATACGCACAATAAGAAAAAATAATAGACAAAAAATCTTTATAGAAGAAATATACATATGTTCATAAAGTATTTCGACAAACAAATGAAAGTCATAAATTCAAATGGTTGGTAATCAGGCAATAAATGGTATGGTTGGATACAGGTTCAATGTTAAACGAAAAAATAACCAATAGGAAAAATTCTATGGGTGAAATGAAATTAACGCTGAACTTTAAGAAGATTCGACTAACGAAAATTAGTGTAATTTCAGATCTGTGTATATCTTATTACTACAGTTTTAAAGTAAGAATATATACAACACCAATGCAATATCATAAATGGGATAAAAATGAATGCCAATATCTCTCATGTCACCTTTTGTGAGGACTTTTGATGATTTTCTCCTAATCGAGTTCAGCTTTCAACTTCCAATTCATTATTCGCCAAAAATACTCAAGTTAAAACAGGTCTTAACAACACTACTTGAGTAATCGTCAACCGTTCAACAAAATCGTCAACAAAACCCCGTATAGTTAAACAAGGAGTTATTCAGTTCGAGGTCCTATCGCCACTCCTGTTTAACTTCTACAAATAAACCTTCTGACTACATGCTTCCCCACACAAAGGAAATGACTTATATATAAACACGGCAATGGATTTAATGTGAACTGAAGTGTTGACTCCGAATAAGGCTCTCATATGTCTGGCAAAGTAAGTTAATGTTAGGGTATTTATTTGAATTGTGTTTATGTTTATGAATTATTATGCTCCTTCGAATTATTCGAAGCAAAACTCTTAACCACCTGCGCGAATCAGATAAAGCTCAGTCTTGCCGTTAACCAAAAAATAAGTGAAGATGCACGTTCCACTATATGTCCATTTTAAATTTTAGCGGCATGAATACAAATTTTCAACTTTCGCTTTTTGAAAAAACAAAAAGATTTACGATTCAATTCCTAACACCTTGATGACATAAATGCCAAAAATTCATGCTAGTTGGCAACTTAGTTTATATATAAACTGCTGTGAATGTTTACATTTTTTAAATGAAGTTTTCAAACTGTTGATTGGTAAAAAAAAGAAAAAGCGGGCTTATCCCACTTTTAAAACTTCGATCCAGCCTTAAGTATTTTTCTCTCTTTTTATAAAGAAATCTCTCTTTTTTAACCCCAACAGTTAAGGCCCAACCAGTCAACAAAAAAATCATCGTATCGCAATCAGCTGTTTCAACCTGCTTTATGCAGATGTGTGTATGTAGCTATTGACACAAAAATTCATGGCAGCGTATCGCAGAAATCTACAGAAAATAGATTTTTACGTAGCTGCCTGAGTTTTTAACAACCCTGTAGTTTATTTTGTTCATAAAATAACCAAAGAACAGGGTTGTTTATACAATGAATATTCAACAAGAGCGAATGTTATATTCGGATCGACCCCTAAACTATCTGTACAAAATTTCGTTATCATACATGCTTTTGTTTAAGAGATATCAGCAGAAAAATATGAAATTATGCTACAACGGACACCCTGCACAGTGGGGTCAAACGCCAATTTTTTGGTAATAAATCTGTATCTCCAAAGCTACTGCTCGGATTTGATTGAAATGTATGGAAGAGTTGCAGAGGAGGACTTAAGCTTTACCTCAAGTATGTAAAAGTTTAAAAAAATCTTAACTTCTACAAATGAAGTCAGATTATAAAGATTTTTATATTTCTGTAAAGTGCTTGGCAAGATAACACCTAAGTTATCTCTTACAGTTAAAAAGATATTTACACTTGAATTTTGAATTTTTGATTTTTTGCCTGGACTTTCTTTCGTTTTTCGAGAATAAGTCCTGAGGCATATGAGGTAAACATTTTTAAAAAATATCTTGTACTTTGCTATATATTATATTTCAAAATAATATGCTGAAAGAATTTTTGGATTATCTCAATGCGTCTAGACGTGAAAAATATTCAAACTCAGCTCTCTGAAATTAGTATGAAAAATGTCTATTTTTTATAAAAATATAGTACAATTCTTTCTCCTTTTCCTCAAAGTTCCTTTAAAGAAAAAAATTGTTCTTAAAGAAATTGTTTAATGTTTAATAAATAAATTTTGAATTGATTTATGTTTGCACCCTACATCAGGCATTGGTCAAAAATGGTGAATATTGGAAAAAGGTTAAATATTTATCGATTAATAAAAAATGTCACGCGAGCTTTTTTGAATTTATTGACAATATTTTATCAAAAAATAGTCAGTTTTTTAAACGACTTTTTTTAATTGCATAAAAAGCATATTAGCATAATATTTTCGCCATTTTTTCCTATGTAGTGTATAAGTTATATATCGATCTTGCATTTCTGCAAAAATCATTTAAAAAGCTTTACAAATAATTTTGTGTAAATTTTTAAAATTTAAAAAATATAAAAAAGATATAAAAACTAAAAAGTAATGTTTTGTAAAGCAAAACTCCGCCTACTTTGCAAAAACTAACAAAATATTACAAGTATATGAAAATAGACTTATTTACCAATTCATTGATGTATAATATGTATATATAGATCGTTTTAAAAGCATTATATCATGGTCTCAAAACTGTCAACTTAGGTCAACTCTTACCAAATTCATTGTTTTACAATATTTCCATATGTGCGTATACGTAACACACAACTGTTTTGGTGCGTTTTGGTTGTTGAACGAGATAATATTCGTAATAATCACTTATATATATTAAATATTTTTTATTTTTGAAAAATTGCTAAAAATTGGGTTTTAAAGATTTTTTAATGATTTTTGCAGGAGTGAAAGATCGATATATATTCTATACACTACATAAGAAATAATGGCGAGCATATTATACTAATATGTTTTTTATGTAATTAAAAAAATTCCTTTAAAAAATTAAATTTTTTCATGAAATCTGCTCTCCCGCATTCGTTTTTGGCCGGGCGGGAAGCAGTTTAATGTCAAATCGTTCTAAATTTATTTTTTGATAAAATATAGTCAATAAATTTAAAAAAGCTTGCGTGACATTTTTTTTTATTAATCGATAAAAATTTAAGCTTTCTCCAAAATTCACCATTTTTGACCAATGCCTGATGTAGCGTGCAAACATAAATCAATTCAAAATTTCTTTATTAAATATTAATAAAGCCTTATCTTTTGAAATATATAAAGAAAAAAATGTTTTCTTTAAAGGAATTTTGAGAAAAAAGTGAAAGAATTGTACTATATTTTTGTAAAAAATAGCCATTTTTCATACTAATTTCAGAGAGCTGACTTTGAATATTTTTCACGTCTAGACGCATTGAGATAATCAAAAAATTTTTTACTTTAACGTGCAAAAATGACATAAGAATTTTAGTATCAGTTTAATATAATAATTTTATATTTTGCAAAACGGCAAAACTACTCAACTTATGTTAAATCTGACACCGGAATCATAAAATATGGGCTTATGTACTCAGAAATGTTTTTTATACCAGGACCATTTCTGTTTGCTAAAGTTAATTAGAAAATCTAATTTCATCAAAATATATGATTTCGAAATAAAAAATTTCCTACAATTATTTTCTTCAAATTTCGATGTGAATTAATCGAAGAACAATATATTGGTTAACATTAATTAACATTTGAAAATGAAGCTCCACACGTGGACAGCTTATATTGCTGGTATGCGGAATTCAATCATGGATGAGGATACCTACAGATCGAATTTTGTAAAGGCCTTCTAAAAATTGTTGTTTTAATAAAAGCACTGATGCTGTACGTGTACTGATTAAGAAACACCAAAATATGACATATCGTAGGAGAAAAGATTTCCTGGTCATTAATTCCAATAACACATAATGAATATTTCCTAAATACTTGAACGTCCAGTTTTTCTTATTTAACCTCATTTAATTTAACAATTGTCAAAAAATTAATTTTGCAGGGAAACCAACAACAGTTTTACTCGTATATTATTTATTTTTATACTTTTGGAAACAAGAAGAAATAACTCAAATGCAATGATGCATTTAAAAGTTCTCTTTTAGACCTAAATTTCTACAAAAAGAAAGTTATAGTGGAAGGCCAATCATGTTTTCTCACGCGCTCGCGCGGTCTATATAAAAAAAATTTCAAACAAATTCAACTTTGACGCGTAGCCGCGTGTCATAGCATTGCCACATTAAATTTATGACAATGTCTTAAAATTTTCCTTTGTCAGCTTTTTGTAAACAATTGATTGATAACGCTCCCACTTGTTGCCGAGTGACGCTTGAATTGACCTTCCACTATTATTTATAGTTTTTTATAACGAGCTCAAAACTTCTTGGTAGAGAATTATATTTTCTCAGTATTTAGCTGATCACTCAAAACAACTAACTCAACTTGAAATATCTCAAGTGTGCTTTTTAGAAAAGCTTATTTAGATTTAGATCCAGGAAAAATTGTATTAGTTCTACAACTGGTCACATGAAAATAGCCTGTATTTGTTCTACTTTGGCGTTACGACCAATGATTTTTGTTTGAAATTGTCACCTCCAGAACTAGTTCTTTAATCAATGATTTTTTTTTTTTTTTTTTTGAAATTGTCACATTCAGAACTGAAATCATCCCCTAACGCTTATACAGAACCTGTTTTTGTTTTCGGGCTATTTCCTAAAGGCCGCTTTTAAAATCAATTTAATTTTGTATTTTTTTTTTTTTTTAATTTTTGAAGTTTTTTATACCGTTCTAGGAAGTCATTCGAGAACCAGTAATTTGTTCTTAGAAGTGATGTAGAAGTCATACAGAATTAGTTCTTAAGCACTAGTTCTCTAAAACATTCCTCAAAACGAATTTAGAATCACAATAAGGTTCTACTCCATTATTGTCAGAATTAATTGTGATACCACTAGTTCTGAAGATGTTATTAAAGAATCTGAAGTGGTTCTGATTACACCAGTTCTAGAACTAATGATTTTAAAACATGTTCTAAAATTTACCCTGGGAGAATTAATTTTTTACAAAACTTCAAAATCCCGCTTTTTCCATAAAATTCGGATCCCGCTTTTTGACAAAAACACTCTGGTCTCGTTAGTAATGTTAGTGTCAAATTTTGTATTTTTATTAGTTCATGTTTTTTGTTAAGTCGTGAAAAAGTTTTTTATCTTCGGTGGTGTAGAACTTATGATGTTAGCATTTGTTTAAGGTATGATATATATGTTGTTACTTGTGGAAAGGCAAGGCTTCATGTAATATTGAAATTTTTTGCAACTACTCGCAGCGGAGCAAATAATTTAGTTTTTTAAGCTTAAAATTGCTGAAATTTCCCTTATCATATAAACATTGTGAACAAAGTATAGGTCGCAATTTTGAAGATATTTTGCTGAAGTTTGCCACAAACAGTCAATTTGGCTCAAGGACGAAACCTATTAAAATTGGTTATGATCGGTCCAAAATTTCACATAGCTCCTATACAAATGTCCTCCCGGAATAGGGCTTAACGCACATAAATACTTTTAATAAATACTTTGATGAAATTTGGAACAGAAAAGTTATAAATTTGTGTACCAAATTTCATAAAGATCGGTTCATATTGAACTTAGCTCCCATATAAACCCCTCTTCCGGAAATCTTTTAACGTACATAAATCCCACACAAATGTTAGTATCAATTTAATATTCGACACAAATAAGTTTTATATAAGACTATGCAACAGCAGTTTGGGGGCGGAATCATTCCGATTTCAATTGATAGCTATTGATATGTGTAATAAACCCTACAAAGTTTTTTTTCGCTGGTAGGTAAAATTTTTGATTTATAACCATTTAAACTTTTCTATTTTTGCACCAAGGTAATTACAGATAAATCGAAAAAAATAATAATATAGTTCGAAGCTAAAATTATTTTCCATTAAGTGGTCATAAAACAAAAATTTTACCTACCAGCGAAAAAACCTTTGGAGGGTTTATTACACATATCAATAGCTATCAATTGCAATCGGAATGATTCCGCCCCCACGCGATGATCATCAGTTTGTTGCATAGTGTAATTAGAAACAACATTGCCAAATTTTATGAGAATCGGTCCATAATTTATCGAACGCTTTCATTACAATGCCCCCATATAAACCCACTTCCGGGAATCATCCTAAATTGCATAAAATCATATAGATGTTAGTATCCATGCATTATTCTGTATTTGTATATGTTTAGTAAAAGCTTTGGTCCGCAATTGAACTCAGGTCTAATATATATAAGTTCCCTTCCCAAATTATTATGCCCATACACAATGGTGTAGGGTATCATATGATCAATCTTAACCAACTATATCTTTCTTACTTGTTCAAAATGCTTATTTTAGCAAAAGTTTTTATGATTTGAAAATACTTTTTGCCGCAATTTCATCTTTTTGACACATAGTACCTAAAGATCGTTAAAAATATTCGTAAATTGAGATGGATATTGCGATAACTAAATTATAATTAATATATGAATTTCTCTTCTACATTTCCTACTGGGGTTTTCTTTTCAATGTTGGTGGTGATGATGGTGTCGCTCTTGTTCGTTGCCGGTGATTTCACCTGCTGACTAAATTGTACAACATAATTTTTACGACAATCTCGATGAATATATATCTTCCATCTATGTATGTGTGTTTGATTATACATACAAGTAGTGGTGCTAATGATGATTTTTATGTTTAATTTAAATATTGGTTTTTGATTATCAAACACAAATTTGAATTTAACTATTGTTAAATTCTTTAGGCCTTTTTTTCTACGACTTTAACATTATATATTACTCAATAGGGTTTATTGTACTTTAGTAGAAGATTAGGGAAGGGGTATGGTTGATGGGTGGTAATAGATAAAAATAAATATTCAAATATTTAATCAAATAGTAGGAATAAGTATTTAAGATAGTAGTAGTTAAAAAAAAATAAATAAAAAATTTATAAATACATGATATAAAATTGATTTAAACTGATTAAATTTTGCGTAGTTGGTTTTGTAAAATACTTATTTTATTTATTTATATTTTTTTAATAAATTCATTTATGTATTCTAATTTGTTTTTAAACTGTCTGAAGATGAAGAGGGATTTATCTTAACAGGAGATTAAATAAAGTTTTGTTTATTTAAAACGTCATTTTGTTTATTTGAAATGACATTAAAATGAAGTTAAAATTACGTTTTAAAAAAATAAATTATTAATTGTTTAATATATGATTTGTCAAAATTAAAATTTTAATTCTCATTAATGAAACAGGTTTAGGTGACAAATTAGTTTTAGCAACTAACACTGTAGGTTTTTATTTATTCAATTGTTGTTGAGATAGTTCACATTGTTAGAACGTAATTATAACTTTAAAGGATTCTTTAAAAAATAGTTTTTATAGATTTTGGTTATTTCACTTGTTAGAATTAAGAATAAATTAATTTGAATATATGTACTCAGAACGATAAGTACCATCTCTCAAAATCCACCCTTTGGCAAATTCTCAACATTTAAACTTGTCCACTTTACAACATAAAATTTGTTTTATTTTTATTAATTATCATCTAAACAAGATTACAAAATACACTAATAAATTTTAAATATTCAAGAGCTTTTTTAAGTGCCTGGGAACAGAATTTCTAGTAAATTTTATTGTCTACCTACAAAAAAGATCTCATAAAAATCACATTAAAGTCATTTCAAATACCAACTCATTTTATTACAAAACGAGCCAGAAAAAAGTCTGTATAAAGGAAATCACCAATCTGTAGGCATAAAATACGATTTGTGGAAAAGTAATAAATTTTTAAATTTTGAATAAATTTTACAGATGAAGACGATGAGACAAAAAGATAAAATTTACAAACTGAACTGAACTGATTAGTATGATAATAAACTTAAATAGAAAACGAAATTAATTAGCAATAAAATTCGGGATGAAATTGAAAGTTAGGGAATAAATTATCACTTGTATTAAATTGTAATGTTGAAAAGAATTAAAAAAATATATATGAAGGAAAGAAATTCTTTTTCTTAGTATAAGCTTAATTTTTTTTAGCTTCAGAAACATCGTTTTCCATTAGCTATATTACTATATCTTACTCCGCCTAAATATAGATCGATATACCCACTTATCTAAATTCCAAACATGTTAAAAATTAAAATGTAATAAAAATATTTTTTATAGAATCGTGATTTACATAAATACCTATAAACATTTTTTAAATTGAATTAATAATTCCAAATGGTTGAACAAAATTGTTACTGAATTCAAATTTCAAAGATATTTTCTAAATTTAATTATACGAGTAGTTCAAATATGTGTAGGTACTTTTCATTTATACATACGTATAAATAGTTTCATTCAAAAACTATTTATTAAATAAATTTCATTCATTAATTAAAAATCAATAATAATTTTTTTATTATTTTTTTTTCATTTTCGTGTTTTTTTTTTTTTTTGCTAATTTAAGCCTAAAAGACCTAAAAGGTAAAACTATATAAATTTATTTATGGATGTTTGCCAAAAACCATGGTCATTCACAAAATTATTTAAATAACTAAAAAAAAAAGAAACAACGAATGAAACAAAATTTAAAAAAATTCACAGAATCAACGCACAATTATTTAAAAATAAGAAGGCAAGACTTTTTTAGATTGAGGTCGATCAGATAATACCCTACACATGTTCTTATTCCTTATGAATACTTCTTACAGCTGGATTTGTAATCGAATAATTAATTTTTTTAATAACTAATAGGAATAGTACAGGACCCCATATTATTCTTAAAGGAATAATTAATGGATGATAATTTAATATAGTTATTTATATAATAAATTAAAATCCCTATAAAGTGAATATTCTGGTGGCTTATCCCATGAGTCCGCATTTTCCAGCCGAAGCAGCGAGACTCGCAGATAAGCGTGATGACAACCGGAGTAAAAACGCTGATGATCGTAAGATCGTCCAGTTGGTCAGACAGTTTGTACACGGAAAAGATCACCTTTCGAACAAATTCAGACACCACCATGACTGTCCTGACAGCTCATTCAGCATACAGAAAGATAGTGATAAGGCGCAAAGAAGTGTTGTTTGCAAACACAGTTTACAACAACGCATAACCTTCCAAGCCTATTTGTTCACATGGAATTTTCATGCTGATGATGAATAACCTTGTCGAGTACCTCGAAAATCTGAACAACTTCACCAGGAGTATACGTAATATCTTGATTGATTGAAGAACCAGTACGCAACATGAACCAAAGAATCTTTTGCGTAGCCTTATTGGTTTACCATCTCAAGTCGAGACTTCGAACAAATCTTGATTGGTGAGAGAACGAAAACATCTTTTGGAGTTACTACCGCTTCCTCTAAGAACTTTGTCCTGTGTGTTGAAATATCAGGGCACTAACATAATACATGTTCAGGTGTTTCATCGTACACTGATTAGTTTAAACTTTTAAGACCACAACGCCCCGTAAATATAATTACTTCGCTTTTATTGAGCAATAGAAACTTCTGGGATCTACCAGGAGATAATAAAACAAACCTCTTCCCTTGTCTCATTCCAGGGACATTCTCCCATAGTTAGTTTCGTCTTCAGTCTATTTTGAGGCATCGATGAACCAAACTTGGTCAGCAATATTAACCAAGAATGGTCCAACCATATATTCCTTTCGGGTATAAAGACATACAAGTTAAATCCTAACGTCAGAGTGAGCGACATGAAGCCATTAATACCAACGAAAGGATCATTCTCAAATAATCTCATTACCATCATATGCGCAAGTCACCAGCTTTCAAACTGGAAATATTTGGTAATCCAACAGCATGTCCCATGGGCAAGTGTGGGACAGGTCTTCATTGTGCCCGTAATTTTCTAGGCCACCATAGCAGAGAAGCATAGGTCAGGGACTTGATAACTTATGCGTACCAAAGCATCTTTACGGCGACGGGCCATAATATTAATGAATTGTGCAGTTTGGTAAATGTTTATTTTAGCAAAATCCAAATTCGATAACCTTTTTACCTCCTCAGCTCATGCCACGGCAATCGTACAAAAATTTCGAAGTAGAAACGATTGGTTGGCCTGTGGTTCTGCACAGAGTCAGTTAAGAAAAGCATAGTCGAGGGGACCATACAGAAGTATGTACAGGATCCACTTAATATTAGCTCGTATTTAAGTATATACAATAGTAGCTTTGAATGATTTTCATAGAGATGTGACGAATTCCGAGGTTGCAAGATACCGAATGAATGTTGTACTAAGGTCGGGATGGGAGACTGTAACGTCCCAAATTTATGCTCAGCATGTGTACTGGGCCCTCATGACATCCTCCACATATTTGACTACTCCACTATAACCTATAGATTTGCAGACTCCTCCAGCAGAATTATCCATTTTTTCTTTTTTTTGGCATTGATCTTCAAGCAGAACCCCTCAATTGAAAATATATATTTATAGCTGCTATATCAACAACAGTAGACTCTTTAGTGAACGGAGTAAACTTAATGTTAATACCTTAACACGGCACAAAATGTATGTTTTCTAATTCCCAAAATTAAATTTGCTCCGTTAAACAGAGATAATAATGGTGATTAGACACCTGAAAATTTTAAGAATTTAAAAAAAAAACAAGTTTTTCGCAACAAATCATATTTCACTAAAACGAACATTTTCACCATAAAACCTGTTAGTTATTTAACAAAAGTTTTAAACAATTCATATTACTTGCTATAAAGTTTGTAAGGTACATGTGCGATTTGATAACTTCCAACTAGCCTAGCAGCTACATAAAAGACGGCAAGTCAGCCTATCAAATATATGAATAAAAATTTGGTTAATTTTTTTATTTTTTTTATTACTTAATTTTAGCATTTTTTCTTTTTAGTCTTATTTTTGCGCTATGCTAATTTATGCGCAGCAATTTTATTGCCAAACATTCCATAATTGTTAAACAAACATTTGTTCGTGAATTTTTTCTTCTTCAGTTTCTTAAATTTTCTAGTCTTTTATTTATTTAAAAAACTATTTAAGTACTGATTTGTTGCTTTAGACCAAATAAAATATTAAATAAATAAAACAAGCAAAGGAAAAAGAAGTACAAAAAAACTTTCAATTTCAATGTTTATTTTTTCAAACTCAACAAATTTAAACTTTGTCTTCAAGCGTTTTGCAAGATTTAAAAAAAAGATGCCTACTATTTAAAAATGTAAAGTGTAAGAGGCTTGTTTAAACCCGCTTCATCTCATCTTTCAGTTTTTTTCTTCCATTCAGTTTTGATTTTTATTTTTAACAAACCAGAAATTGTTAATGATTGGCAAAGTTCAAATATATTAAGAAAACAAATCTTCATAATTTGATCATTTATTTAAATTATAAATGTTTGAAATACATTCGCAAATATTTAAATAAATGAATATTTAAACAATAGATAAATGATGGCTGGTTATTTGGTAGGTTCAGTGTTCAAAAGATGAGACAAATAAAATGATTTTTATTGTTGATAATTAATTGTTGTTGTATATTTAGGCTCGTTGGAATATGAACAGCATTTTTAGTTTTAATTGATATCACAGGTATGTTAAATTTCAAGGAAAATGGCCACAGATAATGATCAAATGCTTGATATATATTCAAGCAGTCGTAATATTTTAAGATTTAAATGACTGAACAAATAGACAAAATATGGGCTGGCAAATAGTGTTAACAAACTTAAATTCAATCAAGTTAGGCCGTTCACTCAATAAAAGAACAAGTAATTTTACATTTTCAGAAACTGATAGGTAGTCCTATTAAACAGACTGAAACAAATGAACTATAGTGGAAATACATAATATCTTGTCGGACATTTTAACAATCATTAGAAAATAATACTTAAAATATAGAAAATCGTATCATCATTAAATCTATATATATATAATTTGCTAAGCATTTTTCATTTTCCGAAGCTTTCTGAAGCTCCCAGACGACGTAGAAAATTAAAATTTGACGACGTAGAAAATTAAAATTTATAAAACTTTTCGTCCTACAAATCCTAATGGAGCTAGATTTTGAAGTTCTTATTAAGGAGCAGAGATAATCGGACTTATGTGTCCTTTTCTAAGCATTTCTCTCTTTCCTATGTCATTTTAAAAAAAATATCCAAAAATTCATTTATGATATGTAGGGTGATCGACTCGGTTTTCCAACCGGTTTTTAAACCGGTTTTTTCAGTCAATGTGCTGTCGGTTTTTTCAAAATGTTCAATTTCCGAATGTCGAATAGACCGGGTTTTTTAAACACAAAAAACCGGTTTTAAAAATTCCTTTTTATTTCAAAAACCATGCACTAAATATTGATATTTGACTCGTAATTTGTGATTATTTTTTTAATATTCATAATGTATGATTTTTAGTGGCTTAAAAATATAGTTTAAGATTAAATAAATAAGTAATAATTATCCTTAATGTAATATTTTTGCACCTAATTTAAATGTTTTAGTTTTTTTTATTCAGCGAAGAAATTGTTTTTCAAAAATTTTGTTTTAAAAGAGTTTCACCTGCAGAATCCTTTCAATAAAATTGATTCTTGCTTTTTTCATATTAACCCATGGTTTCTGTTTATGCTAAGTAAATGTTAATATCATTTTTGATGATTATTTTCTTAAAATTTGTATACCCTACATACCTATTGCATTTGTACTGATGTTTGCAACACCCAAAAATATTGGTTTAAGACCCACCTTCATTTGTACCAATCGGATTTAAGTCGATTTAACGATGTCCGTCTGTCCATTCATGTAAAACTTGTAACCAAAATACAGGTCGCAATTTTGGTTTCTTATAGTCCAAGAATGAAGCGTGTTTAAATTGGTTATGATAGGTCCATTATTTCCTCAAATCCCTTAAATGTAGCAGTAATTTTTGCACATCTAAGTTCCATATACGTTTAAACCTGTATGCCGAATTTTATGAAGACCGGTCCATAATTGACCATAGTACTGGTCCACAATTCCACAGGTCTAGAAAAAAGACCCCTACCTGAATTTTGATGCACACAATGGTGTAGGTTATTGTCGGCCTTGACCGACCATATCTTTCTTTCTCGTTCTTAATGGGTTAATAGTTATTTCCAAATTTAAAAAAGATTTATTGATTTTTCTTTAAGAAATGTAGTTTTTTGATAGAAATATTAACTTCTGCAAAAAAAACCGGTTAACCTTTTTTTTCTGAATTTAAAAAAGTGCAACCGGTTTTTTCAAAATACCAACTATTCGAACTATTCGAAAACCGGTTTCTCCAAAAAGTCGAATAATCGGAGATTCGCGATTTTTTTTTTTTTTTTTTGTGGTTTGCTTGGTTTTAAGTTTACTACTTTAATACTTCAGTCACTATTATCCCATCAGATTCGAACAACTTCATATCTTTAACTTTGATTAGGGAAAGGAAAAGTGTCAAAATGTAGTTCATATACTTTTTTAAAGATCTTCGGATTTGTTTGTGCATATTTTTATTACTATAATATTATATTTCCTGGCAAAGCCAGGCTTATACGCTCGTTAAATATAAAATCTTGCTTAAATCTTCAAACTCCTTTAAATCTCTGTCGCATTCCAGTAATGTTCAGTTATACAGCTGAAAAAAGAAACACATTTAGCATGTAAAACGAGTACCAAGTATTTTTAATAATCATTGTAATAAAACATGATAAATGACAGTTGTTTTCAGAAACATTTTCTGTGTCTTAAGTTACGCACAAAATCAGACGCCGCGTTTGCAAAAAAATTACATCGAATAATGATGGCAAATAAATCTTAAGCAAAATATTTATTAAAAATTTAGGAAAAAAAATTAAACCTACACAGTATTTCTCAAACCTGTAGGGCACTCCAAACCACACATACATATATACAATGGTGGGAACTCACAGTTCAATTTTGGGGCGCTGGCTGTCTGTTGCCAAACAAATTAAGGTCAACTTAATTTTTCATTAATTGTTATATGAGGTGAAATTTTTGCAATTTTCTTCCTCTTCCTCTTTCTGATAATGTTTAGTTTTTGTGATATAAAATAATTTTATTAAAAAGTTTAATTAATTAGATTATTAAAATGTTTGCTTTGTGATCAATTATATTGGTAACATAAAAAAAAAACAATTTTTTCTGGATTTTGTTATTTTAATCTTTTCTTAAAAATCATTAAAACTCTGTACTTCATCTGTTTAATTTTGTAATCTAATCAATTACGTTTTCTTTTTATAATTCCAACTACAATTAAACCTAAAACGTATGCTATGACCGATAAGAGAAGTTAAACACTTAAATTTAATATTGTCAAACATTTAATGCGTGAATGTTTGACAAACCTTTAGCATAGTGTGATACTTGTGTCATTACCAAATAACTACAAGCTGATAAAACAAATTCTCAAGGTTAATAAAATTTTATTACGAGTATAATGGTTTCGCATTTAAATTCTATTTGAAAAAAAAAGGTTACTGAACTTAAGTAAATATTGTCTCAAATAGTTAGCACATTTGAAGAGAAAAATGTCTGCGTAAAAATACTCTGAGATAATTTTCAATTCTTTGTTAAAACGAATGAAAGATTTTTTAAAATCAATTTAATAAAAAAGTTGTAACATGGTTTAGAAATATTTTGCAGTTGCAAAATTAATGAAATGTTAAATTAAACAGAATTAAATCTGCTGGTCTGCTAATCAAACTAATCAGACAAATTGTACTATGTTGGTGAATATATGTTTTAAGATGTGCTCAAGGAGGTTTAACACAACTCTTCACATGGTTATAGATGGTATGGGATTTACCCACACATTGGGGTATTAAGTCATTTGTTGTAATGTCTTCAATGACATATTTATGTTAAATACCAAAAAGCGAGACGAAAAATTCGTCTCGTCAAAATTTCTAATTTATTTGTTATTTTCCATACATTTTGACGAGATGAATTTTTCGATCGTTTTATAAAAACAGGGGGTAAGATTAAATTAAAAAAATGTAAAAAACTATGTATGTATATATGATATTAATGAAATTCAAGAAAAAGTTTAAACCTTTTTTGGGTTCAGCCTAAAGACGCAAAAATTATGAACAAGTGCTACACATAAGCAACATAAATTCTGTTATTTGCAGATATTGTGACTAGGTTTATAATTAAAAATCGGTCGAAATAAGACAATTTTCAGATTATTTAATAATTGACATTGGACACTATTAGGTATTTTCCTACCACTTTTAGTTTTGGAGATATAGTTGCAAAAAATTTGCATTTCCAAGGAAATTGTTAATTTTTTAAACAGTTACTTTTAAAAATCGAAATTTGCAATTTGAGTTTAATTGTTTTGTCAAAAGTCCACAGAAATGTGGTGATGATTAAGCAAGAGAGAACTTATGAGCTAAAACTAGTCTGTGAAGCAATATAGAAGAAATATCTCCTTCTAGGTGATGGAGAAGTACTTGAATGTCCACAAAATTGAGAAGGATAGCGGTTTATATATAGATTGCTCCTTGCACTTATGCTGTCACAGAATGCTCATTCAGCACTCAAAATTTCCCTCACTCAATAAAACGAACTCCACATAATGTCGAAAAACTTTGCTTTTTAGCATATAACTGAAATTTTTCCAATAAAGTCATACGAAATATAGATACATCCCTAAAACCGGTATTGGCAATCGTTTACAATGACTGTTTTTTTTAATGTAATGTGAAATATCTGCTACGATTATTTCAAATAAAAAAATTTGTAGCTTTTGCGGAAAAATTTGTTTTTCATCAAAATTTCTATAACATAATTTATACCCAACTTTTGGGTAAATACCCGGGTATTTTCCCATATCAACCCAATTTACCAAATTTACCCGTTATTTACCAAATGCGTATTTACCCATTTCCCATCTATACATACATTTATTTTTCATAATAACTTAAAGTCCTCAATTTTAAAGTCTGTATCATTCATTGATAATGTAGTATTTATGTCAAAAATGACATAAATACCACATGCCCGGAGGAGACGGAAACCGCTAGAGCCATTAGGAAACTTAAAAGCGGAAAGTAGGTATGTACATCATCAACCCTGAACTTCTCAAAGTAAACTCTGAACTCAGCTCGAGGATGATCCAACCAATAATCGTGAATTTTTGGTTGGATCTGAACTCAATCTTGGCGTCGTTGTGAAAGTACCGAAAAAGGATGATCTAACAGAATGCCACAATTAGGGGGGAATAACTCTGCTTCCAATGGTCAACAAGGTATTGGCTCATATAATATTCGACAGGTTATCATCCTCTCTATCACCTGAACTCCGCTATGAACAAGCCGACTTTCGGGCACACTATTCCTGCACTGACCATGTAAACAGTCTGCGTATTATAGTTGAGCAATCTGTTGAATGAAGAACCCCACTTAACTGTATATTTATCGTTTGACACCCTTCATCACGAAGCACTTCAGGGTAAAGGCATTCCGAAAGACATTATTCATATAATCAGCCGTTTATATTATAATGCAGTTGGTAGGGTGATACAAGGTCGTACTCTTGGAAGTCAATTCAGTATAGGTTTCGGAATTCATCAGGGCTGTGTGCTGTCTCCATTACATTTTATTGTAGTATTGGACATGATAATGAAACAGGCAACTAGCACTAGAAGAGGTATTACATGGGGCTTGAATGGACAAATAGAGGATCTTGATTATGCGGATGATATGTATATGTCTCCTATCCCACATATACAACTACATGGCGCACGTTGGGGTAAAAGGGGTCGAATATGGCGCTTAATTCAGGGAAAAGTCATATCAATATTTTAATAATCACGTTTTATTGTTTTATTGATTATTAGTTAAAAAAAATTCAGTTTTAGAATTTTAAGATTTTTTTGTAGCAGAACGGAAATGTCTGTCCGTCCGTATATACATTAGAGTTGGGTTGAAAATTATGCATAATTCAGAGAAGGGCGTTATCAACACTTTAATAATCACGTTTAAGTTTTTTATTTATAAGTAAGTAAAAAGATGTATCTTTAGAATTATTGCATGTTTTTTGGCTGAATGGTAATGTCCGTCCTTCCGTCTATACATTTGGGTTAAATGGGATGAAAATGACGCTTCATTCAGGAAAAGGTGATATCCAAATTTTGATGATCACTTTCTATTTTTCCTATTTATTAGTTAGTAAACAAATGCATTTTTATAATTCTAAAATATTTTTTGGCAGCATGGCAATGTCCGTCCGGGTTAAATGTGTCGAAAATGCCACTTAATTCGGGGAAAGGTGATATTAGAAGATTTATACTTTCATTTGGTTTTCATATTAATCGAAAAGTGTAAAAAAATATCTTTCGAATTTGAAGATTTTTTTTTAAGAATTCGAATGTCCGTCCATCTGTCCGTCTGTTAATTTTTGCAAACTTTCCAGTTCAAAATCGTTTAACTTTTGACTCAATAAAGATAATGACTAAAAATTATCTTTGTTCGATAGATAATTTTGCTTTTAGCCAACTACATAAAATATAATAAAATCGGTTGAAAATATTTGGCTATATATGGAAAAACCTTAACCAAGATCTTGTAAAATTGAGATTTTTGAAAATTCAAATGTATATAACTCGAAAAATATATAACATAAGTAGTACATGCATTCATGTTTTCTAAAGGATTTATCAAGTACTTTAAGGTGATATAAAAATATTGAAAATCGGTTAAGGAATAAAAATTCGGTAGTGGATAAACCTTTTCCATGACACTAGTTGTCTATTTTGAACGCCTATAGTTCCGCTCCTGTTGCGAGTGTTGGACCCCGCTTCTAAACTCAAAATGCTACTGTTCTCTGCTACGCAAGTATGAAATTTTATGCAAATCCAACAATCCAATTAGAAGTTACAGATTTATTTCGATTCTTCCCCACTGTTTAATGTTTGATAAAGCAAAGAAAAAGTGTGGCACTTAAGCTGTTTTTTTTTTTATAAAATCTTCTGGAGTTTTTTCACAAAAATTTTAGTTTCTAAAATCTGACTACATATGCGCAGAATATTAAAGTAGACAATATGTTATATTTTTCAGATAATTTTCAGAACAAACATCCTGTAACATTTTTAGTTACACTCTATGAAAGTTGAAAATTAGTGTATTTTTGGACAATTTTCAATAAAATAACAAAAATACCTGGACAAAAAATAATTTACAAATTCTTAAATAAAAGTAAACTCAAATACCAGAAGTTAATGGATCCATTTTAAATTTTTCCTTCAAAGCACTTTTTATTAATAAAAATTCACCGAAAGTTAATGAAAATTGAATTTTTTTTCTCTTTTTCCAAAATATAAAAAAATGTTGAACTTTGACAGCTCAGTACACAAAAAACACGCAACCTAGGCTAATGATTTTTATTTTTATTGATACATAATTTTGTCTATTTTTATTCGGTATCCAATTTTATTACAAAAAGTTAATTTTTAAAATTCAATTAAACGCCACTTTCGACCCCTTTTACCTCAACGTGTGGCGGCGAAACAGAGCGATGTCTAGTCTATAGCATCTATAAACATATACATATAAACACCGGGAAAACGAAGGTATTGCGCATAAATACCACGAACTCCTCAAGATTCAAAATAGGTGGTGTCGAACTGGAAGACGTACAATCCATTGTATATATTGGAAGCATTATCTCGACATCAGGAGGTTGCCGTGAAGATATTGCAAATCGCATCAAGAAAGCTAATCAAGCTTTTGGGGCCCTGCAAAGATTGTGTAAATCTCCGCAGATATATTTGCAAACCAATCTTCGCCTATTTTCCTCTCTCTTGAGGATATTCTGTCCCAATACCACTTTCAATAGAGACTGTTGAATCCTTAGTCTCAATTGAGTTAACAAAGGGAAAATGGAACTGGATAGGCCATGTATTGAGGAAGAATCCAGTTGATATAGCAATGCAATAGAAGAGAGATGGGCCGATATAAAATTAATGGCCTAAAACCGACCAGAATGGAAAAACTTTGTTGTGGCCCTATGTTTCATCCTGGAACAACATTATTTTTTTCAATAAAACAACAAGATATATTGATTAATATGGTACATTTTTCTTTTATTATCTTATTAGGAAATTATTAATAATGAAAATAGCCTTTCATATTAAATTTAACCTAAAAAATTCTACTTGGAGAGTACTTATAAAGGTTTCCAACATTTAACAAAAAAGGTTTGCTCCAACTTTTTCCAGTCTCTCCAGATAATGAATTTTAGTCCAGCAATTTCCATATATTTCATAATATATTAAGGTCAAGAGGGTATAGTGGCCACTCCGAAGTTGTAAAATTTTTACTTCGAATTCGTACGCCATTACACTTCCTTCGCAGTTTGATGGAATACATAATTAGCATTCTTCTCTTCTCAAAAAAATAAAAAATAAATTTAAATAATAATAAATTTCGTAGTCAGATTGTTTTTTTTTTTTTTTCATTCTATAGAACAATATTTTTCATTATTTTTTTAGAACAAGCGTTTACGGGTAAACAGGAGTAGTTTTACTTCACGAATGTGTTCTCTTTACAATTTTTAGTATTTTTCGAATAATACGCTTTACGGTAAAAACAGCTTTAATGCCTGTTTTTGGTTTAATTTTTAACGTAGAATCAGTAGAATTGGGGGCAACTCGAATAATGGATCCTTGTCAGTTTTCGTTGTTGCTTTATAAGTACATTTTTTCATGTTTTTTCCATAGCGAAACCTAAAAGGTCGTTGACAATGTTTTCACTTCGCTAAATTTTGTCTCGCCATATTTCATAGATTAAGTCTGAATTGTCTATACGCTACAATTTTGATTTTTTCTTTATTGGAAAATTTTTAAACGCTACCAATTTTTTAAGATTCTTATAGAAAACTGTTAGGAAAACACACAATTATGGGCGAATTCAATAAATACTTGAAGCAAATTGATTTTATACATAAAGAATTTATGCAGATGACCCCCAAAAAATTGCCTTAAAAAATACATTTGTTGGTTGAAAATCCGATAAAAGTCATACTTAGTTCTTAATTATTTATTTCTTGCTAATAAACATCTTGACTTTAAAACTTTAGAAACCAAGATGAAAAAAATATAACTATCTTTATTATATTAAAAATATAGGGCGTTTTAATGTCACAAAAATCTTGAACCTATTCTGTTGACCAGCAGTGCATAGTGAAGCAGAATACTAGCGAGGAAATTACTTTTTTTATTGCCACAAAAAGCTCTAAGTAAAAACATGATAAAAAACAAGTGCGAATGTTATATTCGGCCCGGCCGAATCTATATACCCACTAGGGTGATCGACGCGGTTTTCCAACCGGTTTTAAAACCGGTTTTTTCAGTCAATGTGCTGTCGGTTTTTTCAAAATGTTAATTTTTCGAATGTCGAATAGACCGGTTTTTTTAAACACAAAAACCGGTTTTAAAAATAGCATTTTATTTCAGAAAACATGTACTAAATAGTGATAGTGATATTTAAAAATTTAGGAATAATTTTTTAAATATTCATAAAGACTGATTTCTTATGTTTTTAAAATATAGTTTAAGTCTAAATTGGAATTTATTCTGTAATATTAAACAAATAAATAATTAATAATTATCCTGTATGACCCAATTTAATTTTTTTGATCCAATATTTCCTTTATTTTTTAAAAGTGTTGTGTTAAAAAAGTTTCACCTGCAGAATCGTTTCAATTGAGACAGGCTTCCATATTAAGCCATGGTTTCTGTTTATGCTAACTAAAATTTAGATGATTTTTTCTACAATTTTGAAACATAATTATCTTCTACTCATCTAGATATATAATTTGCTTAGCATTTTTCTCTTTCCAGAGCTTTCTGAAGCTACCAAACAACGTAGAAAATTAAAATTTGGCTTAATTATAAAACTTTTTGTCCAACAAATCTTAATGGAGCCATATTTTGAAATTTTTATCAGGGAGCGGATATAAGAGGATTTATGTGTCTTTTTCTAAGAATTTTTTCTCTTTCCAGAGCTTTTTAAAGCTTCCAGAAGACATAAAAAATTAAAATTCAGCTTAATTATAACCATATTCGTCCTACAAATCCTAACGGAGTCAGATTTTGAAATCTCTATCAGAGAGCGAAAATACGTGGATCTATATATATGGATTTAAATATATCTTTCCTAAGCAATGTTTCCCTTTCAGAGCTTTCTGAAGCTCCCAGACGACGTAAGAAACTAAAAATCGGCATACTTATAAAACTATTCGTTCAACAAATTCTAACAGTGCCAGATGTTTCTATCAGGGACCAAAAAGTCTGTTTTGGTATTAAGATCTTTTGAGTTGCTATACTTATTGTTTGCTCTCTAAATCCTATAAAAAACTGATTCTGTATTTCGGCCAGGGAGCACATTTACGACGATTTTTTTATTTTGAATTTGAACGGCTTCAAATAATTGACTTAGATTAGGGATAGAAAGGTGTCTAAATGTTGTTCATATTTTTTTCTTTTAATTTTCGGATTTGTTTGTGCATATTTTCATTATTATATTATTTTTCCTGACATTGTTAGGCTTTTACGCTTGTATTAAATAAATTTTAACTTAATTATAAGAATTGATTTTTTAAAGAAATGTAGTTTTTTGAAATAAATATTAACTTCTGCAAAAAACCGGTTAACCGTTTTTTTAAAAATACCAACTATTCGAACTATTCGAAAACCGGTTTCTCAAAAAAGTCGAATAATCGATCACCCTAATACCCACCATCAACTTTTTCAAATTTTACGTTATATGGGAGGGGGCGGTAAAGTGGGTAGTAAAGTGGGCGGACCACGCCCATTTTTTGTTTCCAAGTTTATATTGGTCCTTGAACTATTTGAACACAATTACTTTGATTTACACCTTATATGGGAGGTAGGCGGTAAAGTGGGCGGACCACACCCGTTTTTGGTTTCCGAGTTTATATCGATCCCCGAACTATACATACAAAATTTCATTGTCGTACATGCTTTTGTTCATGAAATATCAGCAGAAAAGTATAAAACGGACACGCTATGTTTCTAGTTTAGCCCATAACTTTTTTATTTTGCCCATTTTCAATCCCAAACAAACCTTATATAAGACAAATATTTGTGCCAAATTTCGTCTCCCTACGTTGTCCCGTTCGAGCCTTATCCTGCTTTTAACAGACGGACGGACATAGCTAGATCGACTCAGAATATAACCAGGACCCAGAAATTATATACTTTGTGGGGTCTTAGATGATTCCTTCGACATGTTACACACGGAATGACAAAATCATCTTTTTGATGGTGGGTATAAAAAATGGGTACATCTAATACAGCGCAAGCTGGGTATTCGCGACTACCCATTATCGCGACGGCTTAATTTTTAAAATTGCAGGTTCTATAATCGCGCCAGTTTACGAAAAACGGGTTCTATTTTCGCGACTTTTATCTGTTTTTTTTATTTTTTATTTGATTACAATGTCTATAACCAAAAAAGGGAAATCTTTTGCTATATTAACCTTTTTGGATGATTTTGATCTTCAATTTTGTCAGTTTATTCCTGTCATTTGTTGTGTAAATACATCTCTTAATATGGGAAAAGTTCAACATATTTTAAAGCCAATGATTTCTCAAAAATTACAAATTTTAAAATGTTGAGTACCCAAGAATGGAAAAAAATGCTTTATAAGTAGTTTGTAAAACAAAGGGAAAAAAATGTTCCAATATCAGTAGCGATTTTACGATCAAAAGCCAGTCAGTCATTTGTATTCCAAAATTTATCAAACCAATTCAGGTTTCAATGCCAGTGAAGGATGGTTGAAGAAATTTAACGTCGACATGGAATTAGATTTTTAAAAGTTAGGGGTGAGAAATTGTATTCGAAACCTTATCTTATTGATCCATTTGTGAAAGAGTTTAAGGATTACGTGGGTTGAGTCTTCACCAAATCTACAATGCCGACGAATCCGGTTTATATTATAGGATGATTCCAAATCACACTCTTTTTATGTAAAGAAAGAATAACTTTTTTGCCCTGTTCAAATGCGAATGGCACAGACAAACTGAAATTGTTGGTTGTTGGAAAATCGAAAAACCCACGCTCTTTTAAATACCCTGGGATGAAATATCAGTGTTCAATATCTGTAAATCCTGGAACGCCTTGCTCGAATTCGGTAGTGAATGGAGTGAAGAGGATAACATGCCCTTAAATATTTTACAAAATATAATTCAGGAAGAAAATGAAGATCCTTTAACTATTGGCACACTTGTAGCTCAAATTTTCACGAATGCTGACATAAACAACTGGATTCAAGAAGAATTTCGCAAATGGAATTATCAGATACGGAATCGAAGGACTTATATGATAGTGGTCATGAAGGAAACAAAATTGAAGTGGACGATTGTATAACATCGATAAACAATGCAATGGGCTTTGGAAAATGATAAGCCGACAACAGCACTATATGAACTACGTGATTCAGCTGTTATTTTTTTAAAAAGTAATTTGCAAAAAAAGCAACTCAAGATCTCCAATTTCTTTAAACATTTTTAAAATGTAAATATGTATTTCAATAAAAACAATTCTACTTTTAAAAATTACATAAAATTTTTCAATAAAATTTCGACTTAAAAGTAAAGTTCGGAAAATTTCAATAAAAGCTTTTATGTAAAAAAATAATTTCATTTTAATTTCGATTTTTTTAGTCGATTAATCGAACCGCATAATCGATTATTAGTAAAATTAGTGAAAAATTAATACAATAATAGTATGACTGTATGACAGTTCGAATCGAAAGAAAATCGATAAATTTATTATTAACCTACTACCTCAGATCACTCATATAACGTCAATAAATGTCTTAAATTATAGCAGCGTGGAATTCAAATTTATGTAGTAAATTAAACATTTCATCAAATATGCAGATATAAAATATAACATATAAAACTGAAATATTTTCGGCTAGAAGGGGGACTTGTTTTGGAAGAGATCGATTTTTATTTGAACGGCAGGCATGTAATTCATACTTAGTGAAGTCGTAATATTTACTCAACTCCACTCAATCTCTGTCTATACTTCTCAGCCAAGTCTGGATAACAGGGTGTTCGTGTACTAAACAATGGGTTTCTCCGGGTGAACCTGCTCGAAGAAGGCCAAAGTAAGTTTGTCGGCCAATAAGGTGATGGCAACAGTTTTTTGGGATGCACGCAGGATAATCCACCTCGATTACCTTCAAAAGGGAAAAACAATAAATGGCGAATATTATGCCAACTTATTAGACCGATTTAGTGAGGTCTTAAAAAGAAAACAACCCCATATGGCCGAGATAAAAGTTATTTTTCATCAAGATAATGCACGGGTGCACACGTGTGCAGTCTCAATGGCAAAACTCTATGAATTGAGCTACGAATTGGTACCTCATCCGCCATATTCTCCGGATTTAGCCCCTAGTGACTACTTCCTATTTCCAAACCTAAAGAAATGGCTCGGTGAAAAGAGATTCAGCTCCAACGATGAAATTATTGACCAAACAAATGCCTCGAAAAATCCTATTTTTTTGAAGGGATACAAAAACTGGAGAAACGTTGGACTAAGTGTATTGAGTTAAAAGGAGATTATGTTGAAAAATAAATTTTTGTTTTGCAAAAAACACTGTGTTTCATTCAAAAAGTCACGGACTTATTGATCCGCTCTCGTATTTTTTTTTTAGATGGAGTTTACCACCCACTTAGTGCTGCACTATCAAGCAACACGACTCTTTTATTTCTTTTTCGGCTGCACATTTTTTTTATACACAAGCTTGCTTGTGTTTTATTAGGGTATAAAAAAATATTTATACCCTTTTATACCCCAACAATTGCTGGTTGGGGTATTGGTTTTATTTGCTACATTATAAGAAATTTCTTTTGTTTTTTTTTTTTTTTTTTTTGCCTTGGCCTTTTTATATATTATATAAATTAATATATAATATATTTTTATTTTTGTTTAACGGTAAGAAACACAATAATGATCCTTCCGCAGGTTCACCTACGGAAACCTTGTTACGACTTTTACTTCCTCTAAATAATCAAGTTCGGTCAACTTTTGCGAAACATCCGTAACACACAAGGCGTTACAGTGATCACGTCCGGAGACCTCACTAAATAATTCAATCGGTAGTAGCGACGGGCGGTGTGTACAAAGGGCAGGGACTTAATCAATGCGAGTTAATGACTCACACTTACTGGGAATTCCAAGTTCATGTGAACAGTTTCAGTTCACAATCCCAAGCATGAAAATGGTTCAGCGGTTTACCCGGACCTCTCGGTCTAGGAAATACACGTTGATACTTTCATTGTAGCGCGCGTGCAGCCCAGGACATCTAAGGGCATCACAGACCTGTTATTGCTCAATCTCATTTTGCTAGACGCAATTTGTCCATTTAAGAAGCTAGTGTCCTTATAATGGGACGTATCTATTATTATGAGCAACAATTTTTGGTATTTATATCGAAAACGTATGTGTAAATCAATTCTTATGCACACAATTTCCATATTTTTCATTAAAGTGGCAATGCCAGATCAAATTGTTTACTAAAAGAAAAAAACTCGAAGTATTTCTGAAGAATTTTCCAAAGTTATCGTCACTTTAATATCATTCCACAAGGTGTATCTATTATTTTGTGCAGTAGTGTATCTATATATATATAACATTACAAAAGAAATAATTTACATAAAAATTAATTTTACATTTAATAATAAAATCTTCATGAGAAACTTCTGATGAAATCCGGTATCTTTAAAAAAGAAAAGAAGATTAATAAAAAACTTTATTTAGATTACCTTTTGTGCAAAGAAAGCGACAAGACACTTTTACAGACAAAGTTTTGGACTTTAAATGTGCAAATAATGGTTTGTTTGATGGAGTTTCTGCTAAAATAAATTTAAATTGTGAATAAAATCCGATATTACTAAATAAAAGTTTTAGAAGATTTATTTACCTTTTAAAAATTTCCTCTGTTAATAATTTCCAAATTAAGATATTATTGACAATAAAGAACACTTATGTAATTGTCAGGAACATCTTTTTATGTTTAATATTGCAGCCAAACTGTACCAAAGTTAAATTATTACTGAAATGCATGATTTTACCTGTTTCTTTATTGTGTTGTTTTCTTTTCATAAAACACACGCCAAGAAGATAATTGCGCAATAGAAATGTATTTTGTTAAATTCGAATTATCATCTTATTATCTTCCAGAAGTGTCTTCAAAGTATATTTTTCGAAGGACGATAGTAATGTATTTTGCTTTTGTAAATTTCGAACAATCTTCCGACAATCATCTATAAGTCACTAAGAAGTGACGTCAGGAAGATTGGCAACAAATTTATCTTCCAAATGTTTAAAGGGATGTATGTATCTTAAAAAAAATAAATAAATGAAAAAAACATAAAAAAATAAATTCTTTAAACTAAAATAGGTGTATTATTAAAAACGTCGACCTGATGGTAAAAATCTAAAAGAAGTCTCGTATTTAGCATGTCAAATTCAATCTAGTCCACATGTTTTTTTTGCAAGCAGTACGATTTTTTTTGCCGACCAGCGTAATTTATTAAAGAAAAGATATTGGAAATAATATTAAATTTGTGATTTAAAGTCCCTCATAGGCTCTAAACTACACTAGTCCCTCCGAATCTTATGTATGTAATTAACATTCGCTGACTTGTTCTTGTAACAAAGACTCATCTGTGAATGGCGTTTTTAAGAAACTGAATTAATTCTTCTAAACATATTTAAAACATTTCCACAAAATTAACCCCTATTTAAAATTTTAGATTCACTACTATTTACTTCTATATTAAATAGTAAATTTACTGCAATAATCCACCAAAACATCATAAGTAATGTAATAAAATTAATGCAAAAAAAGTTTTTCTAGCCAATTGCCACCACACAATTAGCCAAGTAATAAATTTTATATAAAAAGCATTTTGTAGTCCTTTTTAAAGACTTTTCAAACTGTACTTTTACACTAAATTATTAAGCAAAACGACAAGAATTATAAATAAAACAGAAAAAAAGGAGAAAAATAAAAGCAGCATTACCCTACTTAAAATGTTCAACATAATCAGGATAACATTTCTGGTGCAATTCCGGTCAAACGAAAAAAAATCTTCCAAAATATATGTATATTTATATATATAAATATATATTGTGCACTTTACTTAAACCTACAACTATACATACATATCTACATTTTGACAAATATCTATAGAATGAGTGCAACATTAAAACATACAAAAGCAAATTATTGCAAAGACCATAAATTTCTTAAAAAAAAAAAAAAAAACAGATTGTTTATCTTACAAATACGAGTATGTACATACTTATGAAAAGAAAAGAGATGGTGTAAAAATGGTATTGAGAACAGTTAAGCGACTTAAAATTGGGCGGTACTTTTAATAGTTAACAACAAAAAAAGAGTTAATTTTAAGCAGCAGTGAAATAATTGTTAGTAAAATATATTATTTAAAAACTATTATTAAAGCGCTAACATTCTGTATCATAATGTCAAGTGCCACAAACTAACACTACCACCTCTTTATTATAGCGCCTAATGAGTTTTATCCCAAAATAAAATCCTAAAAAAGAAAACCTCTTCCAAAGAAAATGAACAAACTGCATGCAACAAAAATTTAGAGCATAAACTTCTTTAAAAACCGTGTGGCGCATACAACAAGAGTTATGTGCGAAATACGCCAAAATCTTTACTTAAAAAAAAAAAAAATGTCTGAAAAATAAATTTAAGGACAGAGGACAACAGCCACCAAAAAAAAAAAAATCACAAATAAATAAAATAACAAGAAAAACTTTAAAAGAAACAAGTTTCTTTTAAGTTTAACTGAAATCATATTACCACTAAATATTTCATACAACACAAAGACAGATAAAATAAAATATGCTCTATAGCATCTTAAGAATAATCTAAATCTGTGTTGGTAGAAAAGGGACCAACTAATGCACTTAAGATCAGATTTAGTAAAGTGCTTAACAAGTCAGGAATTCCAGTATTCTATCGGATATGTATATATATCCAAGGATTTCTATTTAACATAAGAAATGTACTTTTTAAGTTAAGTGCTTTGATCCTAAGGATTAATATTTGGAAAATATGTTAGTCATTCGTTTTACGTACCCGAAATAGTCAACTTTGACACCCTGTAGCTTATCTCATGTTATCACAGGGTGACTAAAAATGTTTGTTTTTTGAAGGATTAAGTCCTCCTATATAACTCTGCCATTAATTTCAATTCGATCCTACAAGCAGTTTACTAGATACGGATTTATTACCAAAAATGTTGCATTTGGGCCCAATGCACAGAAGGGTCCCCTTTAATAAAAATTATTTTTTTGCAAACAGTTTAACATGGCTGATCTATTGACCCGTTTTTGAGACATTAAAGTTAAAAATTTGTTTGTTATATTTTGTTATTATTTTTATTTATTTTTATTTATTTAATAACATTAGCTTTAAAGTTAAAAATATATCACGTATTTTCCTTTTGTTTTCAGTGGGCAGAACATTTGTCGAACAAATCATAATTTTTTGTTTGCCGTCAGTGTCGCTTCGATACTTTTACATGCAGTGCCTCTTCTTCCGCATACAAAATGACGTATGATGGCAGACATGGTTGCGCGAACAATTGTGCGAACAACGGTGTGTGAACAAGAACAAAACATGAACAACTTGGGTCCATACTATCCAAATGCATGTGCGCACAGCATTTTGTTCAATGTGCGAGCATGAAAAAGGCTCGTGTGGACTGCAAATTAAATTAACCTATTCTGTTGTGATTTTATTCTTTGCGGCCTTAGCCAACTATTGTATGTTATTTTGTTCCAAATTATTACGCATACGATTTTTTTTTAAAAAGTTGTAAATTTAAGGGAGCAAAAAAAAATGCAACTCGTAAAAAATCACCGTATTTTTTCAAATTTTGATAAAAATTATTATTGAAAAATGCTGAAAACTATAATTTGGTAGTATTACCACTAATTACTACTAATACATATAAATTTAAGGTAATTTTAACTACAAAGCATATTAATAATATTAAAAAAACATTCTTTTCTCCATACTTTTTAAGAATTTTGAAATATTTTTGAATAACATTCTGATAATGGCAGTGAAATAATATTAATATGTAGTTCTAATATGAAGATTCTTAAAAATTATCTTATAGAAACAATATTGAAACGATCATGCCTGTAACAATTGATACAAGTAATTTAACAGAAGATATTTGATACGAGTATTATCTGAATGAATACATTTGCTACTATTGCCAGCAATCGTTGATTTAATGATGTAAATATGGAAACTGGATATCCTTCTAAAACAACATATGTATATTATTTACTAAAATCAAACTACCACCTTTACTTTTAGAGGCAGGTCCTTTATTATTTTTACGGGTACTGTATAATGGAAATGAGATCCTATTACGATAACTTGAATTAATTTGACTCTAAACGTATATATTTCGATTTAGACGGTCTTACTTAAATATTAATTTCCAATAGTAAACAAGACCAATAGTCTAATAATCACGAAGGATGTACTTTTAATTATTCAACATATGAAGAGTTCAAAATATGTATATTTCTTAACTGTCTTTCCTTGGGTTAGAATTTGTTCCGAGACCAAAATCAAGAGATATTTGAACATTATGGCGATACCGGGTATTCGATAATGTCATATCATTGCGAAAAAAATATTTTAAGCTGTTGATTCCAACACAATAACGATCGAAACTGGTTGCGTTATTTCGGCCGAAAGGACTTACTGAATTATAGTTATGAAGTTAAGCCAAACTATCATAAATATTTGATCGCTTATTTATAGAAAATGTTTGTTGGATTTAAAATAACTAACAAAATAAATAATAATTCCAAAAATATTAATCTCTACTGAAAAATGTCCAAAATAGTTCAAAAAATATCAACATTTAATAAAATTGGAATATATTGCTAATATTTATATTATTTGTAGATTTCATGTATTTTAGTCTATATTCAACGATAGAAAATCATGGTTTTTAACAATGCTATAGTTTCCAACAATTTCCAATAAAAATGTTTATCAACATTTTAAAAATCATGTTTATTTGTTTAAAGTTGCATTTTATTTGCTCGCTCAAATTTATAACTGCTTTTACTAAACGTTCAATAATTTTTTTTTTTTAGTTTTGTTTTTTTTTTTCTCAAATCGTGATTAATTTATCTCAAAAAGATTTTAAAATCACATTTCGGAAAGACCTTTGTTTGGTGGATAGGAGAAATAGTCGACCGATCCTAACATATTTCATCCCACTTCATTCTTATATCAAAGTAATTATACGTGCGAAACTTTATTACGGTATCTTTGGGCTTATACGAGGCTTACATCGACAGGCATCTAGCTAGATGGTAGGACAGACAACGTTATCTCGACTTAGGAAGTGATTTTAAGTGCAACGGTACACTTTGAGGTGGTTGTTCTATATATGCGTTATAAACACCAGCATAAACATCTATAACAACAACCTCCTATGGTGTAATAAGTTATAAAAATTCACAATCATACAATATAAAAAAATTTGCTTTTGAAATTTGCGAATTCAAATTGATATCTAAAAGACTTCCTCTTTTCAACGATACCAAACTCTAATACTTAAACTTGTCAGTTTAGTTAATGCCAAGTTTTATTCAGGCGACCCCAATGTGTAATGTGCAACGTTATTTTGCTCATAGGGAGACCTCGCATTTAGTGGATATGAGATCTTTATGGGAAATTTAACATAATGGTAACGAATTTTGAGCGTACTCTGAGATATGCCATGTTTTAAAAAGTTAGTTAGCTAGGAGTTTTACATCCTAGTACTAATGTTTCAAAATACCACATTTCGCGGCCCAGGGATCATCCAGGGGCCATTCCCAGTAATGTCATAATTGAGATCGTGCTGGTCTTAATGCCTTTCAGCTGGAATCTTATCAGAGTGTGCCGGAGATGTATATTTTCCTCCAAAAATACCAATATAAAAGCCCATACCTGCCCCTTTATCAGATTTAAATCCATACGTATCAACCTCATCGGAGATTTATCTAGGATTGATATTTTTGGACTTATATGTGAATCGCAATATTTTTTCATAGCCTTAGTATACAAGTATTGGTCGATATTTGTCTTTGAAATCATAGTTTGAATAATGAAGTACTATTTGGAGGATAATTTGAGACATCTCACCCTCTCTAACATATTTAAGTGGGTGAAGACTAACAAGGTACAGTGGAAAAATTGAAACAGGATTGATCTTACAAGAGTTTAAATAGCGGAAAAGGATGTTTAGTCTAAGTCGTCTATTAAGCGGACTTTGCTTGAACATCCTTTTGTACTTAGTAGAATAAAGATCAATGAGCAACGATTTTATGGAAATAATCATATGATGCTGATAAAGGACCAAGCAAAACATTATACTGCAAATAAGCTGAAATAGTGCCGTCTGGATCACAGATAGATTTTCTCATATACATCAACGGATACAGACGGCACTATTCTAGCTTATTTGCAGTATAATGTCTTGCTTGGTCCTAAATTTCAAAACGTAGACATTCGTCTTCTCTTAACACATATTTTTCTACATTTGCTCTAGCCTGACCATTTATCAGCACCATATGTGACTACAGAGGAAATACATTTTGGCTTTGGAAATTAGTCCGCTTTAATTTAAAGGAATTTTGACTTAGTAAATGCATATGAAAATAACCCAGAAATCTTAGTCAATATACTGCAGTAATAGTGCAACATTCAAAAGGTATTTTTGCGAAGCTTCAAGTAGCCGACGAAGATTATAAGATTTTGCAATTTTCTCTTTAAGCATTGCTTGATTCAAACATTTCAATTAAAGGATATGTTGGTCCCATTATGCAGTCAGTAACTAATATTTTACTGTTGTTACTAAATAAAGAATGAGTGAATGAGTTGACCAATGCTCTCATGGCGACTTAAAACTTAATGCTGGTAATTTCATTTCAGTTTCGCTTAGTTAACTCCAATTTCAATGTAGTCATTCGATTTTTTTTTTTTTTTTGTTCTTTCTTTTGTAATATGTGGCTGCCTCATCTCGTTGTTGTTCTTGTTGTTGCTGCTGCTAATATAATTTGCAACTTCATACTTGTAGATTAGTATGCTCATAAGACATTATCTGGAAGTTGGGTTTTGGTTTTACATTGTGGATTTTTTAATTTTTTTCTTCTTTTCAGTTAATTTTTTTGATACTAAAGGTTTATTAAGAAACCTTGTTTTTCCTCGTCTTAATGTTTTTTCTACTTCAGTGTCTGCTTACTAACTTGATATACTCCCGTACTAGGAAGGAAGACAACAGCTCAAGATATACGCGCCGCCACGAGCATAAAGTTCACACTCATAAAGTAAATAAATTTAAAAGTGGCGGCATTTTTTTTTAGCGCACATTATTGCAGCTAACTGCCACAACGGTTTCATTAAGGAATTAAAAAGATTTGAAGCTTAAAATTTTCATAAGAAATCCTTGATTTACAAAAAAATAAGAAAAATATAATAAAGAATTTATGTTTTTTATTGGCTTGGCAAAATAAAGAAAACAGTTTTTTTTTGGGTTATTAAGATTATTTTATGGTTATTAATTTGACACTGTATTACCGGGAATAGTGAAATTCTATACAACGAAAAAAACAATATACAAAATGAAATTATATGCTGCAATAAAAAGTGGCCAAGAAAACTACAAATGTATGTATGTGGTATTTAGAAAAAAGAGGAGATTAAGAAATCAACGGGTGATAAACATTAAAACTAAATTGATTTTTAGACATTAAATAAAAATAAATATAATAAAAACCTTTTACGGCCTTTGCACCAATAAATGACGCAAAAATATTAAAAATTCTTTCGAAATACAAGAATTTTATACAAACAAGTCGAAACAACAGGTATTTAATTAAAATTCCACATAAATATTTTAAGCCTCATTTAATCTTTTAACACCGTGTTCAAGAGATTTGAAATTCCCAGAAGCAACCATGAGTGTAGGCCAAAACAAGTTGCGTTTATTGAGGATTTTAAATGTTTTTGTGATAGTTTATGATTAAGAAGTGAAAGAAACAAAAGATCTAATACAATTTAAAAAGGCTAACAACTAAATTTTTTTAAGTATTTTTTTTTATAGGAAAATTACTTAGAATCTAAGCAACTTTTCTAAGCATCCTTTTCATAGAAAAATTGTTTGAATTTAATAAACTTTTCTATAGGGAAATTGCTTAGAATCTAATTAAGTTTTTTTTTAAAGAAAAACTTATTACAACCTAAGCAATATTTTATAGCTATACAAGCAACTTTTCCATAGAAAAATTTTTATAATATGTATAAGTACTTAACTAGTCTATAAGCAAATTGTCTAGAATCTAAGCAACTTTTCTATATGAAAATAGCTTTTCTAAAGAAAAATTGCTAAAATTCTAAACAAATTTTCTATAGGAAAATTGGTATAGGAAAATGGCTTAGAATTAGGGATCTCAAATTCCCGTACTTTTTGAAAACGGGAAAAATGTGTCGTCTTCCCGGAATTCTCCGAAACCCGGACTAAAAACTAAAAATAACTTTTCTCTCATTAGTTTAACAAATGGGACTCCAATAGGATATGAATCTTTGCATTATCCGATTTAAAACAGGATTGAAAATGTAGAGAGAAGAGGAAATTTGACTAAAGACATAGTATATGTTGTGAAAGAGTTTTGTGGATATAGACAAAATATTATTCTATTCTTTTTTAAAATGATATAAACCATAAAACAATGTCTTTACGATAGAAAAGTAGGTATATCAGGAATTAAATAACAAAATATTTACTTAGTCATTGATCTTATTCAAAATATTTTAATCCTGAAAGTCTACATTTATTTTATTACGAAAAAACAGTTTTTAAAACAGTTTTTGTTCACAATATAGTCTTGAAAATTTGACTTTTTGATTTATATTAATATTAATGAAATAAAATAAGAAATTTATTTTTCCGTTCACTTTATTATTGAAAATTCAGTTTTCAAAATACTGTTCTTTTAGTAAAACAACGACATCACTAAGAAATGCGTCGTCCATTCGACGATGTGTAGCTTGAAAAAAAATTTTGGATCACCCCAAGCTTTAGTTTCTTGTTTTTTAAATTTTACTTCAATATGTGTATATTATAAAACATTCGCTTTCATTCTCATACATAACAGAGACATTTTCTATATCTTTCCAGTTAAAAATTATATGGATAATTACTCACTGCATGTTTTTTCTCTTAACTTTTTAATGCCTTGTCAAATTTACATAAGACAAATTCATAATATTGTCTATACCACTGACAAATTTAAATGAACAAATTAATTTGTTTTTGAGATATTGTTCTTTTAAGTTAATTTTCTTTATAGAATTACTAAAGCAAATTTCTCCCACTTTCTATCTTAAAATCTAAGCAACTTTTCTATTCTGCTCGTTATCTGCAATAGGTGGTGGCCGGCCTCCTAAAACGACATTTAAGCGGTAACCTGCAACCGCGGAATCGATGGCGTCTCTGTGAATGTCGTTCAAAGCTGTCGAGTACGAGTTACGGTCTAAGGGATCCTGAGTATATCTTGGAGTGCTCTCCTCGTACTTACGAAAGTCATGCCTGACATGCCTCGGGGGAGGATCCAACTGTGTGATGTTGAAGTTTGGATGCTCCCTCCGATGACATCAGAGGAGGAACTGTTTAGTTAACATTACGTTATGTTCCTTGACCGGTAGTACCCTTGTCCCCTCTTGTAGGTAGTGTGGGGAGGTGATCTGTAGGCAGCCTGTGACGGTCCTTAAGGCTGCATTTTGACAGCTTTGTAAATTTCACCACTGGGTATCACTCAACGAAAGAGACCACACTGGAGCAGCAAATTTGACTACTGACCGACGAATCGTTTTGTATGTAGCAAAAAAGGTTTCTTTATCCATACCCCAAGTGCTGCTTTTAGCGCTTTGAGGACCGAGATTGCAGTAGCATGAGCTGAGGAGAAAAATATGCTGTCATAGGTGACCCCCAGGATTCTTAGGTGGTTCACTGTCGGAATTTGAACTCCATCGACAACGACGTCAAGCTCGAAGTTTACCTCCTTGGTCCAGGTGGTGAAGAGTGTTGCTGAAGACTTCGTTGGTGATAACTGCAGGTTACGCGCTGTGAAGAAATTAAGAATTTGGTTGAGATAACCATTCACCGTACCGCATAAGTCATCAACTTTGTGGCCCGTCACCATTATGGTACAGTCATCCGCATATGTAATCACCTCTACTCCTTGAGGATGTGTGGGGTTTTGGAGAGGTAGAAGTTAAACAGGAGTGATGATAAGACTCCGCCTTCTGGAACTCAATGTTTAACTTCCGGAATCCATGCTGGTGATGAGCTGCTGCTAGTTAACGGGTTAGCTGGGGAGAGAGAAGAGCTTCGAGTGTTTTCGCTACTGGTGACAGGAGGGATATCGGCATGTACGATGATCCCTCGCTAGTGATCTTCTCGGTTTTTAGAATTGGGTTCACTCGACCCATTTTCTAGGCATCGGGTACATTTAAGCACCTCAGCGACAAGTTAAAAACCAAACTCAGATACTCGACTCCTCGCTCACCAAGGTGTTTTAACATCAGCATAGATATACCGTCTGGGCCAATCGCTTTGGATGATTTGGTGGCGTTAATGGCTTCTGCAACTTCCGCTTGTATAAAGAGCTGTGAAGTGTCCGTGGTTAAAAGTTGTGAAGTTTGCGAACAATGCTTCTTTTCACCTTGTCTCTCTCAGGGTGCTCAATAAATTGCCAGCAAAAAGTGCGCGCGCATCCCTTAGAGTCGGATATGGTGTTATCTTCAAACTTAAGGGTAACCCTATCATCGTTCTTCGTGGGGTTGGTCCACAACTCCTGTACTTAAGTTGCATTTCTTCAGGTGATCTAACCATCTCTTCCGCTTATCCTCATTAACCAACCTACTGATGTCTTTGCTCAGCTGTCCGATCCTTGGATCGTCAGGGTTAGTATTGCGGATCTCATCACATTCGTCAGCTAATGATGCTGCTTCTGCTGGGAAATGTAGACGCACGACGGGTATTCTACCAGCTGGGATGAAGCGAGCTGCTGCTGTTGTGATGGTTTCGCGGAACTTCCTCTCTGGTCATAAACGTTGGAGGGAACCCGCAGATCACTGAAGTGTCGGTGGTTGAATTCTCTGAAGCCGTGCCAGTTTTCTTTCTTTTGGTTTATATATGATTATGGGTAGGTGATCTGATCCTAGAGGCATCATCATTATGTGTACAGAAGGTGGATTCGTCCATTTTCCACCAATGCTCCACCTCTCTGGTCTTCCCCTAAATTAGAGTGCCAGAGCTGATGGTGAGCATTAAAGTCCCCAAGAACCAGACGCATTTCTTCGTCTAAGAAGGTTCTAATATCGGGACGGTAGCCTGTAGGACAGCTGGCTACGGACGGAACATAGACATTAGAGAGCTCCAATTACTTATCCTCCGACCTGACCGCAATACCTTGAACTTCGAGGTATTGGTCTCTAGCATCAAGATCGGGAGAAAGACCCTATACTGCACGGTGTTGTGAATAGCGTAAGCAAACCCTTACAGGTTTGCAGGCAGGTGTTGTTTGTCAGTTTTGTCTCCTGGACCGCGGCGACCATGATTCTGTGTTGTTCCATGAATCGGGTTATCTCAACTATTTTCCCTTGGAGGCCATTGCAGTTAAACTGAAGAATGGATATCACCCCAGGTTTTCGGATAGCAATCATCGGTGTGAGTGGCGACTGTTGTTTGTGTTGCTGCTGCAGGTGTTGTAGATGCTGCTATTGTGGTTGTAATTGCGGTGGGGAGGGTGGAGGTGTGGCGTACGATGATGATGACGATGAATTATGTCGCCTTTGGCAGCAAGGGGCAACATAATTTTTCGACCACTCCCTTTCATGGTTAAGTCCGGAACAGTTCCTGAGGTGACACCAGCCCAAACAAGAGTTGCACCTTAATTGGGTAGATAAGGGTAAAGGTTTATAGTAGAAAAAAGTTGCTTTTCTACTGAAACATTTTTTACGCTAAGCAACTTTTCTATTTAGAAAAATTGCTTAAACTCTAAGCAATATTTCTAAGGAAAAATATTTAATTTTCTGCTTTTTAATCTTTGTGGCAAATTAGATGACCTTCAATATCGCAAACTAGTTTCCATTAAGCACAAACAAATACGTGCGTATTTCAGTTCAAAATTCGCTCAAATTGTCCGTCCATTTATCTATGTAACCAACAGCCAATCGTTAAACTAATATTAAGGCCAAATTATGTCCAAACATATTAAGTCTATATAATTTATTAATATTTTTGTAGCCAATAAAAAATAGTAAAAAAAAACTTGCAAACTGAAATATTGTTGCTACCCTAAGCCTCTCTGGTATTTCAAACCTTTTAGTGTGTTAATTTAATTTAGTTTAAACAATAAAATGCTGACACAACAATGACAATTAATCAAAATTATTTAGCAAACAATCAACATTATAACAACATTAATAGCAACAATTTCTTAGTAATAATCATATCAACAAAAACAACAAAACTCAATAAACAATTGTCGCTTAATTTGATAAAGCTGAACAAAAAGAAATAAACTTAAGTATGGACAACATGAATAGAAACACAGCCTACCAAAAGTTTAACTAAAAAACAATTTTGTTAAAGTTTATTGTACGCACCTGAAGTGCGTACAATAAAGCAAATATGCGTAAAGAGCTTAAAAGATGACGAGGGTGAATTGATGATGGATTAAAATTTTTTTAAAGTTTCTAAAATAATCTTTTCGAGGTGCCGAAAATTTTTAATAGATTTTATTTATAGAAATTCGAAACAAAATAAGCAAGAACATTATTTTCGGCTTTGCTTTAGTGCGTACAATAAAGCAAATATGCGTAAAGAGCTTAAAAGATGACGAGGGTGAATTGATGATGGATTAAAATTTTTTTAAAGTTTCTAAAATAATCTTTTCGAGGTGCCGAAAATTTTTAATAGATTTTATTTATAGAAATTCGAAACAAAATAAGCAAGAACATTATTTTCGGCTTGACTGAATCTATATACCCATCATTTCCAAAATTTTAAAATGCGAAGTGGGAGGTAAAGTGGTCTGACCACGCCCATTTTTCAGCTTTCGAGTTTATATCGATCCTCGAACTATTTGTGCAAAATTTCGTTGGCGTAAATTCTTCTGTTTAAAATATATCACTATAAAAGTATGAACTAAAGTTATAATGTACACCCTGTGTTTCTAGTATTTGAACTATAACTTTTTTTATTTTGTCCATTTTAAAGGATACAAATTTCCATTGTAGTAAGTGCTGTTGATAACACTGGTCGACAAAAAAATCCTCCACCAAAGACGAATAGTTGGACTTGTTGCATTTTAATGTGCTAAACATGAATCTGCTATCAGTTTTTTTCCATTAGGTCTGGATTTTTTTATGGGCGTGTCTAATATTTCTCTATACTCTAGTATATTTCATAACTCGTAACGGTGTGTACGATTGACATAAGTGACACACCAAAAGGTGGGGACTAAAAATATCTTCAAGCCACCCAAACTTTTGTATGTACTCAATAGTTTCGGAGTTATTTCGAAATAAGTGTAAAAAAAAAAACTTTCATGCAAAATTTAAAATTTTGTTACTAAAATTTCTTTTGGTGAATGAAAACATCAAAAATCTTTCAGTTTATCATTTTTATCTTATAGCTAATAATGCTGCGAATAAAATAAGGCATTTATCTTCAAAGTTGATACACAAATCTTTATTTTATTCACAGTTAAGTATTTTTTTTTAAACAAAAGTAGGTGGATTACATGGACTTTGACGAGTTAAACAAGAATTTGATTTCACTTTTTTTCTATCATGTACTGATTTTTTTATGGGCATAACAAATATCATAACCTTATTTAGCAGTCACACTATAAAACTATTGACTATAACTCAAGAACCGTTTACATGATTAGGCAATACACCAAAAGATGCATACGAAAATTGTCTTCGAGATATGTCAACAACATTTTTTATTCGCTCAAGAATTTTAGAGTTATGGATCAAAATTTTCACGATTTAAAAAACAATAAATTTTGTCGCTACTAATTACCAAATAACTACGGAAATATCAACTGAACAAGAAATTATGTAAACTTTACTCAATGTTAATTTAAATCGCTATCTATTGGAGTTTAATTTGTCATAATTGGACGAAACGTTCTTGAGTTATACAAGTGTGACTGCCTAAAGGCGGGGTCATAGTAGTCATGCCCAATAATAAATCAATAAGTAATAGAAAAAAGTGAAAGCAGATTCTTGTTCAGCACGTTAAATTTCATCTAATCCACATATTTTTTTTTTTTATATATTTAAGACGAAAAAAAATAAATTTTTTTTTGCCCACTAACTGTAGGTATGCATGGGTATCCTAACTTAACTGTGAATGCAATCCACATTTGTGCATCAAATTTTATGATACGTGGCTTTATTTACTCGTAGTTTTCCAACTTTGACATAAATATGATAAACTGAAACATTTTTGATGTTTTACTTTAAAAAAGAAATTTTAGTAAAAAAAAAACACTAATTTCAAAATATCTCCTGAACTATTAAGCGGATAAAAATTTGATAGCAGAACGACTGAAAGCCAATTTTATTTCGCATATTTTGGTGTATCATTTATATAAATCGAGCATACCGTTCTCGAGTTATAGTGAAATATACTCGAGTAATCGGCTTATTTAGAGCGCAATATTAGACACACCCATAAAAAAATGTCGACCTGATGGAAAAAAAAACTGAAAGCAGATTTGACTTTAGCATGCGGAATTCCATCTAGTCCACATATTTTTTTTTTTTTTTTTTTTTTTTTTTTTTTTGAAGGAAAAAAAAAATTGTTCATCAAAATGCCTTATAAAGTCTTATAGCGAAACAAAACCCATAGGAACAATGTTTTAAATATTTTTTCCCATAACCAGCTTAAAATTACGAATTTTTTACCACCCATTTCGATTAAAAAATCTAAAATTTTTATAACCAAAATGTATGGGACCCATGATTTTTCAATCTCGTAGGGAAATGAACACCAATTTAAAAATTTTTTTAAATAATTTCGTATTAAGAATATTTTTACGCATCGTTTGAGGGGTGTTCCTACATCGAAATCTCAAAAATCTGAGGACACTTTAATGTACATATTTCAAAAATATGTGAGTTTCTTAGATCCGATTAAGTTAATTTTAGTTTTTAAGTAATTAATTTCAAATTAATCAAAACAAATTGACTTTTATGGACGATTCGACTAGTATGTAAAGATATAACATTAATGTTGAGATAAGTCGATTTTTCAAATTTCTTTTCAATCCACCCATTTGCCAAAAAAACCTCTCAACCGAATACATTTGAACAAACTTTTTAAGACAAAAATGTAAATGTTTGAGTGCGTTTGAAATCAAAAATTGTAGCTGTAAATATGCGTAAGTAGCTGACGTTTGGTTTGTTGGCTGGTTGATGTGGTTAAACTGTTCAATGGTTCTCAAGTTGAAAATTTTTCAAACACCCGACTTCAAATCAACAACAAAAACCAATTGTCCATGACTAATGCACTGTCAAAATTAAAATTGTTGAACAAAAAAATCGAAAACATAAAATTTTAAAAAAGCGACATCTTGTATATTGAAAATTGAGAATAATAACAACAATAGCAATATGGAAAAAAATCTTACAACCCCAAACATTGGTTAAACTCTGTAAAAAAAAATATTTACAGGCTTACAAATACTTAACCCAACTGACAGTGTTTGAAATTTTATGTTCAAACTACCAAACAAAAAAAATCAAGCAGAAATATTATGACAGACAACTATTAGACGCCATTATTCTATCAGCTTAAAACATACATATGTATATGTTTTGTATGAGTATTATTTTCAAATATTTTTATTATACTCGTACGATTTTTTTTAAATGTGTACATATATATTTTAATTTTATATTGGCCGGGCCTCTAAGACCATATTTGGTGTCTTTTAACGCTTAGACTGGTATCAAAAGGTGCGTATCGTGTATTACACATTTTTTTTTTTTTTTTAAATAGTTATAAACCCCTAAAAAGACATAAAATAACTACAATTTGTTAATAAAAATATTTAATCTGCTGTGTTCCACAATTAACAAGTATTTCATTGCTTTGACTTCAACATTTAATTTTTGTCAGATTTCAATTTTTTTCTTTTAATTCAATTCATTTCATTGTTATTTGTCAGTCAGTTTGACTTGTCGAAAAGATTTATGAAATCGTGATAGAAAAAAATTTGCCAACAATTTTTGTAGCTGCTGTTATCGAGCAACAACAAAATCTACAATATGTTTAAAAAAGTTTTCGTTACAAGTTTTAAAAGACAGACTTATAGCTTTTTTGTTTTTGGAAATCTAAGTAGGGAGTAACAGCAGGAAGTATTAGAGAGAAAAAGTTTTTGTCTTTTTTTTATTTTTTGGTGTTCACTTTTGTTTTGAAAAAAAAAAAAAAAAAAAATTATTTAACTGGCGCCACAATTTAATAATTAATCAATTATAATAGTTCTTTGATATTTTTTGGGCATGCGAAAAAAAAATCACATACGTGAAATGTGACCTAAATAATTTTTGATTAAATAATCGCATTTAATCTATTGAATTTAAACTTTCTTTTAGACATTTTGTTGCCATAATTAGCAAAAGTGGAGTTCTTGATAATGAAATAAAAATAAGAGTTTAATTAAAGAAAACCAGAATTTGAGGGAGAACAAAGGTAGCAAAAAAATGATTACACTGGTCGACAAAAAAAATCCTCCCCCAAAGACGAATAGTTGAACTTGATGCATTTTGATGGTGCTAAACACGAATCTGCTTTCAGTTTTTTTCCATCTGGTCTGGATTTTTTTTATGGTCCATAGTAAGGCTATTACTCTAGTATATTTCCTTATAACTCAGGAACGGTGTTTACGTTTGACATAAGTGATACACCAAAAGATGCGGACTAAAAATATCTTGTAATCCTCCAAACCTCATATTTTTATGTGCTCAATAGTCCGAAAAAAAACTTTTTTTTTTTTTTTTTGCAAAATTTTAGATTTTTTGTTACTAAAGTTTCTTTTTAAAAGTGAAAGCATCAAAAATGTTTCAGTTTATCATCTTTATCTTAAAGCTGGTAATGCTGTGAATAAAACAAGGCATGTATCTTTAAAATTGATGAACAAATCTTGATTTTATACACAGTTTTCGGACCCTTATTTCGAAATATCTCCTAAACTATTGAGCGGATAAAAATTTGAAAATTTGGTAAAGCGATTCAAAGCTAATTTTATTCCGCATATTTTGGTGTATCATTTATATAAATCGTGCGTACCGGTCTCGAGTTATAGTGAAATATACACGAGTAATCGGCTTATTAAGGGCACAATATTAGACACGCCCATAAAAAAAATCTCGACCTGATGAAAAAAAATGAAAGCAGATTCGAGTTTAGCATGTGGAATTCCATCTACTCTACATATTTTATTTTTTGAAAGAGCACGAAAAAAAATTTTTTTGTCGACCAGTGTTATCAATTTTCTACGAATAACCTACAAATTAGGCATCTCAATGAATTTAACATTATTTGTTATTGAAGCCTTTGAAAGCAAATAATTTATTTGGTAGTGATTCTACCCTAATGAGAGATGTCAGAAGGACAACTCCAACGAAGGTGTTATTTGCACTGTCTAACTGGCCTCGAGTTAATATTGACTGAAAATAGAAAAATCCACAATCCAAGCATATTAAGAATATATAGAAGAAATACAGTCGATGTAGGATGCTGGACCATTTTTGGGTGAAATTTGTATTTCTTGTTTAGTTTAGGATTAAGGTAAGTTGTGCCAAAATTTAATGTAGATTAGTGCATAATTGACTATAGCTCCGAAATAAGGCCCATGTCCTGGAATCACCTTAAATAATATAAGGACAGCGCGAGGACCTTGCACGCCTTAGGGCTTATAACTTTTAGTATAAGTAAAAAAATTAGTACCGTTAACTTGTTAATATTGCTCATTACTCTTAGTAACTGTTTGCTTAATTTTGTTGTAATAGCTTAATTAGTTTTATATTATAACCATACAAAACAATTTCTAGAAGTGTAGGTGAGTTGGGAAATGCAGTTTTTTGAATTATAAAAATACAAGAAGTTCACGATGATGATAAAGTACATACTGTCGACCTTTTTTCAAACGTGCTGGTCAGTAATTCCATATCACAGATGTTGTGAGAAATGGATCAGATAAATATCGTGTAAAAACAAAACCAAAATTGTCAGACAAATTTTTGGTCTGTCGTGACATTTGTATGTATGTGCGGTGAAAAAAATCACTTTATTCATAACAAATAAGACTTTTAATAGAGAAATGTAGAAATGTAATGAGTGCTTTCGGAAAACACCTCATAACGAAAAAGAATTTCGAAAATAATTACTTTTCTAAGCTGAATTATATGCACTGATATTTTCGTGCGCATTGCTTTAATCCCATATCGTCCCGGCGCACAGTGCTTTGTTCCATAGACAAAAATCAAAATAAAAACATTTCTCAAATTGAGTTGACATATACGTTTTTGGAAAGGTAACAGTATAGATCATATAATTTAAAAAGATTTTTTTGGAAAAACTTATTTTTGTGGCTACTAGAGGGCGCTAAATTCAGAGAATTTAAAGCCAATATTAATGAACCAAAAAGCTGATTTTAAACTATTTTATGAAAAAAAATTGTCAAAAATTCGTTTTTTGATCCAATGCATCGAAGTTTCGTTTTTTCAATACCTCAGAATATTGGTAAATTAAAACTAGTATTATCTTTTAAATATAGTGTTTTGAATATGTATTTATTATTGCTCAAATTTACACATATTTTTTACTTAAAACCTAAAAATTCCTTAAATTTGATGAAGGATATAAAAAAATTATAAAAAATTATACAATTTTTTTTTACGGTTTATGTAAGTTTTTACAGATATTTAATAGATTAAAAAATAGTTAGAGCCCACAACTTTGAAAAAAGTTTAATTGAAAAAGTTTCTTATTTTCCGTTTTTACTACAATGTTAAAGAGTTCTCAATGTTGACGTAATTTATTTTGCTAAATTAAAATAAAATAATTATAAAAATTATTCCGAAATTTAAAAAACAACTAAGGAATAAAAAAACATATTTTTTGGACCTAAAACAATACGTTAAAAATCCTCCAGATGGCGCTCATTATGGAGCATTTTTAAATTTTATTACAAAAATTACATGAGTTCGATGGAGTATTAAAAAAAAAATTATAAATTTTTTTTTGCTTGATTCTAAAATTTAGTATTGTTTTTTAATATATAAAAGAAGAATTGCGTCCTATTTTTTGCCACAACTAAAAAAATAATAATTCAAAAAATTTATAAATTTCCTTTTATTACACAAAAGTCAAAAAATTCTTTATGTTGAAATTTTTCGTGTTGTTAAATCGACATTGCTTTAGAATTTAATAAAATATTGAAAACAAAAAAAAACTAAAATTTTGGACCGGAAATCGGGTGAAATTAGGCAAACTAATGATTTACTGAACATAAAATGTGGGTGCAGAAATTAAAATAATATTTAAAAATTATAGGGCTTGGGGGAGGTAGGTATGTCCTTGCTCCTATTATATAGAATATTGTCTGACCCATAGAAAACCCATTTCCAATAGCTATCGTAAACTTTGATACTGTTTTGACCAGTATTTTGGAAGAAAATGCGTTTACACATTTCAGAATATATGGGAGGTAGGCGTGTTCTTCCTCCGATTTTTTCAAAACTTTGTACATATTTACTTTAGGTCTAAAGTAATATATGTGCCAAGTTTCAATTTTCTGCGGCACCTACTTCTATTTTTAGAAAATTAAAAACAGTGTGTTAGCAAGAAATGCGTTTTTCTCATTTCAGGATATATGGGAGGTAGGCGTGTTTTTGTTCCGATTTTAATAAAAATTGGTAGAATCATAAATAATCTATATTTAACAGCAATCACAAATTTTGGTGGAATTCTGACCAGTATTCACGAAGTAAATCCGTTTTTAAATTTCAGGATATATGGGAGGTGGGCGTGTCCTTGCTCCGATTAAAAAATAAATTGGAAGACGTGTAAGCAATATATTTTTAATGGTAATTTTGGTAAAATTCAGATCAGTATTTTAGAAAAAAATTAGTTTTTTAACTTCAGGATATATAGGAGGTAGGCGTGTCCTCGCGCCAATTTTTTCAAAACTTCGTATTTATTCATTCTAAGCATAAAGTAATATGTGTACTAAGTTTCAATTTGCTACGACAAGTCCTTCTATTTTTGTCCCATCGTTGTATGGGATCAAAGCACTGTGCGGCGCTGACTTAATTACCTATATAATTTTCAATGGGCGAGATGAATTCTTAAATTTTATTTCTTACTTTTTATTTTGCTATTTATTTTACTACTGCGAAGTTTTTTAAATCTTTATTGGAAAATGTAAACATGAAATAAGTAATTAATATTATTATCAGTCTAATATTGAATTATGAGACTCAATAACTACAATATCCGTAACATCTCTGAAAGTTAGGAATTCAGACAATATAAAAAAATCGTTTATTTTAAAAACGAAAAAATATAAATACCAAAGTATATTTATTGCTCAAAATTAATAACAAATTTTCTCATTCATAAGTATTTCTCATATATAAATTTGCCACAATTGTCTACATTCACCAAGTCTCAGACAACAAACATAAGCCACCGTTTGAGATCGACTTCATAATAAATCTTAATTGTAAAATATCGTTTTTTTCGTGTTGTCACATTTTACAATTAAAACATTTCAAGGTTCTCGATGTAGATTTTTTTATGAATGAAAATTGTTTTATATCTCATTCTCTACATCTGTGAAAATGATAAAGTGTTACATTTACAACATAAAACAACTGAACAGCAACTAAAAAACAGAATTAAATGTACAAAAAAGAAAAAAATAAATAAAAAAGATTAATCATGCAAAAAGTCAGCGATTATTCATACAAAATGCGAATGTTCAGTGTGAAAAAATAAAATATTGTAGCGAGTTGCCACAAAATATTCATAGTAACTCATTCACACTTATTCATTCAATTAGCCAGTCAGTCAATTGCATGTGAACTTTCGCTTTCTGTTCGCACTTAACTTGTAACAGCAATTAAAAAAACGCAACAACCACTATGTTCTTTAAGAGATTTTATGTGATCAAATCTAGATAAAACCGGGGAAAATTTTAAGAAAAAAAAAAAAATGAAAAATTGTTGTTACATATTTTTAATGGATTTTGTGAGAGTTATTAAAGTAATATTTACACTGACTGGCATAAAGTAAAATTGGAGTTTTGAGTGATGCTGTTTTGTAGTCCTAGTAAGAGAGAATAATTTTCGGCATCCTGTTGAGTTAAGCCAAATGCCTAAGTCCCGATATTAACAAATGTTCCGTAGTGTTTCATCCGCTACTCCATTGCAGCAATTTTTATGTCACTTATGCTAGAAATCATTTAATTTCTTTACATGCAGTCAAAATACCTAATGAACAGCTGATACAGCTGGAAAGATTTTATTGAATCACGAGCGTATAAGCTTGCCAATGCACAGCATCACAAATCAAAATACTTAGAATATTGGAAAGTCTGGATTTTCAAAGTTGCAACTTTTAAAAATATTTTAATTTTATTTAAAACTTTTGTTAAGAACTATAATTACTTTAACTGCGAATATCTCAGTAAGTACTGCAGAAATTGATATTATTTTTTGGTATGTAAAAATAAATGTGTTCAAGTTGGACTTTATAAGCTCACCGCAGTTCATTGGAACAGGTGTACCCCAAGGAAGTATACTGATATGCCAACTAGTAGTCGAACCCACATATCAACATTTGCAGATGACACAGCTATTTTGGGCGTGCATTAAAACCCCCAAGAAGCATCTAAACTATTGCAAGATCATATACTCTGTCTAGAAAAATTGTTAAAGCAATGGAGAATAAAAGTGAATGAACAAAAATGTATACATATTACCTTCACATTACGAAGACATTAGTGCCCCCAATCTTGATAAATAATCAGATTATACCCCAACAAACGGAAGAAAAATTCCTTGGTATACGTGGAAAACGCATATAGATACAAAATTAACCGAAATTAAGTTGAAATCACTCTAAATTAACTGGCTAATTGGTAGAAATTCAAAATTAAGTCTAGATTGCAAACTGTTGATCTATAACTCAATTATAAAGCCTATATGGTACTATGGTGTCCAACTATGGGGCACGGCCTCTGCTTCAAATATCGATTCAAAGACTCCAAAATAAAATACTACAAATGATAACAGCAGCACCCTGGTATGAGAAAAATTAAAACATCCATGTTCCTCTTGTCAAAAATGAAATAAGAAAACATGCAGAATCGTATTTGAGGAAGCTTGAGGTACACCCTAAACATGCTCGAAACATAATAAAAAGCGAGGGCTGCAACCGTTTGAGAAGAAAGAATACTACAGACCTCCGCAGAAGCTAAATCCTTTAAATAAATAAAGTTTTTTCGTCCGACAGTGGTTGGACTTAAATATATAAATTAAGATTTAGTTTTAAGATTTGAATACTTATTGTTAGTTCACTTAATATCGTGAAGATTCAATAAATAAATATGAATGAATTAAAAAAAAGTTATTATGTTATAATGTTATAACAATACTTTAATTCAAGTAAATTATAATGTTAAAAAAATATATTATTTTAGAAATTTTATTTTTAATGGACTAGAACTAAAAAGTTCCAGCGAATTCCAATACATTGTATATAAAAGAATATCCATAAAATTATATTTGAGAATATTGGCTGGGACTTTTTGCGATCTTATAAAATATTATAAATTATGTTATATATTATAAATATATTAGCAATTGTTTAAGAATTATTAAAAAAAAATAAGGTAATGGCTAAAATTTTGTTATGCAAATATTACACTAAAATTGGTGTGATTGGATCTTGCTATATAAATTTACAAAAATATATCCGAAATTCATACCAATAAAATAATTTTTTTAATAAGGGATTAGCAGTGATTCTACCCGCCCATTTTTAATGATAATGATAACAGTCTTGTCTACAAACAGAATATACAATTCCAAACCAATATCTCCAAAAAAAAAAAAAAAAAATATATTAACAACATTTTGACGCTTTTCCTTTCCCTAATCGAAATTAAAAATTTACCCTCTTATTTCGCAAATCCCTTCACCTCACTTTGAAAAAATTTCCATAAACATTTTTGAAAACCAAAAACAATTTACATGAACATTTTTTCAAAGTGAGGGGAAGTGTTTTACAAAATTATGCCCTTAAAATCAGTATAGCAAATCTCAAAATTAAAAGAGACCGCAAAACAATATATAAAAAAAAAAAAAAATCACGTATCACCGCTCCTTTAACACGATTTTGGACTATTCTATGAAGCCTTAAATGTGGTTTCAATGGCATTGACAGAGGCAAATCTCAATGTTCTTTATTTGAAAGTCAAGGCTATTTCAAGTAAATATCTACGTATATTGTCTTAGCTTGAAAGATAAAAAGGCATCGCATTGTATTCAAAAAATTTTAATGTTTATTATTCCTCACAAGTAATCCCAAACATTTCCGTTGCTAGTGTGAACATCTTTCCAAGAAACCAAAATATTAGATAATGAATCATTCACTATATTTATTTTTGCATTTGTAGGCCTCAACTACATACATACATATGTATTTGCAATAACAGAAATATTGTTGTATTTTTTTTTTTTTTTTTTAGCTTGATGCCAAAAATTTAAAATTTCGTTTAGCTTAGAGACCCGCAAGATACTTGCTTCTATCTACAAACATTTAACATTTTACCATTGTGTAGGTTGGCTAAGTGTTGGGTAAGATACTGGAAAAATTGTGACTACTTGGAAAAACTTTTTTTTTTTAGCAGAATCAAAATCAAACTAACAAACACGTCATAAGCAATGTTAGATGCTACCGTTTACAAGTTACAAACTATGTGTGGCAACCATATAGATGCTGCTAATGTGGAGGATGACAATACATGATGACGCTACAAGTTCCGTTTAAATCAAAAGTGTTAGACCTACAAATGCAGTCACACATACTTAAACACAAACTACATTGCAAGACATACATACTTATAAAAAATCTAAAACAACAAAATTGGCAATATTTATTTGGCCTTTGGCTTTAGATGATCATGACGCAGACTATGATGTCGTCATTTTCTATTTTTTATTTTTTTAGTGTTGCAAATTTTGTTGCCAATACAAATCGTATGTTCGATATATAAAATATTGGTCAAATATCAATAAACTAAAGGAAAAACCACAGACAAGAAACACTCATAGTTGTTGTTGTATTTATAGTAAAAGAAACTATTAGTGCTGGTTATTGACATTTTCCTTGTTCACGTTGGCGTCGACAACATCTGATTTGTCTACTGAGTATTTTACATTATTGAATGTGTGTCGTTTTTTCTGCTTTGATCATGTGAAGGTCTTGTGATTGCCGTTGTGGGTAACATTTGTTTCGTAAAAACTGCAGCTGGTTTACTTTTGGCGAAAATTAGGATAACCTTTTTTTTTATAAGGTCTTATGAATCTAAGTTAATTTAAATTATAATCAATAATGACTGTGTGCAGTCGCTATCCCCATAATATCAACCGCGATTATTGTAGGACTATCTGAGTCCCTTTGCATATAAAACCTGTCCTTCAAAATGTTTTCTGTAGCTCGATCTGCTGGTTGAGTTTGAACGTTATGTTGAATCCACATGTACTCCTACATAAATTTACCAATATCAGGTTATTTAAGGGTTCATTATTTGTTGATGTGATTATATAATACCAAAAGTCATGCAGTAAATCTACACGTCCAGACCGAAGTCTTAATCGAATAAAACAGACGAATGTACGAACTATATAATCACCTGATATGTATTTCTGTCAAGGCATGCACGATGGATATACCGTTAGAGCAAGATAGTGATACTTAAAATGATATATAGAAATCTACTCTCCTTCAATACAATAACTCCCTCAGTAGTCATTGAATAACAATAATCACAGTACCGAAATACGTGATGGCAGGATAGTCAAATGATAAAGGGTCCAAATGTACAATGATGCACAGTATCCTATTCTAAAAATTAAATGGAATTTAATCTGGAATTTACCGATTTCAATGAAATTTCACTTAGTGATTGTTGAGGTGTATACGAGTTTGTGACGGAAAAAGCTTGACAACAAATTATTCAAGGTCTACAAAAATGCATAAATTATCACTTTTAGTTTACAATATACACAAAAAAAAAATAAAAATGGATTTCAATTATGAAATTGCTAATATTAATAAAATAATTTTTTTATTTTGCTCCAATCATCAATATAATTATATTAATTAAGTGAAAATAATTTAATTTTTTTTAAATTTCAATTATTTTTTTAATGAAATAAATTATGTTGATAATTGGAATTTTGCATAAAATTAAGTAAATTAGTAATTGATATAAATAAGAAGGTTTGAGAAGGTCCAAAACTTAATTTAAATTCAATTTCGATGTTTCTTTTTTCCTTAAAATATTTTTATTTTGTTTGAATTTTTCTTTTTTTTTTTCAGAGAATTGTAAATTTTGTATTACTTTGTGAAATGTATATACAAGACAAAGTAGTTCTTAAAAAAAAATTTAAATGTAACTTTAAACAAGCGCCAATGTTATATTCGGCCCGGCCGAATCTATATACCCACCATCAACTTTTTCAAATTTTACGTTATATGGGAGGGGGCGGTAAAGTGGGCGCACCACGCCCATTTTTTGTTTCCGAGTTTACATTGATCCTTGAACTATTTGAACACACTTTCGTTGATTTTCACCTTATATGGGAGGTGGGCGGTAAAGTGGGCGAACGACACCCATTTTTTGTTCCCGATTTTATATCGATCTCAGAACTATACATAAAAAATTTCGTTGTCATACATGCTTTTGTTGAAGAAATATCAGCAGAAAAGTATAAAACGGACACCCTGTATTTCTAGTTTTTAGCCCATAACTTTTTTGTTTATCCTGCTTTCAACAGACGGACGGACATAGCTTGATCGACTCAGAATCAAACAAGGACCCAGAAAATATATACTTTGTGGGGTCTTAGATGATTCCTTCGACATGTTACACACGGAATGATAAAATCAATATACCCCCCATCTTTTTGATGGTGGGTATAAATATAAATGTATTGAAAAAATTGATGTTATAATTTTTTTTGTGTACATATTGGGCATCAAAGACTAAAATTTTTAGTTTTTGACTTACCTTGGTGAAATATTTTCGCTATAGGTCTAAATTTTACTCGATTTTTTGGAAATATTTTTTATTTTATTAACAACAAATAACAAAATTATACAAAAAAAGAAAATATTAATGTTGAAAAAAAAGTCGATTTTTGGCCGTTGTGGGTCAAAAAAGTATTAGTTAGATTCTTTCCTAATTATACTAAAATTTTCTTAAGCAACATATACTGCATTTATACTTTTCTGAAAGATAACTTTATAGAAAAGAGTGTAAAGGAAAAGAGTTGTAAAAACTTTATTCATGAGAGAACCAAGAATTTATAATTTTTGCCTTAATTTCTTAAATCGCAAAGCAAAAAGTTATTTTTCTTTTTAATCGACTTAGATATAAGAAATTAGGATTGCTTTCAAAAATTTCATATCCGAAGAATACAATTTTGGGAACCAGTTTAAGGTCTATATGATTCAAACTCGAAATTTAAACTCGGTTAAATATCTACTATTACTATGTGAATTTTCATTAAAATCGGAAAAACCATTCAGAAATTCCAGACTAATTTCCATTTAATGTAAATTCCATAAATTAAATCTTCGTTATAAATTTGGGTACCGAATAAAAATAGGCAAAATAGGAAATTGGAAAAATAGTAAAGATTTTTTTTTTTTTTTTTTTTTGAAAATTGGTTTTATGGAATGCAACTAAAAATTTTGAAGGAAAATTGTTTCGAAAATTTTCTGAAAAATAGTACATATTAATCATTCCATTTAAAACCAACCAACTGACTTCCTCACCTTTTCCGAATTCGATAATATTCGGTAAGACTAATTCAAAATTTCAGAAAATTTCATCAAGTGGTTTGCGAAATATTGCGATTTGAAAGTGCAAAATAGCTCAAAAAATATACAAAAGTTGTATACACAAAATTACAAATATCTTTCGAAGTATTTATGATATAAGATTTATAGTGGTGTTGTATTAAAGGTATCAAAATTACCTTTAATGTGAATGTAAATGGTTCTTTTTAAAAATTTAAAAAATATATGTTAATGGTGAAAATGTTGAAGGTAATTTTGATACCTTTAATATGACATCTCAATAAATCTTATATCATAAATACTTTGAAAGATATTTGTAATTTTGTGAATACAACTTTTGTATATTTTTTGAGCTATTTTGCACTTTCAAATTGCGATATTTCGCGAAACACTTGATGAAATTATGTGAAAATTTGAATCAGTCTTAATTTTTTACAAAAATAATTATTGTACCAAATATTGTTAAATTCGGAGAGGTAAAGTCGAAAATTGTAATTTTTCGTGTTGGTTTTAAATGGAATGACTCATATATCTATTTTAATATTATAAGAAAAAATTTGCGCATCTAAAGCACGATTTTTTAAATTTTTTTTTTTTTTTTTTTCAAAAGCTCCATTCATACTCTTTTCTTGCTTAATTAAACATTTAACAGTGAGGCAGCATCGCAATTTTTTGGAAATAAATCTGTAACTTCTAGTCGGCTGAAGGCGTAGGAGAGGAGAGTAAAATTTTAAGTTTTGAAGAAGGATCCTACATACACTTCAGGAGCAGATCTATGGGGCCACTAGCGAATATTCGTTCCTTACCTGATTTCCTTGATTTTTATATTACCTTAAAGTTCTTGATAAATCCTTTGATTAACATGCTTCTATGTACTATTTATTATATATATTTTTGGAGTTATATACATATGAAATGTCAACAATCTCAATTGCAAGATCTTGGTGAAGTTTTATAGCCCAACATCTTCAACCGATTTTATAATATATTTTTGAACAAAATTTTCTATCGATTAAAGGAAATTTGAATTCGATATTTGTATTGGGTCCAAAAATAAACGATTTTTACTTTTTGGTTAATATAAAAAACAGATGTAAGTATTAAAATATTGATATTTCTTTTCCCTGAATTAAGCCTTATTTTCGACCCGCTTAACCCCAATATATTCACATCTGCCAAAAAAAAATTTAAAATTCTAAAAATATAATAAATAAAAAACATAAAACGAGTTCATTAGAATATTGATTTCACCTTTCCCTGAATTAAGCAACATTTTCGACCCCTTTTACCCCAATATTCTGCGTAATAATAAATTTCTATTTTGCAGATCGTTAGTTATTATGAGACTGGAAAATACTATGCGACAATGATGTTGCAGCTATTGTAGTGATTCGATCGAAGAAAAATTTTCATCAAACGACCATCTAGTTTTACCTTCCAGGTGATAATATCTGATTACCAAAGTTATATTTCAATTCACTTTATTACTATTCCAGCTCTTAAAATTAATGAGCTTTTCGTTTAACTTTGATTGGACAAATCTGATCTTATATTTTAAACAAGTACTCATTACATACATTCATATATGTTATTTTCATAACGTTGACACCAATAACCATATTTAGACAAAAGAACAGACAATAAAATTTTATTTCTTTTACAAAAAAAAAAAAAGAAACGAGAAAAACAAAAATCAAAATTAAGTTAAATTAATTTTTCCCATCGTTCTTTGCCGGCACATAATACTCTTATGTTAGCGTACTTGACTTCAATATTGCTGCAGAGTTTTTTTTTTTTTTTTTCTTTATTTGACAAGTAGACGACATGGCAAACTTCAGATTAACAGCAACATTGCCATCTTAAAGACATTGATCTTTAACAAACAATTTTGACAATTTATGACAACGAATTTAAATTTGACATTTTACTTTTGGTTTTGTAAAAAGTCAAACAAACCAAACAAAATTACTCTAATGATGTTGGTTGGCAATAAAGATTTGTTTTTGTTAACAATAAATGTACATGAGTTGGCAACTTTTAAAGATAAACATTTTGTTTTCATTAGCGGTTTTTCTTTATGACTGAACAAATAATTCACATTTACATACGAATTCTAATGAAATACTAATTTAGGTACAAATAAATGTATCAACAAAATCTTTTGTATAAATATGACTGAAATTAGTCATAGACTATTTTATAAATTGTTGTAATAATTTTTTCTAAAGAAATTACATCAAATTAAGCAATTTCATTTGTGAATTTTATAAATATTACGTGTATGAAATATATTTGATTTTTGCTCATTCATGTGTGTGTATATTACATGGTGTCAATCATTTGTTATTTAAATATAAGTAGTGCATGAATGTAACACGTTTTAGGGTATTCCTTACAAATTAAATTCATTGGAAAATCAATTAAGAGAAAATCCCAGAGGCTAGGATCTCTTTTGTCTTCACTTTAAATTATTTAGACAATACTTAGAGTTGAATCAATAATTTAAAATTATTATTTTTTATTTTTATAAAAGTACAAATTTTCTTTTTTTATAAAAATCTGAGATTTACTGGAAATATGTTTAATTGATGTGTAGAAAACAACAACAAATTACTTGCTGCTTTTTCGTTTTTTGATTAACCACCCACTTACGTTCCTTTTACATTTACATCTACGGTAGAGTAATGGAGCCTTTATTTTTAAGCTCCGTAAAATATTTAAGCTAAATCGAATAAAGTAAAATCGTTTTCTCTTGACGAAATGTTTCTGTAGTTGAAAATGGTCTGGATTCAGAGATTCTGAGCTATTTCTGTTAAAGAGTACACAGAGAAAACAGTTTCGTTGTAGCAACTGAATTTTTTGCCAAACGAATTTGGTCAGTTGTGAGTACTATCCCATAGTTCGGTTAGGATAGAGATAATCACAATTATTTATTTATTTTTTTTTTTTTTTTAATAATAATTATTTGGAATATCTATACATATAATACGTATTTATAATATTAGGCCGATCTAAATAAAAAAATATTTTTATTTATACATTTTATTATAATTTGAGTACAAATAGCTGTGTAAATAAAATAATTTATATATAATTTAATTAAATTAAGTTTTCTTGCGAAATTGACTGCTTCTATCAATACTTGTCATATTATCCCAATATTTGCTAATAGAATTCATTATACAGGTAAGAAAAAATCGGTGGTTAATATAGATGCAATGGTTCGGTACCCAATATTAATAATTGCAATGGAAGAAATAAAGGAAACGATAAGTATATTTATAGCTGTCAAAACACGATCATACAATACACTTATACTATCTTATAGAAGGGGTTGTATTGGACCAATGTATAAGGGCGAGATCAATGTGAGCTAATATCAAATAAATCCCTTGTTAAAAGTAGCGGAAATGTTGAAAATATGATGTCCGTACCCCGGGAACAACGCATGAACGTTTTTTATTATGAGGAAGATAAAGAAGAGTGATTCCATGACAAAACGGACAGTAATCGGATTTGACATCTCTGATATCAATGAAATTCACTACAAGCATTGACCATTGCAAGTGTTTCCGAAAACATGAAATTTCAGACCAATGTTTCTTGCCGGTCCGGAAATATGACGGTTTAAAAAACGAAAAAATGTTAAAACTTTACAAATGAATACTTATTTAACTTCTAATAACTTCCTAAATATACATGGTAGATCTCTAGTTGTTGATGCATATTAAAGACAAAAATATTACTTTCATAACGATATGTACAAAATTTTTTACATCAAAAGTTCAAAGGTCAAAGTTGGACATAAGAAAATTCATACTATTGTATCTCAAAAATCGGTATTTTTAAAATTCTTAAAAAATTATATATTGTTGAAATAACTTTTCTCCATATGGATATAAAATTTCAAGTTGGAGCCTTATTTAGTTTAGAAGTTATGGACAAAAATAAAATCCAATTATTAATAACTCTTGAGCTATAAAAAATAAAATGTTAGTTTTATTATAATTTTAAAAACAAAGACATTACCTTTAAAATTATATATAGTGAGTTACCTTAATTTGAAAGTTCAAAAGTCAAAATAAGACTTGCAAAAATTAAACATTATATCTCCAACAATGATATCTTTAAAAAGATAAAAAAAAAATTATATAATATTAATTCAACTTTTTTATACTTGTACAAAATTTCATGGTGGACACTCCTTTAGTTTAGAAGTTATGTAACAAAACATAAACTAAGGTCAAAATTTGTATAAAAAATTGTATTTTTTTAAATATGTGGTCGTAGAAAAAAATAATTTCAAAATAATTTTTGTAAATATTTTAAATTTTACATACAAAAAATGTGCTTTTTACCGTATTTTGCTTCATAACTCCTAAACCAAAAGAGGCTCCAACTTGAAATTTGGCACAAATATAGAGTAGAGTTACATTATCAATATATGTATATATTTTTTAAGAATTTTAAAATACCGTTTTTTGAGATATTAAGCTTTAAACTTTATATTCTCGATTTTGACCTTCGAACTTTTGAAGTACATAAATATTTTACTTGTAGTTTTAAAGTCAATGTGTTTTTTTTATTAAATGAAAGAAAAGTAAAAATTGTGCATAGTATATTTTAGAAGTTATGAGCAAAAAAGTGTAATTACTTTTAGAAAAAATTCAACCACTTCTTCATTTTTGAAACGTCATATTTTTGGATCGAGAAGAGTCTTTACTCAGAAAGTTTGTGATTCGAGCAACATTTGCAATACGTAATATCGAATTTCATGGAAATCGTAGATATCAAATCCGAAAATGTCGATTTTTTGTCCGTTTTGATATGGAACCACTCAGAAACTATTATAAACAACAATGCAATTAATAGCATAGAATATGATTATATTGATGATCCAAAAGCTAAACATGCCAGAATACATACATACGTATAATATTTAAAAATAATACAGCTTTACTTAGATTTAAAGTTGGCAGAACAAACAATAAGCAAACATTCTAGGGAGAGTTTGCTAATGGATGAAAATCTTTTAGCGGCACCTTCCCTAAGTCATTTACCATGTCCTCTATTATTTTTTAGAATCTTTCACTTCTACAAATCCCAGTAATCAACTCGTAACAACAAATAACACTGGAATATCTACTACGTCATCCTGTTCAATTGCACTGTAAAAAAAATGCGTAGCCATTAAAAGTATAAAAATAAATATACAAATTTAAATAACAGTTAACAAAAAAAAAAAAAAAAAGTATATATATATATATATATATATATATATATATATATATATATATATACAAAAAATTCGGCCTAATTTTAACTCATTGGACTAAATATAGTGTAGAAAGTTAAATAAAAAATAACAGTTAACAAAAAAAAAAAAAAAAATATATATATATATATATATATATATATATATATATATATATATATATATATACAAAAAATTCGGCCTAATTTTAACTCATTGGACTAAATATAGTGTAGAAAGTTAAATAAAACATTTATATGACGTCACAATTTTAAAATATATGATTGTCATATATCCCAAAATATTACAATGGATAAAAAATATTGTTATTGCTTTTCAAACAAAACAAAGTTTGTCTTAAAAAATATGTTTAAACTATTGTAAAATTTTATGACAATATGACACGATAGCATACCTTGTGAATCCCCTAAATGTTTATATTTTGAACTTCATTGAAAAATATATGGATATTTATACCCTACACCACCAAAGGTGGTTGGAGTATTATGAGTTTGTGCTGATGTTTGTAACGCACAGAAAAAATATCCCAACACCAATCGACTCAGAATCATTTCCTGAGTTCATTTAACGATGTCTTTCCGTCCGTCTGGTTGGCTGGTTGTCTGTCCATGTAAACCTTCTGCATAAAGTACAATGTTTATTTCGGCATAATGATGAACGTTATTGAAATTGGTCATGATCGGTCCATTATTTTACCTCGCCCCATACAAATGTCCTCCCGGAATAGAGTCTTAACACATATAAATGACTTAAAAATAGGAATATTTTAATGAAATTTAGCAGACTTAAGTTTTATATAAGCACAAATCTCTTTGCCAGATTTCATGAAACATTTAACACAAATAAGGTTTAAATAAATAAAAAAAAAAAATTATGAGGATCGGAAATACAAAATGAAATATATGGTTGGTCTTGACCGACTATACTTTTCTTGTTTTTTTCTTAAATTAGGATTAAAGAGTGTACTATTTTGTTTTTTTTTCCATATTAAGAAGCGGCAATAGCCTGTCATCAAAGTAGGATTCCATATGACTTGATATAATTTCTCATTAACAGCATATTGGTGTAAAAGCTCCCATTGTTATTCGTTTATTTTAATTTCCTAATTTTTTAGTGCTTTTAGCAATTTTGAAAACTTTTAGGTGCTATGGAGGGCATGTTAGAGATATGGCATATTCTACATATTTGTTCCATTATTTCTTCTCTATAGAATACGGATCTCTCTAACGCTCTATCTATTACCCAGAAAATTATACAACCTAAAAATTTCTTAGAGGTACATATTCCATTTGATTATCAGTGGGTTAAAAGTATGATGTGATGGAAATGTTTCATTTAATTCTTTTCTGTATAATTAGTCTAAGTAAGTTAATTAAGAATTAAACAAAATTATTCAAGATATAATTATTTTTTAATTTTTTATTAGCTTCGTTTTTTAAACTTGGATTTTTATTTTTTTCAAACTTTTGATGTCTACGCATTTTCTGTCAATGCGATTTTAAACATTTTACCATTTTTGAAATATGCGGTATTAGTTATTAGTTATACAAATTTCCCCTATGTGTGACAAGCTAGAGAATTGACTAGTACTACATTTTTGTAGCCCCAAGTCTTGGCTATAAAACATGAGTGACTAATTTCCTCTACCTAATCTTGGAAAATGTTATAACCTAAAAACTCCTCTAGGAAGCAAATTTTCTTTGGTCTTCAATGGGTTAAAAGTGTGACGTGATCGAAAATTTTAATTTTTCTTTCTACACTATATCAAGCCTAATTAATTATAATTTTGCAGAATTATCCGAGACATAATTTTTTTGCGATTTTGTAGATCTGTGTAATAAAAGAAGGTCTGTTATGTTTATAATAAATTTTTGTGTTTATGGTATTAAATTTTAATAATATTATTCGTTTTCCATCCAATCATATTTCTGTGTGTATCGGGTTTATTTTCTGAAATTAACAGTCATCCTTTTCGGTACTCAGTCTTTCAACTTCTATCGAAAGGAATAATTTCAACAATGGCTCTTTTCCGGATACCCTATACTGATATAATCATACATCATATAAATTGATTACATTTTTTTTCTTTTAAAATAAATATCGTCCATTCCATGAAAGAACGCCCAAAAATATTTTTAATCATTAAAATCCATTAAAAACTTTTAAAGATATTGGTTTGTAAAATTTCACACTTTTTAGGTTTTTTTTTTTGACTTTTCGAAAAATTATAATCGTGAATAAAAATAATAAAAATGGAGATATTTAAATGGCTTCATAGGTTATATGCGTACCAAATATGAACAAAATCGGATGACCCTCCGTAAAAAAATTGGCATTTTTTATAAATCTTTAGTGGAATGGACGACATATGTATATTTGAAAATTTAAATTCAACGAATTGCAATTAGAAAACATGAATCTATTGTTATTATTGCTGCAGCAAATGATCAATTGTTTAAACAAATTTTCAACTATTATTACATAGAAATTAATAAAAATAAAACGGTTTCTTATTTTCAAATATTTTACACTACATTTTGTTTGTTTGTTAGTTGTGTGATGTCATATATTTCTAAATCGTGTATTTAAATTTATTTCAATGTGTCTCAATGATGTATTAAAGATATTTTTTTTTTTTTATTTTTGGTTTAATACTTTTAATAAATTTAAATATTTATTACGGTATGATTTCATCAAATCGTTTTTAATATGAAAAACATGAATTGAATTCAGAAAATGTGTTTGTTAAATATAAAATTCAATTTAAAATGATTTAAATAAAATCGTAAGTAAATTTTTATATACATATATATATATACAAATGTATGTATAAAATGCGTATGAAGTAATTTGAATGGGATAAATCTATTGTATCAATCGGCTTAAAATTTGTAATAGTTTTAACAAATTAATAATCTAAGTTCAAATATATTTTGACGTGACAAGGTGGCCTTTCAATTTCATTTGAAATCTTTCAAACAGTAAATACAATTTATTTTTAATTACAGTGGATGTGTTTATTTACTGTCTATGGTTTTGAATCTCAATTAGTATAATCCTGTCTGGTTTCATTTTAACGTCACAGTCAAAAGATGTCTATGTTCTATGAATAATATTCAGAAAAAAAAAGTTTCTTTCAAAACCAGAACTTAATTAACTTTTATTCTAGAAAAACTTAATTAAACACAATTGTTTCAGCCACACATATGGAATAAATTCCATTACACAAAAGTTCCCAGCTGTATTCAAATTTTTAAAATAAAAACCCATAAACTTTGTTGAAAAAGGAATCAAAGATAAACACTTTAAAAATTAACGAATAAGTGGTCAAAATATAAAAACATTCAAATAATACTTATAATTTATAAATATTGTATAATGTACTGAACATGAAACTTACATCACACACACAATTTTCTCACAACTTGACCATTTAACACGATTTATAGATAAACGCATGATGTGAACTGAAATAAGAAGTCATAAATTAAAAATAAAATAACAAACATCAAACATAAAATATTTAAATCCACTTTATCAAAAGCAACGAACAATTTAAGCGCTAGTTTAAGTATCATAAATACACCTGATGCCAAAAGGCATGTTTTCAAGTTCTCAAATTTCTATATACATTGATATTTGTTAAACGAAAAAAAACCTGCTATCATGAAAAAGTAACAAACTCTTAATAGATCGTTTTCATCTATTTATAATTGCGTTTATTACCAATATTGGTTTTTGCTGTGATTCCTCCAGATCATGTCAATCGTTAAAGATTAATGAATTTTGAAGATTTCAAAACTTTGAAAATTATTTTATTTTATGAATGAAACGAAGATTTATGGAAGAAAAGTTTAAAACTTATTAATAATAATTTCTGTTTAAAAATAGTTAATCTTTTAGATAATATTTACCAACTTTTATTTATTATTTTTATTAATTAAAATTTTAATCTGAATAAAGATGAAATTGAAAAAAGATTCGGCTGTGCCGAATCTTTGATACCCTTCACCATATTACCATATTACTATCTTATCGACATCATATTACCATATTACCGACAAATAATAAAATTTTCGCCTTAACGTATGCTTTCATATTTTCACATATATAAACCTAATTTTTTTCAAACTACGAAAATTTGAATAAGAAAAAAAAAAAAAAAAAACAATCATAGCAGGCTTGGTTTTTAAAAAATAAACAACAACAATTCCATATTTATTTATTTTTTTATGTGTGTATATACAAACTGACTGCATATACAAAGAACAACAACAACACTGTTATTCATTATATTACTTCTGTTGCTAACTAAACTTATAGGCAAAAACGTCACTAATAGTCATTACAATGCTTAATATACATGTTTGTGTATGTATTTATGTATATTCTTAACAGATATGTTTTAGTTTTAAAAAATAAACAACAACAATTCCATATCTATTTATTTTTGTACAGACTGCATATACAAAGAACAACAACAACACTGTTATTCATTATATGACTGCTGATTCTAACTAAACTACTTGTCTATACAATAAACAAAAAACGTCACTAATAGTCATTACAATGCTTAATATACATGTTTGTTGGTGTATTTATATTCTTAACAGATTTGTTTTTGGGCCATAACTCTGGTGATTATGAACGAGTTTGGTTTATTAAAAAAAACGAAATTTTATAAAAACATTTATGACTGATCTGTAGCTTGAACAAGGGCTTCAAAAATAAAAAATTCGTTTTCCCCGATATCTCAGTTATTACTGAACCGATTTATTTCATTTTTTCAGAACAAAAATTTAGAAAAAAATGTCCGAGACTTCTTTGTAACTGGAAAACCTAAAACCGGTTTTTTGAACATATCTCCGCATTGTATGAACCGATCTTGCTGAATTCCAATAGCAAAATTCTCGAAAGCATTTCCGATCGTTTGATATATATATTATATACGTCAGTTATCGGTGGGCTTCATAAACGCCATTTCAACCGACACACGGACGGACGGACGGACATGGTCCTATCGTCATCATTTCTTATAAGGATCCCGAAAATGTAAACTTTTTTGCTCTCCGACGAAAATTGTGAGAATTACAAACGGAATGACAAACTTATATATACCCTTTACACATTTGGTGAAGGGTGTAAAAATTTATATGTTTTCGGTGATTAGAATATAAGGAATAGGATAAAAATTACAGTATAGCCAGTGTTGCCAGTCTAGCCTTTCTATTTAGCTTTTAGTCCCAAAGGTATCGTTTTAACTACTAGCACTTTCTCTGTGCGCTTTTAAATTTTTTTATTTTTTGTAAAACTAGTGGTCACTCAAATCTGGTCAAATATTTTATAAATGTGAACATTAGACTGCACCAAAATTTACCGAATTTTTACTGTAACTCCCCCTAGAATCGTTCTATGGGTTGCAAAAACGTACTATGTGAAATATTAGTTAAATCGGATGTTGTTAACCCGTGCCGCATCAGACCTGAAATTTGTAGGTTGCGTTTATATATTGCTATTCATTACTGTGATTTACACCTAAATGCAGTGTTGCTAGTTAAGCCTTTTTAAGGCTTAATATAGCCTTTTTATTTTGCTTTTAGCCTCAAAATTTTCGTTTTAGCTTCTAGCTTTTTTGTTAGCCTTTTTTATTATTAACATTGCCTTAAAAAGAATAAAATTTAAAAATTTTATTTGTACAGAATCATCAACTTAGGCACTTTTGTGTATTAATTCGCAGAAAAATACGGAAATTATTTATATTTAATGAAAATTTTCGCCTGCGGCGCTTTATTCTACAAAAATATTACAATTATTTTTTGACAAACCTTATTACAAATAGAAACTAATTATAGTTTATTTAATTTACCAAGATCTAATGAGGAAAAAAAATGTATGCTTTTTTAAATAAAACAATATGTTAGCTTTTTTCTGGCTTTATTTTTGGGGCATTTAGCCTTTTCTGACCTTTTTTAAAGTCCAATTTAGCTTCTTTTTTTCTCAAGTCCTAGCAACACTGCCTAAAATTGTAATCTACAAATAAAATTATTTTAAGCTTAATAGTTTTTTATACCTTTGCAATTTTATTATTTATATATAAAATGAAATTCTTTAAACATAAACGAGAGAAAAAGGTATAGTCGGTCAAGCCCGACCATATGACACCCTACACCATTGTGTACATTACAATTTGGGGAGGTGTCTTGACTTGGAGTCAAATGTGGACCGATACTGTGTAAAATAAAACATACGAATACAGAATATTACGTTGATGCTGACATGTATACGAATTTATTCACTTTTGGGTGATTCCCGAAAGAGGGCCTTATATGGGAGCTATGGTAAATTATGGACGGATCTTTTTAAAATTAGGCACTATCATTTATGTTCATATAAAACTTATTTGTGTCGAATATTAACTTGATACTAACATTTTAATGATAAATCACCCGTTAAAGTGATTTTTTGAGAAGGTGTTTATATGGGAGCTATGGTTAATTATGGACCGATTTTTTTAGTCGGCACACTTATTTAGACTTATATAAAACTTATATGTTCCAAATTTCATTAAAATATTGCTATATTTAAGGGATTTATGATCGTTAAACCCTTTTCCGGGAGGACATTTGTATGGGGGCTAGGTGAAATAATGGACCGATCATAACAAATTTCAACTGACTTCGTCCCTGGACTAGAATAAACCTGTGTACCAAATTTCATTAATTTTTGTTCAAAATTGCGACCTGTAGTTTGATTACAAGACGGACAGACGGACGGACAGACGGTCGGACGGACATCGTTAAATCGACTCAGAAAGTGATTCTAAGCCGATTGGTATAAATTAAGGTGGGTCTTAGACCAATATTTTTGGGTGTTACGAACATCAGCACAAACGCATTATACCCTCCCAACCTATGGTGGTGTAGGGTATAAAAATAGTATGTTTATAAAGGGCTTTCATTATATATGAAAATAATTGGACATTAGGAGGGGTGTATCCGAAATACATCTGACATCTAGAATTTGATGTCAGATTCAAAAATCACCAAAGAGAAATTTTAAGCAGTTGTTAAACCATTAACAACGATATATCACAATCGGACTTAAAATGGCGACGCTATCCAAAAAAAAAAGTATTTTCGGAAACTTCTTTAACTATTCTTTCATTCTAGGGGGTGACTGGTACAACTTATTTCTTTTGTATGAAGACCGTTACGCTCTAATATACACCCTTTTACTTCTTCTTACTTTGATACATTAAAACTCACATGGTAATAAGTTCAATCATCGCTAGTATAAGAAAATATTGCATAAATTTGATAAGTTTTCTTTATATTCTGAAGTTAATGTTTCATTCGCATAATGGATTGTACTACTTTTATTAAAAATCACCTAAAAACCCAAGAAAAAAATAAGTTTGAGGTTTTTCAGTGAAATTGGCGTAATTGGCGTAAAAAAAAAACCCATTTTGAAGAAGTAGGTTTATACGACCTTATACGCGTCTATGCTTAAATTATGATAATAATTATAATTATTTTTAATAAACTTAATTTATCATTAAAACTGAATATAATTTTAAAACAATCTTATAAATAGAAATGTTTTAATTAACTTTTTACTCTATATTTAGTCTAAGAAGTTAAAATTAAGCGGAATTATTCACGATGTTTTTTTTATTAATTTTTATTTACTTAGTTATTTAAATTTGAAATTTTATTTCTTCATACGCAGAAAGACATATTTCTAATTATTTTTTAATAAAATTATTTATTAACTTTATATTGGAATTTAATTATATTATTTATTAATATAATTAATTTTCTAATTGGTTTACAATTTTATTTTTAAATAAAATGACAGTTGTTAATAAAATGTAAAAAAAAAATTAAAGATTTGTCTACAAAAATACAGAAATAAAATAAATTTAAGTCAATTTCCAATAATTTTCTACTTAGAGCCTATTTACATTAGGGATTATCGCAGCATTTTTTAATGATATTTTGCTTTGAAGTTGCTTCCAAATCCCTTCTGCATTTACACATATAAATTTGTATTGTGAAATTTTTTCAAAAATGTTTGACAAAAAACAACAAATCAGAAAAATTTAAAATAAATTTGAAAAAATTTCATGAAATTTTTTGGCTTTGCGACGACATGCAACTTTTCTTAACCCGCTTGCCTCTCTACACCTCTTGCCTACAAACGTAAAAGTTGCAGCGATTTTTTCTAGGGAAAATCCCCAATGTAAATGAGCTCTTATTATATCTAAGTAAAAAATGTACTTCAATTACGAAATTGCTTATAGTATTTTAGCACAAAATAAAAAAAATTTATTGACATTTAAAAAAAAGTAACAAAACAAAAAATTTATTTCACTATAAATTTAGTACTTAGTTGGGTATCCATTATTTTCTATTACAGCTGCCAAAATCTCCTTGGCATACTTTCCACAAGACCCATACAGCGCTCCACTGAAATAGCATACCAAGCTTTTTCTATTCCTGTCCATAAATCGGCCAAATTTTTAGGTTTTGCTCTCATTACGTGCTGCTCCACATCATTCCAAAGGTTCTCAATAGGATTGAGATCCGGAGATTGGGCTGGCCATTTTAACACGTTAATATTGTTCTCTTCAAGCAACTCCTCACTAAGCGTGAGGAGTGTTTTGGGTCATTGTCCTGCATAAAACTCCACATAAGTGGCATGTTGACCTCTGCATAAGGCATCATTGTATTTAGTAGTATATTCTGGTATACATATTGGTCCATACGTGTATCAATCTTGCATATAGAACCAACGCCATGCTCAGAAAAAGCTGCCCACACCATCACATTTCCTCCACCGTGTTTTATTGTTTTAGAAGTGTACTTTGGATTGTGTTGCATGTTTGGAGGACGCCATACATACCTCTTACCATCCGATCTGAATCTACAAAACTTGGATTCATCACTCCAGAGGACATTTTTCCAAAAAAAACTAATGGTTTTTCCAAATGCTCACGAGCAAAGCACAACCGATCCCGTAGGTTCTTATTTGAAACGTGTGGCTTATGCTGAGAAATGCATCCACGTAAATTTTTTTCATTAAGTCTTCTGCTTATTATTCTGCAGGACACGTTGATACCATATTTTCTTGAAATTTCCCTCTGGATTACGGTGGAGCTTTTAAAAGGATCTTTGACAGAGGTTCTATATATTAAAGAATCCTCTTTACGTGACGTTTTTCTTGGCCTAGGAGCCTGTGTAACATTTTTAAATGTTTCATACTTCCGAATATGGTTTAGTGCAATTTAAACCATCTTTCTGGAATATTCCAAAGTATTAGCAATCTCACTTATGCATATTCCTCTTGAGTACATCTGGGACTTATTGCAGACACCATAAACAACACTAAAAAGCAAAAATTTTAGTAAATAATTGTAATGAGACGAAATAATTTTCTTTTAAAAACAGTAGATGTGATGTGTGCCAAATTCATGGCCACCACTGTATAATAAGACTAATTTTTGAAAATTGACTTCAATTTTTGTCTATAAAAATTATATTTTTATAGACAATTTTAATTTTTCTTTATATTTTATTAATAGCTGTCAATTTATTTAAAACAGAAATTGTAAATCAATTAGAAAATTAATTATATTAATAAAAAATATAATTAAATTCCAGTATAAAGTTAGTTAATAATTTTATTAAAAAATAATTTGAAACATTTTTTTCTGTGTTCTTGATAAAATGTGAAGAAATTTTATTTTTTCAATTATTCGGTGTTTATTCAAATTTAACTTATTATTTATGAAATATAATATTTCATGTTTACCTAATTTTTTGGTCAAAGTTGCACATACACTGCCGCTCACTGGAATACGACACATACAAAAATTGCTTTTGGCATTTAATATTTCTTTAGTGAATAATAAATAAAGCTAACTTTTTTAAATTTAAATTAAACTTTATTTACACGATATATTATAATTCATAATAATTCAGGAATACGTTTTAAAAGTAAAACTTTTTCAAATTTTACGTTATATGAAAGGTGGGCGGTAAAGTGGGCGGAGCATACCCATTTTTGTTTCTGAGTTTTCATTGATCCTTGAACTATTTGCACAAAATTTCGTTGACATTACACCTTATATGGGTGGTGGTCCGTAAAGTGGGCGGACCACGCCCGTTTTTGGTTTCCAAGTCCATATCGACCTTCAAACTATCTATACAAAATTTCGTTGTCGTACATGATTTTGTTAAAGAGATATTAGCAGATGAAGCTACAACGGACACCATGTGTTTCTAGTATTTAGCCCATAACTTTTTTTGTTTATTAACCGATTTTGCCCAATCCCAAACAAACCTTATATAAGATAAATATTTGAGCCAAGTTTCGTCCCTCTGGGTTGTCCCGTTCGAGCCCTATCCAGCTTTCAACAGACGGACGGATATAGCTAGATCGACTCAGAATCTAACGAGGAACCAGAAAATATACTTTATGGGGTCAAATGATTCTTTCGACATATTACAAACGGAATGACAAAATCAATATATCCCCATCTTTTTTATGGTGGGTATAAAAATTAAAATAATGTCTAAAAGTGTTGGCTCATCACATTACGACATTCAATAAAAGCTTAAATTTTCGAACTTTTTCTTTATTAGAGATAACCTCAAAAATGCTTTTTATGTAATCCAAAGGAATCGTACTCCACGCTTTGTTAATGGCTTCAATTAGGTCGGATTTTGTTTCATATTGTTTCCTAGATTCATACACTTTACGAGCTAACCATCCCCATACATTTTCCATTATATTTAAATCCGGGGAGTATGGCGGCCAATCAAGTAATATTACATTTTGTTTTCTAATCCAGTTTTTAACCACATTTGCAGTATGAATAGGTGCATTATCATGTTGATATGTCCAAAATATTGGAAAAATGAGAAAATGCTTTTTTTCAGAACAGTAATATACGAATTCGAGTGCATTTTTGAAGTAAAATATTGTTAATCGCTTGTTCCATAGTAGGAAACTGAACCCCAGACCATCACACCTCCAACACGGCTATGATGACGCTACAAATAAATTTCTTCTTTTCGCAAATCGTGGAAATAATAACTGTAGCCATCTGGTCGTTCAAAATTGAATTTTTTTTCATCGGAAAATATTACTCTGTGCTATTATTTTTCCCATATCATATGAAGCCGGCTAAAAAGTAGTCTTTTTTCTTTTCGAGATGGGTTAAGGGGTGTCTTCTTTTTAATTTTTAATCGTTTAAGATTAGTAGCTTTCTGTATTACACGCTTTACCGTTGCTAAGCTTGCTTTAACGCCAGTTTTTTCTTTGATTTTAGCAGCAGAGTCTTTTGAGTTTGAAGCACTTCTGATAATTGCTCTTCTATCTGCAGCCGAAAGAACATTATAGGTACCTCCTTTCATACTTTTTCCATAATTGGATGGATTACGAATATAATTACTGACCGCACAACGAGTTCGATCAATTTTATTTGCTATTTGGCTAATATATCCACATTAATTATAGGTTCTGATTTTGCCAATTTCCTCGTTTAACAACGCTTTTTTTCTTCCCATTTTGTAGGAATTCAAAACAAACTTGAAACTATAAAAACTTTAAATACTAATAATTTAAAAAATTTTACAATTTCTATTTTTACTTAAAATACCCCAGCAAAAAAAAATGAGGAAAAAGATGTAATAAAATCACACAACTAGTAACCAGTAACACTTCAAATTCGGGTGAAAAACCAATGAATTAATTTTTGACAACTTGGATGTTATTTGTAACTAGTATCATTACTTATATTAATTAACTTTGTATTTAAGACGTGAGGAAAAACGACTACTACAAAGTGAGGAAAATCCAGACTCCAAAAATGATTTTCTTAGGGTTGTTATTAAAGATACGAGTAAATAATTATAATTCAGTTTTTATTTATAGAAAAGCAAAAAGAAAAACTGAAATTAAAATCTTAAATTATTCAAAATTGTTATTATTATTTTTTTTTTCCTTTTATTTCTTAGACTTTTTGCGCTTCTGAATAAATGTTTAAGAAGTGTTAAAAACCAAGGAAAATTTTGATCAAAGAAGTAATTTAATACCGTAATTTTTATAATGATATTAAAAATAACTACTAAATAATAGTTGAAAAAATTCATTGGATACTTTTGATGTGATTTAGATGTCATTTGTAAAGAATTACTTTCATTATTTTTTACTCAAAAGACTTAGAATTCTTTATTTTAAAATATTTCATGATGTTTCATTGATATTGCTATAAAATTTAATGCAAGATTAAAAGTTAATAAAAATACATAATTTGGACCGGAGCTCCACAAGTTCGAGCAAATTAATTACTTACTAAAGAGAAAATGTGGGTGCAGAAGATAAAACAATATTAGAATAGATACTCTTATTTTAGAAAAAATAGTTTTTTCTCATTTCAAAAGGAACACTTTACTACGGAACAAAGCACCGTGAGAGGGATCATACATGTCTCAGAAGTAGCAGTTACAATTATCTTAGAATATGTACTATTCCTAGACAAATATGAATGTATCAACCAGAAGTACTGCAGGAAGTTATATGACTTTGTGTAGATAGTAGGGTGATCGATTATTCGACTTTTTTGAGAAACCGGTTTTCGAATAGTTCGAATAGTTGGTATTTTGAAAAAACCGGTTGCACTTTTTTAAATTCAGAAAAAACCGGTTACCCGTTTTTTTTTGCAGAAGTTAATATTTCTATCAAAAAACTACATTTCTTAAAGAAAAATCAATAAATCTTTTTGATTTTTGGAAATAACTATTAACTCATTAAGAATGAGAAAAAAAGATATGGTCGGTCAAGGCCGACAATAACCTAAAAAATTCGGGGAGGGGTCTTTTTTTCTAGACCTGTGGAACTGTGGACCAGTACTATGGTCAATTATGGACCGATCTTCATAAAATTCGGAATACAGGTTTAAACGTATATGGAACTTAGATGTGCAAAAATTACTGCTACATTTAAGGGATTTATGATCGCTAAACCCCTTTTCTGGTAGGTTATTTGTATGGGGGCTATGGGAAATAATGGACCTATCATAGCCAATTTCAACACGCTTCGTTCTTGAACTATAAGAAACTAAAATTGCGACCTGTATTTTGATTACAAGTTTTACATGAATGGACAGACGGACATCGTTAAATCGACTTAAAGCCGATTAGTACAAATGAAGGTGGGTCTTATACCAATATTTTTGGGTGTTACAAACATCAGTACAAACGCATAATAGGCATGTAGGGTATAAAAATTGTAAGAAAATAATCATCAAAAATTATATTAACATTTACCTAGCATTAACAGAAACCATGGGTTAATATGAAAAAAGCAAGAATCAATTTTATTGAAAGGATTCTGCATGTGAAACTCTCAAAATCCTTGAAAAACAATTTCTTCGCTGAATAAAAAAAAATAAAATATTTAAATTAGGTGCAAAAATATTACATTAAGGATAATTATTACTTATTTATTTAATCTTAAACTATATTTTTAAGCCATTAAAAGTCATACTTTATGAATATTAAAAAAAATAATCATAAATTTCGATTCAAATATCAATATTTATTGCATGATTTTTGAAATAAAAATGTATTTTTAAAACCGGTTTTTTTTTTTTTTTTTGTTTAAAAAAACCGGTCTATTCGACATTCGAAAATTGAACATTTTGAAAAAACCGACAGCACATTGACTGAAAAAAACCGGTTTAAAAACTGGTTGGAAAACCGAGTCGATCACCCTAGTAGATAGACAAACTTTTTTTTATTTAATAAATATGTACCATAGAAAACAACTAGAAGTCCAACTCTTTTCATTCGCTCAGAAACAAAAAATTGCTCTCTTCACACGTATAAACTTGTTCTGTAGAAAATTTTACTAACACATACAAAGAGTTAGGTTTTTTTGACAATTGAGTTAGGTTTTTTGTGAGCAAGTTGGAGTTCTAGTTGTTTTCTATGATATGTACAATGAACATACATATATATCTCTTATAGGGTATTTAATATTAAACTTCAACCTACCTACAATTATTCCATACTCATTTACTTAACAAAAGAATATTTCAATAGAAAACAATGGTTTATTTCAATTCCTTTCAAAGAAACCAAACCAAATGATAAACAATACTAAAACATTTTAAGCTTTTTAGAAAAATTACGAGTATTTTGTAGATAAATGGTTAGAATGGCACTTTAACCATACCAGACAAAAAAAAAAAAAAGGCTTAAACATTTTAAAATAAAAGAACTTTAAATACAACAAACATATAAAAACCAGCAAAAATTATTTAAAATTCTCGCGGATATTAAATTATTTCGGTAGAATTTTAGCAGGTTTTTTCTTACAGTTTTTGTTAATTTATTAACGAGTCTTTTTAGTTTCTGAGTGCCAGCGTTTTCAAGTTTCGTTTTGCTTTTTTCGAACAAAAAAATTTATTTTTTTTTTCGAATGTAAATTTTTATTTTTAGGAATTGTAAAACAAAGCCCATCGTTTTTATGAATTACTTTCGTTTTTTGTCAGTATTTATTTAGAACTTTAACAAGCATTATGATGAGCCTCTTTTAGTTTCTTTGTTTGTTGTCAGAAGCAACAAGTTGTTTAAGATTTTGGGGATGGTGTTTGATTTGTTTTTGAGTCTCTGCTCCTTTGCTTTGTTGAAATCTTATGATTTTGATTATGGGCTTGTAAGCAAATGATTTTATAGTTTTAGTTTTGGGTTTTGTGTTTGAAAATTAACACAAGTACATGTTTAAGATCAATTTATTATGATAAACTTTTTATATTTTCTTTTATGTTGTTATACCATTTTGTAAACATTTGAATATTTGTTGAACATTAAAATTTTATTTAAACATTTCTAGGGAATTTCATTTCTGAGATTTTACAGCATTTTTTGTAAGATTTAAAGAGATGATTTAATGAGTTTTTTCTTTATAAAAAATTAAAGAAGTTTGCCAAAAGGTATAATAAAAAATTAGCGAATTGCTAATTTAAAAGTACTAAGAAATTAGAAACGTATTTTCTGTATTTATATAAGTATAAGTATTTACTTATTTTACACGATTTTTTTATAGAAAATAATTAATCGGTTTTTTTTTGCTATAGAAAATAATTAATCGATTTTTTCTATAGCAAATAATTTATCGCTTTTTTCTATAGAAAATAATTAATCTGTTTTTTTTCTATAGAAAAAAAAAATATATACTTTTTCTATGGAAAATATTTAATCGATTTTTTTTCTATAGAAAACAATTTATAGATTTTTTTCTATAGAACACAATTTATTGATTTTTTTCTATAGAAAAAAAATTTTCGACTTATTTATTGATTTTTTTTCTATAGAAAACAATTAATTGATTTTTTTCTGTAGAAAATAATTTATTTATTTTTTTCTACAGAAAACAATTTTTTGATTTTTTTTCTTTAGAAAACAATTTATTGATTTTTTTTCTATGGAAAATAATTTACTGATTTTTTCCAAAGGAAAACAATTTATCGTTAGTTTTTTATAGAAACGAATTCATCGATTTTTTTTTTTTTTAGAGTATTATTTATCGTTTTATGATATATATCAACGGTTCTCAAATGGGGGTCCGCGACCCACAAGGGGTCCGTAAGGTCATTCATGGGGGGTCGCGAAGAGATCGTTTTACACACAATTTTTAATATAATTATTATGCAGAAGTTTAAATAAAATTTTCAATAAAAGAATGAAACTATTAAAAAATGGAAATATATACTCAAATTAAACCAAACGTATATTTTTTCCTAAAATGAGTTCTATTACGAATCAACTATTGAGGAAACTTTTGACTGAAAATATTCAAATGCTTGATAAAGATCACAAATAAAGAAAGTGATGCTGTCCAATGACACATTGTAAAGAAAACTACGATGTGGCAGAGAAAACAATTAATTAAAAAGAAAAATAGTTCACTTAAATTTGGTGAAACTATCAATTTTTCACATTAATAAAAGTAGGTTTATTTTTTATAAATAAATTATGCCAAGAACTTTTTTGTAAAGTCGGTTTAATACCACTTTCGAATTTTAACCATAGAATAAAATATTATTGAATAAGATTATTAAAATTTGCTTAAATATATAATTCTTATTGCAGGGAGAAGTTTCCGGGCTATATTAAGAAAATTTGCTTATGCAACTTTATAATTTAAAGAAGGAAAGTTCTTTCCATGAGAATATTGATAAATTATCAGGTTCATTTCAGTTAAAATGTTAAAATGTAACTCATGTGTTAAATTTAATTTTGTATCAACATCCGTGGATGCAAATCTGGTTATAAATACTAAACCAAATTTTTTAAAACTATATTTTTATTAATGAATATTAGTTCAAATTCTAAATTTAAAAGAATAAATTATTTCTAATTGGTTTAAAAAAAAGTATCTGATCTTTTCCTCCATTAGAGTTTTTATTGTATTTTCGGCTAATTTTTGCTGGAATTAGTTTACTTTTTTTAAACATTGTTTAATATTCTGCTGAGCTTTTCCTTCAAACTCTTTTTTACTAGGGCTCAAAATCTTTCAATTGGGCAGAGTTCTGGACAATTTTTTGGATTTGCTTCTTTTAATATAATCACAACACCATTTATCTGATATCACTTCATCGCTTTATGGCTACATTGAGAAGTGGCCAAAAAAGGTCAGAAAAATGCAGACACAATGTGTTTTCTTAGGAAAGGAAGAAGTTTTTTCTCAACGCACTTATTCACGTATATAATAAAGTGCTTCTTTCGCCGCATGTACAAATGGCTTGCCAGACCAAAAACTTTCTTGAAAATGTTGATTTTTTTGTACACAATATTTTTCCGCCACATTCCATCTAGCATCTGCAACAAGTATGCCAGTACGTACATTTCGTCGTCCATTAGCAGTAATCATAATTCTGCAAAATTTTCGTCTGAAGTATTTTTGCCTCCTGTTTTGCCTCTAAATTCTTTTTTGCGTTCCTATCAAGAACTTTTTGTACCTTGTACGTCTTCATGCCAGATTTCTTGTTAACTTTTCTGAAAGAGCAATTAATTTTGCTACTTATTGCAATAAAATTTAGCACAGGGCTACTGAGTATATATAAGAGAATGATACAGGATGCAAAAGGTCTTTTAGTATTCCAGATCTCATGAAGCAAAAACAACGTCGTAACTAATAATATTTTTTTTTATTTTAATCTTTACATAACATCTTATCTGATTTTTTAATTAGTCAAAGTTATAGTGGGTCGCGGTTCCATTTCAATGTCAAAAGTGGGTCGCGAATCAAGGTCTTGTGAGAACCCCTGATATATAGGAAACAAAGGTTCAAAAGGCTTATTTCTTTAACTCACTTTTTAAAATCGAATTGAATTTACTAGTCATTCATATTAATTTAAATCATTGTATTTCATATGAATTGAATTAGTTCTGTAAAGAGTTAACTCCTTAAAGAATTCATTCATAATAAAGCAATTCAAGCTTAAACAAGCGCGAATGTTATATTAGGCTCGGCCGAATCTATCCACCATCAACTTTCTCAAATTTTACGTTATATGAGAGGTGGGCGGACCACGCCCATTTTTTTGTTTTCGAGTTTACATTTGTCCTTAAACTATTTGTACACAAATTCTTTTACGTTTCACCTTATATGGAAGGTGGGCGGACCTCGAACTATCTGTAAAAAATTTTGTTATCGTACATGCTTTTGTTTAAGAGATATCAGCAAAAAAGTATGAAATGAAGCTACAACGGACATCCTGTGTTTCTAACTTTTTTGTTTATTAACCAATTTTTCTAATTTTCAATACCAACCTTATATAAGATAAATATTTGAGCCAAATTTCGTTTTCCTATGTTGTTCCTTTCGAGTCCTATCCTGCTTTCAACAGACAGACAGACGGACCGACGGACAGACAGACAGACAGACGGACATGGCTAGATCGATTCAGAATCTAACCAGGACCGAGAAAAGATATACTTTATGGGGTCTTAAATGATTTTTTCGACATATTACATACGAAATGACAAAATCAATATACCCCCCATCTTTTTGATGGTGGGTATAAAAATATATTAATTTATTTAAATTTTCTTCAATTCAAGTCTATTACATAAAATATTTTTATGTTCAAAACAAGATATTAAAAATTGAATGAAAGAAAAAAATTTCTTTCAATTTGGAAAAGATTTGAATTAATAAAAATTGAATGAATTTATTTTGAATTAATTCAATAAAGAATTAATTCTATTCAAACGAAAGCCTTTGAATACAGCTATAGATAGAAATATGGAATAGTAATAGTAATATGGAATGGAAAACTAGAATTTCTTAATTCAGTATTAAGATTTAAGGTAATTAAGCTAAGATTTAATTAATTCTTTCGAAGCTCTGACAGACAATAATGTATTTTTTCTAAGAAAAATAGTTTAACGAGTTTTTTTGTAAAGAAAATAATTTAGCCATAGAATTAATTATTCGACATTTAGTAATAGGTTTTTTGCAACATTTTAAATCATCAAATATTTGGTAAAAAAAAATGTAGCAATTTGATGTTATTATTCGGTTATTATAAATAGTTTTAAAATTATAACATCACATCATTCACAAGTAAATTTCCTACAAAAATTTATTCAATTATCTTTTAAAATATTCATAACTTCAAACCCAAGAACTACAAAAAAGTGGGCTGTAACTTTCGAACTCTGAACTACATTGAACATTCAACCCATCATTATGGTTTATTGGAAAAAAATCATTAATTTGATTATTGTTTCCTGAAAAACTTAAAAAAAGTCGGAACAAAAAAGCAACAAAACTTAAACATGCGTAACAAAATATGTATCTGTATTAGCCGAAACTCACACTCTAGCACAAATTTGGAAGCGTGTGAATATTTTTTTATGGACGGAAAAAATTTATCAAGTGTTGAACCAATTACCTCAGAAGGTTTACTGCTTTGGTTGCTTTTATGAGATGTGTAATAAAATTAACGAAAATTAAAATTGTGTTTAATAGCTTAAAGGTAAAATAATTAAATACATTTTAATATTGTATTTAGCTAAGCTAGTTTTAAATGCTCAAACTTAAATATAATCATAAACTTAAATTTCAAAAATCTATATTTAAAAAATAAAAAAGGTTTAGATGAATTTTAATCAATATAATGGCTACATTATCGATTTTCATATCCATCGTAATTATGTATATGGGGCGTGTCATTAGGGAATCCTAAGGCTAATTTTTGTTTGTATTTGGAGGTTAAGAAAATTTTAAGTAATTAATTAGTATTGAACAACAATTTTTGAAACTTGAAACTTAAAACTTTTTTGGCAAGTGAGAAGGAAACTGTTGGCTATTTTAAACGTAATTTACAGAGGAAAATAATCGTCTCAGGAGCATTACTTTTCAATTAAAAGTCTATTTTATCAAAATAAGTAGATACACTTTTATTATTAGCATAGCTGTTCATTGTGAATATTTTCAATCAAAATATTTGTTAAAAATAAATTATTTTAATATTTTATTTATATTTTTAGAAATAAATTTCTTTAAAATTATTTTATACTCTTTGTAATATGATTTTCAGTTACTTGAAATTAATTTGAATAAAAATTATTTAAATATTATTCCATTTGTTAACAAGTTAGATAAAACAAAATTTCCACAAAAGTATTCGAATATGAATTTATAAAATATAAATCAAATTCCTAAGTCTTTAACTAATTTTAAAATATACTTTATTTCTTTAGTTTGAATATAATTGTTCTTTATTTTATTTTCCATTTTAAAAATAAAATAATATCTGTTTTAAAACACTCAATTTTTTTATTCATAGAAAACTTTTGAATATTTTTATTCAACATGAATTTGTTTGAATAGTTTTAAATTTACTTTGAAAAAGAAAAATAAGTAAAATATTTTTTTATACTTGAATATTTGAAAAAATTTTATAATTTTTTGTTATTCAAGCCTTTTGAGGCTGAATATTTTTATTTTTTGGAGTTTTTGTTGAATAAAATAATAAAAATATTTATTTTAAATGTTTCTATTTGAATATAAAGTTTTTGAATAAAAATCAGAAAGATTTGTTGAACTTTTTTTATTTAAATAAAATACATATGAATATTATTAAACTTTAAAATAATCAAATAAAAAACTTTTGATTATCTTCTTATAAAAATATATTTGTTTTTCTTTTGGTTAAATAAAATATTTTAATTTTTAATTTATTTTGTTCAATCAGATACAAATTTATAATAAATTCAATTGTTTTAGTATAAATAGAAATCCTTAATATTTTTATTCAAAAGATAATAGATTGATTAACAAATATTTTTTAATTAGAAATAAGAAATAGAAATGAAATAAAAAGTATTTTTATTTTTTATTTCATTCATAAGTTACAGCTATGATTATTAGTATGCCAAACGTATCTTATACCCCATCTAACCGAAAAATTAATAAATAAATACAGACATGACCTTTTTCCAGTTAACAGTAAAAAAAAGGGGAATATGGGGCAAGAATATCTGTGCAACATAAGAATATCAATATAACAGCCACAAAGCCTCCCCAAGAAGAAACAACTGAACCAAACTTATCCTCATACCACTACAACAAATTGTAATTGAACAAGTTTGTTGCTGCAGCAGTTGCTCCTTTCAACGAGTAGATGTGTCTTTTACTCTAATGACAATGCGACATAAGCTTCTTTCTTTTTTTCATTTCTATGAGAAAATGAAAAAAACGAAAAAAATTCCAAACCCCATAAGGAATAGAGAATCATCTATACTTTATGGTTAAATAGTATTTTACAAACATGATTATGACAAAGACATTGTGGCATACCGCACACAATAAAACTTTTTTACTTCAGCAGTTGTTTTCAATACGATAGTGGGAATTTCGAGCAGAATGAGTGGAGCAGTGCAAAGTTCAAGAATACCTCGTACTATAAGGGGGTAATCTGTCTACTCAGTCAGACAAATTTCTTATGCTTAAAAAGATGGGAAAGATTGAGATATAACAAATACATACAACTGTAAAGGAACACCAGACATTACACTAAATAAAAATAAAATAAATGATGAACCAAACTAAAAAAAATACTCATAACAACTAAAAACAACTTCTAATTCTTCTAAGAGAAAGACACCAGACTCAGACGAATTGACACACATCTTAACGAATATAAGGAAAGACTGTTATTTTTAAAAAAAAAAAAAAAAAACTTTTAACATGCGCCTTGCATTACACGTCTTCGTTATTCGTCCTTAGATCACACATCAGGTACGGCAAACTCGAACTTCAAAAATTATGTTCTACATACATTTTTTGTATAAATTGTTATTATTCTCTACTGAGTATTCCATAAATTGTTTTGTAAAAAACATTATATAAACATTTCTTTCTTTAAAAAAATATGAATCGACTATTTTCTTTAAAGAAAAATCGTTAAAATAAATAATAAATTATTTTCTATAGAAAAACCTCGGACAAATATTTATCTTTTCTATTGGGAAAAATATTGATCAAACTTTTCCTTTACAGCAAAATCTATAAAATTATTTCCATAAAAAATCCTTTTGTATATAAAAAAACAAAATAATTTTTTTTCCCATAAAAAAGGTTAAAAAATTTGTCAATATAGAAAAATATCGATAAATTATGTTTTAAAGAAAAAATCAATAAATTATTTTCTAATGAAAAAATGCGTTAAATTGTTTTCTATAGAAAAAAAGCGAGAAATTGTTTTATATAAAAAACAATTTATCGCGATAAATTATTTTCAATAGAAAAAGAATGGGATAAATTATTTTCTATAGAAAAAATACGATAAATTGTTTTCTATAAAAAAATCGATAAATTATTTTCAATAGAAACAAATGCGATAAATTATTTTATATAGAAAAAAATCGATAAATTATTTTCTATAGAAAAAAATACGATTAATTATTTTCTATAAAAAAATACGATAAATTATTTTCTATAAAACAAATACTATAAACTATTTTCTATAGAAAAAGAATGTGATAAATAATTTTCTATAAAAAAAGAATGCGATAAATTATTTCTATAAAACAAATGAGATAAATTTTTTTTTTTTTCAATAGAAGAAAATGCGATAAATTGTTTTGTTTAGAAAAAATTGCGATAAATTATTTTCTATAGAAAAAATGTTATAAATTATTTTCTATTGAAAAAAATATTGATAAATTATTCTTTAGAAAATATTGATAAATTATCTTCTATAAAAAAATCGATAAATTATTTTTTATGGAAAAAAGCGATATATTATTTTCTACAGAAAAAGATCGATATATTATTTTATATAGAAAAAATACAATTAATTAGTTATTAAAATAAAATTTGATTATTTCCTATACTAAAAATTAGATCATTAATTGTTATTTTCTATAAACAAAATTAAGTTAAATATTTTCTATAGAAAAAATTCGATACCTAATTTTTTTTTTAGAAAATAATCGATAAATAAATGCCTTAAAGCTGCATAAATTCTCAAAAATGTTTTTGAGGAGATACAAATAAAGTCTGTTTGAATGATTTGATGTTTTAAAGGATGGTTATAAATAAATTTGTAATGTCGTTTTTTTTTTTTTTTTTCAATTTGTTTTAGCACAAACACATGCTAAAAAGTAACATCTCAATAGATTAAATTTGTGAACGAATAATGTTTAATGTTGAATAGAAACAAATAAACAATTCAAGATACATATAAAACTCCGCATTTAGTGTAACCACAGTAATGTTATGATTAATTTATTAAATTCTGTTTACCTAAGAGAAATAAAGTTATTTATTTTTGTGTGTTTGGGAAACATGCCAAGTTTTCAAAAATATTGATTATTTTGTTCATATTCAAAGATGTTTTGACAGAAAGTTGTTTAACCTCGTAAATAGCCTGAAAACATAATAGATTTTCCCAGATGAATGCAATGAAATGAATATAGGGAGTACTTAGATAATTTTAATAAAATTGGTGATGGTGTTCTTGAGGTTTATAATGTGCATATGTAAGTATATTTGGATTCATTAATTTTTGTTTTAATATAATAAAATTATCAAAAATTTCTATGTGAACTTAAACAAATCTCTTTACAAAAACTTGGATTAAAATATTTAATTCTAGTTTTATTTTATATCAGCTAAATTCTCAAACATTTCCCGTATATTATTTAAATGTATATTGATAGATGACCATATAATATTACAAAATCATACATAATCATTTTTTTTTTTTTTAATTTAATGGTATTTAAATTAACAAAAAATTGAAAAAAGAAAATACGCAGTAGAATAGTTTATTTTTTTGGATTTTTTGCTAAAAGAGAATATTCAAAATGAAAGAAAGAATGAAGTAAAAAGTATTGCCGACCAGAAAAAAAAAATTGTTAACAAAGTTTTAGCTTAAAGCAATATTTTTTATAGCCAAAGCGCGTGTTATACCGTAAAAGAAGATTGAAATTGATAAATAGAAAATTGCTAACAAATACACGACTTAAGTTATCTAAGTACTACACAGGTCAACAGCAAAAATGAACTTGAAAAACCACTATGCAATTTTGATGTATTGTGGTTCCAGTAGTACAAATATGGTCCAAATTTTAAATTCTATGGAAAAATTATTTTTTTTTTTTAATTTTTAAGTAAAATTATAATTTTTTTTAGACATTTCTCCACATAATTAATGATAACTCAAAAAGTGTTAGTACGATATTAATAAAATAAACTTAGAAAAATTTTAATTTATACAACCTTTAATCCGTTTATATATTGCGTTTCAATCGGCTCAGAAGTTTCGGGATTACAATAAAAAATTTAAGCAAAAGATATATTTTTTAAGTGAAAATATCAAATTTTTTTGTTAAAAAAAAAAAAAATCATGAAAAATCGAAAACGGCAAAAAATGTTAAGATTTACTGCTTTATCGCAAAGCCACATGTAATAGCAACAAAATGAGATATCGGTAATAAAAATCGATTGATTCTTTTCGAATTTATTCACAATTAAGTGAATTCGCTCATTTTCACAAAATTTTAGTTTTTTGTTTGATATACATAAAATTGGGTAGTTAATGTTTTTCTTTCGATTTATTGAGTTTTGAAAACATTTTCCCCATGCTATATAAAAATTTTTACATAGAAAATGCATTACATAGTAACATTCGTGTATTCTATTCTGATTCTATTTTTCGAAAAAATATTTAAATTGGATGAGTTTAAATGTATTAAACAGTAGAAAATTTATATTTTATTTAAATTTATTATAAAAAATAAAATAAGAAAATAAATAAATACTTGTTATAAACTACAAACTCTGGAATTTTCTTTTATTAGATTTTCTACTATTGTTGAATAACGAAGTGTTACTCTGAATACTCCAGCAAAAATTAGCCATCACCCAACAAAACAAGAACTGAAAAGCCATGATTAGTACTAGTGGTGAAAAAGAGCTGCATAAGTTATTTTTTTAACCCATGATTGTCATTGGTAGGATGTTATTCTTTTATACTTCCTTTTCATTCCTTTTGAAGTACTTCCCTTGAAACTATGTTTATACAATTTTTTAATAAAAATTCTGTTTTTGCCCTATTAAATAATAATAAAAATGCTTTAAAATTTATAAAATTTAAATTTTGTTAGAAATTATTACCATTTTTTCCCGCTAAAAATTCATTTATTTTCACTTTTTTGGAAGTAATTATTAAGAACTTCCAAAAATGTTTAAAATATGCACTTTGTTCCACTTTTGAAGTTGTGAAAATGTTATTTTTTTGGAAGAACTTCATCGTTTTTTGCTGGGCATATGTGCATGCCGTTCTCCATTGTTCGGATATCTTGGTAGAATCGTTCGCCCTGTTACTCACTCAAGTCTCCTAGAGATTTTCAGGAAAACGATCTAAGTGACTGTGCAGGAAGTGTACTTTGATGCTCATGTTGTATCCAAGATTCTGGAAGTAAGTTAACATCTCTTCAACGTGAGCAACGTAATCATCACCATTGTAATTTCTTAAGAAATTTTGAATAACCCATACAAGCGAATTCCACGCATTCTTCTCAATTTCTGACATTGAACTGCCAAAATCAGTATCACCAATTTGCGAATTTGTGGACCTTGAAATATGCCTACTTTCAGCTTTTCCATACTCAGATTGGGAAACTTCCTTAAAATATATTTTGGTAACATTCACTATCTTTGTTAAGTGCTTTAACATATTGTTTCATCAGACCAAGTTTAATTTGAAGAGGGGATAATATGATGCGATCTCTGGGCACTTGAGCCACCTTTATAACATTTGGCATACCTGGAACCAGTGTTTCCCTAGAGGACCATCGTTTTCTCTTCCCATGTTCTGCTTTAGCTCTGCAGTCCCATAAACATATAAAACAAGGATATTTGTTAAAGCCGCTTTGTTGACCTAAGACGAAATTTACCATTAAGGAATTTTATTAAAAAATCATCCGTTACAGATAGTCAACGGAAAAAAAGAGAAATTCAGCGTGCACGCACATATACCACCATCAAAAAGATGGGGGTATATTGATTTTGTCATTCCGTGTGTAACATGTCGAAAAAATCATTTAAGACCCCATAAAGTATATATTTTCTGGGTCCTGGTTAGATTCTGAGTCGATCTAGCTATGTCCGTCCTTCTGTTGAAAGCAGGATAGGGACAACCTAAGGGGTACGAAATTTGGCACAAATATTTTTCTTATATAAGATTTGTTTGGTATTGAAAATAAGCAAAATCGGTTAATAAACAAAAAAGTTATGGGCTAAAAACTAGAAACACAGGGTGTCCGTTTCATACTTTTCTGCTGATATTTCTGAAAAAAAAAGCATGTACGACAACGAAATTGTGTTCAAATAGTTCAAGGCCCAATGTAATCTTTGAAACCGAAAATGGGCGTGGTCACCACCTTACCGCCCACCTCCCATATAACGTAAAAGTTGATAGTGGGTATATAGATTTGGCCAGGCTGAATATAACATTCTCGCTTGTCTTTTTTTTAATTTTTTTTACTAACTTTATATTTTTTGCCTAACAATTTGTTTCATAACTTTGAAATTATTGATCGCATCAAAAACAATTGTATACATCATTTAAAGATATTGTAAGCCAAAATCTTTGTGAATTTAATTTAACAAAATCTGACAAGTTGTTTTTGAGTTATGACAACATAAGTGGAGAAATTTCTCAAAAAACTAAAATTTTGTGAAAATTAGCGAATTCACTTAATTGTGAATAAATTGGAAAAAAGATCAATCGAATTTTATGATCGATATCTCATTTTGTTGCTATTACATGTGGCTTTGTGATAAAGCACTAAATCTGAACAATTTTTGTCCTTTTCGTGATTTTTTTTTTAAACAAAAAAATTTTGCTATTTTCACCCAAAAAATATATTTTTTGCTTAATTTTTTTATTGATTGAAACGCAATATATAAACGGATTAAAGATTGTATAAATTTAAATTTTTCTAAGTTTATTTTAATAATATCAAAAATATACACTTTTTGAGTTATCATTATGTGGAGAAGTGTCTAAAAAAAAATATAATTTTACTTAAAAATATAAAAAAAATCCATAGAGTTTAAAATTTGGACCATATTTGTACTAATGGAACCACAATACATCAAAATTGTATAGTGATTTTTCAAGCCTTTAAAATGTTTTCGATTTTGTTGCCTTGTGTTATCCATTATGCAATTTTAATATCAATTTGTTAAGAGTGTCATTACTCCCATTCAAATAGTCTCTGTATTTGTTCTGTCTCCCGAAGTCCTGAAGAATTTAACGCTCAAATGTTAACCGGAAATGGGTTGGAATTGTAATCATTTAAGAATCTTTGAAATGTAAGTCTAAATTTTGCAATTTGTTTTTGTGTTAAATCATAATTCCTCTTAAATGTTCACAGTTTAGCAACAATATATTTTTTATAATTAAACAAGTCTTTAAACTCTATGTAAATTTATGTTTTCTATAATTCACATCGTTAGATTCATTTAATGTTGTGATAATTTGCGGTCTTAAAACTGATTTTTTTTAGTACGTTTAAGTCACTGATTAAAAAGTGATTTAAATTTTATGATCGTTACAAAAAAACGAAAAAAAATGTGGGGCAAAAAGAGAGAAGCAACAATATTTTATATTTTTAAACATTTTCACATTGTTTTACAATTTGATAACGTAACCAACAAGAAAACGACAAATGTAATAAAATTTATGCTCAAATAAAAAAAGCAGAATATTTCTTTTTTTAATTTTAATTTTTAATTTAAAGCCTTAAAATACTTGAAAACAGCCCATATAAAATCAACTAAATACACAAGTAAGTACTTGAGAAAATAAACTTTAAATACGCGATTTTTGCATAAAACTACAAAATTAAAAATAAAAAATAGAAATAAAAACCAAACTACCTATTTAAACCTGAAAAATTATATGACAACAGGTAATAATAAAAAAAAAGCTAAAAACTAAATACCACTGAAAATAAATTCAAAAGTTAAAAAAACCTATTAAAATACTATAGAGTTCTTAAATAAACAGCAAGAAAAAGCTATAAAGAAATACACAAAAAACTAAAGTTAAAAAAAGTGCGTAAAGTAGGCAATCAAAGTCATTCATTTATTCGAACTTATACTCGAAATTTGTGTAGAAAACAAGCAACTACTCAAGTGTAAAGCAACGAAACCAAACCATAAACACTTTTATTCCTCTACACTCCCCTCGCAAAAAAAAAACAAAGATCGCGTCAATAGGTCTATTATAATAATTTTACTCTACTATTTATCATTTTGTTTAGCTACTTATTAGTAGAAACCAAAACAATAAAAAAGTAAAAATATAGCCTGCAAAACAAAAGCAAAAGTATTAACAAAATAAATTTAAAACCAAAATAAAAACACAACATTAACTTCCACTTCTAATTACCCCCTTTGAAACCAACGAAAAAAAAAAAGCGAAATCCCCCTTGGCATCATGTCTTAATGAAGATTGAGAGGAGCGAGAGAAAAGAACAACCAAAACAAAAACCGAAAAAAGTCCAGACTCTTCAAAATATTGTTTTGGTTTTGGCTTCCAAACTAAGAAAAGAACAAGAACCATTCTTCTTGAACTTTGTGGAAACAGAGGGAAAAAAGACAAGCAAACCATCTTATAATATTATATTCCATTATCATGTCATGCCATTGGCATAACATACTCATACCATGACATAAACCAAAAATCGTACCACACCAACGAAAATAAACTTAACGAAAAAAATAAAAACAACATTTAGCACTCGTAGCAATTCGTAATGAAATAAAATTAAAAGAACAAGTAGAATGTAGAAAGTTTAATTCAGAACGAATTTCTAAAGTGCTACTTTAAATGACTCTATTCAATATATCAGACTAAATTTGTGAAATAATTAGGATTATATTTACTTTGGCGCATCGATGATTTGTAGTTTATTGACATATACCTGAAAATCTCATAAATCTCACGATTTTGGTGGCTAATCCATGAGAGATAAATAATCATATTTGTAAATAATTTATGCAGAATTTTTGGATATTGTACTAGTTTCAAACCAGATTGAAATTTCGAAATTTCGAGTTTTTTAGCATTACGAAATATTAACCGTCTCGGGTTTTCTAGCACACTGTCACACACAGATTTGGATATTAAACAGACCATTTGATTTGACTGTCAAAATCGTCATGTTATTATTCCGAGTTAAGACAAAGTTAGTCTCACGAAACATTTTTGGGTACCGTGAAATAAATCCCAGCAAAAAGATGAAATAATTCCCAGAATTTTTACCATACAAATTTGGTCTTATTTAATTTATGTTGGGACTTTTTTCATTGGGAGTTATTTATTATTTTATTATGATAAAACTCTAAAATTTTAGCAGTTTCTTCATTTTTATTAAAACTAATTTCATTGGAAGTTATTTCATTTGGAAGTTAGTTTTGGAAAAATATAGTCATGCTTAGTGAATTATTTCTCTTTCATATCTTCCATAAATTTAACAGGTTTCACCATACATAAGGAGTGCGATCGAAAAAATCTTAACACACGTTTTGCCTCATAACTTTTTTCCGAAGCAATATTTAAATTTTTTTTTGATCTAGTTATCATTGAAAAATATGTCAGTTATTATTTTTAATGACAACCATGTCGATTTGTTGCGATTTTGATCGAAATGAGTGGTGAAAATGATGCACGTGCTATAAATTATTAAGAAATTTCAAAAATTTTACAAATAATTAGTCAAAGAATTAACTGTCTGCTGTCAAACTGTTTCCAAGGTTATTAAAGAGTATCAGGAGAATTTTACCATTGATAGAAAACCTGATTCGGGAATAATAAAAGTCCACATGATATTGGGAAAATTGAATGCATATTGGAAAGAACTCCAAACACATCTGGTAGAAAAGCATCCCGGTTAGCTCAGTGCTCCGACTATTTGGTGCTGAGTTAAGAACATATAAAGTCCAAAAAGTTTCAGACTGGAATGCTGCAAAAAATTCACGGAAATTAAAACCGAATACTTATGATGTTTAAAGTACGATGAAACGTATGTACTGGCTGATTTTTCGCAGCTTCGGGGTCAAAATTTTTATGTTGCTGATGCTAAAGAAAATGTTAAAGATAAATTTAGAGCCGAAAAGCTGTCGAAATTGCCTATAGAATTTATGGTGTTTCAAAATGTATGCAGTTGCGGCAAAAGAAGCAAGTTAATTGTTACAGTGGGCTCTATAAATACCGAAAAATACATCAAAGAATGTTTGCAAACAAATATTTTTCCTTTCATAAGAGAGCACAATGTGTCCACATATTTTTGACTCGATTTGGTATCATTTTACTACGTAAGAAAGCCCTGGACTGGTACCAAAGCAAGAACATAGTTTTTGTGCCAAGAGACAATTTAGAGGATTGACCTCTTAATTGTCCGGAGCTAAGACCAGTGAAGAGATATTGGACTTTTTTGAAAAGAGAATCGAAGAGGACAAAAGAGGTGTCCCAAAATATCAAAAATTTTAAAACCAGACTGTTCCAAAAAAGTGACTGAAACAACTATCAAATCACTAATGTAAGGGTCTTCGAGGTCATAAGTAGTGGACAGAAGTATAAAGTTTATATTTTTCTGTGATCTGTAGTATAATATCAATTAAATAAAACAAACAATCAATACTCTAAGATTTACCGTTTCCAAATTATTGAACTTTATATATGTTAACATTTTTTCGATCGCACTCCTTATATATCAACAATTTCCGATTTTAAATAGATATTGTTTATGATTTTATTTAATTCAATATTTCTTGGTTTTGCGATTCAAAATATACTCCCGCCACTGTGCAAAGATGGAATTATGAAGTTTCCCGAAAAATGTCTAGAGGTCATAATTATTAATGGCGAATACGTTAGATTATCGAAGTATTCCTGATTGATGTTGTACGCCCTATTTTGTCCTATCATATCTTAGTTCGGCTACTGGCTAAGTCAAAGGGCCATAAAGACTCTTTAATTTTCTTTTAAAGCGCAAATTTATGTAAATCATACCTACATATAGTACATACACAATAAAAGTGCGTACAAGCCAATATGATGTAATGTAGAGTGCTAAGTACAAAAAAAGTAAAAAAAATTATGCCTAAAAGAAATGAAAATAAAAAATAAAAAAATCTCGTATTGTTTTGGCCTTCAAAATTTTTGGCGGTTATTGAACCAACAACAACATACCTAAATATACAACTACTTCTATACCAGCAACTACAACAATAATTTATACATACAAATATACCAAAAGAATGAACTCTCCATGGCTTAGCCAACAACAACAACAATAATAGCAAGCCAGACAACAACAAAAACATAATAACAAACATACCAACAAACACACACATATTTTAACACAATGCTGCTTCTTTATCAAAAACATACATACACACTTCTCATAAAAAACACGCACTCTTAGCAAAAAAAATGCGAAAAAAGTTCGTAAAAAACGCTTATTTAACAAATGAATGTCTAACTTAAAATGTATAATACAGCAAAAACAACAACAACAAAAAGAATCAACTAAATAAAACAAAACAAACCTCCGACTCTTCGACGTTCCCACCATAAAACGTTGAACGTAAAGGGCAATAAACTGACATTTAGTTGGATTGACGTATGTAGTACAATATTTATTTTTTGCGTTTTTTGCGCTAAGTGACATACTAATTTTGTCATTAAATTTGTAACATATTGGAAAATTTTTATCTCCTATCTTATATGGTTTTAATGTAACAAAACATTCTAAGACATCGAACTAAAAGTAGGATTTTAAATTCTCTTTATTACTCCCGAATCTTTGGTTTACGTTTTAGAGATCACTTTTTTTTTTTTTTTTTGTAAACAAGAGTACTGGGCTTTCGAAGACGTATATCGTTTTCAATTAAGCCCCATATATGTATGTTGCTATAAATATATCACCATAAATTTTTAAACCAAATGAAAATCGCTGCAAAAAATTCGTCCATATTATCAAAAATTATCAATTTTTCAGCTTTAGAAATGTGAATGGTCGTAGTTTTACACTGAACAAACAGTTAAATTCTAGTTGATTATTTGAAATGAGTTCAAATTTGAATTCAAGTATATTATTTCATATGAGTTCCTTGTTCAAGAAAAAAAGGGTCTTCACAATCAAAAAGATGAGGGGTATATTGGGTTTGTCATTCCGTGTGTAACATTTCGAAAAAAATCATTTAAGTCCCCATGAAGTATATATATTCTGGTAAGATTATAAGATTCGTTCTAGCTATCTCCGTCTATTTGTTGAAAGCAGGTTAGGGCTTGGGGGCCACCTAGGAAATTTAACACAAATATTTATCTATTATAAGGTTTGTTTGGTATTGAAAATGGGCAAAATGGGTTCATATACAAAAAAGTTATGAACCAAATACTAGAAACATTGTTGTAACTTCAGTTCATACTTTTGTGCTCATATCTCTTGAACAAAAGTACGTATGACGGCGAAATGTACATGTACAATTTGTACAGATAGTTCGAGGATCGATATAAACTCAAAAACAAAAAACAGTCTTGATACATCCAATTTACCGCACACCCATATACGTTTAAACATCAAAGATATTTTGCACTAATAGTTCAAAGCTCAATGTAAGCTCGGAAACAAAAAATGGGCTTTGTCCGCTCACTTTACCGCCCACATCTCATATAAGGTTAAATTTTAAAAAGTTGCAGATGGTGGGTATATACATACATAAATTCAGCCAAGGCGAATATAACATTCTCACTTGTTCTTGTCTTGAATGTAAATTTTTCTAAGACATAGGCAGTGTTGAAAAAGAGCTGCATAAGTTATTTTTTTAACGCATGAATTTTATTATGCTTCATGTTCTTTGCTTTTGAAATACTTATCTTAAAACTATGTTTAAAAAAAAATTAAAAAAATGTGTTTTAGCCTTATTATCGTAAAAGATACCCAGCAAAAACTTTGCTTGCCATGTAATGAGTTAAAAAGCTAATATAATGGCTCTTCAGTACTTTCTCATTAGATGAATAACTCATTATTTTAACACGGTGATGTAATTAGGGGCAACTACGTACTCTATATTATTACTGGTAGGCATTTCAGAAAGTCATTACTATGATATCGTTACAAGAAGTAATTACTTTGAAGCTATTAAATAACTCATTATTTACAAAGTACTACAGAAGTCATTATTATCAAAATGAATAGTAACTAGTTACATTATCAGTTAAAAATATGTACTGAAGTATGGAAAATAAAGAGCTGATATTTTTTAAATTTTTTTACTTAATTTAATATATTAAAATTACAGAGTTCAACAACTTAACTGTATACAGTAATTTTTTAATTTGAAAGATTTTTAGATTAAAAATAAATAAACACAATTCATTTTTTATACAGGATACTTTACAAAATTCAATAAATATTGTAAATAAAATAGTTCACAAATGTTTTATTTATGGTGCGATATTTTTCGTAACTATGTTATGTAGAACATAATTATGTTCTACATTCAATTTTCATGTGAAAATTAAAATGTTTATGTATCTCTTCGAAATACAGAACATGGCCCTATAATTTGAAACTTCGAACGACACAGAAAAACTAGTAATTAATGTATTTTTATGTTCTCCCGCATATATCATTTTTATAATTTAAATGAAAAGATTGATAGAAAGTAACATTTCCAAAAATCAGATCTCAAGTATTAGATTACATATCGGGTTAAAAGTAAGTAGTTACTAATCTACTTTCATGGAATACAGACAGTATGTTGTTATCATTGAAAAGTGACTACATCTGTAACTATTACTAAATTTTAATAATAAAAATACTTTAAAATTCGTGAAATTTAAAACTTTTTAGAAATTATTAACCTTTTTTCCGGTTAAAAATAAATGTTTTTCACTCTCTAGTAAGTAATTATAAATAACTTCCAAAAAAGGTCCAAATATGCACTTAGATCTACTTCTGAAGTGGTGAAAATATTCTTTCTTGGAAGTAGTTAATTTATCGTTGTTTGTTTGTTATCATAACAGTTTTTAAAATGATGGAATAGCTTCGTATAGGTTAGGTTAGGTTTAAGGGGTGGCTTGAAAGAAAGATAATATATATATAGTATCATAATACCCCACCTTATATCAACGATATACTATTCGATTGGATCATATTGAAAGCAACCCGTCGTTAAGACAGTTCAAATCGCTACAGAATTATCGACCGAGAAATCTCAGTCTACGATCTTGTGCTGGACATTCACATAACAGATACTGTACGGATTCTTCCTCCTCTTCATCCGAGCAACTTCTGCAATAATTATTCCCCGGGTGACCCATAGGCTCCGACATACGTCCAATTATACAGTGACCTGTGATTATGCCTACGAGAAGCCTTATCGAAGTTCTATCAAAGGATAATAGTGCTCTAGCCCTACTTCAGGACCATTGAGGCCATAATGTCCTTAATACTCTACAAGTGGTGATTGAAGACCAACTGAGTTTCATTTCGCCAATTGACCATTCATCGAGAGTATTAGATAAGGAGACGTAAGGGATGAGAATGTCATCGCAAGCAGCGCTAACGTCCAAGGACGACACATTTACTGCATATTCGTCGGCCCTTTCGTTGCCCTGAATACACTCATGGCCGGGAACCCATACCAGCTCGACTTGGTAATGACTGAGCAGAGCTAAAGAGCATATGCAATTGTCTATGCATTTGAAATTTATCGTATGGGAGTTTATAGCCTTGATTGCAGCAAGACTGTCCACATATATTCTAATGCTCGATGCACAGAAATGAAATTCTCTAATCTGCCTAGCTGCCATATTAATTTCGGCTTGGAAAACTGTACACGAGTTCGGTAATCTAAGAGACAGTGAAATGTCCAGATCGATCCATCAGTGAAAATTGAGATAGCATATTACTTAAATGCGGAATTAGCCGCCCATTCTGCCCTAGATGGGATTCTTATATTGAAAGTCCTATCAAAGTTCACCCTTGGTATTATAAAATTGATTTCCCATTTCAGGGTTGAAATGCCTGTTTTCCTTAAAATAGCGCCGTGACCAACACGTTCATGCTTAAGTTCACCTGATTCCCTGAGACGTAGTGCGGAGATATTTCTGATGAAAATATCAAGGGGAAAAATATCTAACATTGTCTCCAGACTGGCTTAAAGAGTGGGGCGCATCGCACCAGTGATGGAGAGACAATCCAATCTCTATAGTCTATTCAGAATAGAGATGTGAGCCTTCGTGTCTACTACCTTCCACCATACAAGTATATCGTAGGTAAGGATTGGTCTAATAACCGCGGTGTACATCCAATGTACAATATACTGCTTCAGACCTCATCTTTTCCCAAAAGTTTTCTTGCATGCGTAGAAGGCGCATAGAGATTTCTGCATCCGACTCTCGGCATTTCGTTTCCACGATAGCTTTGAGTTAAGGATTACACCAACATATAGTTTCTTATAATAAACAGTATTTTTTTCCTTGCTGCTCAATCTTTATTTCTGCATTTCCAGGCCATAACATTAATGGCCTATGCGATTTGGTTAATGGTTATCTTAGCGAAATCCACTATTTCTTCACTGCACGTAACTTGAAATCGGTACCAGCGAAGTCGACAACAACACACTTTTCTAACTGGACGAAGAAGATAAAAATAAATATAGACCTCGCTGTCAACTTATTTAAAATTCCGACTGTGAACCGCCCAAAGATCCAGAGGATCACTTTGATACCTCGTCAGATCATGACACTGCAATCATGCATACATTGTGAAGGAGAACATATAGAGGTATGTGCAAGATCCGTTGAACGACAATAATATAGACATAACATATACGGCATTGCAAGTTACCGTCCTACTTGAAGGCCAACCATCGCTGAGAAAAACCAGCTAGAAAAAACAAGAGTCACAGCAAAGGTCGGGATGGATAGACTTAATGCATGCTGGCCTTGTAGTAATCGTCAGCGCATATATTGGCATCCCCAATATATGGACATTAAACACGTTTGCAGTCGTAAATTACCTTGTTGTCTCTGTTTGGCGGTACCAAAGCAAAGTTTGTGGACTATAATTAAACACCAGCAGAATGGAATACGTATTTTCTGTGCCGCTACACACTTCATCAGCATTCGTGGTGTCTTATCCATTTCGGTTTCGTTGAAACCTAAACATGGCGCCCGCCTTGCACTGGGTGAAATTTTGAGGGACTCAGTTAGCAGCGCCAGGCGTTTGGGGCAAGTAAAAAAGAGGTTGAACCTAACGTCGTAACGTCAACTAAATATTTCTGAAATGTGGATTCACTCAATAAATTAAATATACAGCACTCAGTTATTATTGGTATATAACTGCATATATATAACTTAGATATGCGATTTACGTGGCGTCGCCATATCAAAGCAGTAAGTAACTTCATATGAAGTTAAAAGCTTCAAGTCTTCACTGGTCAATCAACAAAAGCTATGTAATGCCAATATAGTTATCCTGTATGAAACAGTATATTTAATTTTCAAAGTCTTTGTTTTGTGACGAGAGCATCAAAAGAAATTAGATTATCCAAAGGGAGATACTAGTAAAGCTTCTGCTTCCAAAACGCAATCACACTAAGACGAATTTTTTTGGTTTCTCAGCAGAAACGGCAATATCGTTTAAGATCTAATAGTTTTACTATCGACTTCGATGATATTTCAGGAGTATAATCAGGCATTTCCCCTGTATAGTTATAACCAGGGCAAGTTCTTCAAGCTTTTCGTTTGGAAAGTAAGCATTTGCATGTTTCAAAAGAATTTCACAAAAATGCTTATTTTTTAAAGCTTTGCATAAATGTGCATATAATGGATATAAAAGTTAGTTTTCTTAACAAAGACACATATTATTTTGGGATTTTTTAGAGTTTAATCAAATGATTGTAAATATTGTAAAGAAAAAAATTCGGATGCGTCAAATATGCTATTTAAAATTAAAATAGTTGTTTTTTTATAAAAATTTAAATCTGTCAGAGATTGAAAGTTAAAAAATGCATATTTGTGCATATTTTTTTACATATTAATATATAAGAATGCATAAATTCGTTGGTTTTTATATACATATTCATGCTATTCTTGCATATTTTTGTGCATATTATACCAATTTTTCGTGCTTTTTCAAGCGCATATTTTAATTTTTTTGTGCATTTTTAAACTTGCCCTGGTTATAACAGTTAGAGGTGTCTACAATTCGCTATAACCTAACTATTTTCCAATCATCGTTTCTTGAGTAGTTTTCACTTAAGATTTATACGATGAAATGAAATAAAATAAGTTAAAATACGAAGAACAAGCATATTATACATTCTATACATAATGATGTACAGTGTATACTTACAGTACAGACACATACAGTCACATAGTCTCAAATACATTAATGGCCAGAGTCGTATGTGCAAAACGACATACACGCGCCGAAAAAAATATTCTTTTTGATTTTCAATACTTTTTAAGAACAACATTTCGACTTTTTTTGTGAGTTTGTTGGTATGTGTACAGATAGTTGAGTATTTGGTTCTGGATATATTCATTTTTTTTTTTCTTTTTCTTACTTACATTCCAAAAATCAAAGCTAAACAAAACTTTATTCTTTGAGAAGAATGTGAATGAATGGAATACCTTTCTAAAATTAAAAAAAGAAAAAAAAATTAACAACATTTTGAAAACAGCAAAAATCGTTATTTTTCAAATTATGTATGCATGTCGAAAAAATGTTGCCAAATATCATATACACACATACTCACACATACGAACATAAACATATTCTTAAAGACGTTCAAATACATTTTAATAATTTTGTATTTAAAATGATTAATCTTTGTTTTTACAAATGAATAATTTTGTTCGAAAAACAAATTAAAAACAACAACAAGAAGAAAGAACTTAAATTGGCGTTTTTGCTTAAACGCAAAATTGTCCATTTGTTAGTTAGAGTTCATTAACATTTTTCAACATTATTGTACGAAAATGCTTGATTCTATTCAGATGGATTTATTAAAATGTTAGAAGACAAAGATACAGATCATGGATCAAATGTTAGCATATTTCTAAATCAAATTATATTGAACACTGTCCTTTTTAACGCTCTTCTTCAATGTTATTCTCTAGTTTTGAAATTGCAGTAATTTAGTGCTATTTCGTTGTTTTTTATACCCTACACCACCATAGGTGGTTGGGGTATAATGCGTTTGTTCTGATGTTTGTAACGCACAGAAAAAATTATCGTACCCCCACCTTAAAGTATACCGTTCGACTCAGAATCACTTTCTGATCCGATTTAACGATGTCCGTCCGTCCGTCTGGCTGTCTGTCCATGTAAACCTTGTGAACAAAGTACAGGTCGCAATATTAAAGATATCTTGATGAAATTTGGCACGAATAATTACTTTGACACAAGGACGAAGCCTACTGAAATTGGTTATGACCCGGAATAAGGGTTTAACAACCATAAATGCCTTAAATATATCACTATTTCAATGAAACTCGGTACAAAGAAGTTTTGTATAAGTACCAATCTTTGTGTCAAATTTCATCAATATCGGTCAACAATTGACCATAGCTCCCATATAATCTCCTCTTCCCAAAATCACTTTAACGTGCATAAATCCCACACGAATGATAGTATCAAGTTAATATTCGACACAAATAAGTTTTATACAAGTAGAAACAACACTGCCAAAATTTATGAATCGGTCCATAATTTACCATAGTTCCCATATGGTAAATTATTTTATGCCCTAAAGTGCATAAAATAATATAGATGTTAGTATCAATGCATTGTTCTGTATTTGTATGATTTATTTTACATTTAGTAAAAGTGTTGGTCTACAATTGGCTATATGTCTCATTTTAAGCTCATACACAATGGTGTAGGGTGTCATATGGTCGGTCTTGACCGACTATAATTTCTCTCTCGTTTTTTTTAATTTTTTTTAACAACATTTTAAAAAATTTGAAGTTGGAGTTTTGAAACAGTCTTTAATTTTTTCATTAAATTATTTCATGGTTCAAACATATAAACATAAAATTTAAAAATTTGTTTGTACACTCCTTAAAGCAGTTTAATGCAGTATAATATTAAATCTTTAATAATATCATTAAAAAAATATTCCTCACACTTCTGATCCATATTTCATGAAAATTCTCATATTATTAATATCGAGATTACAAATCTGAGTATTCATTTTATTACTGTAAAAATAGGTGAAGGAGCAAGAATAATCACCTGATTTTTTTGTATCTTTTTATCTATTACAATTTAAAACTAATGTGGTTGTAAATACAAAGATTGTACTTTAAAGAAAACAATTGATTCACATTAAGGCTTTCGTAAATTGGTCTAAATTTAATAAATTTTCGTAAAAAACTTAATATTTTTGTTATATGTTTTGTTATATATAAAGTACCTAAAAAAAAACCTAATAAATAAAATATTATAGAAAAATTCGGTTCCAATAAAATTTTATGGCGTTTCAAAGATAAGCAATTTTCAATAATTTTATTGAATTTTCTAACTCCTAAAAAGTATCTCATTCTTAAGCGTTGTTATACAGTAGAGTGTCCTAATGAAAGCCTTTTTCGAGATTTCGATGTAGGAAGACCCCACAAACGATGCTTAAAAGATTGCTTAATACGAAAAAATTATTTTTAAAAATTTTAAAATTGGTCTACATTTCCCTACCAGCGATTTTAAAATTATGGGTCCCATACATTTTGGTCAAAAGAAGTTTCGATTTTTTAATCGAAATGGGTATCAAAAAATTCGTAATTTTATGCTGGTTATGGAAAAAATATTTTAAAAATTTTTCCAATGGGATTTTCGTTCGCTAGAAGACTTTTTAAGGTATTTTGATGAACAATTTTTTTAAAAAATCTGGAAAATTACATATTATCAACAGTACTTACTACAATGCAAATTTTTAATATTTTAACCATAAAGTGAACAAAATTATAAAATTCTTATCCATTTTTTAGGAAAAATATCGAAAAATTTTTTTTGCACGCTGTAGTAATGATCATTTATGGAACAAAATTTTTGCGGAAATTTTTTAAAATATTTTTTTTATAATTGGTTAAAAATTATGAATTTTTTGATACCTATTTCAAGACAAAACTCAAGACTTTTTTGGACAAAATGTTCAATTACTGGTAGGGAACTGAATATCAATTTAAATTTTTTTTTTTAATATTTTATTTTTTTCCTTATACAAAATTTATGTCTACGGGATACTCTATTATACAGTTATTGTAAGTGAAATGTCAGATTTTTTCTTGTCTTCTTACAGTTTTTTTTTTTGTTTTTTTTTTAATATATGATAATTTATTTTTTTTTTATTAAATTCAATGATAAAAAAATTTTCTTTTAGACGATATATGAAATCAGAAAGAATTGGGTTGACATTTCGTCATTTTTGCAATCCAACTTATCAACTTTGGATAATATTTCAATTTACAAAATGAACTACGGAAATTGAGCATCTTTTAAGATTATTGTCCCTGAAATCATTTTGAAATTAAATCCTGATATTTAACCTAAGCATGCATTTATTAGAGAATTTATTCATCGGGTCAGTGAAAATGTCCGTATTCCTAAAGCTTCTATCCAATTTTAATATAATATATCAAAATTTTAATGGATTGAATACAAAGCTTTATAAGATGTATCTTAATAGCTTTGATTTCGAATTCCAAATTGCAGCATTCACTGAAACATGGCTTACTCTTAATACTTTTAACTCTGAGATAATGTGTGATAACTTTCAAATATTTAGACGAGATCGCCTTGGTAAACTAGGTACTGGAGTCCTAATAGCGGTATCATGTCTTTTCCCTGCAGAAGAAATAAAATTGGAACACATTTCGGATATAGAAATAATTATTGTAGTAATTAAGATTGTATTCAAATCAACTTATGTTGCTCATATATTCCTCCTAATTCTGATCCTAACATATATTAAAACTGCTGATGTTTTTATCTCCCTTAGTAACTTCAATTTACCACCTGCGTCATGGTTGTCGACTTCTTAACTCCTATTTGCCCAGATGACTAGTCGTCTGATTTAGTGTTTGTGGACAACCCCTTTTTGTTTGGTATAACTAGAACAGATCCTTTAAGTTTTGCGGAGGATCGTCACCATCCAATAATTGGTATAATGACGTAATTTGTTTAAAGTTGATAAGTTGTCCAAATCGACCTCCACATACTGATACAAGAAAACGAATTTTGATAAATTGAATAAATAAATTCCAGATATACATAGGTATAGCTAAACTAAACGCAATTCCAAAATTGTTAGAGAAAAATGTGACAGATATGTTATCCCGCAATTTGTTATCCATAATATCGCCTTATCAGCATAGTTTTTGTAAAGGTCGCACGATGGAACTATCATCCAATATAAATGCTGGTGTCTGCAATGGTAATCCGATGGATGTAGTATATACTGATACTAGCAAGGCGTTTGATAAAGTTAAACATGAACTACTAATAACGAAACTTAAACTGTCGGCTTCAGCGAAATTCTTCGAAAATGGATCTACTCCTCTTTAAAACAAAGAAAAGAGTGCGTTTTTTATAATAACTGTAAATTCGAATACATATTCCTACTTCTTATTAATGATCTTCCTCTAAATATTCAGCACTGCAAAATTTTGATATACATATGCAGATGATGTTAAAGTATTTAAAACAATTACTAATCCTAACAAAATTATTTGAAATTTCATTTACATATATTTTCAACTTGTGACATTTTATGTTTTTCAATCACATATTGAGGCGGAATAATATTCAACTATTTTATGAAAGTGATGTATGCTGTCCAATGGTTCTAAAATTACTATTCTCAATTAGGTTAAAACGCATAATTTCAGATATTATTTTTTACAAAATTTTTCTGAAAAATTAACATTTAATGCATTTATCGTTAATATTTGTGTGTATGTAGATGTAGTCGTACATTTATTCTTCTGATATGTTTTCTCACTCAGATATTGTAGGCATAGTTAAAACAATAACCAGGAACATTTCGAGTTTTCTCTATCACGTTACATTTTAAACCCATTGAGGACTTAAATGATTTAAACTTCCCTGAGTAGTTTATAGGTTATAAAATACTAACTTAACCCGGTTCGCTTTCTTACCCCTTTTAATGTCATATTATATAATAATATTATATGGGGCTACCTATTCTTTCAATTACAATTTTTAATAAATTACTAAGTACTTTAGATAGGCGAATAGCATAGGGGGGTTCACTCCCCTATCCGTCCTATTTTATTTTATCATTCCAATATGATAAAAAAAAGTGGTTCCTACAAAATTTGAGGTCTTTTTAGTTCTTTAGATATTCACTAAGAATAATTGCTTTGAATAAGGGGTACCATTCTCTCCTCTCAAATATGCAGGTTTATAAAAAAGTTCTACCAACAAAATATTTTCGCTTTTACTGTAATAGTTCTTAAGATATGCGGATAATTAGATTTACATTGTATGGGGGTACCACTTCCCCCAGCTCTAACTATGATATTTTTATTTCGTGTATACAAAATTTTAAGACATTTGCTGTAACAGTTTTTAAGTTATCTGATAATTAGTATTTTCTTGATATGGGGGCTACACTTCCCCGCAACATTTGCATCTGAATTATGTAGATTGATAATAGAATTATTTCCACAAAATCGCAGAATTTTATCTGTAATATGTAGTTGTGAAGATATGTGATAACAAATATTTACTTTGTATGGAGGCCACCATTTCCCCTGCTCCTATCGAAAAATAAAACTGCCTATTTTACTTTCGGATATCACAAAACTATACCGTGAAAATTTCAAGAAAATCAGCCCAAACAAACAAACAAACAAACACAGTTTCATTTTTATATACATAAATTTAGTCTGATTAAGAATTAAACAAAATTATTCACAATGTGTTTTTTATTCTAATTATAGTCACCATCAAAAAGATGGGGAGTATATTGATTTTGTCATTCCGTGTGTAACATGTTGAAGGAATCATTTAAGACCCCACAAAGTATATATTTTCTGGGTCCTGGTTAGATTCTGAGTCGATCTAGCTATGTCCGTCCGTTTGTCCGTCTGTTGAAAGCATGATAGGGCTCGAACGGGACAACGTAGAGGGACGAAATTTGGCACAAATATTTATCTTATATAATGGGCAAAATCGGTTAATAAACAAAAAAAGTTATGGGCTAAAAACTGGAAACACAGGGTGTCCATTTCTGCTGATATTTCTTAAACAAAAGCATGTAGGACAACGAAATTTTGTATACATAGTTTGAGGATCGATATAAACTTGGAAACCAAAAATATATGATGAAACTTCAACGAAATTGTGTTCAAATAGTTCAAGAACCAATGTAAACTCGGAAACAGAAAATGGGCGTAGTCCGCCCACTTTACCACCCACCTTTCATATAGCGTAAAATTTGAAAAAGTTGATGGTGGGTATATAGATTCGGCCGAGCCAAATATAACATTCGCGCTTGTTCTTTGTTATTTTTTCTAGTTTTTTAAATTGGATTTTTAGTTTTTTTTTAACTTTTGGTGTCTTCGCATTTTTTGTCAATGCGATTTTAAAAATATTACCATTTTTGATTCATTTCCTCTACCTATTACGTAGAGATAGGTATTATTTTGGTCTTATTATACTCTACACCGCCATAGGTGGTTGGGGTATTATGTGTTTGTGCAGAAATTCTAACGCAGAGAAAAAATCTTCGGATCCCTACCTTAAGATATACCGTTCGACTCAGAATCACTTTCTGAGTCGATTTAACGATATCCGTCCGTCTGGTCGGCTGGCTGGCTGTCCATGTAAACCTTGTGCGCAAAGTACAGGTCGCAATTTTGAAGATAATTTGATGAAATTTGGTACATATGCTTTCTTCAACACAAGGACGATGCCTATTGATTTATTGGTTATGATCGGCCCATTATTTCACCTAGCCCCCATACAAATGTCCTCCCGAAATATATGGATTTAATCACTTTTGGGTGATTTCCAAAAGAGGGCCTTATATGAGAGTTATGGTATATTATGGGCCTATCTTTGTAAAATTTGACACTATCATTTATGCTTATATAAAAGTTATTTGTGTCGAATATTAACTTGATACTAACATTTTAATAGGATTTATGCACGTTAAAGTGATTTTCTGAAAAGGTGTTTATATGGGAGCTATGGTCAATTATGGACCGATCTTTCTGAAAATTGGCAAACAGATTTAAGCTTATATCAAACTTATATGTGCCAAATTAAATATGGGTATTAGACCAATATTTTTGGGTGTTGTAAACATCAGCACTAACGCATAATACCCTCCCCACTTATGCACAGTGTTACATTTGGCATTTTTAGAACGACAAAAATCCAGTTTTGTAGATATTGGTCTGAAATTGTATATTCTGTTAGTAGATAAGGCCATAAACATACCCACTAAATTCTCAAACATAATTTTATAGATGTCATTTTGTATAACAGTCGTATTTTTGAATTGGAACTCGTTGGAACTTTTTAGTTCCAGTCCATTATAAATATAATTTCCCAAAAAATTAATTTTTTAATATTATGATTTCGTTTAAGTAAAAACATTATTTTCAGCACTGACTTTTTAACGTAGCAAATTATAATGGAATAATTTGGATACATTTATTATTACATAGCAAAAAAATCGTATCAATATCTGCCGTATTTGCAGAAATATATGAAGTAAAAGTTAACATACTTCTTTACAAAAGTTATATATAAAATTAAAATGTTTTTAAAAGTTGCAACTTTGAAAATCCATAATTCGCGCTATGGACACTTTCCAATACTTCAAGTGTTTTTTCCATAATTTATGACATGTTTACTAATAAATGCGAAAAGAATTATTTAAATTTATAAGCTTTTATTTTCCTATTTTTGTCGTTCTAATTTGGATAAATGTGACACTGTGCTATGGTGGTGTAGGGTATAAAAATGGTCCTAAATTTTTGATACGTCATTAAATGCACATTCTTGCTGGGCGTATCGATACCTTATTTTCTCTCCATAAAAACAGGGCCACCTTAATGTACATTTTTTGAAAGCTAAGACTTCGTCGTTCCAATCTTGTTTATATTATTTATTTTTATTTTTTTGTCATTTGTTTTTGGTATTTCTGAAAGATATTTTAGTGAATTTATAAATTTAACATAAATATTTTTTATGGCTAATATAGTATGTTAAAAAATAATAATAGTATTATTGTAGAATGAAGCGCCGCAGGCGAAAAAGTTTGTTAAGTATAAATATATATATTTTTTTTTGTTTTTTTTTTTTTTTTGCAAATTAATACAATATTGATGATTCTGTAAAAATAAAATTAAAAAAAATGTTAGCCTTTTAAAGGCTATCTTAAGAAATAAAAAAGACTAGAAAAAAAGCTAGAAGCTAAAACGAAAATTTTGAGGTTAAAAGCAAAATAAAAAGGCTAGATTTAGCCCTTAAAAGAGTAGACTGGCAACGCTGCTAGTTATCATTGAAAAAAATGTCAGTTATTATTTTTAATGACAACCATATTGATTTTTTGTGAGTTTGATCAAAATGAGTGACAAAAAAGATGTAAGTGCTACAAATTATTAAAAAAATTAAAAAAAAAAAAAAAAAAATCCAAATTGATCCTACAAATTAAATGTCTGCCGTCAAACTGTTTCCAATGTTATTCAACATTATCAGGAGAATTTGACCATTGATAGGATACCTGGTTCGGAAAAAAAATGGTTCACATGATATTGGAAAGGCCAGAAAATTGAAAGCATATTGAAAAAAATTCCAAATACATCTGGTAGAAAAGCAGTCCGGTTAGCTCAGTGCTCTGACTATTTGGTTAAAGCTAATGCGGAGTTGAAAACATATAAAGTCCAAAAGGTTACAGACAGGAATACTGTAAATAATTTAGAAGCCAAGAATAAGCCAAGGAAATTAAAATCAAATTTCATACAAAAATACTCATGTTGATAATGTGCGACGAAACGTATGTGCTGGCAGAATTTTCGGAGCTTCTGTGTCAAAATGTTTATGTTGCTAATGCTCGAGGCAATATTGAAGATAAATTGAGGACCCAAAAGCAGACAAAATTTCCTAATAAAAATTTCTGGTATGACCAGTTTTAGGCAGTTGCGGCAAAACAAGAAAATCATTAGTTACAGTCGGCTCTTTAAATATCGAAATATACATCAAATAATGTTTGCAAAAAAGGCTTCTTCCTTTCATAAGAGAGTACAATGTGTTCATAAATTTTTTACACGATTTGGTATCATGTCACCACGGTAAGAAAACTCTGGAGTGGTACCAAAACAATAACATAGTTTTTGTATCAAGAAAGGTCAATTCTCCAAATTGTCCGGAGCTAAGATCAGTGGAGAGATATTGGGTTCTTGTGAAAAGTGAACTGAAGTACACAAAAAAGATGTCCCAAGATATCGAAAATTCTAAAAGAAGATGGGCAAACTGTTCCAAAAAAGTGATTGAAACAACTATGAAATCTCTGATGGAAGGGTTACCAAAAAAGGTCTACGAGTTCATAAGTAGTGGTTGAAACTGTAAAAGTTATATTTTTCTGCGATCTGTAATATAATATCAACTAAATAAAAAAAAATTAAAACTCTAAGATCAACCGTTTCCAAATTATTGAATTTTATATGAGGAGTGCGATCGAAAAAATCTTAACATATATAAAATTCAATAATTTGGAAACGGTTGAGCTTAGAGTTTTGATTGTTTTTTTTTATTTAATTGATATTATACTACAGATCACAGAAAAATATAACTTTTATACTTCTGTCCACTACTTATGAACTCGCAGACCTATGTTATTGTTTTGGTACCACTCCAAAACAATAACATAACCACTCCAGAGCTTTCTTACCGTAGTGACATGATACCAAATCGGGTCAAAAATTTATGAACACATTATGAAAGGAAAAAGATTTTTTTGCAAACATTTTTTGATGTATTTTTAGGCATTTATAGAGCCCACTATAACAAACGACTTGCTTCTTTTGCCACAACTGCATAAATCTTGCCACACCACGAATTCTTTAGGAAATTTCGTCAGCTTTTCAGTCCTAAACTTATCTTCAACATTTCCTTGAGCATCAGCAATATAAAAATTTTGACTCGAATGCTGCGAAAAATCTGCCAGTACATACGTTTCATCGTTCTTAATACATCATGAGTATTTTTGTATGAAATTTGATTTTAATTTCCGTGCCCTATTCTTGGCTTCTTAATTTTTTGAAGCATTATAGTCTGGAACTTTTTGGACTTTATATGTTCTTAACTCTACATAAGCTTTAACTTTTGGCACCAAATGGTCAGAGCACTGAGCTAATCGGGATGCTTTTCTACCAGATGTGTTTGAAGTTCTTTTCAATATGCTTTCAATTTTCTTGGCCTCCCCAATATCATGTGGAATTTTTTTCTTCCCGAACCTTGTTTTCTATCAATGGTCGAATTCTCCTGATACTGTTTAGTAACCTCGGAAACAGTTTGACAGCGGATATTTAATTCTTTGACCAATTATTTGTAGGACCAATTTGAATTTTTTTCAGTTTTTTTTTAATAATTTATAGCACGTACATCATTTTCGCCACTTATTTTGATGAAACTCATAATAAATCAACAAGGTTATCATTAACAATAATAACTGACTTATTTTTCAATGATAACTAGGTCAAAAAAGGTTTCAAATATTGCTTCGGAAAAAAGTTATGAGGCAAAACTTGTGTTAAGAGTTTTTCGATCGCACTCTTTATGTTCATATTCATCAAAATAATAAAAAAAAAAAAAATAAATAAAAACTTTCTTTTCTACCGCGTATGTAAAGAGCTTACTGTTTAATTTAAATATTTAAATTAAATTCATTTATTATATGTTTCTTTGCTGATTATGATATGATTAGCTTAGCTATATATAACTTTTACTTCCAATTATAAAATTTTGTTTTTTTTTTGGTATTATTTTTTCTCATAATATAAAACTACTAAGTGTATCTTAAATCTTGTTGAAAGCGATTTTTTTTGTTTAATAAAACCACATCCACATCCGTTTTAGAATTTTATGCGAAATAAAATACAAACATTTATGTATATGGTTTTTGCTTTTATGATCGTTTTTTTTTTTTTTTTTAATGCTAACATAGAACTTTTATTATGTTCTTTTTCCAAGTAGAGCTCAATGAAGTATAAAACTCTTATCTTTATTTCTTTTTTTTTTCGTTTTTATTAGACATTTGTCACACTATGTTTATTATTTTATTTAGATTTACAATTAATATAAAATTGGAGCTATTTAAAAATTAAAAAAAAAAAAAAAAACCTACCACTGAAATCAGACATAAATACTGAAAGACCATATATCTATCTATCTCAGTATGTTCTTTATTGTGTAGCTAAGAAATATAATAAAAACTTTACTTTATAAATTTCTAACAATAAATTTGTAATAATTTCACACATTCTATTACTTTTTTTTTATCAATTTACTATTCGTTTGTAAAAAAAACTGCGTTACAGTTTTATATCATTTTGATTGTTTAAATATTTGACTATTTCTTTTTGTATATATTTTTTGGTTTGTTTGTTAAGTTGTTAATATGTTGTGGATTTTTGTTGTTGTTGTTGTTAATTTGTGGTTCATTTACCTTTAATTTTCTTTATTATTTCTCTTACTATTAGTGATGATGGTGTTACTTTGTATCTATTAAATGTTAACATGTTTGTTGTTGTATTTTAAAGATACAACGCATTTTGTAGTTAAAAGTAATAAATACGTGTATTGTGTATTTATTGAATAGAACGAACAGGTCTTGAATTATTAAAACTACAAAACTCTATATATCAACGAATTGGGATTTTTTGGCAACTTTGATCTGGTTTTGTTTCTTTATTATTATCTTTTATTGATTTAATTTTTATTTCATACGTTTTATTTACAGTAAAAAAAAAAAAAAACTATTTAGAAGAATAGAGAAGTATGATTTGATATAAATATTTTTCTTGTAAAAGAAATTCAAAATCGTGTTTGTTATAAAAAAAAAATAAGAATTTTAAACGGCCAATGAACGTAATGAATAGTAAACAAGTTAAATTGAATGGTATCTGTTTATACATAATAGAGAAAAACTTTAAGATATTTTAATCTAATTAGGATAACAATAAAAATATGTCATAATGTTCAGTATAGGAGTTTAGCCTTTGGTACATACATATTAGGGCGGTCAAAAATTCCTTTTTGCGAGCTACATTTAAAAGCACCTAAAAATTATAAAAGGGGATGTCATTTAGATCACACTAGTCAAATTTTAACTTCCTACGATTATTGGAACTAGAAGCTACATGACCTTTTACGTCGATAATCTTAGAACAAATCTTATTTTTTTATACCCTTCACCACAGGTGTAAAGGGTATATATAAGTTTGTCATTCCTTTTGTAATTCCCACAATTTTCGTCGGAGAGCAAAAAAGTTTACATTTTCGGGATCCTTGTAAGAAGTGATGACGATAGGACCATGTCCGTCCGTCCGTCCGACCGTCCGTCCGTCCGTCCGTGTGTCGGTTGAAATGGCGTTTATGAAGCCCACCGATAACTGACATATATAATATATATATCAAACGATCGGAAATGCTTTCGAGAATTTTGCTATTGGAATTCAGCAAGATCGGTTCATACAATGCGGAGATATGTTAAGAAAACCGGTTTTTAGAACCGGTTTTCCAGTTTCTGAAGCCTCTGTATATACTAGGGACTTCGTTTTTACAAAGAAGTCTCGGACATTTTTTTCTGAATTTTTGTTCTGAAAAAATGAAATAAATCGGTTCAATAATAACTGAGATATCGGACAAAACGCATTTTTTATTTTTTGAAGCCCTGGTTTAAGCTATAGATTTTTATTTTTATACAGATCGGTCACAAATATTTTTATAAAATTTCGGTTTTTTGAATCAGCAGGATCGGTTTATAAATGGCGGAGATATGCTTTAAAAACCGGTTTTTGAAACCGGTTTTTCAGTTTCTGAAGCCTCTGCATATACCAGGGACTTCGAATTTTCAAAGGAGGCTCGGAAATTATTTTCTGAATTTTTGTTCTGAAAAAATAAAATAAATCGGTTCAGTAATAACTGAGATATCGGGGAAAACGAATTTTTTATTTTTGAAGCCCTTGTTCAAGCTACAGATTTTTATTTTTATATAGATCAGTCATAAATGTTTTTATAAAATTTCGTTTTTTTTAATAAACCAAATTCGTTTATAATCAACAGAGTTATGGCCCAAAAACAAATCTGTTAAGAATATAAATACACATACAAACATGTATATTAAGCATTGTAATGACTATTAGTGACGTTTTTTGTTTTTTGTATAGACAAGTAGTTTAGTTAGAAACAGTAGTAATATAATGAATAACAGTGTTGTTGTTGTTCTTTGTATATGCAGTCTGTACAAAAATAAATAGATATGGAATTGTTGTTGTTTATTTTTAAAAACTAAAACATATCTGTTAAGAATATACATAAATACATACACAAACATGTATATTAAGCATTGTAATGACTATTAGCAAAGAATATTCATATATGTTGTATATTCTTTGCTATGAGTGACGTTTTTTGTTTTTTGTATAGACAAGTAGTTTAGTTAGCAACAGAAGTAATATAATGAATAACAGTGTTGTTGTTGTTCTTTGTATATGCAGCCAGTTTGTATATATACACATAAAAAAATATATAAATATGGAATTGTTGTTGTTGTTTATTTTTTAAAAGCAAAGCCTGCTATGATTGTTTTTTTTATATATTCAAATTTTCGTAGTTTGAAAAAAATTTAGATTTATATATGTGAAAATATGAAAGCATACGTTAAGGCGAAAATTTTATTATTAGTCGGTAATATGGTAATATGATGTCGATAAGATAGTAAGATGGTAATATGGTAATATGGTGAAGGGTATCAAAGATTCGGCACAGCCGAATCTTTTTTCAATTTCATTTATATATATATTTTATAAAAAGTCGTTTAATTCTGAATTCGTTTTTGGCCGGGCGGGAAGCAATTTAGTACCAAATTGATTTCAATATATTTCTCGACTAAATACCGTCAATAAATTTAAACAAGCGCGAATGTTATATTCGACTCGGTCGAATCTATATACCCAGCATCAACTTTTTCAAATGTTACGTTGTATGGAAAGTGGGCGGACCACGCCCATTTTTGGTTTCCAAATTTACATTGGTCCTTGAACTATTTGAACTCAATTTCATTGAAATTTCACCTTTTATGGGATGTGGGCGGTAAAGTGGATGGACCACGTCCATTTTTTGCGTCCAAGTTTACATTGGTTCTTGAACTATTTGAACTCAATTTCGTTGATTCTCACCTTATATGGGAGGTGGGCGGTAAAGTGGTCGGACCATGCCCATTTTTGGTTTCCAAGTTTATATCGACTCTCGAGCTATTTATACAAAATTTCGTTGTCGTACATGCTTTTGTTTAAGAAATATCAGCAGAAAAGTATGAAATGGACACCCTGTGTTTCTAGTTTTTATCTTTTATCTAGTTTTTTTTAAACCAATTTTGCCCATTTTCAATACCAAACAAACCTTATATAAGATAAATATTTATGCCAAATTTCGTCTCCCTACGTTGCCCCGTTCGAGCCCTTTCCTGCTTTCAACAGACGGACAGACGGACGGACTAGCTGGATCAACTCAGAATCTAACCAGGACCCAGAAAATATGTATTTTTGGTCCTTAAATGTTGTTTCGACATGTTATACACGGAATGACAAAATCAATATACAAAAAAACTCGATAAAAATGAAACCTTTTCTAAAATTCACCATTTTTAACCAATGCTAGATGTAGGGCGCAAACATAAATCAATTCAAAATTTCTCTCTTAACCAGAAACAAAATTTTATTAAAACAACTTTGAGAAAAAAGTGAAAGAATAGTACTACATTTTTGTAAAAAAGAGCCATTTTTCAAAGTATTATTTCGAAATATGTTTCAAATCACACAATAGTTTTAAAAAAATTTTTCCCTCATATACCTCAGGACTTATTCCCGAAAAACGAAATAATGTCGAAGCAAAAAGTCCAAAATTCAAAATTCAAGCGTAAATATCTTTGTAACTGTAAGTTATAATTTAGGTGAGTAAGCTTATTTTATATTGTCAAGCTCTTTACAGAATCCGAGCAATAGTTTAGGAGATACACATTTATTATCAACAAATTTGCGTTTGGCTCCACTGTGTGTTGTATTCTTAAGTATAATTTTAAAATGAAAAAATTAAAAAAAGTCGTTGACATGTTATGTTTTCAAATAAATTGATAAAAGGAATTATTAAATGTATGTAGATTTTTACATAAATTAATATTCTTTAAAATCTGTTTTTTAAATATTTGAATATTTGTTTTTTGTTCTAAACATTATAATTATAATATAATCTATTATTTATAATCTTGTTATTGTTAATTTTTTTCTATCATAATAAAAAAGAACTATTGCGTTTTGGCGAAAAGCATTATAGCGATTTTGCAAAAAAAAAAAAACAAAAAACAAACAAAAGATTCGCAGAAAGATAAAATGTTTACAAAAACTTATTCTACGTTTTCGTACTTTCTTCTGAGAGCAAAACCAAACAAAAAAGCAAAAAAAAAAAAAAAAAACATAATAAAAATGGCAAAATTTTAAACATAAAATCAGCCACTAATATTAATTTGTATAGAGAAAAAAGTGTTTTATATTTATATTTATTTTTTTTTTTTGCGTTTTTAGCAAAAAAAAAAAAAAAAAAATATATATATATACACAAAGTAAAAAGACCTTGAAGGCCCCACTATCACCTGCGATAATATTTATAAAGCCACCGCCAGCCTATACCACCCCTATTCTAACTACCAGTCAGTCACTCACATACTACTTAACATTTAAAGTGAAATTAAATTTATTCATATTGAAACGAAATCAAATTAAAACGAAGAATTATGTATGTATATGTTCTTGGCGATTTTTTTCCATTTTACTTTATTATTACAACCCAACCCAAAACTATTCATAATAAATTTATTTAAATTATACGCAAAATATTTTTACATTTCACATTCTCTTAAGAAATAGAAAGAAGGTGGTGGAGAATATAAATTAAAAAATCTAAGAACTTTTTTGTCCACCAAGGGTACTTAAGGGTAAATAGATTTCGTAAAGAATTAAATATAAATTGTAGTTTAATTATAATGTCAGAATATCCGGGTTTGGAAATTGTTCAAAAGCAAAAAGAAATTATTTTTTTTTTTTTTTTTATTAGTAACATATTAAGTTTTATGATAAAGAAGAAAAATAATCATTTTTGGTGTTTTGCAATTTTTACTAATGCTGTTACGTACTAAATGGGAACCATCCACTAAAATGCTCAGAACTCCATCAAATTTAAATGTATTGGGTCATGGTAAAAAAATATTTAAGGAAATATATAATAGAATAAAATAGAGTTTAAAAAAAGCGGGCCCAACCCAGCAAGAAAATAACCGAAAACAATATTAAGCAGTTGTTGAAGGCATTGCAGAAAATATTGAATATTTAATTAAAAATAAATTAAAAATTAATTGAATTGTATGCACTAAGTTTTTCATTCGTTGTTTTTATTTATTTTCTCAAATATATATTTCTTTTAATATTTCTCCGGAAATAATTTTTGTCGCTATGTTATAAAATACTTTAGTGCAACGGTTCTCAAATGTAGTTCATCTATATTTACTTAAATACAAAATTTAAAGACTAATTTGGATTTAAAAGACAATTTTACAAAATTAATTCAATTTTAATTTCCCAACCTTTATCAACTCCCGGGAATCGGATTTTTATTTTAGGCATTCCCGGGTATTCGGGAAAAATACAATATTGTATTTTTCCAAAACGAAACAAAAAAAAAATATATTATTAATATAATTTATATTTCTTTAGTAACTCCTTTTAATTGAAAAATCTTTAAACTAGGTTATGTTGTTTTCTTATAAGGAGCTGTCAAAGTTAAGAATTTTTTTACATTTTTGAAAAATAGTAAAAAATTCACTTTTCATCAGATTTCAGTGTATTTATTTTCAATAAAAAGTCTTCTAAGGTAAAATTTTAAAATGAAATCATTAACTTCAGATAGCTAAGTGTACTTTTCTTTAAGCATTTGTAAATTATATTTTGTCCTAATATTTTTGTTATTTTTTTTTTTTTTTTTAATTTTCCTAAAATACACTAATTTTCAACTTTCATGGAATGTAACTTAAAATGTTACTGGATGTTTGTTCTGAAAATTTTCTGAAAAATAGTATATATTGTCCACTTTAATATTATGGAAAAAAATCGTGCGTATATGTAGCCCGATTTGAAAAAATATATATTTTTTTTTTTTTTAAACTCCAGTAGATTTCATAAAAAAAAACAAGCAAAGAAAATGTCTGCACTTAAATATCCTTTGCTTTATCAAACATTGAACAGTGGGGCAAAATCGAAATAAATCTGTAACTTCTAATCGGCTGGTTGGTTTTACATTTCACATAGGCATAGCAGAAGGCAGTAACATTTCGAGTTTAGAATCTGGATCCTTATCTTATATATATTATCTTATATATTTTTCGAGTTATATACAATTGAAATTTTAAAAAATCTCAATTTTACAAGATCTTGGTCAAGATTTTTCCATATATAGCCCAAAATTTTCTACCGATATTATTACATTTTATACAATTTTTTAAAAAACAAAATTATCTATCGAACAAAGAAAATTTTGAGTCGTTATCTGTATTGAGTCAAATATTAAACGATTTTGAATTGGAAAGTTTGCAAAAATTAACAAACAGACGGAGAAATGTAATGTCCATACATTCTCTCAAAAAAATCTTAAACTTCGAAAAATATATATATTTTTTTTTTTACTTCTCGATCAATATGAAAACTAAATCTCAATATTAAAGTTGATATCACCTTTCCCTGAATTAAGAGCAATTTTCGACCCATTTAACCCAAATGTATAAAAATATTTCGGAATTCTAAAAATGAATTTTTTACTAACTAATAAATAGAAAAATTAGAACGTGATCATTAAATTTTGGATATCACCTTTCCCTCCATTTAACTCTAATGTATTGACGGACGGACATTACCGTTCTTTAAAAAAAATCCAAAGTTTAATTTTTTTGCCTAATAATCAATAAAAAATAAAACGTGATCATTAAAATATTGATATCACCTTTCCCAGAACTGCTTTGAGTATATTTTGCTATGTATATTTGGTACTATGATTTGTATAATAATTATTATACAAATCATAGTAACAAAGAATACAAAAATAAAAAAAAAACTATTTCTGAAAAAATAAAAAAGTACTTTTTTTTTAATATTATTATATATATAATATTTAGTATGAAGATTTTTCCACAGTAAAATATTACATATTTTATCGGCATGTCAAAGAATCCAATAGAAAATCCTAAAGTAGTTCACACGGTAATACATATATTGTATATTATCTTTGCAAATTCTTACCTTAATTAAATTCATGATGAATTTAATGTGAAATATTGATTTAAATATTTCTTTTATAAATATTTTATTATTTTTATTTTTTGTTTATGAAAAACATAACATGAAAATCAAAAGTTTTTGAATAATTTCAAAAAATTAAAAATACTATTGGTATTTTCAAAAAAATCATAAGTATTTTTTCATAATCAAACAATTTGTGTTCAGACGATAAGTAAATATTTTAATATTAAAATTTTTGACAAATCTTAATATTGAATATTATCGTCTGAAAATACCTTTAATAACACAAAGTTACAAAATGAGAAAAAATGTCTGCAGTACGTGGGTTTTCAGTCAATTTGGATACACGATGTTAATATGTATTAAGCCTCTAATCTACTTTTTTGAATTGACTCTAGTTCTCGCAATAAATCGCGATTTGTACAATTAAGAAGGCTGCATTATATATTGAAGCATATCTCGAAAACGACTTGTCTGATATTTTTCAAAAAAATTCTAACTATACTTATCTTCAAGTCATTTTTACATTACTTTTTAATACGGTCAACAGTTATGGAGATATTAAGCCCATCTTTTGAGAAAAAATTAAATTTTATACAGTTTCAAGAAAAAAAATTTACAAAAAATCATAGGAATTCGAAAGTGTAAAAAATTCAAATGTTTATTCTTTAATCACAAAGATAAATTTTGTGCAAATAATGAAAGAACGACTTGAAGATAATTTTAATTAGAATTTTTTAATATTTTTTTGAAGAAAATCAGAAAAGTAGTTTTCGAGATATGCTTTTTTTTTATTTTAAGTGCTTACTTCTCTTAAGAACAAAAATTATACATTTTTCCAAAATCTTTTTAACAAAACGCACTTTTTTAAATTTAAAAGTCTTTTATTTATTTATTTTTTTTTCTTTAGATTTGTTGTGATGAATTGATTTTCTTCGATACATTTTATGATAATGAGAACGATTCCTACCATTTCCAGATTCAAACTGCTTTATAAGGGAACTAAAAATTCAAATAATTAAAGAAGTACGTTTCGTTCTGCGGCTCCTCAAATATTAAAAAAATATCAACAAAAATTCGTTATATACATAATACATACAGTGGTGGCCACGAATTTAAGACACGACATGTAACGAACTAAGTTGTGATAATTATTACAACCCTGCAATATAAAATTAGATTTTGTTAATTTTTCAGTGTACCCTGTAATGTTAAGATCAATTACCGTTATTTGGTTTTGTTTGTGTATACATTTTGTTGCTGTTTTTATTATATTTTCGTAAAAACGTGCTTTTGAAGCTGGTCACGAATTTAAAACATATAAGAAATATTTGGTTTTTAAGTGATTTTTTGGTGTTTTTTGAAGCTAAAAGGTAAGTAATGAATGTTTTATTCCATTTAATGTTAGAATACATCAAAATATTTAGTTAGAAATGGCCAGAGGTACTTGGAGTTCGGATGCCGAGCGAAAATTGATCCAACAAATGAATACTGATGGAAAAACAGTAATGGAAATTTCCAAGCTACTAAAATGTTCCAGATCCAAGATTTACAATGCACTGGAACACATCAAGCAACATGGCACTACCAAAAATGTCAAACAGCACCCTAGAGCCCGAAAAACTACACCCAGGGAGGATAGCTTAATTTATAAATCAGCTGCTAAAGATCCTTTCAAGAGCTCAAGTAAAATTAAAAATGAGATTTCATCGGATTTTGGTATTAATATATCGTCCAGGACAATAAGAAGACGTCTGAATGAGAAGAACTTACGTGGGTGTATTGCACAACGTAAACCACTTGTGTCAAAAAAAAATATTAAATCCCGACTAGCGTTTTCAAGAGAAAATCTCAATAAGCCGATGACATTTTGGAAAAATATACTTTGGAGCGACGAGTCGAAGTTTTGTCGCTTTGGTTCTGATGGAAAACAGTACGTATGGCGTCCTCCAAACCTGGAGCATCACCCAAAGTACACCCTTAAAACGGTTAAGCATGGTGGTGGAAATGTCATGGTGTGGGCAGCATTTTCCTGGCATGGTGTAGGTCCCATTCAGAAGATTATCAATAAAATGGACCAGCATATTTACAAAAACATACTGACAAGCATCATGATACCATTCGCTGAAGACAACATGCCTCTAATGTGGAAATTTATGCATGATAATGACCCTAAGCACACTTCACGCCTAGTGAAGAGTTGCTTAGAGGAAAATAATATCACAGTTCTGAAATGGCCAGCTCAATCCCCGGATCTCAATCCAATTGAGAACTTGTGGAATGATGTTGAGGAGCATGTACGAGCAGTAAAGCCAAAAAATTTGACTGATTTATGGGAAGAAATTCAAAAGGCTTGGTATGCCATTCCAAAGGAGCGCTGTATGGCCTTAGTTGAAAGTTTACCCAGGAGATGCGCTGCTGTGATTCAAAATAAAGGATTTCCCACCAAATACTAATATTGTTTTATGAAGCTGAGCTTTACTTTTGTGAATTAACTTTTATTTTGCCTATGTCCTAAATTCATGACCAGGCTTAAACTTGTATTAATCTGTATAATATGTAAATAAAAATTGGAAACTAAATATAGGTAACAAACTATTGTTGATTTTTTTTTCATAACATTACTAGGATCTTTAAAAAATAACATGGATCTAAAATTTGTTCGATAAGATGTAAAAATTATCAGAAATATATAAGTGAAATGTCGTGTCTTAAATTCGTGGCCACCACTGTAAATGTATTTTTGTGAAAAAAAAAATCGTGTGCATTTTCGAATAAGAATATTTCTAAATTAGCAACTTTTTATTTAAATAAACTACTTTCGAGAACAAAAATCTAAATTAGCGTTATAAAAATATATAAAACTTTTCACACATAGACATATCATACTATTTTCTATTCATCGTAAGCAAAAACAATTTTAATACCTTTTATTTCATTATTTAAATATTTAATTCCTTCTAATAATAAATAAAATTTTTATGGCCACAAACTTGTAGGAAATTCATTATCAAATCAACTGCCTCTCATTTCTAGCAAAAAAATATTTCCCCCCCTTAATCAACACTTTCATTGCCAACTTTTGTTTTGTCAACACCATCGCCGTATCATCACTATGTTGTATGTACGTTCATACATGTGTACATACGTTTATGCGAAATGTTATCAGCGATTTGCCAGCCCAACGTGCTGATAATTAAACGCAAGACGCTAATCACTGACCTTGCCAAAATTATTTAATATTATTTTAATTTCGTTTTTTATTTATTTATTTTTATTATTTTTTTTCTGGTTCTGTTTTATCACTATTATTGTATGGCGCGTAGATTTCAGTTTTCCTTTCCTTTCTTTTTTTTTTTTAATGTTTATTATGATTTTTGTTTGGTATTTTTTTTTTTTTTGCAAATAAAAATTTCTTTTTCTAAAGGCGCATAAACAAATTTCAATGTCATTGATAAATAAATGCGTAAAATAATAGCGAATTATATATTTTTGTTTTTATTTTCCACAAATAGTGGGTATTAAATAAAAAGTTTATTTTTTATAGTTTTATTTGGGTTCATGCTGCACTACAACAAAACATAAGTATGAGCATAAGAAAAACTTTGATCGGTTCAAGAAACTTATGCCTACGATTAGATAAAGTGAAATTGTGTGCAAAATTTGAAGGACGATGGCAGGACGGAAAAATTTACGGTCGAAAAATAAAAATATGCTAAAAACTATCATAGAAAACATAAATTGTTTAGTTTTTGATATTTCTAGAATACTTTGTTTGTGATTATTATGAAAGCAATGGAAATTTTTTAACGATTTTAAATAAAATTCTATTGTTTTATATTTTGGGATATAGGTCGTTTGAAGTTCAAATATTTTCAAATGGTGAATAAAACAAGTAGGTTTTTTGTTATTTTCAATATGTATGCATAAGCTGTGATTTCTGTTACTCCAGGAACACGTTGGGGTAAAATGAGATAAAAGTGACAACTAATTGCATTTGAAAATTTACTTTTCGCATAAAGTATTAGTACCGAATAAAAATATACAAAATAATATATCCATAGCAATAAAAATCTTAGATCTAGGAAGTGTTCTTTTTTTGCAGTCAGCTGTTAAAGTTAGTTTTTTTTTTTTTTTTAATATTGACAAAAAAGAAACAAATTTCATAAACTTAATGTGGACATTTTATAAATGAAATATTTCTTAAAGCAAAATGTTAAAATATTTTTATTACAAAATATATCTTAAGTGCAGACTTTTTACGTTATTGCTTTATCCAACATTTCACATTGGGGCAGAGTCGAACATTTTCGGAAAAAAATAACTTCTAATCGCTTGATTGGATTTACATAAAATCATCACATAGGAGTAGCAGTAGGGTATCTCTAACATAGATTTTCAACCACTAGCCTAGATTTTTATATCAGCTTAAAGTTGTTGATAAAACCTTTAAATACATACTTGCATGTACTATCTGATATATTTTTTGACAGTTGTATGCATTTGAAAATACAAATATTTTAATTTTGCCAGATACTGCTTAAGTTTTTTACGTACATATATATTTTTTTTTTAACGTTTTCTTTATTTATATATTGAATCGACCTTTTTTAAGGCCTCACAATATGTTTTCAAATCTTAAAACTAAAAATTAAAGACTACTTTATCTCTAATGAGAGCATGCCCAAGTGAATCATTTGTCTTCGCTAATAACGGGGTGGAAAATCGGCTCTACGAAGCCTTGAACTTGGTTGAACTTCAGTAAGAAGTCTTGCAAGCAAATGGAACCTCTAAATCTCTATGGATATTCTCATTTCTTATATACCATGGTGCGCCTGTCATGGTTCTAAGAATTTTTGATTGGGCCCTCTGTATAATATCGATACTTGTTTTTTATTGGCTGTACCCCATAATTGGATACCATATGTCCAAATTGGTTTTAAAACGGTTTTATACAGGATGACTTTATTGTCAAGGCTTAGTTTTGATTGGCTATTTATTGACCAGTGAATGCTAGAGGCTTTTAACTTCATATGAAGTCTCTTGGTTTCTTTATGACGACGCCAGGTTAGTCGCCTATTTAAGTGAATACCAAGGTATGTAACATGGTCTGACTGGGGTATACTTATGTCATTAAGTTTAACAGGAGGACAATTTCCTCTTCTGAGGGTGAATGTAACGTGGTTACTTTTCAGTTCATTTACTCGTATACGCCAGTTTTCAACCATGTCTCCACACGTCGGAGGTAAATATCAAGTTGGCTAGATGCCAAGTGTGGGTTTTCGTGGGAACTGAGTATTGCCGTATCATCTGCGAACGTTGAAACAGTTAGTCCATCGCTTACTGGTAAATCAGAAGTGTAAATTAAGTACAAGGTAGGTCCAAGAACACTTCCCTGTGGTACACTTGCCTTTATTTCAAATTCTTCCGTTACAAATTCGTTATATTTTACTCTAAATAATCGGTCAGATAAATAAGACTTCAGCAATTTGTGCGTGCTTGGTGGTAGTAAACATTTAATTTTATATATTAGGCCCTCGTGCCAAACTTTGTCGAAAGCTTGCGAGATGTCTAAAAATATAGCTGAACAATATTTCTTTAATTCAAAACATTTCCTTATCTCTCCAGTTAGAGGATTCACTTGTTCTATGATTCCATGTTTTTCACGAAAACCAAATTAGTGAACTGGGACGATATTTCTATCGTTCAAGAATGGCATAATTTTCTTTTGAAATATTTTCTCGAACATATATACGTATAGCCCACGATTTTTGATATAATATTAATATAATTAGCAAAAGAACAAAATAAACTATCAAATAAAGTCGATATCTTTGTTAAGTCCAAAAATAAACGATTTTGAATTTAAAAATTTACAAAAATTAAAAAACAGACGGTCGGAAGAACAGTTTAGTGTTACTAACCATAATAACAATTTGAAACTGATCGACCTAATCATTTCTTACAAATGAGTCGTCATCATTCATGCAAACACTTATATCTAATATGATTTAAAATGAAGAAGAAACACTTCACACCTGAGCCGAAGTTAAATCATAGGCATTATTATCGCTTTTAGTCCGACTGTAGCTGGACCAAATAGATATTACCATTTAGATTTAAGATTTGATTAACTACACTGGTCGACAAAAAAATCCTCTCCCAAAGAAGAATAGTTAAACTTAATGTATTTTGATGTACTAAATACGAATCTGCTTTCAGTTTTTTTTCCACCAGATCTGGATTTTTTTTTATGGGCGTGTCTAATATTTCGCCCATAGTAAGGCCATTACATCAAAAATCTTTTAGTTTATCATCTTTATCTTAAAGCCGGTAATACTGTGAACAAAATAAGGTGTGTATCTTCAAAATAGATGTACAAATCGTGATTTTATTCACAGTTAAGTAAAAATACACATGCTACATACAATTGCGTAGAAATACAGTGGTGGCCAAAAAAAAAAAAAATTATATTTTTTCTTGAAACAAAAATAGGTGGACTAGTTGGATTTTGACGAGTTAAATAAGAATCTGCATTCACTTTTTTTCTATCACGTACTGATTTTTTTTTTTTTTATGTGCATGACTAATATCATCACCTTATTCAGGGGTCACACTATAAAATTCGATAATGGTTTGTCAAATTTAGGCTATAACTCAAGAACCGTTTACACGATTTTAATAAGTGATACACCAAAAGACGCATACGAAAATTGTCTTCAAGGTGTATTTTTTATTCGCTCAAGAATTTCAGAGTTATGGATAAAAATATTTACCATTTTTCAAAAAAAAAAAAATATATATATATATATATATTTTTCGCTACTAATTACCGAATAACTACGGAAATATTAAAAATATGTAAATTCAGCTCAAAGACAATTTAAGTCGCTATATATTGGAGTTTAATATATCTTAATAGGACAAACCGTTCTCCAGTTATACAAGTGTGACTGCCTAAAGGCGGGGTCATAGTTGTCATGTCCATAAAAAAATCAATACTTGATAGAAAAAAGTAAAAGCTGATTCTTATTTAGCGCGTTAAATTCCATCTAATCCACCTATTTTTTATTCAAGAAGAAAAAAAATTTTTTTTTTTTTTTTTTTGCCCACTAGAGTATCTCCACTTAACTGTAGGTATGCAGTATGTAAATCCAATCAAGATTTGTGTATCAATTTTTATGATACATGGCTTTTTTAACTCGTAGTTTTGCCAGCTTTGATGAACACTTATTTCGAAATATCTCCAAAACTATTGAGCGGATAAAAGCCTGTTTTATTCCACATATTTTGGTATATTATTTATATAATTCGTGCATACAGTTCTCGAGTTATATTGAAATATACTCGAGTAATCGGCTTATTTAGGGCGCAATATTAGACACGCCCATAAAAAAAATCTCGACCTGATGGGAGATTCAAGTTTAGCATGCGGTATTCCATCTAGTCCACATATATTTTTTTGAAGGAGGACGAAAGATTTTTTTTTGTCGGCCAGTGTTATTGTTAGTTCACTTAAATTTTGTGAAGATCCAATAAATAAAATACTTTTATTGAAATAGTTTTCTACAATTTTTGCTCCCAAAACAAATACTTTAAAAAATGCTTGAAATCGATTTATTATCTCAAACAGATTCAAACAAAATTATGTTTAAAATATAGCTTAAATATAAAAATTTGCAGCATTAAAGATATATACAAATTAATTTTTATTTCATATAATTCCCAATTAAGCAATATTCCTAGATTTTTAACTAATTAATATATTTTTTATTAAAACAACAGTCTCGACATTTAATTAAGGCGACATTTTTTTCCTGTGAAATCGATAATTTCATAAGTAAATAATTCCCCCATTATCGGTAACTACATTAGTGACATTTCTGATTAGATTTTTATAAATAATTGACAACACTGATACGATTGTAAATCAAATGGTTCTGTATACTAAAATATTTATTATGTTCTATTTATAATTAAAATATATGTACATAAAAATGTATGTATGTACTTATGTACAAACATATACAGATTATTTGTAATAAACTTAAAGTTGATATTGGCTTTTAGTTTAGCTATGCTTGAATAATGTTTCATCGACGTTTAATTAATGTACATTTTTAATTGTCCCAATGACCCGAAATATATAGATGTTAAGGTTTTGTTGTTATTGTTTTTTATAGAAATTCTTGTTGATTTTCAAAAAAAAAAAAAAAAAAAAAAAAATATGTATATATAACAAAAAATAATAAATAAAGGAAATAAAACATCGTATGTCACTGCGTAATTGAGCGGGTAAATGGTGGTATAATTATGGAATGGATGAAATTAATCGATTACTTAAATTTTGTATATATTAAAAAGAAAAAAATATAATATGGATTCTAAGTTCATACAAAAGGAATAAAAATAAAGAAAAGTCTTTAGAAAAGAAACAGGTAAATTAAAATCTATTAGTTTATGTTTATTCTATTATTTTTATTTTTATTATTATTATTTTTTTTTATTTTTTTTTTAATTTTTATTATTATTTTTAATATATTTAAATTTAACATTACAATCCTTTTTAAATCTTCTTTTGTAAATATTTTTATTATAAAAAAAAACTATGTTTAAATAAAACAAAAAGATTGATAACCGATTACTTTTCTATAGTGATATAAATTATGAATAATTTAAGTATTTAAAATCATAAATCACTAATCGGTTTAATGTCCGCTTTGCATATTTAAAAACAGGAAAAGCAATCTCATCATAAAGATTTTGAACTGTTGATATTAAATAAGTAGTTCATAATTTAAATATTTTAAGTACCCTACTTTAAATTATTAAGAAAGCAAATTGGACTTCAGAATTAATAACAATTTTAAGACCCATTTAATAGATCCAATACCAAAATTCTGATTTCGCGTACCTGATATTTTGTGTAATTATTACAAAATGTTGCTGGAAGTTGCTAAATCGCGTTCGTTTACTTTAAAAATTTTGCAACTAAGAGCAAGAGAGAGACAAAATTTGACATTTCATTGAAGGGGAAATTGATAAAAACTGCTGGCTGTTTTTCTTCCATCAACTTCCATCAGCAAAACATATGTTGAAAAAACATATGATCATTTGTTTACAAGTGCAAACAAAGAAAATCAAAATGTAAAAACTCAAATTCTACGAAAAGTAAAAAAAAAATAATAATTGTAATAAAGCATTACATAAATACTTACAATTTATATTTATTTAGATTTATGTTAAAAAATTAGATAAAAATTCATTTATAAAAGTTTTTATTTTCTGTTGAAAATCATTAGCGTTTTTAGTTAAGGATTTTCAGCTTTTTTTTATTGTTTTGGTTAAGAATTATATTTTAATAAATCAACTTTTAATTTAATGTTATTAAATAATATTAAATATTAATGACATTTCACTTTTATTTTGTTAACAAAAAGAACAAAATTACTATGTTTTTATTTTTATAAATAGATTAGAGTTTTTTTTTTTAATTTAATGATTTTGCAAATATTTGCAAAATGTTGTTCGCAAACTTTTTTAATATTTTTCAATTTGAGAATAAATTGATTTTTACTGTCTCAAAAAAAGTTGCTGGATAAATCTTGCTGGAAAGTACGCAATCACTCCTTATAGTAACTTCAACAGACACCAGCTGATTAATTTGTAAACAAGCAATTAAATTAAGGCTACATTACTTTACCGTAAACATAAATGTAACGTATCAGCTGACACGTTTTGCTTATCAGAATTAGATAATGTCCATAATAGACAATTTCTATCAAGACAAACGTCAATATTAACGCGAATTTATGAAAAGTGGCAACAGTTTCACAAAAACAACAATATGGCAATTCATTACTGATTGACCATAAATAATAATCAAGCACCCAAAAACGTTTTATTTTTGTTTTTCGATCAAAATAAATATCTTTAATGTTCAAAATATTTTTTAATTAGTTGAAAAAATATGTGAGGGATTTTTATTTTTAAAATAAATATTTATCAATCATGAAAAAAATAAATATCTTTAACGATAAATATCAGTTCGAAATAAATTTCAAATGATTGTTTTTTTATTCATACTTTTGTTTTGTTTTCAAAATATTTTTTTTATTCAAATGAAATTGTTGTTGTTTAGTTGTTCGATTTAAATAAAAATAAAAAGATTGTTTTTTTAGTATTAAAATCCGGTCTCTGTATTTAACTGAGGTTACCTTGTATAGATTCGCACTGATTTTGACGTTTGTCTTAGTAAAAATTTGTCTAATATAGATCCTACATTACATATGTGTATATGCGTACTAATAAACGTAAAAGTAAGGTACTGACCTAATGAAATTAGGTCGCTTTACGTTTTGGTCTTTACATTTACGGTAGAGAAACTGCTATAACCAAATAAAAATTAGTAAATGCAATTAGAATAGCAAAAATAAAATGATTCAATGTTATTATTTAGAAAAATTTTATCTAAAAAGGGAAAGAAAGATATAGTTGGTCAAGACCGACCATATGATACCCTTCACCATTGTGTATGAGCCAAAAAACTCTTGATGGGCACTTGTATTAGAAATGTGGCCAATTGTGGACCAACAATTTTATTAAGTGCTAAATTAAATATACAAATACAGAATAATGCGTTGATACTAACATTTATATGATTTTAATTAATCATATAGATGTTCCGGAAGAGGGGTTTATATATATATATATATATATATATATATATATATATATATATATATATATATATATATATATATATATATATATATATATATATATTGTACCGAATTTCATTAACTAGATGAAATAATGGACCGATTATAAGTAATTTCAATTTCCAACCACATATGGTGCACCAAAAATTTTGCGGTTTTTTAATGAATTAAAAAAAATCTGTAAACAAAATTACAACCTCATTATAACGCACATTTAAACATAATAAGTACACAAATTATGTGTAACCATTTGGTAGCATTTATTTATATTAGTGCCTGTGTATACCTTCATAATCTTCTGCATTTATTTGTGATTTTTTATGAATGAAATTATAAAAAAATATGATAATGAGTGAATGCGTAAAAATATTTTATTGTAAACAATAATAAAACTATAGAACCGAATGAATGTATTTTTAAAATAAATATACAATTTTGTAAAACAAAAATAAATAGTAAACAAAAAATTGTAAACAATATCAATGTTAGAGAAATAAATCATAAAACTACGGAATTTAAATAGTGTATTTTTTTGCCAATAAAAAGTTCAATTAGAATGGAATTTATTAAAATTAAAGCAAAACAAAGGGAATTAATAAAACACATCTAAAAAAAGGTCATAATTGGTAAATTACAGGGATATTCAAATTGGTTCGATCTAAAGGTCAATCGTCAGAGCGGATGAGATTTTCTGAATGAATATGGATTGAGTAGAATAAACTAAACATTAACAACAAAAAACTACTTAACTATTTTACTTAAAAAAGTACCACAAATTCCAAAAGATAATATTTTAAATTTATTTCTATGCTTTTGCTTTAGAAAGTTTGTTGGTACTTTATTGGCACAATAAAACTACCAAAGTATTTCTATTATTATTTTTTAGCATAAAAGAATGTGACTAATAGAAATTGAGAATTCTCATCCATAAATAACAATATCTCTTTAATTTCAGATTTCTAGTACTAGAATAACTAAAAATAAATATCACAATAACGAAAAAGTATATTAGAAAAAGGAAAAAGTACAACAAAATCCCTTTTAAGGATAATGATACTCATTCACTTAGGACCACATATCTGTAATGTCATGTTTCTAGGTAATATTATTAGTAAATATTGTAGTAAATTCAAGAAGCATCATTAGAAGAACAAAAAGTTATACCAACAAAATACCAACACGCACAATTCCCAAAAAGTTCCACAAAGCCCCTCTTATGGATTCTCATTCACTTAGCACCACATGTCCTTAATTTCATGATTCTAGGTTCATAACATAGTGTCTACATTAGAAAATTTCTTATCAAGACAAACGTCAAAATTAACGCTAATCTATGGAAGATGCCAACAGTTGCAGAAAAACAACAGTATGGCGAATTTATTAATGTTTTTTCTATATACAGTTTGACAGCTGTAACAACCAAAAATAATAATCAGCTGTTTAACTGAAGTTACCTTGTACAGATTCGCACTGATTTTGACGTTTGTCTTGATAAAAATTTGTCTAATCATAGAAAATTCAAAAAGTACCATTAGAAGAACAAAAAAGTACCACAAAAGCCCCTCTTGTGAATTCTTTCCCACATAGAACCATGTATATTTAATTTCATGTTTCTAGGTTAAATATTACAGGAAATTCAAAAAGTAGCATTAGAAAAACTAGAAAGTACCACAAAGTCCCTACTCTTGAATTCTTACCCACAGCACAATGTATCTTTAGTACCACAAATTCCACTCTTGTGAATTCTTATCCACATAGGACTACATTTACTTAATTTCATGTTTCTAGGTTTAATATAATTGAAAATTCATTATTGAGTAAATGTGATTTCGTGATTTACCCTCTTTTTGGTACTTTTTACCCCATGTGGAAGCCGGTTGACAAGTTTCTATATGGAAATCAAGTTCGTTTTTCAGGAATTTCAAGTTGGATCACAATTCGAATCTGGCAACCCTATGCTCGTCACTCCTGTATGCGGTGAAGAAATTTCAAAAGAGTCTGCAATCGTAAATTGCCTTGTTATCTCTGTTTGGCGGTACCAAAGCAGAGTTTGTGAACTATAATTAGACACCAGCAGAATGGAATACGTATTTTCTGTGTCGCTACATATTTCATCAGCATTTGTGGTGTCTTATCCATTTCGATTTCGTTGAAACCTAAACAGAGTCTATGTTTATTCTTTCGAACTTCACACTGCATTCTTCGGAAAAATGCTTTAAGCTAAATTTCGCTTAAATTTTTTTACATATTGAAAAAAGACAAAATAAAATGTAATTTTATTTACTTTAGGTGAGCTTTTTTAAATAAAATGTTTCTTAAAGTAAAATTTTAAATTGAGACCATCAACTACAAGTATTTTATTGAATTTGGGAAGTGGGGCAGAATCGAAAATTTTTGGAAATAAATCTGTAACTTTTAATCGGCTGGTTGTATTTACATAAAATCATCATAAAGGCATATCAGATGAGAGTCAAATTTGAAGCTTAGAGGGATAACCCTACATTCATATCAGAAGCGAAGCTATAGGGAATCAAAGAAGGGTACAACAGACATTCAAAAATTTTCAACCCCTAACCTAATTTTTGTTCGTTATCCAATTACAAAGACTTTTATATCATCCCTAACCTTTGAAAAACATGCTTGCTGCTCCTGAGTTAAGCACTGTTTTACCTCAATGTGCAACGTAAGCAACAAAAATACAGCATTTTATAAAATTGTTGGTCAAATGGTAAATGGTAATTAATTTCATAAAATTTAATAATGAAACAGCTTCAAAATGTCAAATGTGTTCCACTAACTCAAAAAAATCCCGATATTAATTGCCCAGAATTTAAAAAAATATATGCGTGTAATTTTTTTTCCCGAATAGGAACCCTTATACATAAATTCAAACAGAAATAAATTTCAAGAATAGAAAGTTACCAGATTGTTGCACTAAGTACAAAGTATCCTGAAATAACTCCCAAAGAACTCTCATTATGAAATAAAACCAAATTTGCATGGACAAAAATTTAGGAGTTATTGCATTTTTTTCCATGAAGTTATTTTATTTGGTAGTTATTTCACGGTATCTAAGGAATTGAAAGAAAGAAAGATTTGAAATTGTTAACAGTGCCATACTGGTCACTCCTGAATTGCACCTCTACAATTAATAGTTGACAATGTCAGTGTCATAATTATCAGCACGTATAAAAATCCGCAGTGAATAAGAATTGCTAATATATTTTGTCTCAATAATTATAAAGCTCAAGGAAATAGGCGAAAACATGATTGACCTATTAGCGAATTTTGGTATATAGTTTCGTCTTGATTTCCAATATATAAACTCACTAAGAGGAAGCTATATGTCAAAATTCGCTTCACTCCATAAAATTACGAGCTCATATCCAAGTATAATTGAACATTTAACATACAATTTATAAAACATTTTCTAAATTCAAACATCTTGAACATTTTAATTGGGGATAGTTTTCAAAGAATTGTCTAAAATTAACAGTTTAATTGATTATCAATCAAAATTGAATACAAACATTTAATTTATATTTCCAATTCATGTAAGAAATTAAACAAAAAAAATAATTCTGCTGACAGTAGAGAGTAGAAAACTAGGAATATGTATTTGTTTAATTTGTAAAAATATTGACTGTCTTTGTTTACCACACTTTGCATATACTTGACTCCTTGTAACTGATGAAAAGTGGGTTTAAAATCTTTGAAAATTTCATCAGATAATTGAAATTCCCAGAAAATATATCAGAGAGTGCGTCCCAATAAGAAAATTTCCACTGCTTCAAAAGCAGACTAATGACAATACAATGGTAAAATCATTACTATTTAGCTCTTTTTCAGTTACTTTTTTTTTTCTTTTTGGTTATAGATATAACAAATAATGGTTTATTCATCAAGTTATCCATAAATTTTCATTATTAAACTTGAATCTATCGAATAAGAAACTGGCTCATCCCGTTTGTGAAAACTACCACAATTGGATATTCTTAATGTTCTGGTTTCATATTTTCAAGATTTCACAGAAAAAAGCAAAAATGAACTTCAATTACGAAATTGCTTATATTAATTAATTTTTAATTGATTGTGCTCCAATCATCAAAATGATAATATTAATAACTTGAATAATTGATTTTATTATTACTGCTTTTTCTTTAAATAGATATAATGAACTAAAAATTTTTGGAAATTGGCTAAAATTTATTACACAAATTTTTCATTTTTCTTTACATTTTATTAATAGCTATCAATTTATATAAAAAAATTGTAAACCAATTAGAAAATTAATTATATTAATAAATAATATAATTAAATTCCAATATTAACTAACTTAATAATTTTATTAAAAAATAATTTGAAATATTTTCTCTGTGTTTATGCTGCTATTCTACTGTCCTCCACTGTTTAATGAGAAAACTAATAAAACATCTATCCATCAACAATTTGGAGTATAAAATGATAGAACAAACATCTTTCAGAGTGATTACAACCAGATTCGGTATTTTTAATATAAATAGAATAAAAAGAAATCAACATACATAATTATATTTCAACATAAACATTAATTGAGTTTTTAGACCTTCCCCCAAATAAAATGTACATAAAACCATCTGATTTCATATTCATTCAGCATTAAATAAGAAACAAAACAGTCATTGCTTTGTACCACACACATACTGATCTTAGCAGTGGATTTTACACACGCATTAACAGCTCTTTAATGTGAAATTATGATTGACTTGTATTTTTTTTTTTTTTTTTTTTACACAGATAGTTATTGTCGCGTCTGTTCCGATCCATTTTCTTAATGAATGGAAAAAAAATCCAATAAAATAGTTACTTGAAGATTTTGATTATATAAAATTCGGCATATTTTTTATTTTCTGCTGGTCTGAGAGATTTTGAGAATTAACAAATGTTGGCGTCTGAAGGTGATAGGTAAAAGAGATTTCATGGATAAATGGAATTTGTTAAGCCAAATAAAAAGAGAGGAACAATGACGACGAAAATGAAGATGTTATTTATATAGAAATATAAGGCATGATTATTTAAAAATGTGTTATGTAGATATAAATATGTAGAATTTATTTAAATTTATGATCTTGTGGGTTAGGCCATAAGAGTGACCAGTTTTAGAAAAATGAGGGATTATAAGGTTTTTGTTACAAACAGGGCAAGTTTTTATATGCACAAAAATAATTGAAATATGCGCTTGAAAAGCACGAAAAAATGGTATAATATGCACAGAAATATGCAAAAATAGCATGAATATGTATATAAAAACCAACGAATTTATGCATTCTTATATATTAATGTGTAGAAAATATGCACAAATATGCATTTTTTAAATTTCAATCTCAAATAAATTTTGATGTTTATAAAAATATAACTATTTTAATTTTAAGTTTCACAATTGAAGCTTCCGATTTTTTTTTCTTTACAGTATTTACATTGTACTCAAAATACTCACAAAAAAAATTTAGAAATCATTTGATTAAACTCCAAAAAATCACCAAAAAATTGTGTTTTTGTTAAGAAAACTTTTGTATCTATTATATGCAAATTTATGCAAAGATTTAAAATATAAGCATTTTTTGTGAAATTCTTTTGAAATATGCAAATGCTTACTTTCCAAGCGAAAAGCTTGAAAAACTTGCCCTGGTTATAAATATCATTGAAAATGTCATACATATTTAGATATTTAAAAAAAAATCGTATTATGTGGAAACATTTTACAGCGGAAGATTTAAAACAATGACTATACAGGTTCCAAAAAAACAAGTCAGAATATTACATTCGGCTGGTCGAATCTATATACCCACCATCCCACAGTGTGCGACTCAAAAAATGAAATGGAAATAATTATGGAACTTCGGAACGGCTGCTCCGATTTCAATGAAATTTCACGATCCTGATTCCTTATATCTGAACCGATTTCAAAGATTTTTATATAAGAGGATTCTTCTAATCGACAACTACAAAAAACGTTATGTGCATATATTATCCCTTTTTGTTTAAGAGATATTAAGCTTAAAAAATTTAAATTTTTACTGTTTAGCCTGTCTTGGTGAAGTTATTTCGCTACAGCGGGTGCAATTTTAGCCCCATTTTTTTAAGTTTTTCTTATTTCATTAAAAACAAATAGAAAAGATGTGTAAAGAAAGAATTTTTAAAAAATATTTACGGAGTCAAAGTTGCAAGCATTTAAATTTAAACTTTCCAAAAAAGTTGATTTTTTTCCTTTTTTTTTTTGCAAAAAAAGTGGTAACATTATTTTTCTGTTATATAAAAATTTTCTTAAGTAACATATCGTCACCGAAAATGCAAAACAACGTAACATCACTTTTCATAACTTTACAGGAGGCACAAAAAACTTTCTAAAATCTAAACGAATTGTTCTACAAACAAGATTTTTGGGTTATTACATCCTTAACTACTGCCTAATATATTGATGATGAATATTTTTATTTTTATTAAATATTTTTTAAGTTATGTGGTTTACGTTTTTCAAGATTTCAATTTTCGGAAGCCAAAACAACGTAACATCAATACAAATTTAAAAAAAAATTGTAATTAAAACGATTTCCGATTTCTCCAAAATTTGAATAGCCATTATATTTGTGATCATTTGCAATATAAATTCGGGAAAAAAGAAAAAAAATATTTTTTATTTTATTTTTCTTAACAAATGTGATGTTACGTTATTTTAACTTAAAAAAATTATTGCTTTCGTTAATATAATCGTCACTTTTTGAGCTACAAGTCTGAAAGTTTGTGATCATATGTATTTTGGAATAATAAAATATATTTCATCAAAAACACAAATTTGAACATTTTGATGTTACGTTGTTTTGCATTTTCGATGACGATATATAGTATTTATAATTTTCTGAAAGATAACTAAACACAAAATACTTTAAAGGACAAATAGCTTTTAAAAATTGATTTTTGCGAGAACCAGGGTTTTGTAGAATCTGGATCGTTTTTAATAAATTTTATACCCGAGATGTCTAACTTTGGGATCCTGTGGACTTTGGGATCCTGTGGGCCCCCTGTAGGTCTATATGATCCAAGCTCAAAACTTAAACTTGCCTACACCTCTACTATGACTATGTGAAATTTCATGAAAATCGGAACAGCCGTTCTGAAGTTCCATAATTATTTCCATTTCACTTTTTGAATCGCACACTGTGTAATATTCACTTTTTCAAATTTTACAGAATATGGAGTTTTTTGTTTCCGAGTTTATATTGGTTCTTAAAATATTTGTACAAAATCTCGTTGACGTTTCACCTTATATGGGAGGTGAGCGGACTTCGGCTATTTTTGGTTTTCAAGTTTATATCGACCCTCAAACTATCTGTACAAAATTTCGTTGTCGTAAATATTCTGTTTAAGAGATATCAGCAGAAAAGTATGAAATCGAGCTATAACGGACACTCTGTGTTTCTAGTATTTATGCCATAACTTTTTGTTTTTTTTTTACCGATTTGCTCAATTTCAATACGAAACAAACCGTATATAAGATAAATATTTCGAGCTCTATCCTGCTTTCAACTGACAGACAGACAGACATACAGGCGGACGGACATAGCTGGATCGACTCGACAAAGTCAGTATACCCCCATATTTTTGATGGTGGGTACAAAAAAAAAAATAATAATATGTGCCACGGGTTTCTTAGTCAATTCGGAAACACGGTATTAATAAATACTAAGTATATAATCCACATTTTAAAGTGACTGTAGTTCTCGCGATTTGCACTATATAATGAAGCATATCTCGGAAACGATAGTCTGATTTTATTCAAAGAAATATCAAACAAATTTAATTAAAAAAACTTAAACTTTTGGGATTTACAAATCTAAGTTTAAACTGGATATATTCATATCTATCTGACAGAACGCAAACAGTTCGTTTTAAAAACACAATTTCTAAAAGAATAAAAATACTTTCTGGCGTACCTCAAGGTAGCCACCTTGGGCCGCTACTATTTTCACTATTTATTAATGACCTGCCTATGGTGATAAAGTTCTCGAATATTCTAATGTATGCAGACGATGTAAAAATTTTTTTAAGCTATAACCATATGTTACATCACCAATATCTTCAAAAAGATTTGGATTCGTTTTATGAATGGTGCAATTTAAACTTGATGGAACTTAATTTAAAGAAATGTAAAGTACTACGCTTTGTAAGAAATAAACCGATAGCAGCAAATTATTTTTTGGGAGATTATCAAGTGGATATGGTAGACACTTTCCTGGATCTGGGTATACTATTTGACTCCAAATTAAACTTTAACTCACACATAACAAGTATTATAAATAAAGCCAGGGGTACACTTGGTTATATAAAACGTTGGTCAAAGGAATTTAATGATCCGTACATTGCAAAAACACTATATACGTCTCTTGTTCGTCCAATTCTGGAATATGGATCTATAATTTGGGATCCTATTTACCAAACTTATTCCAACGCTATTGAATCGGTACAAAAACAATTCCTGTTGTTTTGTCTTCGAGGATTACATTTTAACCCACTGAATTTGCCTTCGTACTCAGCTCGTCTTGCTCTCATTAAATTACCAACTTTAAAAAGCCGAAGGACTATGTTGAATGTGTCATTTATTTTAAACGTTATTAATGGAAATATATGCTCTGGATTTTTAATTAATGAAATCTTATTTAATATACCTCAACGCCCATCCCGTAATTTTTTACCACTATCTGTGAAATTTTTTAGAAGTAATTATGCTGATTCAGATCCGCTGAGAAGAATGTGCAACACATTTAATCAATTATACAGTTTCATTGATTTTTCATTAAATCCAAATGATGTAAAAAAATTAATAATAATCTTTTTAAACACGCAGTAAAATATTTGTATTTATATTTGTTGTTTTTATGTTATTATTTTGTAAATTGTCTATAAAGAAAATATCCATAGACAAAAATAAATAAAATTGTCAAGTCGTTTTTTTATTACTTAACAAATTTATCTTTACGATTATAGAATAAAAATTTTAATTTTTGACATTTCCGAATTTTGTATGATTTTTTCCTTTTTTTGTTTTGGCAATTTTGTATAAAATGTATTTTTTTTTTAGGAAAATAGCCTAAATATCTCCATAACTGTTGACCGTATAAAAAAGTAATGTAAGACTGACTTGCAGGCAACTTTTATTTGATTTTTTTGTTTAATAAAACCAGACAAGTTGTTTTCGGTATATGCTTCATTATATGGTGCAACCTCCTTACTTTTACAAATCGCGACAACTACAGTTAATTTAAAAAAGTGGATAGGGAAGTAGTACTTATAAATACCGTGTATCCGAATAGAATGAGAAACCCAGTTACGCAGAATCAGTATTTCCCTGTGCTATTAATTTCCTTATAAATTTACATTCATCTTTTAATAAGATTATGGTGGTTTAACATCGATTTCATATAAACCATTCCAAATCACATTTGGTCACCTTTCAAATCTAATCAAAAACTTAACTTAGATAGTGTAGTAGAGTACTTATTTATAGCGCCCCCAAGACACATTCTCTCCCTCTCCTCTTTCTCTCTCTATAACTCTCATATTCATCACAAGCTGTTACTTTTCTTTATTTATGAATGAATTTAATAAATTATTTAATAAAATATTTACAACGAAATACATGCCTCAATTGTTTAAGGGAGAAAAAAAAAAACAAAACAAAAATAAACAATAAATTTTGTCTTGTAATTGAAATAAATACGTTTTTAATAAAATAATCATTATTATCATAATTTGGTTGTTTCCTTCTGAGTTTAATGAACCATTTTAATATAATCTAACGATAATCGTCGACTCTACTTTTTTCTTTTTTTTTAGCTTTTATTCTTATTAATATTTCTAAAACATTCTTTTTAAAAATTGTTCTTGTTTAAACATATTTAATACTTATTTAATATAGATTTTAAGACATTTCATTTTTCTTTTAAGTCCGGTTTTAAGTTTTAATTTTCTAATCAGTTGTTTAACCATATTTGGCATAAATTATTTAATTAACTTTTTTTCGTTTAAAGAATTTTTAAATCGTAGTTTAAATGATCTTGTTATAATTTAAATAATAACATCATTTATACACATGTTTAAACATAAATTAACATTTATAGTATTTTTTTTTTTTTGTGAAATTTTTAAAGATTTAGAAATCGGCAAACAAAAAATATATACATAGTTGTTGACAGGTTGTTCGAGGAGATTATTGAAATATTTTAAAAGATTTGTATGGATACAATTGTTTTATATTTTATAAATTTCTTTGTTTATATTTTTAAATGCGTAGTTTTAGAAATTATTATATGAACAGAGAGTAAAAAATAAGAATACATATTAATAATAATTTATTAAAACATTTTAAATGATTTCAAACAAATTAATTTGTAGTATTAAGTTTTATGAAACCAGTAAAGATGAGAGTGGTACTCTGGTCACGGATAAGAAACAACAGCTCAATATTTGGAAAAGACACATTTAAAGAACAATGAACATTACTAACATCGATGAATGTGTTGAAATTCCCTTAACCTCCCATAACTGTCCTAGCAATCCTGTGGACATTGATCCCCCTGGTAGAAAAGAGATTCAGGGGGCTATAAAATCCCTGAAGGCGGGAAAAGCTGCAGAATGTAACGGTATTCCGCCAGAATGCTTAAAAACTGACCCAGAACTTGTGGCAGATCATAGATCATGCATAGATCACATTAATACAATCAGTCGATTTCAATGTCATCCATAGATTTCAAAAAGGCGTCCGAAGAGGTTAGACGAAGCTTCATTGTCCGGAGGGGTTCCGAAGAAAAATGTTAGCATACTAAAAAAATGCTATGATTTCGCTAGTAACCACGTATTGCATAATGCGAACTAAGCGAGCCCGTTTTCTCCATCAGCGACGTCAAGCAATGTTATGGATTATCTCCAATTATGTTCATAACAGTTCTTGACGTCATACTGAAGGCAAGTGTAAACTGAACAGTTTCCTGGGTTAACTTGCTTACGTGGACGATATTGTGCTTCTCTCAGTGATATGCAGAAAAACCACACCAACATCGCCAATACCGCAAGACGAATATACTAAGTTTTAATATTATTAAGTTTTAACAAAAAAAAAAAAAAAAATTGATTTTTTTTAATAATCCATTATGTGCTACTTCAATTTTAGCCCATTTTGTATAGGAAAAAATTTGGGAGTTATGTCATCCTTTTAGTAGACTTATTTCATTTGGGAGTTATTTCACGGTACCCGAATCAACGCTTCAATAAAAAAGCTATTTTCCGTGTGTATATCGAAAAAAAAATATATATTTGTCTGATATTTATCTCCAAACTATGCAACGTTTTACGGAATTTTCTACGTCAGAATCTCAAAAATGAAGATTTTCAGGAAACTTAATATACATTCTATAATATATCAAAATTACTAATTTCATTACTAATATGAGCAATTCCATGGCATATCACATCAAACTCGGAGTTATAAAAAATTTTGTCGAAACTACCCAGCAAAATCTTTGGTTGCCATGTAATGAGTTAAGAAGCTAATATAATGGCTCTTCACTACTTACTCATTAGCTGAATAACTCATTATTTTAACACGGTGATGACATTAGAGGCAACTACTTTCCCTTTTTTATTACAAGAAGGCATTTTAGGAAGACATTACCCAGTTGTCATTACAAGAACTAATTACTTCCAAGCTGTTCAATAACTCATTGATTTTAAAGCATTGTTGAAGTCATTATTAGTAAAAGCAATAGGAACTAGTTACATTTCAGATTACAAATAACTAATGAAAATATGTAATATTTTAATATAGAATAAATTTAAAATTTTAAATATTATATATATATATATATATATATATATATATATACGGAACTTATATACATATATACATAGGCTTCTCTTGCCTACGAAGTCAGAATTGCTGCAAGAAAAATTGCTGTGTGTGAACCCGGACAAATCAGACCCACCTAAATGATCCTTTTGTAACGTTTTTCTTACTATTCTTATTGGTCCTATTGGTTGAATGTCCTTTTTCCAGAAACGGCGAACGTTTGGAGAAGATACTCGACTGCTCACCAGATGACAAACTTTCTGAAATTCTTAGAAGCTTACTGAAGTTTACACGGGAAATTTGTATTTTGTTTATACATACCTTTTATTTTATTTTTATTTTTTATTTATATTTTTTTTTTTTTTAACAATTATTTTGAATTCATATTATTTTCCTTTTTGACATATTTTGAAATGTTAGTTTTTTATTAATTTTATATACATACATAAATAAATTTTTTTCCTATCATGACACAAATTTTTCAACAAGAAAAACATAATATGCACACATGCATACAAATTTTGCCTTTTCATATCCATTTTTAATTAATGAATTTGAAAACTGAATCATAAATAAGTTATTACATACCGGGTTAAAAATAAATAGTTACTAAACTACATCTATGTAATGCAAACGTTATGTTGTTGTCATTGAAAACCAAGTTTTTTGCTGGGTATATACAAAAATTGAAATGTTTTTTGTTACTTGAAACAAACATTTTCAAATATCGACAATGCCGAAAAAGTGGAAATATTTGTGGGTAAAAATTAGAGACCTACTGATTGATGGAAAGAATGAAAGACTGTTTCTAGCATTATATCTAGTATATTACAACGAATGCTCCAAATACCAAATATCAGAGTCCAAATACCAAAGAAAATACAAATTGGAACAATAAGGAACTTTCAAAATAAATTTCAAAAATTTTGTCTGATTACATAAGTAAATTACACAGGAAAATACTAATTCTGTGGCACGGGATTTCTTTTTTAATTTGAATACACATACTAAGCCACGAATCGTCATTTTTTTAATTGTCTCCAGTTCTCACGATAAATCGCGATTTGTAAAATTATGGAGTTTGCACCATATATAGAAGCACACGATGTCCGTCCGTCCGTCTGGCTGGACGGCTGGCTGTCCATGTAAACCTTGTGCACAAAGTACAGGTCGTAATTTTGAATATAATTCAATGAAATTTGGCACGTGGGACTTTTATGATACAGGGACGAAGCCTATTGAAATTGGCTATGATCGGTCCATTATTTCGCCTAGCCCCCATACAAATGTCCCCCCGGAATTGAGTTTTAACACAAAAAAATGCCTTCAAAATAAGAATATTTTAATGAAATTCGGTACAAAGAAGTTCTCTACAAGTATCAATCTTTGTACCAAATTTTATGGAGATCGGTTCACGATTAACCATAGCTCCCATATAAACCCCTGTTCCGAAAATCACTTTAACGTGCATAAATCCCATACTAATGTTAGTATAAAGTTAATATTCGACACAAATAAGTTTTATGTAAGTAGAAACAACATTGCCAAATTTTATTCGAATCGGTCTATAATTTACCATAGCTCCCATATAAAATCACTTCCGAGAATCGCCCTAAAGTGCATAAAATCAAGTAGATGTTAGTTCCCTTCCCGAAATTTTATGGTCATACATAATGGTGTAGGGTATCATATGGTCGGTCTTGACCGACTATACCTTTTTTTCTCGTTTTTAATATAGTGTAGATTGTTATTATTTAGTTTTACGAAATCTACCACTCTTTTAAGTAAAAAATATTTAGGAAAAATACTTTCCATAAACTAAAGATAAGTTACATGATTTTCTGGCGATAACTACCGCTAATTAGGAAACCCCTATTTCCATTTAATTTACAGCTCTAAAGTTAATAATAAATTTTAAATAAAAATTTTATTAATTTTCTTTTCACATCAATGAATTTTTTTTAACATATGTAATGATCACAATTATTATTAAATTGTTGTTCAAATAAATAAAAGATGTTTTATTTTTTTATTTTTTTATTTTTTTTTTTTTTTTTGTAACAATATTTTATTAACATTTATTTTCAAAGTAAAATAAGATTGTTGTCAAAACAATATTAACCAAAAAAAATTGTTTTTCAATTTGTATATTTTTTCAACCCGCATTACAATCTTTATTAATGCTGCATGCAACAATCTAATTACCAGTAGTTATTATAGTTAGAGGTATGTATTGATATTTGTATGTAAGTAATAGAAAAAAAAACCCCAACCACAATTTCACTCGTAAAAATTTACTATCGTTCGAATACTGTTTGTTGAAGTAACCCTCAAGATGTCTAAAGTAACATTTTAAAGCTAAATACTGCATACATTGGAATTTTGCTTTTTGTGGTTTCATTAATAAATTCAAGCTAATTTTAAACGAGATACTTCATATAATTTATATACGAATATGGAATAATATGCACTTTAAAACCAATTCATATAAACTTCTTGGAATATAAATAAATTATTTTGAAATTAAGCAATTTGAAGGAAAACGAATTTGAAAATATACTACAAAAATCTAGAAAATTCTAAAATATTTATTATTTGAAATAAATTGAAAATCCCTAAGATATTGTTATATTTCAAAGCCGTTGACAAAATTAGCTTTTCACATACATATGTTCATACATATTTGTAGTAAAAGTTTATTACAATATTGTCTCTAAAATTTATTAAGTGCTAAAATATATTTATTAACTACTTCCCTTTCATCTTAGAAAACACTTAAATTTTATCTATCTATTTCAGACACATATAAATTCCTAAATGTCCGTCTGACCTTCCCAAAAATTCACATACTCTTTATAGTTGACATCACCATTTCTATTTGGTTGTTAAATAGTTATGACAATAATAACAATTATTTCAAATATTTATATTCATCATCATAATTATAATCATCATCGTTCTAAAGTTCATTGATATGAATAAAAAAAAAAATATGTAAATAAATATTTTCTTAATTATTGTGCAGTTATTTTGTGGTTTTAAATAATTATTAACATTTTCGTAATAAATGTTATCTTTATATATTTAAATTACATTAGGGTGGTCATAAAATGAAAATTGTCGATCAAAACAAAAAATTAATTCATTTTAAAATGCCGTTTCTAAAAATCAAATACGCCTTTTCTAACGATACCAAATTTTCATACATATTTCTCCTTTGGCAAAAATATGTAAAAACTGCAAAAAAGGACATTTTTCCAGTTAGATTCAGCTTGCGGAAGGAAAATGTCAGGGCAAAAATTTTGAGAAATGGTATTTAGAATGAAGTAAGTTTTCTTTTGAGCTGAAAATATCGATACTTTTCTTTTTGGGGCCACCCTAATGTATATGAATCATGTTTCATTTGAAATACAAATGAAGCACAAACGCCTATAAGGGCGTAAAAAATGGCTGCCAGCAAAATGACCTAAAGCAAAATCGTCCAAATCAAATATAGAAATATCGGACAAAAAATTTCCATACAAATTTGGGTTATACTTCATACGAAAAATTACCCATAATTTTGCGGTGATTTTTCGTAAGTTTTGGGCTATAAATTCATTCGTGATATTTTGGGAGATTTTTCTCTTTTATTTATTTTTTTTTTTAATTTTTACAACATGAATGGGAAGGTTATCCTATTCAGAAAAGTTTTATTTAGAGATGCCAAGATTTGAAATACGTCAGAATTGAAAGCCCCTGCGTCCGGCAGTATATCAATCGACTTAAAATCACTTTCTGAGTCGATTTAACTGTCTGTCTGTCTATGTAAACCTTGTGAACAAAGTACAGGTTTAGAGATTTCTTGATGAAATTTGGCACGAATAATTATTTTGACACGACAAAGCCTATTGAAATTGGCTATGTTCGGTCCATTATTTCACCTTGCCCCCATACAAATGTCCTCCCGGAATTGAGGTTTAACGATCATAAATGCCTTAAATATAGCAATTTTTTAATGAAATTCCTTACAAAGAAGTTTTATATAAGTGTTAATCTTTGTGCCAAATTTCATTAAGATAGGTCCATAATTGACTATAGCTCCCATATAAATCCCTCTTCCGAAAATGACTTTAACGAGCATAAATCTCATACGAATGACAGTATCAAGTTAATATACGACACAAATAAGTTTTGTTTGGGTAGAAATCACAGTGTCAAATTTTATGAGCTTTGGTCCACAATTTATAATAGCTCTAATATAAACCCACTTTCGGCAATCACCCTTAAGCGCATAAATTAATATAAATGTTAGTATTAACGTAATATTCTGAATTTGTATATTTTATTTTACACTTAGTAAAAGTATTGATCCATAATTGGCCACAAGTCTAATATATGACCCCTCCTCGAATTTTGATGCACATATATAATGGTGTAGGGTATAATATGGTCGGGCTTGACCGACTATATCTTTCTATCTCGTTTTTAAATAAAAAAGGTTTTTAAAATTAAAAATGTATGTTAACGAGAAGAATATCACTTACGATAAAATTACTTAACCTATAAAATTGATGAAATATTGACGATTTTGAATTTTCGCCATTAAAGCTCGATATTAGTGCTCACTTATAATTAGGGTTCATCGAATAGACTTTTTGTTGGTTTGAAAATTGTCGTTAATAATCGGATAAATCGTCGGTAAAAGTCGAAAATGGATAGAAAAGTTAAAAAAAAATATGTATTTTATTTAAAAGGAATAGTTTCTTAGACGCTTTTATTTATATATACAATTTCGTAGGGTAGATTGCATATTAATTAATCAATATATTTGAATCCAAAAAGGCGAAACCAATTTTTTTTATTTTTATTATGCGTCGTAATTTTAAATTATTACATTTGACAAATTTTCGCAGGAATTTGTTTTTTGATTTTGAATTTTTTACATACAACTATAGGATTTTGGGGATTTTTATATATATGTATACCTTATATAATTTTGAAGTCATTTATAAGGAATTTAAGCCAAATAAAAAAAATAAAAATGGCGGTTAGTAGGTGTAATTTATAAAATATATTATAATATTACCAGTCACATTTCCAAATTTTTTATTTTTTAAATAGCGATGAATTATCGATAGCAGCTATCATCATTTAGAAAAGAACTTCTGACAATTTAGCACCATAGTAAGTACATCAATCAAGCCAAAAACTAATAATTAAAAAAATATTATATTAAATAAAGGTCCAATAAAATTGTATTTTTAGTGTAGAAAAATATAAAATAAAAAATGGCCTTGTTAAGAAGATATATTTCAGCAAAATTTACATAAACATATATTTTCCAACTAAATGCTATTATATAAATATATAGGTCAGGTTAAAGTCCTCAAACATTTGACAAGATCTATTCATCCATAATAACTTATTTAATCTATATTCGTTCCATTTTTAAGTGACAAATTGTGACATAAATTATAAATGGAAATTTTTTTCTGCTCTAAAATAAAATCTAAATATAATAATTCACACTTAGCAAAATTATTGTACTGCAATAAAATTTAGATTTAAAATTTGAAAAGCCCATTATGGCAATGTGTTAATTGCGATGTATTTTCCTAGATGTAGATGTGATAAGGTTATAGATTGTCATGATAGCTTGTTAAGGATTTTGAATAATGTTTAATTACTATAATGATACTCTGCACCATTGTGTATAAACATCAAAATTCAGGGAGGGATCCTATAAGGGACCTGTGGTCAATTGTGGACTAATACTTTAATAAGTTTAATGTAAATTTCTGTAGAATATAGTATGGATTATACATATTATTTTTCTACAAACATTTATATGATTCGTTTATTTTGAAAGTGTCCTAAGTCCATCGAAAAAATCGTGACGTTAGGTATGAAAATTTTTCATTTTTTACGCAATTAGTTCATTCTTATTTATCTTTTTCTTCTTTTATATTACAACTTGCTTAGATAAAATAAACGGCTCATATGTACTCTGGGGTGATATCCGATGAGGAACTTGTATGGGAGCTATGTTCAATTATGGACCGATTATAAAAAATGTGTCACTGAAGTTTCTTCTTATACAAAACTTATTTTTGCTAAATAATAACTTGATACTAACCAAGGACAGAAAATAATCATTATTCTTAAAATTAAAAAAAAAATCAGATACAAGAAACGACCGTATAAATATGTTACATAAAGAAATTTAATCCAAAGAAATTTGTTCGCTCAACTTTGAATAATTATTTTTAATGTTTATTTTTTTGCCGAACTTATAACGCTCTTCTTAGGAATAAGTTTTATTAAAATCAAAGAATAAAACTTATTCTCAATTTTTAGTGAAAAACTAGATTTTTTTGTTATATAATCGATTTAAAACCAAAACTCACACTTATTAACAAAAAACCTTAGATTTTTATTAAAAATCAATTTTTTCTTTTTTTTCACAAAAAATCAAATTTTTTATAAAAAAAAAAATATATATATATATATACCCAGAAAAAACTTTTTGGTTTTTGGTAATAACTACTTTTTAAGAAGGTTGCTGTTTCAACCCCATTTTGATACTATTAGTTTTTTTTAATAAAATATCTAAAAATATTTTTTATGCTAAAACAAGTTTTGTAACTTTGAAAATTATGTTCGAGATTGTATACTGAGTAAGACGTTAGTCATTAAAAACGAATAGTTAATATGGTCCCAAGTTAAAATCTCACTGACTGCAAAATTTTTTTCGTTTTTTTTTTTTTTATTTTTTATTTTCGTTTAGGTACATATTTTTTTGGTATCCCTAGAGTCTAAAAATAACTACTACATGAATGCGTGGACAACTCGAACAAAAGTAACTAGTTATTGAGACAAAAAATAAGTAGTTTATTTTTGTTTCCAATTATACCTGCTAGATTACCAGGAAAGCAAAGTTTCTGCTGGGTATATATTTTTTTCTAAAAATCTAAAATTTTACTTAAAATACTATTTTTCACTAAAAATACAATTATGCACTAAAAGTCGAAATAAAAACAACGGAACAAAAAGTGTAAAGTTTGGTGTTAAAACTCAGAATTGGTAATAAGTTTTATTATTTGAGCAAAAAAAAAAAAAAAATAATAAAAATCAAAAATAATTATTATTTGTTTAGTCATTTTAAAACTTATAATCATTACGGTTCATTTGTATGGGATTTTGTGCTTGACAGTGATTTCCGGAAGTGATTACCATTTGGGAGCTATGTTTAATTGTAGACCGATTTTCATGAAACTTAGCATAAAAATTTATTAAATTTTAAGGCATTTATGACATTAGACCCTTTATTCCGGGAGCACATTTGTATGGAGATAGGTGCAATAAAAGATCGATTTTAACTAATTTCAACAGCGTTCGACCGCATTTATAATTAAAACATTCTTTTAATATTTATTTTGAAACACAAAATTAAGTATTTTTTCTCAGTGTTTGCATTTAGGTAAATTACTTAAATAATGTCGCCAAAATTATATATGTATATGTAGATATATTTTTTCACAAACTGTCACATCAAAAAACTAGTAAAAAATCAAGAAACACTTAATTTATAAAAATAGTGTTGAATATATATTTTCGCTTGACTAGTGCAAAAAAAAAAAAATATAAAAAAAAATACTGAAAGCTCATAAAAATCTGTATAATTTTGTTTTTCTTTCTCCCAACTTCAAGGCCATTTACTGGTCCACGCGCCGTATAATTATGTCATTTTTCGAACAGGACATTAAAAATAAATTGACCTAGTTATAGGCGCAAAAAAAGAAAACCTAAACTAAATAAATAGCAAAAAGATTTTGCAAAAACAAAATTGTATATATATTTAATGTATAAATATAAACAATCATTAAAACCGCCAAAATCATCAGAAAAATAAATATTTAGAACACAATCTAAACTAATCACGCAACCCGGAAAAATAAACGAAATAAAAAGATATGAAATGATTGTATACAAAATGTTAAAATGCCTCAAACCTGTAAACAAATATATATAAAAATACATACATAGATACAATTCAAATAAAAATGGGAATAAGAAAATTATATTTTAGTTCTTTATTTTTATGTGAGTATATGTATGTATAAGTAGTGTAGGAAGAAAAATTCCCAAAAATTTTATGACCCAAATCCAAATTTATTTAATATTTATAAAAATGAAAGTAATTTTAGTCGTCAGTATTAGAAAAATTTATTTGAAAATAATATAAGTATATTCCCCAACCCCTTATGTTTTAAGTAGTATTATGGAAAAGGGAAGGTAAACGTTAAAGGCTCCTTGATTATTTTATATATACGAAACGATTTTTAAGTATTTTTTGAATGAACGGGTATTTATTTCATCTGCTGGAGCAGTACAATTATGATTTAAACAATTAAAAATTAACAAAATAAATAATGATTCTAAATACATATATATAAAGATATTTGGAAGAGGTGGAATTTGTAAGTTCATAAAATATTATACTATACAGCTTTTAAAACTTTCAAATAAATCTTAATCATCAATTGTTAATTTTTAAAGTGTCGAACTTGTCTGAAATGATTATGAGCCAAAGATTCATACTTTTATAGTTCAATTACTAGATCATTACACAGGAAAACATGGGGTTTCTCAGTTAATTCGAATACACGATATTCATAAGTACTATGCCTCTAATCCACTTTTTTGAATTGACTCTAGTTCTCGCAATAAATCGCGATTTGTAAAATTAAGAAGGTTGCACCATATATTGAAGCATATCTCGAAAACGACTTGTGTAATTTTGTCCAACAAAATGTCAAAAAATTTTAATAAAAATTATCTTCAAGTCGTTCTTATATTACTTTTAAATACAGTCAACAGTTATGGAGATATTAAGCCCATCTTCTGAGAAAAAATTAAATTTTATACAAAAATTCAAGAAAATTTCAAAAATTCAAATTTTTATTCATAGAGACAAATTTGTTGCAAATAAAACAACACATTTCATTAAAATCAATGCCTAAGTTTTGATTTTATTCGTAAATTAGTGAAAATACTCATTTATAAGTTACACTATAGAGCAAAAGTGAACACTTTTTTGGTTTAATTTACTTTTTTCGGCGGTATGTTCTTAACGACCCATAGGAATTAACATATAAATAGTTGAATTTAATCCTCAAGGTCCAATTTGAAATATATGTACAATAAATATTAATATATTTGTTTGTGTAACATAAAAAATAAAGAAAACTTTAAAATATAAAAGTGTTCAATTTTGCACCATTTTTTGATTGGATATATAATCGTGATTTATTCGGTACTTTAAATTTGCAAATGAAAAAAAAATTGGAAAATATGTTATTCAATGAAGAATATCTAGTGCAAATACAAACTTGTTAGAGTTCTGCAAAAGTTATTAATTATGAAATAACCTTGATAAAAATCCTGTAGTAGTGGAAATAAAAAAATAAGAAAATATCAAATTTTGCAAAGATTATTGTAAAAAAAAATTGCAAGGACTTAAAACTATCTCAAACCTTAATGATTATGTTCAAAAAGACGTAAAAAATATTTTTTTATTATGCTAAATCATCGATTATGTTAATTCATTAATAGAGGTGCTGAAAATTTGTTTGATAGTACCTAAGATCGGGGAATATCAGATTCCATTAAAACCTATAAAAAAAAAATGATCAGCATGTATTGCTACGCTATAAAAACTGTAAAGTAATCGAATTTTTATATAGCGATGTCGGTCCGATTGGTGGAACTATGTCTTAAAAAAATATCATCAACATTTCGTTAAAATATATTCAGATTCTGAGAAGAAAATATAGAAAATATGATATAACGTCATGATATTCACCACGAATTGCAGACTAATACTAATACTTTCGAAGAAAATCATGTTCAAACTTGTTTAAAAAAAGGATTCGATAGTTTTGGAGGGATATGTAACAAACCCAGACAAAAACATACTTAAAAGTATGAAATATATAAATAAAAATGAAATTAAGAATCCTAGCATATCAGCCAGAAACTGTAAGGACACTATGGGATAAAATTTGTTTTGGTGCTTTATTTATATTTATTAACATCATGACTTGTTAAATTATGAAACAAATTTGCGAAGAGAAAGTATTATTTTGCTAAAAATATATTTTGGTTTAATTTTTCTTAAGTGGTGCAAAACTGAACACTTTTTATTTGAAAAACATCTTAATTTTTTGCAAAAACTAAATTAGTTTTTAAACTTTTTATTCTTCATTACATTAAATAAATTCATCATGAATTAATACTATTAATTACTTTTTGCATTACTTTATATTATAAGAAGATATCACCTAAAAACATAAACAGTTACAAAAAAGTGTTCACTTTTGCTATATAGTGTACATAGAAAAATAAAAAATTAAAAATAAAAAATGATTTTGTGATTTTTTTAATTTTTCTATGTAACTTGTAACTAATTTACAAATAAAATCAAAACTTAGACATTGATTTTAATGAAATATGTTTTTTTTTATTTGTAACTGCTAAAGATAAAAATTTGAATTTTTGATTTTTCGAAAAAAAAAAAAAAATATAACTGTTGAAAAAAATTCTTGAAATTTTGTGTAAAATAATTTTCTTTTTTTTTCAAAAGATGGACTTAATATCTCCATAACTGTTGACTGACTGTATTAAAAAGTAATATAAGAACAACTTGAAGATAATTTTTATTAAAATTTTTTGAAATTTTTTTTAACAAAATCAGACAAGTCGTTTTCGAGATATGGTGCAACCTCCTTAATTTTACAAATCACGATTTATAGCGAGAACTAGATTCAATTCAAAAAAATGCTTTAGAGGCTTAGTACTTATTAATACCGTGTATCCGAATTGACTAAGAAGCCCCGTGCCGCAGAAATTTTTCTCATTTTGTAACTCTGTGTTATTCATTTCTTTAGAAACCACAATCAGTGTTCCCCAGGGTATAATTACACTCTACAAAAAAATTACTGACTAGGGAATTAATTTTACCAAGAAAACATACTATGCGTTCGTTGGCATAAAGTAAAATAAAAATCGTAAGATATGTATTTAAAGAAAATCTTTAGAAAACTAAATATATAGATTAGTGCCTCCTTCCCCATCCTCACACATCATCTTGATCACTGCGACAAAGACCTCCCACAACAACCAGTCATCCAGTTCAATCTGAATGCTGACATTTGCGTGCGATAAAATACGAGAAAGAAAATCGTGTTATATTTTTAACACCAAACCAAGGAAGTACTAAAAAAAATATATACATAATACAGACATACAGACGGACAGTCAGATATTTAACGTTAGAAAAATAATCATCTGATTTCGATATATTTCTGTTTAAGTTTTTATTTCAATTTATTTCAAGATTAAAACAAACACGTAAATATATGTATATTGTTCTAAATTTATGTTTCTACTTGCGTTTTTTTTTTTTTTTTTTTGTGGGTCATAAAATATAAAAATGTCTCTACAAAAAAACTAAAATAAGACAAAGAATAATTCTGATAACCCAGTGAACAATTTGTTTTAAATTCGGCAAAAATACCTGCAGCGATTTCGTATCCAATATCAGCAAAAATATGTCATTTAAATTGCAAAAATACACGGTTGGGGGTTAATGATTACATTTTCAATTAAATTACTTTACAAGTAATTGTAATTGAACATTTTCAATTATAAATACAAGCAATTGTAATTGACATTTTTTCAATTATAATTACAAATTCAACATACGATTTTTATTTCCGCTAATTTTATATATTTTTAATGCCATACAATTTGTTTAAGAAACTTATACATTTAGAAGTTAATTAGTAATTGAAATTTTCAATTACAATTACTTGTAATTGTAATTGGAACTTTTCAATTACAAATTAATGGTTAATTGTAATTGCGCATGTAATAGATTACCTAAAATATTGATTATCCCCCAACCCTGCTAAAATATGCCCTACAATAAGAATTTTTTATGAAGATATACTAAAAGCTTAATGTAAAAATAAGCTTGTATGACAAAAATATGGTGTAACAAATCGATACCAAAATTCTTAAAATTGTCTGAAACGGATAAATAACTAACAGTTTAGTTTATTTCAGAGCTAGGAAATAATATAATTATGCATATTTGTGGTTGTCCTGTTAATAACATTTTCACCACTTCAATAATAATACTAAGTGCACTTCAATAGTAATACTTTTTTGTAAGTTATTTATAATTATTTCTAAAAAATTAAAATAATATTTCTTTTCAGTAAATAAAATTAATTATAAAAACAATAAAGAAAAATATTCTCTGGGAACACATATACTCACAATATACACATAGTAGCTGACTGTTTGAATTTTCTTAAATAATTTTCTGTGAATATGTTTAGTTCTTAATATTAGACAAAATATGCCATAAATTCATCACTTTTATAGTTTTTATACCCTACAATACCATAGGTGGTTAGGGTATTATGCGGTTGTGCTAATGTTTGTAACGCACAGAAAAAAATCTTTGGACGAATTATACCTAACGACTCAAAATCACTTTCTGTGTCGATTTAACGATGTCTGTCTGTACGTCCTTCTGTCTGGTCGGCTGGCTAGCTGTCGGTCTATGTAAACCTTGTAAACAAAGTACAAGTCTTAAATTTTAAAGAAATATTTATGAAATTTAGCACGAATAATTATTTTGGTACAAGGGCAAAGCCTATTGAAATTGGCTATGATCAGTCAATTATTTCATCTTGCTCCCATACAAATGTCCTCCCGGAATTGATGTTTAACGATCATAAATACCTTAAATATAGCAACATTTTAATGAAATTCGGTACTTGTCGATACCTTCATTATTAATATCTCTTCCGAAAATCACTTCAACGTGCATAAATCCCAAATATCAAGTAAATATTCGACACAAATAAGTTTTGTTTGAGTAGAAATCACAGTGCCGAATTTTATGAGATTCGTTCCATAATTTATAATATCTACCATATAAACCCACTTTCGGGAATCACCCAAAAGCGCATAAATTCATATAAATATTAGTTTTAACGCAATATTCTGAATTTTTATATTTTATTTTACACTTAGTAAAAGTATTGATCCACAAATGGCCACAGGTCTAACAAATGAACCCTCCCCGAATATTGATGTAAATACATGATGGTGTAGGGTGTTATAATCTATGGTGTAGGGTATCATATGGCCTGGCTTGACCGACTATATCTTTCTATCTCTTTTTTTTTTTTTTTCTTTTCTTGTTGGAGTAAACTACACACCTCCTCGTACGTAAGTATGTACGTATGCATTTAGTTGTAGTTGTTGAGTTTATATTTCAGTTTTTCTTTTTTTTCAGAATTTTTCATTTAATTTTCTCTGTTCATTTAGAATTTATTGTTATTAGAACATATTGGAATATTTTAATCGTTTTCCATCTCATTAACAATAGTGATGAACACAAATTTCTTTTGTGATCGCTACATTTTTTTGCTTGTTTTTTTAAGGTAATAAAGAATTAAATTATTTTGGGGGCAATTCTTTTGTATGTGTGTTTCTTATTTTAGATTTTGGATATGGGTAACAACAACGAATTTATCATGATGACATTTTGACAAAATAGTTTTTAGTTCGGAGAATTTGGAAAATAATGATGATCCATAGCAACATGAATTTCTTCATGGATTGAGATTATATTTAAAATATATTGTAGATTATTTGAGTACATTGTTTTTCTTAATTAAAATCAATATCTTTCATATACATATACATAGAAAAATAATAAAAATAGACTTCAGTTACGAAATTTTTTATATTAATAAAATTATTAATTAATTTATAATTCATTTTGGTTTAAATATCAATTAAATTTTTCAATAAAAAAATCTTTCATAGAACAGCATTGAAGTGATTAAAAATCTCGTAAAAAATTTTAAATTCGTACTTACCAAATATTAAAGGAGTCTCGGAAGACTGAGCAAATTTTTATATGTTTACAATTCTTTTAAACGATAGAATCAACCCAAATTGTTGAAAACGATTGAAAATTAACTTGAAGTAACATATTTTATTTCTATATTATTATTATTATTATTATTATTATTATTATTATTATTATTTATTTATTTTTTTTTTTTTTATTTTTTTTCTTTTTTGTATTGACAAATTTTTCTTTATTATGTATTTCTTTTAAAGCTGTTTACTTTTGTCATAGAAATTTAAAGCAATTTGAAAATTAATAACATTAATACTATTATTAAATTGTAATATAAAATGAATTAAAAATTTCATTAATTAAAAATTTAATTTGGAATTTTTTTTCTGCGTATAAAGCTATAAACAGAAATGTCTAATTTTTTGATTATTTTCTATTAAAATATTCGCATTTTCTTTAAAAAAAAATTATCGACCAGTAGGAAGGAGAGTTTTCTTCAGTTTAAGAGGTATAAATTAAATAACTTATCACGAATAACAACTTAAAACAAATGTGATTTGAGAAGAAATTGTGGGGGGAATTGCCTTATTCTAATAATTTATTATGTTTGAAATTTTGTCGTTAATAAGTGAGACTTTATTACACCATTTTAGAACTTTTTCATATTAGGAAAATCATCCATATTTTTATTTAATTTTTTTCATTTAAATTTTATAAATTCACTATTCCTTTCAATTGATATTTCGATTTTCTATTTAGGTTTCAAAAATAGCCATGTGAAATTTTAATCTTTCACTAAAATTTTGGAAAAGATCAATTGAAAATGGCATTTTCTAAATCGACAATTCCATGAAAGAACGCCCGAAAAAGCTAATTTTTTTATTTATGTCTTTCAGTTTGATAAAAAATTTTTATAAACAAACTCCACTGAAGCATTAATCGATCTCAGTTTTTGACAACTGCAATTCGATTTTATATGGCTTTTGCTCTTTCTCAAAAACCAAAAAAATTTCAAAAGGATGGAACTTTAAATAGCAATATCTCGGGGAAAACTTTGTGAATTTTAATGATTTAAACGGCGTTAGACTTTAGCTAATGTCGGCATTAATACAAATGCTTCAAAAATAAAAATAAGTTAAATTTTTTAAAAACGCATTTAATGTAATCCAGGTATCGGCGCTCTTAAATATCACATTATATATGCTCTTGTTTCTGTGCTCTTATATTGTGCACGAAAACAATTTTTAAACTTATAATTTCATAATATCTGTTGCTTTTAAACAATTTATGGTCTGTAATAAAAACTATAATTGAATATTAAAACAATTTGCTTAAAAAAGTATCAAAAATATATAAAACTAGCTAATACCCGGCGTGCTTCGCCACCGCCCGAAATGAAATACATAGTAATTAAAGGATTAAAAAAAATATACTAATTTTTGTATTTAATTTTTATGGGAGGGACCATACCCCCATAATAATTTATTGGACAAATGTTTTCATGGATGTCAAAATTCTTTGTGCAAAATTTGAGCATTCCAACTCCAATAGTTTCCCAGATATACGAATTTTTGCATTTAAGGTACCATGCCCCCTACTTCTAGTCCGCTCATATTTTTTTTAAATATTAATATTGATACCAAAGTGACTCTAACTGTTATATTTTCTCAGATATGATAATTTAATATTTTCTTTATATGGGAGGTGCCACGCCTATTGCTAGTGTACCAATTTTTCTCCAAAATATTCATATTAAAGCTAATGCTAGTCGTACAAAATTTGAGCTCTCTAACTTTTATAGTTTCCCAGATATAAAAATTTTGTAATTGACTTTATATGAGAGATTACACGCCCACTATTTCTTTTCCGCCCATTTTTGCACAAAGTGTTCACATTGACACTTAAGTTTATTGCACAAAATGTGGAAAATGTAACTGTAATAGTTTCCTAAATTTACGGCATTTGGTATTGGCAAGCAATATTAGGCGTGGGATGTACCACACCCTCTATTGCTAGTTTGCCTATTTTTTCCAGAATGTTATTTAAAGCTTTGGATTTTTTAATATAATTGAAAAGTATAGAATCTTTGCATTAAATAAAAATCTTAATTTTTTGAGACGCTGAAATGTATAATAGAATTTAAAAAAATCGTAATTTTTCATATAAAAACAAAATATTTTGATTTTTTGTTTCTTTTTATTTAAATTTAAATAAAAGTTAACTAAATGTAGAAAGTATCCAACTTTAAATATTCATATCTCTAAAAGTTATTGACGGATTTGTATAATTTTATAAGCACACAGTACTTCCAAAATATCCTCTTTCTTTTGTTTACTATAAATTGAAATACTAATTAGTCTTGTACATAAAAGATTAATATTTTTAATAAATTTTTAAAATAAAATATGTAAATTGAAGGATATTTTAAAAACAACATTTGAATTTTTTTATGAAAAATTTTGAATGGGTCTTTGCAAAAATCAAATTATGTATAGCAGATGTGTGCGTCCAAAATTTGAAATAGCATTATTAACGAAAAATGCATTTAAAAAATGCAATTGCATTAAAATGTATTTTTCAAAAATCTTTTTAATTTGTGAAATATTTGTATTGATCATTCGTTGAGATCGTTGAATTCTACAAAGCATTTCCAGAAATATTGATATTTAAAGTTATATGCTTCTTAGATTTTTTACGTTTTTTTTTTTTTTTTTTTTTTTTTTTAAGTAAAAAAGCGAAATAAAATTTTTATAATTAAAGTCAATGTATTTTTAAACAAATGAAATTCAAATTTTACATTTTAAATATTTAAAATCCAATTTCAATTATGACTAATTATTTTATTAATTGAAATTCAATTATTCAAATTATCACTTATTTTTATTTATAATTTATTATTTCTTAATTGATACAATAAGAAAAATAATTGAAAGCCAATAAATTGTTTAATTTTAGGTTAAAAATATTATAAAATTTTAGACTTCCTTAAAAGTATTTTATGCTAATTTTGATCTCCCAAACAGTATTGCCACTAAAAATATTACTAACTACACATTACCGACTAAATTACACATCTGAAGAAAAATTACACATGATTTTTGTAGTACGTGTGCCTTTTTGAGTATTTTTTTTCAATTGATTTTTTTTAAGCTTCATATCTATGTTATAATCTATGGTTTTAACCCTCTTTTACTAGGTCTCCATTGAGTCCGTTATGTAGTTGGATCTGCGAAATTTTAATTTTTAAATAGTTTTCTATTTATTATAGTTTTATATTTTTCATTTTCCGTAAACTCTTCGATTTATCATATAAATCGATTTACTACATTAAATTCGTATCTCCCAATTGTTACACTTTTGATAACTTGTTGTTAAAATATTGACCTAAAATTAAGTAAATCAGTTCAGGAGGGGCTCAAAACTTTCTAAATTATGATTACTTTTGACGATTATCTTTAATATGAAGTTAAATCAAATTGAAATGACTAAAAGTTCATTACCAGCTAAAATAATGACTACTATATACCAGACTCATTACTTGGTAATGAGTTGTCATTATTTTTCTCATTTCTTAGAGTTACCAGTAACTAACAAGTTCATATATTTTTGCAATGGCTCAGTTCGCTAGAGCGACTACTTAGCTGTCATAAGGTTGTCGGTTCAATCCCAAACTAAATTTATTATTTTTGTTTTTGAAAATTATTTAAATTTCTATTGGTATGTTAGAACTATAGCAATAGTGAGTAAGATAGTAGTAGTGAAAGAAAGTTTTTGCCTAGGTTCAAATCTCAGTTGAAACAACTTTTTATTATTTATTTTTATATTTTTTGACAATTTTGCAGTATTTGATTGTTTAAAATAAGTACTTTAGAAATGGGGACCCATGAATTCGTGGACACTGCCATATAAAGGTAATGAGAATTATAAGTAGTTACCGCTTTTTGCAATGTAATAAGTTTGCTTTTTGTATGAAAAATATTTTTTACTAAACATTTATAAATTTAAAATTTATTAACAATAAGGTCTTTAAATTCTTTAATCCCTTTTCTTACAAACTATTTCATTGGCTTGAAAATATTTCTACCAAAATCAATTGATATCCAATCAACATTTAAGTGTTCATAATATTTAATATAGAGTATAAAAACATATACGAAACATTTTCTTTTTATTCCTTAAAGGATTAAATTTTATGTACTTGTTACAATTCACTAACTATTCACTAAGGTTATATTTATAGCCATCAATTTCTACCGCTCACATGTTGTATATTTACGACTGCATAAAGGAAGAACACGTAGTTTAAATAAAAGTGAACAGAATGACGGGATTTATAAAAATCAAAGAATTGACAAGCAAAATAAAACAAAGTGTAAAAAGTCAGTATAAAATAAGAGGAAATATATAAAGTTTTGGGTAAAGAGTTTTACAATCTCTCAAAATTAATAGGGATAATATTTTGCTTAAAGTAAATTAGAGCAAAAATCTTGACAATGGAGACATCTTTTTATTTTTTTTTTAAATTTTGCATAAACGGTTTCTATGGTTCTCAAGGAAGCAATTTATTAGTTGATTCCACAGTATCATTATTACCACCTGTAGTGTGTCTGTGATTTTTTTTATCAAAGAAAAAACCTTTAACTACAAATTTAAAGTTGAATTAAAAATATGAAACTTGTACAACAGACACGTATTAAAGGAATCCTTCAAGAAAACTTTTCTTATAAGTTCACGATTGTTGTTCATGCTTTTCTTCTTCTTTCAACTTTTTTCACAGATGCAGATATTTTTTTTTAAGAGCTACTACTGCCAATGATTAATGGTGATACGCGTTATGAAAGATAATTTGATTTTTTATTTGACGAGGAGGTATTTAAAAAAAATAAGTGAAGAAAAATAAATTACAAAACTTTGTTTAAACATAAAAGAAAGAAATTGGTACTTAAAAAGAAAAGACTTGAATAAATATTTTCGAGTTAAGAATAGAAAAAAATCCTACTTATTTTTATAAAACGGTTACAGCTATTATTGGTAACACTGGGCTTAATAATTAAAAGATGGAAATGTAGAATATATTTATCTTAAATGATCCTAATTAATGTGTTAATACCATTATTTATTATAAATTACGGATAAATGATGTTGCACATTTCAAATCATTTTGCATTCTTTTCAGTACCTTAGGGAAATATTTCTTATTTCACTTGAATTCTTTAGAAATATTCAATTATTATAGCAAAAATCAGTTTTCTAACTATTTGACTAAAGTATTTTTCTTTTTTTCTTTTTTTTTTTTTTTATAGATTATTTTGAAATAAAAAAGAGAATTCGTAAATGATACAAAAAACAAAGTAAATAAATTGTAAAATCATGTTCGAATAAGAAAAAAAAAAGAGGTTTAAATAAATAAATCTACTTGTCATGATAAAGTCCTTTTCATTGAGGTGGATGGATGAATATTCGAATGTGTAAAGTTCTTACTGTTAATCAGACAGTTAATGTCATGTAATGAAAGGGCAAGGTGTGCCAATAAAAATTATTACATTTTCATAAATAATTTGAAAACAAATTTAATTAATTTAAATCTTTTAAACATTAAATGTACACCCAAGACCAAGATTGGTATCAAAAAAAAAAACATTTCTGACTGCTCGCCTTAAAATGTTTATCTTGAAAAGCTGTTAGCTAATTTAAGTTTCTTTAATAGTATTGGGAAAAAAAACGATTTTAATATGTTTAAAAGATATGTACGCATAAAGATCTTGAGGATTAGATTTAAATGAAATATAGAAGTTTTTACAAATTTAATTTAAGTTAAAGTATGATTTAATCTCAGGCCATTGTCGCTCCCTAAATCGATGAGTTTTTCAAGCTTCCATTTTCCGCTAGAAAGAATCATTCGTATGCTATGATTTCAGTCATATGGTAATTTGTTTGAGAAGTTTAAGACCAAGTTCTACAGCAAAGGGGATAAAACTCCTCCATGTGTTGTGCCTCTTTTCGCTAGTCGTTGAATTGTAGCAGTTCTTATCGTGGATTAGATTACCCATGAATACAAAAATTTTTGATTTTACTTGCTCCACCGGCAGTTTCTGATAGATGAATTAAACAGTCACTCGAAATTTATGTGTTGCCGATTAACCAAAAATTATAAAAGTTGACATGTTAATATTTTTACATATAAACCACTTTTTTATTTCTTCTGCCTTAAAAATCGGCGAAATATATTAAAAACATAAAACTTTTTTATCAACAGCTCGCAAATAGGTATAATAATTATGTGTTATATTAATAACAATTTTCATTATTATTCGTAAACATTTAAAATTAAAACAGCAAGTGATAATGAGGAATTTCTAAATGTAGAATGGAAGTAATTAGTTTATAAAACCTTGTATTTAAGTAAATATTTAAATACTGAGATTAAAATTACAATTTAAGTATTCAAAAAAATGCATTACGGAAATAAAATGGTTTACTTTTAATTAACCTTTATTATGACATGTAGCCTCAATAGAGGTAAATTATAACATAAATTGCATAATTGTTCCTTTTTGAAAGAAATGTAAACAACAACAGACAAAAAATATTTCTGATGGAGTCGAAACAAAACCAAATTCCGTAATTATATAAATTTAACTCATACAAGTTAATTTTGCTAGTTTTTTGAATTATATTTTTATTTATTTCCAAGCTATTGTGAGAAATGTTATCTATTTTTAATATACACTAAGGGAAAAAATTCGATTCAAAATCCACAACGGTTGTGCTCACATTGTAATTTACGGTAACCGCTTTTTAATACCTTTCGTTAACAAATTTAGTAGAAAACATATGTAATTTAACAATTTGATACCGAAATGGTTTCAACTTAGGTATCGATTTTTAATAAGAATTGAACACATACGGTGTAGATTCACTATTGACACAGAATGGTATCGTTTTCAACACGTATGTGATTGATATTTCTCTGGGTGTATATCACCGATTTTTAAAGTAAAATAGATAAAAAAGTTGTTTATATGTAAAAATATTAACATGTCAACTTTTACAATTTTTGGTTAATCGGCAACACTTAAATTTCGGGCGACTGTTTAATTCGATAACTATTTAAAAATACTCTCTGAAATGATTAAAAATTTCATGCTACATCCTACATTTAGTACCAATATTTATATAATAAGTAAAAAATTGATACCCCAAATTCAGATTTTGGTCCATCTACCCTAATATATTAAGCAAATGTGATAAAACTTATCGATTTATAAAAACTACAAATCCTGCTCTACAAAATAATAAAAACTGTTTCTAGCAGGTTAGGCCCATATTAAAACCAGGGCTTTTTTAAAAAAGTTCATGAAAAAATTTCTACTTTGATTGCTTATAACATCACAACAAGTCATAAGTAGGCTAAAAAATTATATGCCAAAAATTTCTACATTTTATTCTGAATAAAAAAGCTTATATAGTATTTTATAGGAAAATATTAAATTAAAGAGTTATAGCGCAATAAAGATATTAGTTACTTTTAAACCTTGTTTTAGGACAAAGGTCAAAGTCGACTGGCCTGTTTACGATCGATCGACCCAATTTTTGCACACATATTATTTTTATAGCCCCATCTACCAGAAACTGCCGGTGGAGCAAGCAAAATCAAAACTTTTGTAAAATCCATACATTTTATGGGTAATCTATTGTGGATATAATGATTCTGTGTTTCTGTATTCGAGAGTCAAATCTGATAATACAGATTAACAAAATCGCCAAAAAATATATCTTGAATAATTCTGCAAAATGATTATTCCTTAGGCTCGATATAGTGTAGAAAGTCAAACTAAAATTTTTCATCACGTCGCATTTTTAACCCATTGAGGACCAAAGAAAATTAGCTTCCTTGAGGAATTTTTAGGCTATAAAATTTCATGTAATAGGTAGAGGAAATTAGTCACTCATGTTTTATATCTAAGATATGGGGCTGTAAAAATGTAGTATAAGTCAAGTCACTAACTTGTCACACAAAGCCCCTAGAAGTCTTTAAATTTGTAAAAATTTCGGTGTAGAAGGGAAATGTTTATTAGATATAACTAATACAAGGCTGCAGATTTCAATGGTTAAAATCACATTGACAGAAAATCCGTAGACATCAAAAGTTTGAAAAAAATAAATAAAAATCCAAACTTAAATAAGAAAGCGAACAAAAAAAATTAGAAAAATTTTAAATCTTGAATAATTTATATAATTGAATAATTTAATTCTTTCTCTTTAGACTAAATAAAGTGCAAAAAGTTAAATTAAACATTTCCATCACATCACACTTTTAATCTATTGATGACCAAATGAAACGTGTACCTCTTTATCTTTTTAAGTTATATAATTTTCTAGGTAATAGATGGAGCAAATTATGGATCCATATTTTATAGAAAAGGAATAATACAACAAAACATGCCATGTCTCTGACATGCCCTCCATAGCACCTAAAAGTCTTTATAATTGCTAAAAGCAAAAAATAGGAAAAATAAGCGAAGAACAAAAGGAGTTTTAACTCCAAAACGCTGTTACTGAGAGATCATATTAAGGCATGTGGAATCCTACTTTGATGACTGACTAAGTATTGCTGCTTCTTAATTTGAGAAAAAATTAAAAATGGTACATTCTTAAATCCTAATTTAAGAAAAAAATATCCATATATTTTTCAATGAAATTCAAAATAAAAACATTATATATTTTAAAATTGTGACGTCATGGAAATGTTTTATTTAACCTTCATCACTATATTTAGTCTAAGGTGTTAACATTAGGCCGAAAAATTCATAATATATTTTTCTTATAATTTTTTTGTTAACTCTTTTGTTTAAATTTGGATATTTATTTTTTCATACTTTTAATGCCTACGCATTTTTTGTCAATGCGATTTTAAAAATTTTACCACTTGTTATATGAAATACAAATTTTCCCTCTTCACCCACTCCTTACCCCTCATTTTTTGTAGTCCCATGTCTTTGCTATAAAACATGAGTGACTAGTTTCCCCTACCTATTATAAGCAAATTTATAATCAAAAAACTCCTCAGGGAAGCATATTTTCTTTGGTCCTCAATGGGTTAAAAATGTGACGTGATGGAGAAAAACCGAAATATTCCTGGTGATTGGGAAGGCTATACCTACAATATCTACAACATGATCTTCAAGATACTTTTTTAGTGTTGACATGTGTAATTGATTGGTAAATCCTTAGAGTACTAACGTTATTATTATCCGCACTTTGCGTCCTGAGATCCTACGAAGTTTCTATGGGTTTCCTTAATGACTATAAAATAAATATTTTGGGTATAACCAATTAGAATACTCATAAATATAAGGGTTAGATAACACAGGAAAACGGCACGGAATTTTTCCGTCAATTCAGATACACGTTATTATGAAGTACTAAAGATAAATTTGTTGCAAATAAACAAAAAGTGAACACTTTTTTGTAATTGATTATATTTTTAGGTGATATCTTCTTATCATCTAAAGTATAACAAAAAGGAATTAATAGTATTAATTCACGATGAATTTATTTAATGTAATGAAGAATAAAAAGTGTTAAAACTAATTTATTTTTTGCAAAAATATTAAAATGTTTCTGAAATAAAAAGTGTTCTGTTTTACACCACTTAAGAAAAATTAAAAAGAAATATATTTTAAGCAATATAATACTTTCTTTTCGCATGATGTTAATAAATATAAATAAGGAGTGCGTTCGAAAAAATCTTAACATATATAATATTCAATAACTTGGAAATGGTTGATCTTAGAGTTTTCATTCTTTTTTTATTTAATTGATAAGTTATTACAGATCACAGCAAAATATAACTTTTTATAGTTCTAAACACTACTTATGAACTTGTGGACCATTTTTGGTAACCCTTCCTTTAGAGATTTGATAGTTGCTTCAGTCACTTTTTTGGAACAGTGTGTACATCTTCTATTAAAATATTCGGTATTCTGGGACACCTTTTTTGTGCTCTTCAATTAATTTTTCATAAGAGCTCAAAAAAGTTATGAGGCAAAACGTGTGTTAAGATTTTTTCGATCGCACTCCTTATAACAAAATATTCCAAACGAGGCCACAAATGAGGGTAAAATTGACTAAAATTTACGACCTAAACATCTCTTAAACTAAAAGAGATAACCCATATATGTTAGCAATTTTTTTTTGTAGAGATTTGTAAATTGTATAAATTCTTAACATTCAAGTTCAAAATTAATTTTTTTTTTAAATCAACTTGAAAACACTTCACTTCTTACCATGTGAAATTTTATTTAGATATATCTAACGGTCTCCAAGTTAAAAAAATATTACTTCGTACAAACGAATGTTATTTGGAAGCTTCCATTTAAGTCTCGAGAAAACAGTAGTCGTATTAAATTTGTTATCTTTAAATTTAAAAAATGAAACATACGAATACAGAATATTACATTTACGATACTAACAGTTACATGAATTTATGGTGGTGTGAAGTGATGGAGAAAAACTGAAATGAGTCTGGTGATTGGAATGGCTATTCCTACAATATCCGCAACATATTGTTCACAATACTTTTTTAATGTTGACCTGTGCGATAGAAAAAAATAAGTAAATGAACTCTCAAAATTAAAAAAAAAAAAAGTTAAGGAAATTTATATAAAGTCCCTCTACTTTTTTGGTATTAATACCTTCTAAGACCTTCAACAGTAAAACAATGATAACTACCATTTGTTAAAAATTTTCCTATGAAAATTCTAATAAGGATAATGAAATACAATACGTTTTGTTTAAAAATATTTTTACAAAAGTTTGAAATTTTGTCCTTTAACAAATTCTTCGAACCCTTTTCTTTGTTATACATACATTGACTAATGATACCACATTTTTCGTTAAGGATACCATCCTTGAATAGTATTTTGTGTCACTCTTTAGTGATGACAACAAAATTATATGTATTTGTACTTATACTTGTGCACATTCTTAACAAATCATGCTGTGTGACATTTGAGTTATTACATCGGGATATTTCACATGACATTTTTAGCTTACAATGTACGACAACTCTACCAGTACTAAAGCCGCACGACAAACAAACAACTCACTCACCATTTCATGGAACTATTCTATATATAAATGTGTGTAACAACAACAATAACTACAAGTATTTTTATGTCCAAAAGAATCTTAAAATCTTCCAACTACTGGTCTTTCTATTTTTCTTCACACTTTTATCTACTGTAATAATGCTAGGCTTTTTGTGTTACAACAAAAATAGCAAATCTCTCAACGTACATTTATACTTACACAGAAATATGTAGTTTCATCGTAACAGACCAACTTATTTTGTCACATTCAAATTGTCCACAATAAAATCACACTGAAACAGGTAGAATTGATTACTTACTTGTCATCATCAGTCAGAGTGTGTGAGTAAAAGAGTCAGTTACTTAGTGTGTTATTGATTGACCCCATGAATTAATTCTAGACCAATTCTTCTCCTGTTGTGTGACAAATTATCGCACTACTAAATGTCGTTTTCATGTAGTAAATTACAATTGTACTACTAGTAAATACATCAAATACCATTCCCGTTCAACACAGTGGGTTAAAAAATAATATAACTTAAACAAATTTTATATAACATATAACGCACTAGTTTGGAAGTAGGTATTGAATATTCTTAGGAAACTCTCACTACCAAAACTCAAGCTTAATATATATACTTACATTTATTTTGTTAAAACTTTAAATAGTTATATCTATATATTTCAGGCATCTTTAAAAAATTTCTAATACATATTTCTATTTCGAAAATATGTTTTGTCCTACTGTTCACTATTTCCTAGAGTTCATTATTATCCAATAATCCTAGTAATATTTATTTTATTACACTCTTTTCAACAATTTAAAGAGAAAGAGTGAAAGAAGTTGAAATGTATTTGTATGTGTGTACTTATGTATGTGTGTATGAGTAGGAGTTAAGTAAAAGTGAAAATTCTCATTCCTTTTATGACTCTTATAAAGTATCTGAAGGGTTCTTTTTAATGTACATATATCTGTGTGTGTCCTGCCTAGTAAAAATTCGTTCTTTTATTTATTGACTTTTAATTGATGACTACTTGGAAATGGTTTATTCAAGTGTTGAAAACAAATATTTGATTGATTTGCATCATTTTTTTTTTTTATATTTGAATTTTTTTCTTTTTTCCGTTGCTCTCTTTTTGTTATAAACTCTGTTTTGTGATCTAATTTCTTGATAAATGTCAATTGATATTAATCAAATGTATTTGAATTGATTATATTCATGGTTTTAGTCGACTGTGTAATAGTCTCTCACATTTTTCAATATTCTTTATTTATTTATAAAGGAAAGTTTACTTTAATTTAACAATACTAAAATAAATTTGTTTGATTTTTTTTTTAGAATATTAGTTCCTGGTACTGCATTTGACATCAACTGACTACATATTTTGTTCGCGTAAATAATATCTAGCATTAGTTGTCAAAACTTTGAAGAGTCAAAGTTGATATTCTATTATAACACTTTAATATTTATTTAAAATAAATACAGATGTAGAGAATGGAACATCATCAAAAATATTTAATTAATCTGATATTGAGGTTAATCCTTTTTTATCATTTTAAACAAATGGGTAACAGATTTAAACTCAAAAGATTTAAAACTAAAAGATTGTAAAATTTTTAATAGCATAGTTTTAATTTCAGTATTATCCTCGTTGTTAAATACTAAGAAAAAAAAAGGCTAGAAATTGCTTTTTCCATTCTTCAACATGCATTTATACTTTTGGATCTCATTCGATTCTACATCGACTAAATTTTTTTTTCGCCCACCTTCAAAAAATAAAATATGTTGGTTAGATGGAATTTCATTTTCAAAAAATTGGCCATTAAAGTCGGCCGTCAAACTGATTCCAATGTTATTAAACAGTACCAGGAGAATTTGACCATTTGATAGGAAATCTGGTTCGGGAAGAAAAAAAGGTCTACATGATATTGGGAAGACCAGAAAATTGAAACCATATTGAAAAGAGCTCAAAACACATCTGATAGAAAACCAGTCCGGTGCGAAAAGTTAAAGCTAATGCGGAGTTGAAAACATATAAAGTCCAAAAATTTCCAGACATGAATGCTGAAAAAATTTAGGAGCCAAGAATAGATCACGGAAATTAAAATCAAATTTCATAAAAAAATATTCATGTTGTATAAGGGACGACGAAACGTATGTACTGGCAGATTTTTCGCAGCTTTCGGTTCAAAATTTGTAAGTTTCTAATGCTCGAAGAAATGTTGAAGATAAGTTTAGGACCTAAAAGCAGACAAAATTTCTGCTGTGGCAAGCTTTATGCAGGTGCGACAAAAGAAGCAAGGCATTTCTTATAGAGGGCTACATAAATACCAAAATATATACCAACAAATTTTTGCAAAAAAGGCTTCTTCCTTTCATAAGAAAGCAGAATGTATACACATATTTTTGGCCCGATTTGGCATCTTCTAACAACGGTAAGAGAACTCTGGGGTGGTACCAAAACACAATAACATAGTTTTTGTACCAGAAGAGTTCAATCCTACAAATTGTCGAAGCTAAGTCCAGTGGAGAGATATTGGGCTCTTGTGAAAAGATAATCAAAGAGCACAAAATATCGAAGATTTTTAAAGAAGATGGGCAAACTTTTCCAAAAAGTTACTGAAACAACTATGAAATCTCTAATGGAAGGTTTACCAAAAAAGGTCCACGAATTCATTTAAAATAATACATACATATGTATATTACAGTGCCTTGACTTGTTTGGGGACGAAAAAAGTTGCAAATGTACCCATCTAAAATTAAAGATTGATGTGTTTTTAACTCATTCCCAAAATATTTCAGTTCAATTATTTAAAATACCTCCAAAAATATGGTTTTCGATCAACAGTATAAACAATTTTTAATTTTTTGTCAAAAAAATTACAACATATGACAGAAAAACGACCTCTAATACATATTGTGTAAAATATATTTTAAAATTTGTTTTAATTCTCCCGAAATTAAAATTTTAGTAAAATTTTCCATGATTTTATTTTAAACAGCATTTTATTAAAGTTTGAATATTTTGGACATTTGACATCGTAAATTATATTTTAGGGCATCATTGGGAAGGTCTCATTAAATACTATTGATACATGGATTCATTTAACCCTTTAGTTGCACAAATAAAATTTTGGGGTTTCCGGTCCATAATTGGTTAAGTTAATTTTAACGGCAAATAAATGGTTATTTAAGGATATAAATGACCCCGAAAGCGTAAATTGATACATTTAAAAAACTCATATTTACTCGATTATTAGCGCGGTTTTAAATGAACTTATTATGTTTTTCATAAATTTATCAATATTTAAGTGTAATGAGTACTTTCATGAGACTTATTTGCAAAAATTGCTAATTTAAATTAAATTAATTAAATGCATCAAATTGACCCTCTAGCTCATAATGGGTTAATTACGTGTTATCTTCAATAGCAGCAGGATAGACCATTCCTATGGTATATTAGAACCTAATATATTTTGAAAAATGTCCGAAATATATAAAATTACATGTTTGAACAATGAAAATGTGATAAAAAATTTTAGTAAAATCTTAATATTTCGCAACTGGAAAGACATATAATAATTATTTAAATGAATATTAAAGTTCGTGGTAGGTCTCTACTCGTATTATAATTTGAAGTTAATTTTCTTATAACTAAAATTTTGATAATGATATTGAAAGAAATACGTAATTTTAGAGGTGTTTTGAAAATGGTATAGCTCATGTAATTTTTAACATTGAGATGTAATATTTTGGGATTCATATAAGAACATACTAATCTTCATTTCTAGAGGGGTACATTTGCAACTTTTTTTCGTGAGGTACTTTAATGTATATATGAGGAAATTAAAAAAATTTGAAACCTAATTTAAGTGTCTTGTATTGCCAAAGTTTGTTTTAAAATTAGAAAAAGTTTTGATGGGTTTTTGTAGATCTTACAAAATAACTAAGAAATCCTAAATTAAAAATCATTCGCGTAAAATCTTACGGAAACACAGGCATTTAAAACTAAAAAATTGGCAAAAATCTGAGTTGAAACTTTCGAGAATTTTTGGATTCATTTTAGTTTTGCACTGACAATTTACAACTTATTGACCTAAATCATTAACCAGGTCGAAAGACAAGACTTAGGAAATTTATTTGCTGTATAATAAGTCTCCGTTTTATTATCTGGTGAAAAGTTCTGCGGTGATAAAAAAATTAAACCAAAAATTTACGATTTTTTAAATTTTGCATTTTTTTTTATAGAAAATTTGAGCTATTCAGTGAATTTAAATTTAGAGGGCAGAATTTAAAAGTCGAAGTGATTATGTACAGTTTAATGTATATCTTAATGATGTCAGGAAACCAGACATGGGATACCATCTACACAAACTTTCATATAATTAGCATAAATATTTCTACTGACAAATTCCGCTTTTAAAGAAATTGTCCGAAATATAGCGTAAATCGCATTTATTTATAAATGACACGTCTGAGTCAAAATGGCATTAACAAATTTTGAAATGCAAACATTTTATGCAATTTTGAAAATTTTTACCAAATTTCAAAAAAAAACAAATTGTTCTGAACTTTTTCAATGTAAGATATGACTTTAGATCATCGAAAAATATCTGTAAAGAATCATTTTAATGGTTAAAATTGATATTATGATAAAAATTAAAGAAACGTCATTATCGGCTACAGCGGCATTCATCTCCAAAATTATTTTGCTTGCTGACAACTATCGCGAAGTATAAATCATATTAATATTGATGTCAAATTAAAGCATTTTATTTGCTTAATACTAAAATTCTGATGGCGTCAAAATATTTTAATGATTTATAATTGTATGGACCAAAAAACATGGTCTTAATCTCAAAAATCAAACCCACATATTTCGTATTTTAGTTCAAATTTTGAAATAATAAAATCAATTTTCGATGTAAATATTATCATCAAACAAGAAACAAGTTAAAAATTTTGCTAAATTTCACTTCTAAAAAAGATTAAATTCACGCTTTTTGTAAGGAATATTATGAGTTCTAATGTTTAAAAGACTATATTTTCCAAAATAAAACCGATATTAACTTAAATTTTTCAACAAACGATCCCATTATTACTCATAATTTTGAAAAATTTTGAAGATTCTGTAATGTAATTCTGAATGAATGAAGTTCTATAAAATCGCGTTGTTTCGATTTTGATTAAGCCAAAGGTATATTTTTAAGAATTTTTTGAAAGTTTCATATTCGAACCTCCACAACTTTTGCGCGCATTAATAAAAATGATTAACGCGAACAGATTTTGTATGCATAAATAGTCGCTGATAAAACCACAAAACGACGTTAGTGTCAGAAGAAAAAATTTTTTTATTTTTTCTTTATTAAAATATTTTTCAAAAACTGAACAAAATTGAATAAAAATAAAACTACAAATAAACGAGAAAAAAAGGTATAGTCGATCAAGACCGACCATATGATACCCTACACCATTATGTATGACCATAAAATTTCGGGAAGGGGACTTAAATTAGACCAACACATTTACTAAATATAAAATAAAATATACAAATACAGAATAATGCGTTGATAACATCGTAACATCTACTTTATTTTACGTACTTTAGTTCGATTCTCGGAAGTGGTTTTATATGGGACTTAGGTAAATTATGGACCGATTCTAATAAAATTTGGCAATGTTGTTTCTTCTTATATAAAACTTATTTCTATCGAATATTAACTTGATACTAACATTCGTATGGGTTTATGCACGTTGAAGTGATTTTCGGAACAGGGGTTTATATGGGAGCTATGTTTATTCGTAGACCGATCTTCATAAAATTTGGTACAAAGATTGATACTTATACAAAACTTTTTTGCACCGAATTTCATTAAAATATTCTTATTTTTAGGGCATTTTTGAGTATCCAGGGGGACATTTGTATGGGGCTTTGTCCCTAGTATCATAAAAGTCCCAAGTGGCAAATTTCATTGAATTATCTTCAAAATTTCAACTTGCAATTTGTGCTCAAGGTTTACATGGACAGCTAGCCAGCCGTCCAGCCAGCCAGACGGATGAACGGACATCGTTAGATCGATTTAAAAAGTGATTCTGAGTCGATTGGTATACTTTTCTATGTGTTACAAACATCAGCACAAACGCATAATACCCCAATCACCAATGGTGGTGTAGGGTATAAAAAGGTTGCCGAAATTTTCATTAAGAGATCTAATCACATTTTCAAAATTTCAAGATTTCAACATACAAAGAATTGAAGGAATTTACAAGATAATACATTTAAAAATATTATTTGTATTAATACAAAGTATTATAGTGTAAAAACCCCCTTTAATGAACTTAAGAACAATTTCATAAATGTATCACTTTATAGTGTGATGAAATATGTATATGAGAAGCACAGCGTGGTTATACGAATGCTACATATTACATATTTTTAGGTCCCGGATTGTTATTCATATGACACAGGATATATAAAAATTTTAAATGAGAATATTAAACAGAAGAAATCACTAGGCTATGATTTAATTACACCATCTATGATAAAAAAACTACCAAAGATTCTAACAGCTTTATTTAATGCGATCTTGACACAAGGCGTTTTTCCAAAAGCATGGAAAACTTCACAGATCATTATGATACCAAAGTCAGGAAAAGAATTTAAAGTACCAACGTCGTAGAGTTCAATTAGTTTACTACCATGTTTATCTAAGCTATTTAAAAAAGTACTCCGCAAGAAAATAATACCATTATTGAATGAGCAAAATGTTAGTCCTTCTTAACAGACAGAGTATTTCGAGTAAAACAGTGTGACTATATAACGAGAGATTATGCAATTAGAGCTGGAGTACCACAGAGCAGTGTTCTTGGACCATTGCTACATCTAATCTAAACCTCGGATTTGCCTATGAGTAACAGCTTGACTATATCAACATTTCCCACGTGGACTCATGTATTGCATCTAGAGAATTAAATATATACCTTAAGAATGTGGAGACGTGCTTGAAAAATTGAAGAATACGAGTAAACGAACTCAAAAGTAAACACGTTACGTTTGCATTAAGGAGAGGTAACTGTCCAGTAGTCTCGCTTAACAACGTAAATATCACACAATCTGATAATGTAAATAACCTTGGTATTCATTTAGACAGACGTCTAACATGGCGTCGGCATATGAAAATTAAAGCTTCCAATCTCCATTGGCTGATCAGCGACAAATCTAAATTAAGTCTTGACTGTAAAGTCATCCTGTATAAGACTATTTTAAAACCAATTTGGACGTATTGTATTTAATTATGAGGAACGGCAAGCAACACCAGTATTGATCTTATACAGAGGGCACAATCGAAAATCCTTAGGACTATGACAGGTGCGCAGTGATACATAAAGAAGGAGAACATTCACAGGGACTTAAAAGTACCATTAGTAAAAGAAGAATTCGAAAAAATTCGCGGGAGATATGCTTTTAAACTACAACTCAATCTGAAACAAGACTTCGTAGAAGCGATTTACCACTCTGCCAATTATAGCTCTCAGCTGAGAGCAAATAGTTTTTTTTTTTTTTAGACAAAAGATTTTAATACATATTGTTACACTAAAGGAAAAAATTCGATTCAAAATCAACAACGGTTGTGGTCACATTGGTAATTTACGGTAACAGCTTTTTAATACCTTTCGTTAACAAATTTAATAGAAAAAACATATGTAATTTAACAATTTGATACCGAAATGGTTTCAACTTGGTGCCAATTAGGTATCGATTTTCAATAAGAATTGAACACGAAGTGTTTAATTTAAACACATACGCTGTAGATTTACTATTGACACAGAATGGTATCGTTTTCAACACGTATGTGATTGATATTTCTCTGAGTGTAGACCTAAAAGTAAAATAATTTAATAAAAGCAGTAAGCAAATTTGTAATTTAAAATGCACAATACAAATTGCTTTCAATTTCATTAATTAAAATTTAATCATATTAGGTTTATAATTTTCTTAAGAATGAATGCTAGACCATTCCTTAATACAATCTATATGTTGCAGGCCAATTACTTAAGAAATTGTTAACATTTAAAGATAATTTAACAAATTACATACACATTTGTTGGGTAATACTTAGTTGTAGTTTCAACAAAACAACATTATTATAAACATGATATTGATCAAGAACTAAAGATATGATTATGAAACTGTGTATAGGTATTCATGTTTGTATGTAAGTATACCTACATACAGTTTTTTATTTTTTAAATTTTAATTTTTATCAACAAAAAATAACATATAATTATCACGGTTCGTACAACAATAACAACAAAATCAACAAAATAAAATGAAAAATTCTTAGAATTATTGTTAAATTAAACACAACAACTGTAACATACAAACAAACAGAGAGATAGATCAAGAAATCAAAACAAAAAACACAAAACTTGAATAAAAAAAAAATAATAATAATATTTAACAAGAATATTACATTCGGCTTGGCCGAATCTATATAACCACGATCAGCAACTTATTTAAAATATCACCTTATATAAGAGGTAGAAGGTAAAGTGGGCAGATCACATCCATTTTTATTGTCGAGTTTACATTTATCCTTGAACTATTTATACGAAATTTCAATCAGGTACATACTTTCATATTAGAGATAGCGGTGAACTGGAGTTACGACGGACAACGAATTTTCTGATGTTTTGCCCAAAATTTTTACTAACCGATTTTGCTAATTTCCAACATCACATACAGGTTTATATAAGAGAAATATTTGAGTAAAATTTCGTCCCCCTAGGTTTTTTCCTGAGTTCTATTCTGCTTTCAACTTACAAGAACCCGAAATATATATTTTATGAAGACGAATATTATGACCTGTTACAAAGGGAATGACAAACCCAAATATATCCCCAACACTTTCTAATGGTGGGTATAAAAACAAACGAAATATTAAACAAAAACATTATTGTTACATATGTATGTATGTATGTATGTATGTATGTATGTATGTATGTATGTATGTATGTATATACAATTTATGTAAGTTTGTAGCGTTTTCTTTGTTTTTCGGTTTTTCAAATGAAAGAAAAACTTTATAACAATTATATTAAGTGACGTTGACAAAATAAAGCCACTAAAATTTTATAACATTAAGACCAACTAAAGACAACAGTAATAAACAAAAAATCAACGAACTACAACAGTGACGATTGTGAATGAGATGGTGATTACGATTGTTATTATGATGATGTCGACTATAGGCTGGGATGAAATGGATGGATGGTACGAGTTTATGGAACAAAAATGAAATGGTAGTTACTTATAACAATCGCAAATTATCATCATTATTAGTATTTTTATATATTAGGGCCCAGTAGGAAATTAGGAATGTAGTTTGTTTTATTGCGTTAAAATTTTTTTTGGATGAGTTGACACACATGTATAATATATATTTTTAGATATTGGCATTTTTAACTGTGTCAATTTTGCAAGATCTTGGTCCATTGTTTTTTTCCACATATAGTCTTGCTTTCAATTTTGAACTTCTCTCCGCGAAGATTGTTATCAAAAAAAAAAAAAAAAATAAATTATTGCATATAATTCTTTTAGTGAAAAAATAGTTTAAACACTTTTTCGGTCACAAAAAAAGAAAATCGTTTATTTTTGGACTCGTTAAATTTATCGACCTAAAATTTGCTTTAGTCAATACATAATTCTGTTCTCTAACTAAAAATTTAACAAAATGGGTTGGAAATGATGAGCTGTACATAATAAGAAAAAAAAAATGGACCAAGATCTTAAAAATTGGGACATTTGAAATTTCAATTGCAAATAACTCGAAAACTTTAACAGATAGATGACACATGCAAGTAAGTGAAAAATTACCAAATATTTTTTAAACTTTATTCACTAAATACCAAATGAAACCATTCACAAATCATTTGTATAACTTACACCATCATAGGTGGTTGGGGATTATGTGTTTGTGCTCATGTTTATAACGCATAGAAAAAATTATCCAACATCCTCCTTAAAGTATACCTATCTACTCAGAATCAGCCTTTAAATTGATCTAACGATGTCCGTCCGTTGATCTGGCTGGCAATAGAATTTGGAAAGTGGGACTTTTATTATACAACGATGAAGCCTATTGAAATTTGTTTGTGATCGGTCCATTATTTCACCTAGCCCCCATACAAATGTCCCCCCGGAATAAAATTTCCGGGGGGACATTTAAACTGCCTTAAAAATAAGAATATTTTAATGAAATTCGGTGCAAAGAAGTACTGTATCAATCTTTGTAGCAAATTTTATGAAGATCGGTCCACGATTAACCATAGCTGTCATATAAACCCCTCTTTCGAAAATCACTTTAACGTGCATAAATCCCATACGAATGTTAGTATCAACATTGAACATTTTTAAGAGAATCGGTACATAATTTACCATAGATCCAATATAACCCCACTTCAGGAAATCGCTCTATAGTATATAGTAAAAGTGTTGGTCTACAATTGACGACAGGTTTAATATAAATCCCCTTCCCGAATTTTTATGCTCATACACAAATGTGTAGGATATCATATAGTCGGTCTTGACCGACTATATCTTCTTTTCTCATTAAATTTAAAATGCATTTTAAAACATATATTGTATACAAATATTGTCACTTAAATATTCGAATTTCCAAAAATCCCTTCTACTATTTGGCAGGAGACCAACATACGGTCCAAATTTCATTTTTCTAACTTTAGGCGTTCGGGATCAGTATACACAAATACGTTTATAACATCTCCAAAACACACTAAAAGAAAATCTAAATTATGTTGTGTTGCTCTAAAATTATTATAGAATTGATAATTACCATCATAGCTCACTAAAGTTTGTTCAGTGAGTTGTAATTTATTGGAATAATTTAATGACCACATATGTAGAGTTTAACGTTTAGTGAAAAAAAAATATTTGCAGCTTATGCATAGTGACTGTTCAGATTTTGCACTATTGCGAGTAGTGCAAAATTTTTTCACTGTTACTAAATTTATTTATAGTGAAAAAATTACTATATCATTAAAATTTTTTAGTTGTAGTGAAGAAATATTTTGATTTTGTCGTTTTAAGGACTTTTCAAAAAGAAAAATAAAATAAAATTACTTCATTATGTAAGGAATTAATAAATAAGTTTATTTATAAAACAAAGTGTTCATTCATAACCATTACAATAACAAAAATAACAAAAACATAAAAAACTCTTAAGAAAAAAGTCAACATACAGCCAGAAAATATAAATATTAGTTAAAATTTTTGTACATAAACAAATTAAAAATAAAAAAATTAGTATTTAGTTGGCCCACCTTGGGCATCAATTACTTCTTGAAATCGGCGGGGCAATTACATAACCAAATTCTCGGTGATATCGGGTGTTATTTTGGTCCAGGCACTATTAAGAGCGGTTTTGAGAGTTTCGCGACTTCTGATGTCATATTTTCGCACCAATTTTTCCAAAATATCCCAAATGTGCTCTATGGGGTTAAGATCTGGTGACTGGGGTGGTGAATTTAGCTGTCCTGGCGCATGATATAAAAGCCAGTCTCGAACAACGTGCGCAGTATGCTTGTGATCGGTGTCTTGCTGGAAAATCCATTGATTTCCCAGGCCCAAGCTTTCAACAGACGCCTTTAGATTATGTTCCAATATGTTCTTATATTGATACAGGTCCATATTACCTTCGACAAAAACCAAAGGATCCACCCCCGATGACGCCATGGCTCCCCAAACCATAACATTCCCTCCACCATGTCTCACTATAGGTATAATATTTTTTGGGTCGAAGGCAGTGTTTGGTTTTCTCCAAATCTTTGATCGGCCATCATTTTCAAAAATGTACTTACTTTCGTTTGTAAATATAACAGATTTCCAAAAACTCATATCCTTATTCAAATGAGCTTTAGCAAATTCGAGGCGAAGTTGACGATTTTTTGCTGAAATTAATGGCTTTTTGCGTGTCGTTCTGCTTCTAAAACCGTTGTCATGTAATACATTTATTATTGTTCTGGGTGTGACAGTAACACTAGAATGTCTTTCAAGGTATTCCGCCAATTTAGGAGCACTAATTTTTGGTTCTTAGTTGACTTCTTTAAGGATACTGCTTACATCGCGCCTTGAAAGCTTTCTAGGTCTTCCCGATCGTGGCTTATTTTCGGTACTATTTGTGCCTTCATAATTCCTAATAATGGTTTGAACAGTCGACCGACTTGGTTTTAATATTTTTCCAATTCCACCATATGATTTATTTTCACCACGCATTTTTACCACTAAATTTCTAACTGAAAGCTTTTCTATTTTCCATTTTCAAAGAATAAAATTCAAAGAAAGCTTGCTTTAATAATTACTTTCTGCACTTGAATGATAGTAAGGTTTGCAAAATGAAGCAATTTAGAAAAACTAACGGGATTTTTCCTTATTTTGTTACAATTTTCTGTTTCATTTTAGGAGCTACCACACTGTATGTAGACTTTTTTCGCGTTAATTATTATGTTTAATGCTAGTAACTTCTATGCTATTCATATTTTTTAGTTTTTTTTTTCTTCAGATAGTCTTAAATATTATTTAAATTATAATTGATTTATAAATTGTTTCTATTTTCATCAACAAAGCATTTAAATTTCAAAATCAAGGGTGTATGTAGAGTTTTTTCCTTAACGTATATCATGATATTAAACTTCATTTCCAACAAGTGGCTGCAACAATTCATTTATTTAAATTTCAAATTAAATAAATTTTTGCAATTACATAAAATCATAATCTTTCCAATTGGGAGGTTAAAATATAGTTTTACTTTTGTTTAAATTAGTTAAAAAGATCATGATGTGGTTATATTTAAGCTCTTTGATATTTTTTATTTTTTTATTTTTTCATATACATAAATAATATTTAATGCGTGTATGTTATATTTATTTTCATAAGAACTTTATTAGCTTATAGTCACGTAATAACAATTTATTACAAGAACAAAATTACAACAATAAACTACAAGAGATGATAATTGTAAGTATCACCAACGTAAAGTAACAAAAATCTCAATAAAACAAAAGATCCTTATCAACAATTTCCACATAAATCACCAAAAAAGAAAAAAAAAAATTAAAATACAATTAAAAAAAATAAAAGTCATCATGCCCCTTTTTGTTTTATATTGAAGATATTATATTTATACTTTGTATTAATATTTTTTGTATTGATCAAAATTATGACTACCTTTCAATACAATATACATATTTATGATATTCTAATTGTTTATTTACAATCTTAATAAAATTGTAAATAAACAATAAAATCATAACCATATTGATCAAAAATAAAGTTTAATGCACTTTTTTGCTCTCTTGAAATGTCAAAAAACAACTGTTAAATTACACTTGTTTAATTACAATTGTAGTTTTGATAAAAAAAAAATAATAATAATAATTAAAAAAAAAATTAAATCTAATCAAATTGTTTATGCGTGAGCGTTAAGCTATTTTGTAGCATTTTATGGTTTTAAAACTTCAAACGGAAGTTGTCAAACACATCCATATTTAAAAAAAAACTTTAATATTGATTGGTTTTGATTTATGCGTATTTATATTTAAATTGTTTAAGAATTTTTTTTTAATACCTTATGTATTGTAATTTAAATATTGTAAATTAATAAAAAAAAATAATAATTAATTGATTTGTTGGTTGTGATAATTAAAAATCAATGAATTTTAACTAGTGTGTCAAGGTCTAATTATGGATTCAGTTTTATATAAAAGTTTAATGGCACAACAATTAATTAAATAAGGTGGGAATAAAATAAATTGAACTACTTAAAATGATTATAATATTAATCATCTGTATACAAAAATGTAATTGAAAATGTCGTTTAGAAAACAATTAGTTTACGATATGAAAATATTAACTTGATGACTTTAATCTTTAATGATCTATTATAGATTAAGGACTAATCTGATCATTTGGCTTTATTTTTCTTATGAACACTTTTTAAAAATGTACAGCTAGTATAATAAAATAAACATTTTCAGGATTTCGTGGTATATATTTAATAGATCACTAGATCTTGTTTAATTTGAGTTTAGACTACACAGAGAAAACAGTTTCATTGTGGCAACCGAATTTTTTGCCAATCGAATTTGGTCGGTTGCGTGTACTATCCCACAATTCGGTTGGGATATCTGAATTTTATGATAGCCACAACAAAATAATTCGTTTGAAATATTTTCAAAATATGTTTACTTAATATAGTACGAGGGCGGATCAATATTTCCGTGACTTTTCGGACTTCCCTCGTAGTGATATGAAATTCAACACTGTTCCCATCAAGTAACACCTGTTAATAGACTACTGTAAAATTTTCAGCAAGTGTCGTCATTTACTTTGCGTTTAACAGCTGTTCAAAACATACAACCTCGTGTATTTTTTTAAAAATGGAAAAAAGTGAATTTCGAGTGCTCATTAAACATTATTTTTTGCGAAAAAAACCGTCAATCAAACCAAGGAAAAGCTAGATAAATACTATGGGGACTCTGCGCCATCGATTTCAATGGTAAAAAAGTGGTTTACTGACTTTCGTTGTGGTCGCACAAGTACAAATGACGCTGAACGTTCTGGACGGCCAATTGAGGTCAGTACACCCGAAAATGTCGAAAAAATCCACGATATGGTGTTGGCCGACCGAAGAGTAAAAGTGCGTGAGATTGTTGATGCCATAGGCATTTCATATGGCAATGTGGTTTCGATTTTAAATGATCAGCTGGGTTTAAGAAAGTTGTCTGCAAGTTGGGTGCCGCGTTTGCTCTCAATTGACCATAAACATAAACGTGTGGCAACTTCAAAGGATTGTTTGGAGTTGTTTAACTGCAATCCGAATGAGTTTTTGCGGCGTTTTGCAACTGTGGATGAAACATGAATCCATTACTGTACCAAACAATGGGTTTCTCCGGGTGAACCTGCTCCAAAGAAGGCCAAGGTAAGTTTGTCGGCCAATAAGGTGATGGCAACAGTTTTTTGGGATGCACGCAGGATAATCCACATCGATTACCTTCAAAAGGGAAAAACAATAAATGGCGAATATTATGCCAAATTTTTAGACCGATTTAATGAGGATTTAAAAAGAAAACGACCCCATATGGCCAAGATAAAAGTTATTTTTCATCAAGATAAACCACGGGTGCACACGTGTGCAGTGTCAATGGTAAAACTCTATGAATTGGGCTACGAATTGGTACCTCATCCGCCATATTCTCCGGATTTAGCCCCTAGTGACTACTTCCTAATTCCAAACCTAAAGAAATGGCTCGGTGGAAAGAGATTCAGCTCCAACGATGAAATTATTGACCAAACAAATGCCTATTTTAAGGACCTCGAAAAATCCTATTTTTTGGAAGGGATACAAAAACTGAAGAAACGTTGAACTAAGTGTATTGAGTTAAAAGGAGATTATGTTGAAAAATAAATTTTTGTTTTGCAAAAAATACTGTGTTTCATTAAAAAAGTCACGGACTTATTGATCCGAAATATATAGAATTGAATTTTTTTAATATGTTTTATTATAATATGTTTTATACAAACTAAATATTTAATAATGGATTAATCCTTCAGATTTATCCATTATTCGGCCAAATGTTTTCGGACAACGGAACTGAATAAAAACAAATCAAATTCCATGAAATTCTTATAGGAAGAAGCGCTGATATCTTTAGAATTGTGACTTCTGGATAAACGAGGAGCAGATAGCTGAGATCGACTTAGTATTTCTGAACGACCTAAAATGTAATATAAAACCAGATATACTATAAAAACCGTTCCAGGTTGTGAGGTAAAAAAAAAAAACTCACCAAATTTACAATTGGGAAGGACTTCCTGGCAACATTTCTTATCCTGTATATATAATACGGGTAGTATGTAGTGATCGTTAGTCGTTACAGCTACAGTGTTGATGAATTACTGAAATCCAGGAAGCTGTTGATGATAAGCTGCTATTTTAAGGAACATATCTAAAATAAGTAAAAAATAAAACAATATCATACTTGCACATTTTGCGAAAAATAATACAGTTCTTACTTACCGATTGAAAATAGCGGCACATTTTGCGAAAAATAATACAGTTCTTACTTACCGATTGAAAATAGCGGCAGGAGACTAAAATATAACTTCATATAATGATAATTTTTCAGTTTAAACAAAATTTAATTTATATTTAAAAAAATGTCAAAATAAATAATTTATTTTTCTTTTTATTTGACTAATACAACTTTTTGTCAGTGGGAAAAACCGAATTACATTTATATTATTAAATATGACCGAATTTTTTGAAAATTATTAGGTACAGCAACTGAAAATATGATTCGATTTTAAATGTTAAAGCAAATAAATTTTTAATTCTAATCACAAATATTTCGTTTTGAAGTAAGAATTTAATTCAGTTTACCTAACCAATTAATTTCAACTAATATTAAAAAATATAAATTGATGTAGGCAACTAATTTTATAATTACATGAACTCTAATACGAGTATATTAATAATTTTTCTTGTATAATGAACGAAAATATACTGAAGTGATAATAAATTAATATTTATAATATATTTTTTATTTGTATAGCTGAATTTTAATAACAGTAACCATTTTCCAATCAATCTTTTTTTTGTGTGTAGATAACTTTTAATTAAAACAAATGTAAAAATATTATCAGGATAAAAATTCCTCTAGTGCAGACATAATATCTTAGTAATATTGCTTCATCAAGACGAAATTGTATGCGCCCGAGTTGTGACAACTTTGTCTTGATGATGCTCGAGAATAGATGTCATTTTGAATGTTGTTGGTACCTTTACATAAGTCCTCAGCTATAATTGATGAAGATAAAACACATTAGACCAGGTCACAGAGACACATTTTTTAATGTAGAACAACAAAAGTTAAATTTTGCGCATATAATCATTAAATATTGTGTGTATGTTTCAATTTAGTGTAGAATTAACCCCACAAAAGAAAGGGAAGTCAGACCATTGTTACGCCCACAAGTAGTTCTTATATTAATGGTTGTTTTTACTGAGAACTATTAACATATTTTATTAAAAAAAATAATAATAAATAAAAATAAATAAAGATTTATAGGTGCAAAAAGCATAATAACCTCATCCGCCATATTCTCCGGATTTAGCCCCTAGTGACTACTTCCTAATTCCAAACCTAAAGAAATGGCTCGGTGGAAAGAGATTCAGCTCCAACGATGAAATTATTGACCAAACAAATGCCTATTTTAAGGACCTCGAAAAATCCTATTTTTTGGAAGGGATACAAAAACTGAAGAAACGTTGAACTAAGTGTATTGAGTTAAAAGGAGATTATGTTGAAAAATAAATTTTTGTTTTGCAAAAAATACTGTGTTTCATTAAAAAAGTCACGGACTTATTGATCCGAAATATATAGAATTGAATTTTTTTAATATGTTTTATTATAATATGTTTTATACAAACTAAATATTTAATAATGGATTAATCCTTCAGATTTATCCATTATTCGGCCAAATGTTTTCGGACAACGGAACTGAATAAAAACAAATCAAATTCCATGAAATTCTTATAGGAAGAAGCGCTGATATCTTTAGAATTGTGACTTCTGGATAAACGAGGAGCAGATAGCTGAGATCGACTTAGTATTTCTGAACGACCTAAAATGTAATATAAAACCAGATATACTATAAAAACCGTTCCAGGTTGTGAGGTAAAAAAAAAAAACTCACCAAATTTACAATTGGGAAGGACTTCCTGGCAACATTTCTTATCCTGTATATATAATACGGGTAGTATGTAGTGATCGTTAGTCGTTACAGCTACAGTGTTGATGAATTACTGAAATCCAGGAAGCTGTTGATGATAAGCTGCTATTTTAAGGAACATATCTAAAATAAGTAAAAAATAAAACAATATCATACTTGCACATTTTGCGAAAAATAATACAGTTCTTACTTACCGATTGAAAATAGCGGCACATTTTGCGAAAAATAATACAGTTCTTACTTACCGATTGAAAATAGCGGCAGGAGACTAAAATATAACTTCATATAATGATAATTTTTCAGTTTAAACAAAATTTAATTTATATTTAAAAAAATGTCAAAATAAATAATTTATTTTTCTTTTTATTTGACTAATACAACTTTTTGTCAGTGGGAAAAACCGAATTACATTTATATTATTAAATATGACCGAATTTTTTGAAAATTATTAGGTACAGCAACTGAAAATATGATTCGATTTTAAATGTTAAAGCAAATAAATTTTTAATTCTAATCACAAATATTTCGTTTTGAAGTAAGAATTTAATTCAGTTTACCTAACCAATTAATTTCAACTAATATTAAAAAATATAAATTGATGTAGGCAACTAATTTTATAATTACATGAACTCTAATACGAGTATATTAATAATTTTTCTTGTATAATGAACGAAAATATACTGAAGTGATAATAAATTAATATTTATAATATATTTTTTATTTGTATAGCTGAATTTTAATAACAGTAACCATTTTCCAATCAATCTTTTTTTTGTGTGTAGATAACTTTTAATTAAAACAAATGTAAAAATATTATCAGGATAAAAATTCCTCTAGTGCAGACATAATATCTTAGTAATATTGCTTCATCAAGACGAAATTGTATGCGCCCGAGTTGTGACAACTTTGTCTTGATGATGCTCGAGAATAGATGTCATTTTGAATGTTGTTGGTACCTTTACATAAGTCCTCAGCTATAATTGATGAAGATAAAACACATTAGACCAGGTCACAGAGACACATTTTTTAATGTAGAACAACAAAAGTTAAATTTTGCGCATATAATCATTAAATATTGTGTGTATGTTTCAATTTAGTGTAGAATTAACCCCACAAAAGAAAGGGAAGTCAGACCATTGTTACGCCCACAAGTAGTTCTTATATTAATGGTTGTTTTTACTGAGAACTATTAACATATTTTATTAAAAAAAATAATAATAAATAAAAATAAATAAAGATTTATAGGTGCAAAAAGCATAATAACAACTGATTAAATTTAAGGCAGCTTCGATTTAGTATATGAGAAAAAAAAAAAATTGTACTAAATATATTTTATATGAAAAAAATATATTTGTATCTAATTGTTAAATTTATACTCATTTTTGTTTTTAATTAGAAATGAAATATATTTTATAATCGAAAAATAAAAATTAAAAATAATCGTAATATTTTAAGCTAAAAAATCAAAAAATTATAACGAAATTGTTAGTTTCATATTGCTCATAAATATTATAAAGTCCCTGATTTAGATAAAAGTTTTACTTGTACGAACAGAGAGTTATACTGGAAAGCTATTGCGAATAAAATACATGCTCAAGTATTTGGGTGAATTTTTAATAAGGGCCATTATCAAAAATTTTTGATTTTAGCCCTGAAAAAAATATTAATTTTTTGATGGCACATTAAAATCCTTTTGTGTACATATAAAGTGACTCAAATGCATGTAGAATCAGAAAGTTGTGGCGGTTTTAAGTTAAACATATAACAAATTACACGTAATGTCAAAACCTACTGAGTTATTCAAATAAAATTTATGATATTTTCAATGTTTGATGGTATTAGTGCAGCATATTTTAGGGTTTCCTAGCAAAATTAAAAAAAAAAAAAAAAAAAAATTTCTTTGCAATAAAAATCGCGATTTTTAAAAATTTCGCGATAAATGGAGATCGAATCTAAGTTATTTCTCAATGGATTGAATGAAAATATATTTTGTTAGAGTTTTTTACAAAGAAATACTATTTCATAATGTGATCCTTTTTTAACACAAGTAAATATTTTTGATCCATAAAATGTTTATCTTTCGAAATTTTTTGATGAGCCTCCGCATTTTTATTAAGCATAACAAATATCTACAAATTATGTCAATTATAGTTAATTTCATGCTGTCCACACGATGTGCCTTAGCGAAATGTGTTTTGACAAAAGTGTCCCGTTTTCAATTATCAACGACATTTGACTTAAATTTATGGTCCCGATTAATTATATTTATCGCCGTTCTTATATTTATATACCCAATATTTGTTTAAATTGCAATTTTATGTATGAAAATACAAAAATAAAAAGTGCAATTTTTGCATAATTTTCAAAAAGTCCATAAAATTCTTGTATTAAATTTATTTTTAATGCTCCTCCGATTTTGTTATGTAAAATAACAAAAAAAAAATAAGTTCACGCAGTAATCCAAGCATGTGAAACTGTGAATGTGCATCGCGAAAAACAGACTTTTTGAAAAATGTTCGCTCTTGTTTTTTAAACTTTGAGACTATCTACTACGTTGACTATTTCGGGCACATCTACGGGATATAGCGCAAAATACGCACTATTGCGTATCAATTTCTATCCCAAATTTTGTATTCGGTTGAGGGGCGCACAGACCCCACCCAAAAAACTGAAAAATTTTTAAAACCCATAATATGTTGTCATCGAAACTCGACTACCTTGTATTTAACTATTGAAAGTCTGGATCGGTGGATATATAAAACATTGTGACAAATGCAGATCAAGTATGTTTTATTTACAGTTTAATTCTATATTTCCGATATTTTCCTTCCCCATAAAAAAATCTATATTTTTATATATTTTATTTTTTTTTTGGCATAAGAAATCATATCATCATTAACCAACATTATAAATGTGTTGTTGATTTAGTCATGTTTATTTATTTTACATTTTTTCTCTTTTCTGTCATTAATTAATTTTTATGCGTCGCAGTGCCATCAACGAAATTCTTTTTAGTTTATTTTATTTTTTAATTTCACTCAAAATCATTAAAACTATTTTTGTTTAAATGTTTAATAATTCTAACACGTGTCTAAGTGGCCAAAAAAGTTCTATTCGTCGTAATTCTTCTAATTCATCTATTACATTCCATTTATGTGTGTAATGTGTCTGTCTGTCTGTCTGTCTGTCTGTCTGTCTGTCTGTCTGTCTGTCTGCCTACTGAAAGAGTGTGTTTATATTTTAAATTCTTTTTCTATTTTCTAATTTGGTTGCCATAATTGTCTAATACTTAAATATACATACATAATGCTGGCAGCCATTCATTCAGTTCATTCAGTCATTCACTTTTTTCATTTTATTTATTTAGTTTTTTCCTTAATTCATTTATGTCGTTAATTTAAAACAACAAACGGAAGGAAATTATTAGTTTTTTTATACGTTTTCACTGTAAAAAGAGTTATTAAAAATTAGAATTAAAAAATTTGCCTGCCTTAATGAATGAGGGAAAAAACATTTATGTAGAGGGGTATGAAACAGATATTTTAAAAAAGATCCATACAACCATCCAACAAGCCACTTGACATTACTTATATTATTTTTTTAGCATTTTATAGCTTTTTTATTTAATCTCTATCAAAATATTTAAAAATTTCCTAAAATTCTCTTAAGAATTATAATAAAATTTTGTTTGGATAACAAAACACTTTTTACACAAATAATTTTAGTAGCCTAATGGGAAAAAAACTATTTTTAAATTCTTCTGATATATGATTTTTAACAGCTGGTAAATTACATTTATCTTTATGTTGTCATTAAAATTTAAAGTGTAACATCTTATTTCCAATAAGGAAACAAAGTGTGAGTTCACCTTTTTTACCAATTACTCTTATTTCCACCTCTATTACATTATATTTTCTATTGCATTGTAACTATAAAAAGGGTAGAACAACGAAAATTTTAATATGAAAAAAATCTTCTAAATCATCAAACACTATATTAGGTTTGTTCGTTTGAAATTCTAGCAAAACTAGTAAAAAAAGAGAAATTTAAAAATAATGCTCAATAATAAACTTTTACTTGAAAAAGTAAGAAAACGGAAAATAGTAAAATAAATTTTAGTGTCAATAAAAAATAAAAAAATAAAAAAACATGGAAACAACTCAAAAATACTGGCATATGTTCCTTTGCAGATAATTTTTCACTTATTTTCTTATAGAATTTCTTCTATCTAATGACATGTATGATTTTTAGCCTTGTTGATTATCATCAATAGTTCATGTCCGCCCATGTAAACTGCAGGTAGATTTGGAAGATAACTTATTGCAATTTGGTATACAGAACTTGTAAAAATTCAGGGACGAAGCCTATTGTTCGAAACGAGTCCATTATTTCACATAGCTTATAAATGACAAACGTCTGCCTAGAATTGAGTTTGACCTCTATAAACCTCATAAATGTAGTAAAATACAACACAAATAAAATATTTTGTAACCTTAAACCACCACATAAATTTTTTTAACATTGCACAGTGGGGCAGAATCGAAATTTTTTGGAAATAAATCTGTAACTTCTGATCGGCTGGTTGGATTTGCATGAAATTTGGTATAGCAGAGGAGCGTAAAATGTTGTGTTTGGAAGGGGGACGGAACAGACCCCTCAGGGGCGGAGCTAAAGGGGCTCTAAGTTGGGTATCTCTGACATAGAAATTTTTTAATCGCTTGTCAAATTTTTGTTTCTCGTCCAATTTCAAATATACATTATTATAGGCACTGATAAGAGCAACAAAGAATATGCTTCATGTTCATTTGAATTTTTAAGTACCTCAATTTTACATGTTCTTGATCCAGTTTTATTCATATATATCCTAGTGTTTCTGACTGATTTCATTTGTTTTTTCTTTTACTAATTAAAGAATCTATATCTATCGAATAAAAGAAATTTGAAGTCGATATCTTTACCGAGTCCAAAGATAAACGATTTTGAATTTGAAAATTGTAAAAATGACGACTTTTTGTGTTTTTTGGGCCGAAAAAGTATCTACACTCTTTTTTCTCTACAATAAAATTTTCTTTAACAACATATAATAATTTTATTATTTTCTGAAAGCTATCTTCACAGAGAAGACTTTAAGATAAAAAACAAGCCAAATAACTCAAATGCTCAAGGTACACACCCTCCCGAATTCGACCCATTTTATATGAAAGTTTTGACTTTAGACTATATTTTCTCAAATCCCAAAGCACGAATCGGCAAACGGAATACAGTTCAAAAATCTGCAATATGTTGTTAAAAGTTTTCAATAAAAATCTATGGGACTTCGCAAAAATGTGGATTTTATAGCCGAAAATGTGAAAAAACCCATTTTTGGGATTTTTGGCGTTGTTTTGAGAATTGTGGGATTCCTTTAAGAAAATCCTAAATTTTTTTTCATTTTCTCATTTTTCACAATAAATTCTACCGAAAATTTCGTTAAGATATCTCTAATAACAAAGATTTTATTATTAATAAAATATTTAGAGTTTCTCAAAAAAACACGTTTTCACAAAAAATTTACTTTAATTTCAAAAATCAGAAAAAGTATAATCTTGATTTTTCCCATCTAAATTACATTGTATAGCTGACGTAATTCTTTGTTATACAGAAAAAGACTGAAATCAATACCTTTTACAGAACCGAAACTATGCCACTTTAAAGTTTATGAAGTCTGCTATACATATTTCATGCAAATCCAACCAGCCGATCAGAATTTACAGATTTATTTCCAAAAAATTTCGATTCTGCCCCACTGTGCATTGGACTTTAATTGACCATAAGCTTCATACATTCCCTAAATTACATGATAAATATGTCAAAAAATGGCAATATGTACACGAATTCGCACATTTTATTTAAATACATGTCAATGTACCAAATATTGAAAGGATCAGTCCATACTTGACCAAGGCCTTTTCCGAAAACCCCTTAAACGTAAGTTTTATAAAATTATTAATCGTAAATTCAAAATTTGCAATACTTCATTCAAAATTAACCGCTGGTTTTTACAAAAAACTTTTAAAAAATAAAACATATTTTCTAATTGTTCTGTTTTAAAATAAAAATCAATAGAAATTTGAAAATAAAAATGTCTTACTACTTTTGCTCGTACAAAATATTCAAGTAAAATATAGCAAAAGAGAAAAATGTTTTCTCTTGAAATGTTAACTACTTTTACTATTTTTATGTGCACAGAAACGCTTTTCGAGTAAAATACTTGCAAAAATAGTAAAAATAGTATGCAAACGAACAGACCTATTAATTAGTATTTATTGTAATTAAATTATATCTTTTATGAATAGATCCATAAGTTCATTGTCCCTGCAACGCACAGCCATTTCGAGCTCAATAATTCTTCATCGTCACTTAATCAAACTCTGAATACAGCCAAAAGAAAAGAAAAATATTTTAATGTTGGTTTTATATCGACTCCAGTCGTTTATATGGGAGTTATGGTCAATTATAGACCGATCTTCATGAAATTTGGCACACAGATTTTCACCTTTATAAAACTTATATATGAATAAATTCAAGAGAATCTCTTTGCTATACTTAAGGCATTTATGATCGTTAAACCCATATTAAGGGAAGCATTTGTATAGGGACTACATTAAAGTGGGTCTTAGACCAATATTTTTGGGTATCACAAACATCAACACAAACGCATAACCCTATATCAACCTAATATGGGTATCGAATGAAAGCTAAGAATCTCCGCATTATTTAAATGTTGCATCACAAAATGTTAAGAAAAAATGATTTATATATGAACTATAGTAGAATAGTAAATATAATATTAAAAAATACATTTTCTTAACATTAAGTACTGCAACATTTAAATAAAAAATATAATTATATCGAAGGTATTGGTAGCTTTCATTCTTAAAAATGCGCATTTGTCGAAATTTTTAAGTCCTTCTGAGAGGAAACTTGACATCCTGGAGAAAAAAACGGTACACAGTTTTACCATGGATAGTCACTAGTTTTATCCAAGTAACGATTTTTTGACGTATGAGCATAACTTTTGTATGCTGTTATATATTTGGAAATCAATAAAAAAAGGAACATTTTATTGTAGGAATTCTTATCTTTCATTTGATACCCATATTGCGCTGATATAATATGCTTAAATATTCTATAATTTTTCAAAAATGCTTATACTTTGAAACTTTGAAGTCCTTTTAAAAAAAATTTTAAGTCCTGGAGAAAAACTGTGTAAGCGATTTTACAACGTATGTTCTCTGGTTTCATGCAATTAATGATTTTCAGGTGTGAAACTAACTGCCACAAGCTGAAATTTGAAATTTTTTTTTTTATATTGCACAGTGGGGCCAAACATCGATAAAGGAGGAGTTAGGCTTTCAGAATATTTCAGAATAGAGTGCGTAGCTGGAGCATGAACGCAGCTACAGTGGGCCAAAGTTGACCACCTCGAGGGTGAAAAACATATCGGGGCTTGTAAATTTTACAAATATAAACCAATTTTAAATACATTTTTATTTAAAATTGCACCGTGTGACTAAATTTCACTGTAGGCTGTCATAATTTTTTCCAAAACCTTTAAGAACATATTGAGCTTTCTAATTTAATTCGCAGAAGTACCGAAATCAACAATCAATTAACTTTTACAGACTCGAAAAGTTGAACTTCTCATCCAAAATTGATCATTTTTGACCACTGCTTGATGTAGGGTGATCGTTTTGAACTTTTTAAAATTACACTTACACGTTTTCTTGAGGTCCCGTCTTTCAGAAAATCCCGAGATATGGATCATTTTAATGTTGAGGAAAAATTCATGTTGTAAGTCATATTAAAGGTATGTTTGATACCTTTAATATGACCTTGTACTGTAAATACTTTGAATGATATTTGTAACTATGTGTATACAACTTTTAATACTTTATTTAGCTTATGAGGTCATCAGTGGATCTAATTCCTGTACAGTTTCTAATGTTTTGTAACCAGGACAGCTGTTTACGGCCATGTCTTCCTTCAATTTTTCCTTGGAGTATAAGTTGAAGAAGTTCATATTTTGCAACTCGAATCATATGGTCGAAAAAAGAAGCTGTCGTTCTATGTTTAATATTTTTAAAATGTCTGTATTTGGAACATATTCAGTCCATGATACTCTTAGAAGTGTGATGTTTTTAGCGTCCATGACTCCATTGAGTAAAGTAATATGAACCATATATAACATTTCACCATACGAAAACGAATGTTAATGTTTATTTCACGGATACATATTTGTACTTAAGAAAAGTAGTTCTGGCCATTTCTATCCTGCACTTGATTTCCATATCAGCAGATCAGTTCTCAGTTAACCATGTACCTTAGTATTTGAATTGTTGACTCGTTCAATTACAGTATTATTAATTCTTAATTACGGTGTTTTGTCACGGCTTACTATCATTATTTTGTGAAGTCGTAAAAATTTTTTAATTATTTCAAAAATGGCTCTTAATTGACTTGCACAGTTATGGCGAACAGACCTTTTAACGAAATGGCTCACATGGGAAATAAGGCCTCACATGCCGATCCCCGATTATGTTAATGGCACTAACATAAAGTTTACAGTTAGAACTGAAATGATATAAAATAAACTCTAGAGAGAATACCGCCGGTGCATGAAGCCTTAAATTAAGATACATCCATATGCTATTTGCATATTTTAGACCATTAATAGCTCGGTGAGCTGTTAAGAGGTCCTTGTACCAACCATCGTGAGCGAAGATGCTCAAGTGCGCGACATTCGCAGATAAAATTAAAAATTGACAGTTCCTACAGAATTCGTTCTAATCTTGCGGCATTAATACCAAATCTCCAGTGTGCTGAGACTGCTGTTATAATATTCCCCAGATGTGATCTTGATAAACTTAATAGGAAGGATGATATCGCTGAATCCAACCATATTGTCCTTCTGATCTGGAACATGGGTTCATTGCTCAATCTGTGTTGTGCTTAATCCTGAAATGCAGCTTCAGTACACTTTTTGCAAGCATTTAGAGTTATACCTACTAAACCGATGGATTAATAAGAATATTTATACCCTACACCACCATAGGTGGGGAGGGTATTATGCGTTTTTGCTGATGTTTGTAACACCCAAAAATATTGGTCTAAGACCCACCTTAATTTATACCAATCGGCTTAGAATCACTTTCTGAGACGATTTAACGATGTCCGTCCGTCCGTCCGCCCATCTGTCCGTCTGACCGTCTGTCCGTCCATGTAAACCTTATAATCAAACTACAGGTCGCAATTTTGAACCAAAATGTATAAAATTTGGTACACTTTGGTCCAGGGACAAAGCCTATTGAAATTGGTTATGATCGGTCCATTATTTCACCTAGCCCCCATACAAATGTCCTCCCGGAAAAGGGTTTAACGATCATATATCCCTTAAATATAGCAATATTTTAATGAAATTTGGCACATATAAGTTTCATATAAGTCCAAATAAGTGTGGTGATTTTTAAAAATCGGTCCATAAATACCCATAGTTCCCATATAAACCCCTTTTCAGAAAATCACTTAACGGGCATAAATCCCATTAAAATGTTAGTATCAAGTTAATATTCGAAACAAATAAGTTGTATATGAACATAAATGAAAGTGCCAAATTTTACAAAGATCGGTCCATAATTTACCATAGCTCCCATATAAGGCCCTCTTTCGGGAATCACCCAAAAGTGAATAAATTCATGTAAATGTCAGCATCAACGTAATATTCTGAATTCGTATGTTTTATTTTACATTTACGAGTATTGGTCCACATTTGACTCCAGGTCTAATAAAGGACCCCTCCCCGAATTATACCGTACACAATGGTGTAGGGTATCATATGGTCGGGCTTGACCGACTATATCTTTTCTCTCGTTTTCTTATCCTTCCGTATTCAGATTCAACAAAACAAATTTTGATATTTAAAAGCACTTTTTTTTTAAATAAAGAATACTACCTTAAAAATAGTATTAGTCATTTTCTTAGATTTTTTTAATTGCAATCAGTTTCTTTTAAAAACTCATTACCATACAAGTCATAAACTAATATTTTCAACAACGTAATAACTGTCAAAACAAATCATGTAAATAAGTTTTTATACGCAAAAAGTATTATTTTTAGTAATTTTTCTTTTTTAACAAAAATATTACGTCAAACTTTTAGATACTTTACTTATGTCACAGGCGTTATTTCGTAAAATGAACAACATTTGACATTCTCTCACACTCCACCACTAAAGTCTTTGAGCGTTCCATACACAGCAAATTCACTAAAAACCAATATTTGTTGTTGTTTATTCTTTAAATATGCGGGGTTAATTATTTTGAAAAATATGGGTTTTTGTTGTTACTGATGCTGAGATTGTTGTAGATTTTGTTGTTTTTTTTTTTTTTTTTGCCACTTTCAAAGGTACTTCTTTGTGAATCAGTGTTTTTTTTTTTGCATAATAATGAACGTTTTGTGTGGAGGTTTAAGATTAGTAAAAGTGGTGCAAAAGAAAAATCTTTAACTTTATATTGAAGATATAAATGTTGATATATAAAAGCCACAGGTAACACAGGTCAACAGAAAAAAAGAAAAAAACTTGCTGCAAAAATGTATGTAGTACTAGTGAAGTCTCTAACTTGTCACAGATAGTCCCTAGAAGACTTTTAAGTTGTAATAATTAAAAATTTCTCAATTAACCCTCATAAAACTATGAAAAAAATTAGGGGTAAGGAATGGGGGAAATTTGTATTTGATATAACTAATACAAGACCGCAGATCTCAAAAATTGTAACATGTAAAATCGCATTGACAAAAAATGCGTATACATCAAAAGTATGAAACAAAATCCAAAATTAAATAACAAAATTAACAAAAAATTATAAAAAAAATAATTTTAACTCCTTAGACTAAATATAGTGTAGAAAGTTAATTAAAACAGTTCCATGACGTTAAAATTAAAAAAAAAAAAATTTTAATGTTATTTTGAACTTCATTTAAATATATATGCATAATTTTTTTCTTAAATTTGATTTTAAAAACTAACTATTTTTCATTTATTTTCTCATACTAAGAAGCAGCAATAAATAGTTTGACACCAAAGTAGGATTCCATACGCCTTGATATAATCCTTCAGTAACAGCGTTTTGGTGTTAAAGTTTGTACTTTAACAACTTTCACTGAGCACATTCCTAACAGGACCAATTACTCTCTTACACACATATATACATATATATTGACTGTGTCTGTTAACAGGCGAATATAAGGACGGACACACAGGCAAACACTCAATTACCACCCCCACACACACAGAATGATTACGGCAACGATGACAATGATTATGGTAAAAAAACTCCATGCATGAGATAAACGTTGAAATGTGTGTAAATGACTGACTGACAAAGTGTGAGAATGAATGAATGCCAGCCTGAGTTTGTTCTTTCACAGTTTGGTTGGTTGACTGATTGAATTCATTGATGTGTTGTGATCTGATATTCTGGTGTAATTTTTGTGGTTTTTCTGTTTTATGATTTTATGACTAAGACTCGCAGACTGACTGACTGACTGACAAGCACGTATATATATGTGTTGGTTTGACTGACATTTCGACAGTTGACTAACCTAATAAACATTAAAAAAAACATTTAACTGGTGATAATTATCATCATCTTCGCATATAAAGTTATTTAATTATAAAGTTTTTTTTGATGATGATGACATCAAACGCATTTGACAAAACTTTTTGTGTTGTTATTCTTTCTGTTGTTGTTATTATTGGCAGTCGTTGTGTTTGTGTAGGCTTTTGTTTTGGTTTTACTCTCACTCGTATCAGACATTTGTGGGAATTTATTTTAATTTTTACTATTTTTTATTATTATGGCTTTTTTAATGTTCTTGTTATTGTTGGCTAGACCAATTTAAATTTGCAAAAAAAAAAAAAAACAAAATAAGAAATCCACCTTCTAACATTTCTATAGTAGATTTACTACCATTTTTAAACATCACTTTTATACACATGTAAAGTTAACTGCACATACACACATACATACATACATACATACATACATACATACATACATACATACATACATACATACATACATACATACATACATACATACATACATACATACATACATACATACATACATACATACATACATACATACATACATACATACATACATACATACATACATACATACATACATACATACATACATACATACATACATACATACATACATACATACATACATACATACATACATACATACATACATACATACATACATACATACATACATACATACATACATACATACATACATACATACATACATACATACATACATTTTGAGCCAACACTAAAATTTTGTAATTCATTCATTCTTTGATTCATTTAAACTAGAGGTACTACCACGCATCATATTAGAAAAACATTTAGCAACTGAGCTGGAAACCTCTTGGCGCATGTAGTGGACTTAATTATGAAATTTAATAAAACTTATACATTGATTTTTACGATAGTTAGCTTTCTTGAGTCATACGACAAAGTTGGTTCAAGAATTTACTCCAAAATCGTGCAAAAATTTCGCTTTAAAGCAACCGTCATTCCCAATTGTAGAGAATGAATTTATTTGAATAAGTCTTTAAAACATGAACTAATATTTAGCCTCAATTGTCGCAAAACAGTTTTAGTATCTAAATCAAGTTCCCGAATTAGCTTAAAAGATAAATTTTCCGCCTGAACCTATTCCAAGATCATCGGCAAGGTTATTACTACAATATCAGTATAGAAAAGATTTCAAGGACTTTTAAATTTTACATAAATTTCAAAATCCCTGGAACAACCCCATGTTCTTATTACTTGGAGCGATATCGTAGTTTTCCGCAGAGAATCTCGGGATCCTATAATTGTCAAAAAGAGGCAGCGTTATCGCCACTAAATAACGAAGAATTAAGTATCTTCGTTTTCAAGAATATTCTAAATATCATCTCAAAACAGTCGCTGACATACATAATTCGGTATTACGAAAAAACGGCTAATAAAAATTAAGAAATTTCCACATTTAAATTAGTTAGAAAAATATTGTCAGTCAAGCCAGATGGTATGATATCCTACACCATATGTTATGTGAAACACATGTGTGCATTATATTATGTTATTTCTGCAATTTTAGGGTAATTCCCGGATGTGGGCCTTATACAGGACTTTTATTAATTATGGGCCGATTATGATAAAATTTGACACTGTGATTTCTACTAATGTATTTGTGTTAAATATTAACTTGATACTAACGTTTGTATTTAATTTATATACGTTAAAGTAATTTTATAAAGAGGGTTTATATGGGAGTTAATAGACCGATCTTCATGAAATTTGGCATACTGATTTTTACTTATTTAAAACTTATAAATATATGCAAAATGTTAAATAAATATTTTCATATTTAAAACATTTGTGATTGTTAAACCAATATTAAGTGGGGACATTTATATGGGGGCTAGGAGAAATAATGTACCAATTATTCTTAGTTATAATAAGCTTCAACCTTGGACCATAAAATACATGTGTACCAAATTTTATTAAATGATTTTAAAAATTGCGAACAGTAATTTTATTACAAGCTTTACATGGACGGACATTGTTTAATTATAAACCGATATAAATTAAGGTGAGTCTTAGAGAAATATTTTTTTATGGTGGTGTAGGATATAAAAATTAAATAATTTGCAGAAGCGATATTTCCTATATTTAGAAGTTTTATCATAATAAAATAATACCGTATTTAATGAAAAAAAAAAAAAAAACTTCCACTGAAATAAGTTCCAAAAACCATTTTTGAGATTTTACTCATTTTCCATACCAAACAAACCTTATATAAGATAAATATTTGAGCCAAATTTCGTCTCCCTAGCTTGACCCGTTCGAACCCTTTCCTGCTTTCAATAGACAGACAGACGAACGGACATAGCTAGATCGACTCTAAATCTAACCAGAACCCAGAAAATATATATTTTATGGGGTCTTAAATGATTTTTTCGACATGTCACACGCGGAATGACAAAATCAATAAAATGCCACAAAAGAGTAATTCCTTAAGAATGGCAGAAAGCTGTTTATGCGGAAAACTTTCATTTGCGAAACTAGGGTGTTAAATATCAAAGAAGATAAATACTTTTGGCCATGCCCTAAAACGAAATAAAATAACTTTCATCTGTAAAAGAACATGAAATAACTCCCGACAAAATTGATCATTATTATGAAGTAGCTTCCCATAAGTTCAAAACCACTGGTTATTATTTCGTAATGAAATAAAATCAAATTTGTATTGAAAAAATGTTTGGAAGTTATTGAATTTTAAGCTGGAACTTCTTTTATTTGGAAATTCCTTCAATCTTATCAACAGTTTCACAGGATGTATCTTTAAAATGTGAATCTATTATAATCAAAATAGATTCACATTTTAAAGATACACCCTGTGGAACCGTTGATAAGATTGAAGGAATGATTATTAAAATGTATGAAAAACTTTAAAACCTCTTAATTTAGGTTTACCACCCCTGCCTTGTTAAGCTAGGAAAAAAAATGTGAGTGAGTGTAATATTCATCACGTGCTTAATATTTATTAAAACCTAAAATAAACTCACTACTTCCATGCGTACAACTGACAACAAAATTGTTTTAATTTTTTTTTTTTTTTTTATTATACAACTTTTTTTCTATTTGAATGTGGGAGTTTTCAATTTCTATCATACAACAACTTTGGCAAAAAACAACAAAAAAAAAAAAACTCTATAGAATGTCTAAATATGAATGAAACTTAGACTTCAAACAAAAAAAAAAAGAAAAAAATATTTTAAACGTAAACCATAGTACTAAAACACCAAATAGGTCGGTTGGTCTATGATGAGTGTGTAGTGGTGTATAGAAATATGTGATTGTGTGTTGTCGTTTAGTAATTTTGCACACTTTAAAAGGTGCTTCCGTTGATGTGGTCGCTCATGTTTGTTGATTTGAATAATGATGATAATATTGTTGTTGCTGTTGTTGTTACTGTTGTTGGTGTGATGAGCGTCCAAATAAAGGTGTTAGTAGTATTTAGTAGTGATGATAATGATGGTGTTTTTTTTTTTTTTTTTTTTTTGTGGACGACGATTATGTTCTGTTTTGTTACTCTGGCCTCTTCTGACAATGACTGTGTGTGGTTATGATGGTAATACATACTCCTAGCTGTACTTTGTAGTGGTTCTAGTGTTGGCAGTGGCTTAATGCGGTGGCGTTATTTTGGTTACATTTTATTTATAAAATATGTTTGTTTCTTTTATATAAAGTTTTTTTTTTTATTTGTCTAAAATGATGGACAGATCTTTTACAGGCACTGTGAATATTGAGACCAACCGTTTAAGGTGTAAGATAAAAAATCACAAGTGTTCTTTGATTCTACACTACACAACATATACTTTACTTGTGGGTATATTGATTTTCTAACATATCGTAATACCACAGTTATATATTCTTGGTCCTCGTAAAATTCTAAGACGATTAGCTATGTCCGTTTGTTTGTCTGCCTGTTAAAAGCAGGATAGGGCTCGGGGCAGAAATTTAGTTGAAATATTTCACTCATATTAGGTTTGTTTGGTATTGAAAATGGGCAAAATCGGTTAATAAACAAAATTATGTGCCAAAAACTATACAGAAAAAAGTAACCAATCACAATTTGCACCTCTCACCAAAATAATTATATCAATAATTAAAAACTGTAAAAAATAAAACACAGAAAAATTTTTCCAATTAAAAAATTTATCAAATCAATCAAGTAGATGATTAATCGAATTAAAAATTAAGGTGAGAAATAAAACTTTACTTAAATTATGTTTTTATGTTATATTTACTTGAATATATTTATTAAATTTAGATACAAAATGAAACAAGTGTGTTAATTGAAAAATATACGGTAATAATTTTTCTGTGTAGAAAAACAGGGTGTCTGTCGTAACTCCAGTTCATACTTTTTTGCCGATCTCTCTTAAACAAAAGCATTTACGACGACGAAATTTTGCATTAATAGCACTGGTCGACAAAAAAATCTGATTTCAGTTTTTTTCCATCAGGTCTGGATTTTTTTATGGGCGTGTCTAATATTTCGCCCATAGTATGGCCATTTCTCTAGTATATTTCCTCATAACTCAAGAACGGTGTGTAGGAGAGACTGGGGCAGCTTCGGCTTTGGGGTAGCTTCGGCAATGACGTTTTCGATATGAAGCAACCATTTTGCATCACTACCCTGCAAAAAAAAAGATGAAGTTCTTCCAAATAAAGAACATTTTCACAACTTCAAAATTGGAACAAAGTGCATATTTTAAACTTTTTTGGAAGTTCTTAATAATTACTTCCAAAAAAGTGAAAATAAATGAATTTTTAGCGGGAAAAAATGGTAATAATTTCTTAGAAAATTAAAATTTTATAAATTTTAAAGCATTTTTATTTTATTATTTTAATAAGGCTAAAACAGAATTTTTGTTAAAAAATTTTATAAACATAGTTTTAAGCGAAGTACTTCAAAAGAAATGAACAAGAAGTATAAAAGAATAACATCCTACCAATGACAACCATGGGTTAAAAAAATAACTTCTGCAGCTCTTTTTCACCACTAAGTACTTCTTCCCAATGACAACACAATGTTAAAATTATGCAGGTGTGGCAGGTGTTTTAATATTTTTGCAATTTTTTATTACAAAAACACTGACTCTAATTTTTAAGTATTTTGTATTTGAAAATTTTAAATATTTAAAACAGAGTTTACAAAGTAACATTAAGAATTGTGCTATTTTCCTAAAAAAATAAATAAAAGCCAAATCTTTGTTGGAGATTTAAAGAAAAAAAGAAAAGAGTGTAAGTAGTGCTTTCGGGGTATATTCGGCGTTTTAAATCGGGGAACATTCGGCATAGGATGAATGTATGATGTTTGAAATTACAATATTAAACGCCAAACAATTGAATCGCACTTAAAAAAACGAGATAGCTATTTAATAAGCAATATTATTGTATTTCGTTTTAAGGGTTAAAGAAATATGTTTATTTTTCATTATTTTTATACAGCTAATAAATGAATACTTAGTTGGCTTATAACCAACACCTAATTCTATCTTTAAATGAATTTTTAATATTCATTTAATATTCGTTAAATGCCGAAGCTACCCCGGCGTGGGGCACATTCAGCAAAAATGACTTTTTCTACTAATTACCAAAAATAAGTAACCAATACTAAGTATTCATAAAATTTTGTACCAATAAATTATTGTTGAATATCCAAGGATAACATCAAGCTATAACATTTTTAAATCTGTCGAATACATTCTAATTTTCAGACCTTTAAAAAAAGGTGCCGAAACTGCCCCATTCTCCCCTTAATTTTTTTATTTGCTCAATAGCTTCGAAGTTATTTTGAAATAAGTGTCAAAAAAAATCTTTATCATGCTAAATTTTAGTTTTTTTGTTAATAATGATCTTTAATAAATGAACAACATCAAAAATGTTTCAGTTTATCATCTTTATCTTAAAGCTGGTAATGCTGCGAATAAAATAAGGTATGTATCTTCAAAATTGATGCACAAATCTTGATTTTATTCTCAGTTAAGTAAAAATACCCATGTTATATACAATTGAGTAGAAATACAGTGGTGGGCAAAAACATTTTTTTTTTTTTTTTTTCTTGAAACATAAATAGATGGACTGTTGGATTTTGACGAGTTAAACAAGAATCTGCTTTCACTTTTTTTCTATCACGTACTTATTTTTTTATGGGCATGACTAATATCATCACTTTATTCAGCGTTCACACTATAAAATTCAAGAATGGTTTGTCAAATTTAGACTATAACTCAAGAACCGTTTACACGGTATAATACATCAAAAGATGCATACGAAAAATGTCTTCAAAGTATATCAACGATATTTTTTATTCGCTCAAGAATTTCAGAGTTATGGATAAAAATTTTCACAATTTTTGAAAGAAAAAAAATTTAATTTTTTCGCTACTAATTACCGAATAACTACGGACATATTTACTGAAAAAAAAATTATGTAAATTCAACTCAAAGACAATTTAAGTCTTAATAGGATAAACCGTTCTCGAGTTATACAAATGTGACTGCTTAAAGTAGTCATCCCCATAAAAAAATCAATAAGTGATAGAAAAAAAGTAAAAGCTGATTCTTATTTAGCACGTTAAATTCCATCTAATCCAGCTATTTTTTTATTTAAGACAAAAAAAATTTTTTTGCGCTCTGGTGTATTTCTACTTAACTGTAGGTATGTATGTGTATCCTAACTGTGAATGCAGTCAAGAATTGTGCATCAATTTTTATGATACGTGGCTTTGTTGACTCATAGTTTTGCCAGCTTTGAGATAAAGATGATAAACTGAAACATTTTTGACGTTTTCACTTTTAAAAAGAATTTTTAGTAAAAAAAAAGAAATCTAGAATTTAGCATGAACAAATTTTTTCGGTCACTTATTTCGAAATATCTCCTAAATTATTGAGCAGATAAAAATTTGTTAGTGGAAAAACTTAAAGCCAATTTTATTCCACATATTTTTTGGTGTATTATTTGTATAAATCGTGCATACCGTTCTCGACTTATAGTGAAATATACTCGAGTAATCGGCTTATTTAGGACGCAATATTAGACACGCCCATAAAAGAAATCTCGACCTGATGGGAAAAAAACTGAAAGCAGATTCGAGTTTAGTATGCGGAATTCCATCTGGTCCACATATTTGTTTTTTTTTTTTTTTTTTTTTTTTTTTTCAAGGAGCATGAAGTGTGGTTCAAGGATCGATATAAAATCTGGAATCAAAAATTGAAGATGTTGGGTATATTTTTGATGTTTTCACTTTTAAAAAGAAGTTTTAGTAAAAAAAAGAATTTTGGAATTTAGCATGAACAAATTTTTTCGGACACTTATTTCAAAATATCTCCTAAATTATTGAGCAGATAAAAATATTTTAGTAGAACAATTTAAAGCCTATTTTATTCCACATATTTTTTGGTGTATTATTTGTATAAATCGTGCATACCGTTCTCGACTTATAGTGAAAAATACTCGAGCAATCGGCTTATTTAGGACGCAATATTAGACACGCCCATAAAAAAAAATCTCGACCTGATAGGAAAAAACTGAAAGCAGATTCGAGTTTAGTATGCGGAATTACATCTAGTCCACATATTTTTTTTGAAGGAGCACGAAGTGTAGTTCAAGGATCGATATAAAATCTGGAATCAAAAATTGTAGATATTGGGTATAATAGAATCGACCTTGTAGAATATAACATTGTCACTTGTTTTGATTTTTACTCTTTCGCAGAAAGTCCATGGTATGTATGATTAACTGATAGATCTCTCATCTATGTTATCTAAGCTCATTTTGCAGTTCCCCCAAATTTTGACTCCAATCTGAATTAGTCTTATAACAAATCCTACAATAAAGACTGTAGTTGGTCACATTATGTATTTAAATTTAACGATGCGGTAGATTTTTCTATAAAGCAGCTGACTGTGTAAATATTCTTTTGATACAAGATTACAAGATACCAGCTAGCCAGCCACAACATAATCAAATTTCCTCTAGTCATTAAAATCATTTGTAAATATTTTGCTTAAACATATTCTTCTTCCCCATTCTTTTATTTTATTTATTTTTTTTTTATTCTTTTATTATTTCTGACCATAATAATAATTTAATATAAAAGGTACCATATATTTTATTCTTTAATGATTATTTGGTTGGTTTACCTTTACCAAAACGTAGTCAATTTTAATTTGCGTATGGCTAAACGAAGTTTGTAATTCAAATATAAAAATTTTTTAAATTATTAAGATCTGTAATTTGATTAAAAAAGGGAGAATTTATAATTTGCTAACAGAAAAAAAAACGTTACTTGGTACCTTCTCTTTCGGCAAAATAATATATGGTGAGAGAGTAAATAATTTCTTATATTTCCTATTCATTAGTACATTGTTGTAAGTGTTTGGCAAATAAATAATTTATGTAAAATTCTATAACCAAATTAGAAAGCAAGTCTTTGCCATCATTATCACCATCATAATTTGCTAGTTTGTTTTAATTTGTCACGACTGAATGAATGCGTAAATTCATTTAGTCACAAGTGTGTGGGAGTTTCTTTACGAGTATTTCATAATCGATTTATATTGTTGGAATTTGTTTGAACTTTTCATTAGAAATGTCTAAATGAAATTGGTTTGGCAGTTGAGTTTATTAAAATATTGTTATTTGTGATTAGTTAGAGATTAGTAGAAGATGAATAATTTCTATTTCACGTTGAAATAAAATTTTGTTGCTAATTAGGAACTCCGAATGGTGAATACAAATTAGGTATTTTTTTTCAATATTTATCATTATTAACAAGCAGATATGTATGTATATTGCGGTGAACTTTGTACATTATTTAAAAATTGTTAATATGTTTCATTGTTACAAAACATTAGAGATTCTATTTGAACTCTTTAAATCTCTGGATGAAGTTTGACTCACTCAAATCGTCGAAGGCGTTGATTGAGGAATATCTGATGTTTGCCACATATAACGTCTGCTTTCCCGTCTCGACTAAGTTGCTCTATTATATCTTTATTCCCTCTGTCATCTTTCGTTACAACTCTCGTTCGCAAGTCGTATAAATAATCTTTCAGGACACGGGTTCCCCTAGGCGGTCCGCGAATAGGGTATAAAGAGGGAGAATAAGAGAGCGAAGTCGATCAAAGAACCAATTGAGATATTAAAATATCCAATTAAGTCACTAAATCTATGTGTATAATATCTAGTACTCATGGGTGTTTTCCGAGGAATAGAAGCCTGATTGAGAAGTTGGAATAGAACAAATTTTTTCGACAAAAATCCAATCAAGATATTAATCAGAATCTTAAAATGACTTCAAATATTTTTACAATTAAATAAATTTCTGAAAATCGAATTATTCTAACAAATTTAATTCAAACTTTACATAGAAAATTCTAAAATCCAATTTCAATTACAAACAATACATATTTAATTATTTTATTAATTGGAATTCAACTTATTAAAAAAATAATGTTCAATTATTCAAATAATCATAAAAAAAATAATAAAAATCGACGTAAATCGACTCTTTTAGTAATATGTAGCTTTAAATGTTTATAACTCCTTAAGAATGCATCGGATTTTATTGATTTAGAAACTAGTATAAAGTTTATTATGATAAATATTGTAAATTATATTGTATGAATCAAAAAAAAATTTTTGATGCACTTATGAAAATAATGCAATTTTCGGATGCATTTTTAAGAAATTTCTACCCTTTTGATTTTAAATATTTTTTCTTAATATTAAAGACAAATATGTTTATTATCAGGGCAAGTTTTTATATGCACAAAAAAAAATTGAAATATGCGCTTGAAAAAGCACGAAAAAATTTTATAATATGCACAGAAATATGCAAAAATAGCATGAATATGTATATAAAAACCAATGAATTTATGCATTCCTATATATTAACGTGTAGAAAATATGCACAAATATGCATTTTTTAACTTTCAATCTCTAATGTTTATAAAAATAAAACTATTTTAATTTCAAGTATCATATTTGACGCTTCCGAATTTTTTTTCTTTGCAATATTTACAATGTACTCAAAATGCTCACCAAAAAATTTTTAGAGATCATTCGATTGAACTCCAAAAAATCACCAAAAAATTGCATTTTTGTTAAGAAAATTAACTTTTGTATGCATTATATGCAAATTTAAAAGATTTCAAAAAAAAAAAAAAATATTTAAAATATAAGCATTTTTTGTGAAATTCTTTTGAAATATGCAAATGCTTACTTTCCAAGCGAAAAGCTTGAAAAACTTGCCCTGTTTATTATATAAAACATTAGCACTTAATCTGGGCAAAAATGGTTTTTCTACCGCAAATAACAAATTATGAAATATTATGATTAAAATTAATTTTAAAATAAGCTCACAAAAATTAAAAAATTAAAAAAAAAAAAAAAATTTGTATAAAAAAATTTTAAGAAATATTTCAAAAAAAATTTTAAAATAGTGAACCATTTAGTCCCAGAACAATTTATATTGCAATTTTTTAAAAGTGAAAGGGTAGAAAATTTTTTAAAATGCATCCTAAAATTGCATTTGCATTATGAATGCATTTTTAAATGATAATATTATTTATAAATATCTACATTTATAGTGAACATATTCTTCTTAAATATGCAATTTGAATCATTAAAATCGGTTAAGAACTTTTAGAGATATTGGTGTTTAAAGTTAGACACTTTTGCGATTTTTTGACTCTTCGAGAAATCAAAATCGCGAATAAATTCGCAAATTTTTCAAAATTCAAAAAAATAAAAATGGAGATATTTAAATGTCTCCATAGGGCATGCGTATGCCAAATATTATTAAAATCGGAAGACATAAAAAATATTGTTGGGCGTTCTTTCTTGGAATGGACATATATATATATATCGTCCATTCCATGAAAGAACTCCCAAGGGATCGCAAAATTATCACTCATTCATTCCATTAAACGAACACAAAATTATCGTTAAAGAAACTTCAACCTCAAGCTGTCACACAGTAGCAGAAATTATGAAATCTAACAAGAAATAAAAAAAGGAAACGTTATATTTTCTTCATTAATATTTTTATTTAATTGTCTCTCTACCACCAAATATTCTAAAAGAAAAAGCAATAAATAAATAAATAAAAAATATACTTTTAACAAAAGTATATATCTATAAACCAATAGAATTTAGAATTTTGTATTATAAGGAAAACTATTAAAAAAAGGATTTTTAATTTTTATTATAAGTAGACATATCAGTAGTTGATTGCAAATGTAAATATAAATGTATTTCTAAAATAATAATAAAATTAACTTAATACATTGAAAATGGCTCTTATTTTCTTTAAAAATAAAAAAATAAAAATAAAAAATAATGAAATTTATATAAAGAAAAGTTATGGAGTTTTTTTCAAAAAATTATTAAAAATAGTAATTATATTGTCCCAGAACAATTTATATGGTAATCTTTAGTAAATAATATGGGTTTTATTTTATAAAAAAATAAAAAAATTGAAGGGGTAGAAATTTTTCAAAAATGCATCCAAAAATTGCATTTGCATTTTGAATGCATTTTTAATCTAAAATATTTTTTTTTTAAATAATGTATTCAAATGTTACACGCAATTTAAATCATTAAAATCGGTTTATAAATCAACGGGATATGAGTTTCTAAAGTTACACACTTTTACGAAACTTCCAACTTTTCTAAAAACGAAAATCGCGAATAAAATCGCGAATTTTTCAAAATTTATAAAAAACAAAAAAAATAATAAAAATGAAGATGTCTAAATGACTCCATAGGGTACGTGTTAGTCTCCTGCGCAAGATGATTTGAAAAGCAAACACACTTGAATTTCAAGTGTGTGTTTCATAGCCAACATGTGCAAAAACAACAATAAATACTGTTCGTACTGTTCGCTGCCCGAAGCAAAGCAAGTGTGTACTGTGTATGAGCGACTGCAAATCCGTGCGTTCAAATCATTTATCGTAAACAAGTGGTGCAAGTGGTGTGGCAAAAAAAAGCAAATCATACAAGACGTTGAGAAATGATTTAAAGATTTCAAGTGGGCTTAATGATTTGTTTGTTTTTTGTAATACGTAGTTGCTGTGTGTGGCAAAAAATCTTCATAATGTGTAAAAAGTGGTTGTTTATAAATATTCTTGCATACACACACATATATACAGTATGTCTATATTTTATTGTTGGTTCTTCTTTTCTAAATAAATGTAAAAGGGTGAATTCATAAAGTTATTAAAAAATACTCTTTATTAAGAGTTAAAAAAGTAAAAAAATTAAAGTTGACATTTGAAACTGTCAGTTACATATGTAAGTTAGAAAATTTTTATCTTTAGTATTTATTTATATTTTAAATAAAGTTAGTCTTATTATTAATTGTATGTTTATAAAAAATTTTAAAATTGTACTTATTTATATTATGATAGATTTTATTGCATTTAATTTATATTTACTAAGTAATCATTCCATTTTAAAACTAAAAGGAAATAATATAGAACAATGTCTTTTCATTTTTCAAATTCGTTTCCATATACGTTTACTCCTTGACTAATAAATTTTCCCAAATGTTAAGAATACGATGGAACATCTGCACTGTAATAAAATTATAAATGAAATATTTTAAGACGTTTACCTAAATTGTGTGTCCCGTCATATGTACATGTTGAAATATATAATCAAGTAAAGGATGCTGTTTTACCTGATTGTAAGCGAACTCAATTCGTGGTTTTATAAAAAATAAATTTACATTTTTTACAATGCAGAACATATGTACCTGTTTCTTATTGATCTATTTAGGTGCTTCTACAGATTTTATTGCCAAATTCTTGCTGTTTTAAATAAATTTTTTACACTAAGAAATATACCTGTTTTTATTGGACTAGTTATTTTTAGAAAAGGCTTATACATATTATTACCTAATGTAAAAATGAGTTTATAAATAAAATATAAATATAAAAATATAAAAATATAAATATTAATATTAAATATTTAATAAAATCTGTTTACTAATAAAACTTAATGCATGTTTCTTTAAATTGTTATAACTAGTAACATTAATAATTTATTTGATCGTAAATAACAATAAGTTTATAAACAATACTTTTAAACGACTGTTTTACTTACGAAATTACTTTATACAGTCATGAACGCACACACACACATATAATTTTAATAAAAAAGAAAACACAATTTTTTCCTTATTGAAGCAAACAAGTGGTCAAAAGGCTTGTATTTTTTTATACAAGCCTTTGAGAGGCTTGTTTGGTCGCTATCATAGCACACTCATGATTTGTTCATAAAGTTGAAGCACACACGCAGTATTTGTATGGTTTTAAGTGCCTGCAGAACAGTATTTATTACTCCGCACACACACTGATAACAACACTTGAAAAATATCAAGTGGCTTGTACAGCCTTATAAGACACAGTTTGCAGGGCTCTAGTACGTGTATGCCAAATATGAGCAAAATCGGGAGACATCATTTAAAAAAATTGAGTTTTTTTATAATTCTCTCGTGGAATTGACGATATATATTTATTAGGATAAATTTCAAAATTTTGATTTTGAGATATCATACCTTTTTGGAAGGTTTTTGCATCAGTAAAAATAATGGCTTATTTTGTTTTTTAAAATTTCAACTCCTTCCCCTGCATATCTTCGGCTAAAAACGCACATTTTGAGCGACATTTTGCGCAGAGACGAATCCAATTGATTTATAAAAAAATTTCTTCTATACATCAATTCTACATATTATTTTAATATGAATGAGCACTATTCAACCTGCTTAAAATGCATCGTGTTCCAACTAGGGAGTCCAAAAAATTGACTTTTTAAAAAAAAAATTTTAAAAATATATTTTTTTATAAGTACAATGAAACTATACTATCTGCTTAGAAATATAGCGCAAAAATATTTACTTTACCACTTTTCGCTTTAAAGTTATAAGACATTAAAATTTTCATATAATAGCAAAAAAAAAAAAAAAAAATATTTAAACCAAAATTAAAAATATTGAATATTGTAACAATAAAATGCAAAGGCTACTATGAATTATAGTGAGCATGTTTTAAAATTTTGTAATAACAATTATTTTTTAAGTAAATTAATTTTTAAAGCTATTATTTGAAAATTTCTTAGTCTTATAACTCTAAAGCGAAAAGTCGTAGATTAATTATTTTTTAAAGCAAATAGTATATTTTCAGTGTGTTTATAAAAAAGTATATTTTTAAAGCTTTTTTGAAAAAAGTAAATTTTTCGGACACTCTAATTGGAACAGGATGTATGTTATGCGGGTTGAATAGTGCTCATCCTTACTAAAATTTTATGTAGAATTGATGTATAAAAGAAATATTTTTAAAAATCAATTGGATTCGTCTCTACGCAAAATGGCGCTCAAAATGAGCGTTTTTAGCCGAAGATATGCAGGGGAAGGAGTTGGAATTTTAAAAAACAAAATACGCCATTATTTATACTGATGCAAAAACCTTCTAAAAAGGTATGACATCCAAATATCAAAAGAAATATTTCTTTTCGAAACGAACCCTAATATTTATATATTTTATTTATTTATTATTTTTTATTATTTTTTTTATTTTTTTTGTAATACAAGTTTCATTAAATATTAAATATTTTGTAAAAGATTAAAACTTTTATAAAATGAACGATCAGTACACCTACTACTTAGTTAGCCTAGATTTTTTTTAATAAAAACCATATTATAAATTCAAATCAAACAAACACAGATTCACTTTTATACCAGATAAAAACTTGGTAGCCTTTTTATTTAGAAAAAACAAAATGAAACTATTATTACCAAAAATTCAAAGAGTAAAATTATAATAACAAAAAGTACCACAAAGTACCCTCTTATGGATTAACATTCACCTAGGACCATATATCTTTAATTTCATGATTTTAAGTTTAATATTATAGAAAATTCAAAAAGTACCGTTTGAAGAACGAAAAGTACCACAAATTCCCCTTCTTGAATTATTACCCATATAGGACCATGTATCTTCAATTTCATGTTTCTAGTTTCAATATTGTAGAAAATTCAAAAAGTACCACGAAGTCCCCTGTTATGGATTCTCATTCACTTAGGGTCATATCTTTAATTTCATGTTTCTAGTTTCAATATTATAAAGAATCAAAAAATGCCATTAGAAGAATGAAAAAGTACCACAAATTCCCTTCTTGCGAATTCTCACTCACTTAGGACTATATGTACTTATGTTCACGTTTCTAGGCCTACTATAATAAAAAATAAATTATTTAATTGTAATAAAATTTAATTTCCGATTTTTTTCCCCTTTTTGGTAGTTTTTATTATACGGACAAAGTTCGTATTCAAATGAATTTCTAAATTGTACTGGGATCTAATGTTAAAATATTCATATGTATGTGTCAGTAAAAAGAAAAAAATATTTTGTGAAAAAAATACCATAAACGGCTACGATTTTTACCCCTTAAACGTTCGAATTTGAAAAAAAGTACCAAACTTGTATTCGCCAATTTCCGAAAAGGTTCTTTCTATTTCTATGCTTACTGGATTAAAAGATATATAGGTTGCCAAAAAGGTACCAAATTACAGTTTTTACCCGTTTTCTCCATAAAAGACCCGATTTCAAAAAAGTACCAGATACCTATCCGATTATTTTTTAAATGAATGGTTACCGTTGTATAACTTTTTTAGTATCTCTATTAGTTTACGAGATATAAGAAGATAGAAGATTAGGAAAAATTTCTTAGGCTTACTTGTAATGGATTTGAATTAAATAAAATTTTAATGATTCAATTCTTAATGAATTTATTCTCTATATAATTATTTCAATATAAGTACAAAGGATTTAATTCTATGAATTAAATTATTACAAAGGTTTTAAAAAATTTTATTAGATTTTGAAAAATGAATAAAAGAGTTAAGCTTTTAAAACCTTTGACTATCAATTGGACAAAATAAATTGTCAATTGCCTCAAGTAACCGATTTAACCATTCAGGAAAAAGAGTTACTAGTATTAACTTTTTAACTTTATACCTGCAGTTGTTGGAAGGCGAAGGCATTTCAATAGCAATCATTAAATATGTAACTATATTACGCTGTCTATATAATCTTAAATATGGCATCAAATTCTTAAAGAATTATGTATAAGTTTTATGATTGTATGTCCGAGCTGTTTAAAAAAGTCTGACATTACTATTATTTAAGATTAAACAAGTAAACCCTTTTTAAATTAGCTTAAACTTTTACAATTTTATAATAACATCAAGTCCATGTAACAACTTTTCACATTTTTCTACACACATTAAGAAACCACATTTATTTAGTCATCCTTGGCTTAAAATAATTACCTACCTGTAATTTATACATTTATAGTATAGGATAACAAAATAATTTAATTCAGATAACATGTCTAAGTCTGGTGAGTTTGTAATATTCTGAATATTCATTACAATGGCGCCCCTCTTTTACGAAAAATTTAACTCAACAACACGCAAGATCATCAAAGCTCATCTTTTTCTTTCACGCTGAGTTTAATACTAAAAAACTTAATTTAATGATTTGGAATAAATTATTTATACCTAATACCGGGTAGTATTTTTCCTGAATATATACTAATAAAAATATTAAGTTACTTAGTACTTGCTGAAATAATGATAAATGTATGCAAATTTATGAAAAACTATTCTAAATGGTTTGCCATAAATCATTCACAGATAAAGATAAACTGTTTTTAAATTAGCTGCTTCATAATACTTGTTATTTAAAATGAATTTATCTTACCTTAAAGTAAAACAAAAAAATTAAGAAATACTTTTAATATGCCCTTTACGTTTATAGCTATTTTTAATCCTATAAAGAAAGAACCCTAAAAAATTATATATTTTTTCTTAAATTAAAGCAAGTGCTGAAGCAGCTAATGATCACTTTCACTTACCCCTCATGTCAACTTAGGAAATGCAATACTTAGTCGTACAACTCTTATTGTATAGTATGTATATTTAAACAACAGTAGTGCAGTGTAAACTGCAACTATTATGGACGGTTATAGTCGTAACTGCACGATTGAGTATAGGACCTCTGCGTGAAATTTTAACCCCATCTTTAAAACGAAACTAAAGTCTGTCGTGTGTTGCATGTCTGTTTGTTTGAAAAAAAAGTTCATTTTATATTTGACAAGGGAGAAAACGAAAAAGACACCTTGCATTTCAATTAACCCTTTGTTAACTTTGTTTTAGAATGTAGACATTAGTATTGAAATTGCTTAGAAAGGGACGCGTCATTAATAAAAATAAATGTTTTTGGAATTAATATTTACTAGATTTAGCTATATTTTTAATGTCTTTTCAAATATGTATAAAATCTGATATATCAATTGAAATAGTTTAGCGATGTAATTCGTCTATTCTATTATATTTCTACTGTAATTCCCTCTACGCTTTTTTTTCAATTCATTTAAAAAATTCCCCTTTAAATAAAAATTCCACCTCCCAAGGGTTAAATTTCTTTATTAATTTTGTTTTCTTTTTTAATTTTTTGCACACTTGTTTCTCTTGTGTTGGTCTTGTTACACTTGCTGCTACTTACACGTAGTCATAGTCATTGTCGTAAGCACCTGTTGAATCAACCAAATAACGTATAAGATAAAAAGTATTTTAACTCAAATGTCACCGTAACATGAAACTCGAAAATGAAAAACTCCCTTTATTTTATTTTCCACATGTATTTAACACACTTACTTTGTTTGGATGTTGTTTGGTCTGCACTTGCTCAAAACCACTAAACAAACCAACTCAGGGCTTAAAGCTACTTTTCAAGTTTTTGGTTCTAAATAGCAATGGTTTGTTTAACTTTTTTCTTTAGGTTTTTGTTTGGGTTTCTTAATAAAGAGGGTTGCAGCCTTAAGGGGTTTTCAAATGAAATTTATTATTTTCTTTAAAAAATATATACATACATACTTAAATAAGTACTTACTTATTCGTAAGCATTTGTACGACTGACTGTTGTTTAATTCAATTTGTATTTTCTGTTTAATGTCAAATGATTGCGGGCAATTAGGAGAGTCTTGACTTAAATTGCCCATTATTTGTCATTTTCTATTATATCTTACTATTTTACATAGAAGTTTTTTATTTTTTATTTTAGCATGTCCTTATCAATATGTTTAGTTTTAAAATACAAAAGTAATTGCTCTATTAGTTAGATTAATGAATATTTAAAATCATTTGGCAAGTATTTAGTTTTGTTGACCTATTTAACAAATGTAAATTGATTTTGCCAATTTAAAAAAAAAAAATTGGAAAAAGGAGGTAATTTTTTTATGAAAATACGAATTTTTTTGTAAGTATATGGAGATAATAACGCTTAAGTTACTAAAAATAATCACCAGTGGCGTATTGCTTATAACACTGGTCGACAAAAAATGTTTTTTTCGAGCTCCTTCAAAAAAAAATATGTAGACTAGATGGAATTCCGCATGCTAAACTCGAATCTTCTTTCAGTTTTTTTCCATCAGGTCGTGTCTAATATTGTGCCCAAAATATGCCGATTACTCAGGTATATTTCACTATAACTCGATGACGGTATACACGATTTTTATAAATAATACAGCAAAATATGTAAAATAAAATTGGCTTTAAGTCGTTCTACTAACAAATTTTTAACAGTTAAATATTTTTGGAGATATTTCGAGTGTCCGAATTTTTCATGCTAAATTCAACATTTTTTTTTTTTTACTAAAACTTCTTTTTAAAAGTGAAAACATCAAAAATATTTCAGTTTATCATTTTTATCTCAAAGCTTGCAAAACTACGAGTAAATGAAGCTACGTATCAAAAAATTGATGCACAAATCTTGATTGGATTCACAGCTAAGTTAGGATACCCATGTATACCTACAGTTAAATGTAAATACACTAGTGGGCAAAAAAACAAAAATTTTTTTTTTGTCTTAAATAAAAAAATATGTGGATTAGATGGAATTCAACGTTCTAAATAAGAATCAGCTTTTACTTTTTTTCTATCACGTATTGATTTTTTTTATGGGCATGACTACTATGACCCCGCCTTTAGGCAGTCACACTTGTATAACTCGAGAACAGTTTGTCCAATTAAGATAAATTGAACTTTAATATATAGCGACCTAAATTGTCTTTGAGCTGAATTTATATAATTTTTTTTTCAGTTAATATTTCCGTAATTATTTGGTAATTAGTACCGAAAATTTTAAAATTTATTTTTTTGGAAAGTGGTGAAAATTTTGATCCATAACTCTGAAATTCTTGAGCGAATGAAAAATATTGTTGACATACCTTGAAGAAAATTTTCGTATGCATCTTTTGATGTATCACTTATCAAAATCGTGTAAAGGGTTCTTGAGTTCTAGCCTAAGTTTGACAAACCATTCTCGAATTTTATAGTGTGACCGCTGAATAAAGTTATGATATTAGTCATGCACATAAAAAAATATCAGTACCCGATAGAAAAAAAGTGAATGCAAATTCTTGTTTAACTCGTCAAATTCCACCTAGTCCACCTATTTTTGTTTCAAGAAAAAATAAAAAATAAATTTGTTTGGCCACCACTGTATTTCTACTCAATTGTATGTAACATTGGTATTTTTACTTAACTGTGAATAAAATTTATTCGCAGCATTACCAGCTTTAAGATAAATATGATAAACTGTAACATTTTAGATGTTTTCATTTATTAAAAGAAATTTTAGTAACAAAAAAATCTAAAATTTTGCATGAAAATTATTTTTTTCTGACACTTATTTCAAAATAACTCCGAAACTATTGAGCACATAAAAAATTAACTTTTGTCAATCGTACATACCGTTCTTGAGTTATGAAGCAATATACTAGAGTAATGGCGAAATATTAGACACCTTATGAAATCCAAATATCCAGACCTTATGAAAAAAAAAACTGAAAGCAGATTCGTCTTTAACACATCAAAATACATCAAGTCCAACTATTCGTCTATGGGGGAGGATTTTTTTGTTGACCAGTGTAATCTATAAATACAAGATAACTAGGAAATTTGTTTGAGTTGAACCAGGAAAATTCACTTTGCCGCAGCACTATTTACTTTTTTTTTTTTGGTGTGAGTGATCAAAAATAAGTTAAAACATAAAAATCATTTAAATTTTAAAATTGATGTTGATCTAAAACATTCTAAATTTTCTAAATCTGTTTTTAGTTTTGAATCTCTTTAAGTTAGAACAGGCGCGGATCCACGGGGAGGGAAAAAAGGAAATTTCCAAAGAAAAGAAAATTTTTAATATTTCGGGGCTCATAATTTTGAGACGGTTATATGGGCAATTCTCATTTTACGTTTACCTTTATGAAACCGAACTTCAGCTTCTGATTTTTTTAAATAACTTTTGATGCAATTATGTTAACAACACTTGATGGTGTAACAGAACAAAAATTCAAGGCCTGAAACGTTTCTCTGCCGCAAGCACTCAAAGTGCAAAAAAATAAAAAAAAAGTGTTTGAAACTAATAAGTTTTTTTCTTTCTTTTGATTGCTGAAATCGCGGATTTTAGCATAAGTTTCCAATTCTTCCAATGTAGGCTATAAACACTTGTAGAAAAAGGCCAGCTTGAAACCAAATTTTACAATTTTGCAATTTTCTTAATAGGAATTTTATGCCGTTTCGGGTATTACAAAATTCAAAATGGAGCATATAGTTAATAGCTCTTGAAATTATGCATCATTTGACATATATCTCGTTAATGTGCCCTAAACAGAAATGCTGTAGAAGGTACTAGGGTGATCGACGCGGTTTTCCAACCGGTTTTAAAACCAGTTTTTTTCAGTCAATGTGCTGTCGGTTTTTTCAAAATGTTCATTTTTCGAATGTCGAATAGACCGGTTTTTTTAAACACAAAAAACCGGTTTTAAAAATAGCATTTTATTTCAGAAAACATGTACTAAATAGTGATAGCGATATTTGAAAATTAAGGAATAATTTTTTAAATATTCATAAAGACTGATTTCTTATGTTTTTAAAATATAATTTAAGTCTAAATTGAAATTTATTCTGTAATATTAAACAAATAAATAATTAATAATTATCCTATATGACCCAATTTAATTTGTTTGATCCAATATTTCCTTTATTTTTTAAAGGTGTTGTATTAAAAAAGTTTCACCTGCAGAATCGTTTCAATTGAGACAGGCTTCCATATTAAGCCATGGTTTTTGTTTATGCTAACTAAAATTTAGATGATTTTTTCTACAATTTTGAAACATAATTATCTTCTAGTCATCTAGATATATAATTTGCTTAGCATTTTTTCTCTTTCCAGAGCTTTCTGAAGCTACCAAACGACGTAGAAAATTAAAATTTGGCTTAATTATAAAACTTTTTGTCCAACAAATCCTAATGGAGCCATATTTTGAAATTTTTATCAGAGAGCGGATATAAGAGGATTTATGTGTCTTTTTCTAAGAATTTTTTCTCTTTCCAGAGCTTTCTAAAGCTCCCAGAAGACATAGAAAATTAATTCAGGTTAATTATAACCCTATTCGTCCTACAAATCCTAACGGAGCCAGATTTTGAAATCTGTATCAGGGAGCAAAAATACGTGGATCTATATATATGGATTTAAATATATCTTTCCTGAGCAATGTTTCCTTTCCAGATCTTTCTTAATTTTCGGATTTGTTTGTGCATATTTTCATTATTATAATATTTTTCCTGACATTGTTAGGCTTTTACGCTTGTATTTAATACATTTTAACTTAATTATAAAAACTGATTTTTTTAAAGAAATGTAGTCTTTTGATATAAATATTAATTTCTGCAAAAAACCGGTTAACCGGTTTTTTCTGAATTTCAAAAAGTGCAACCGGTTTTTTAAAATACCAACTATTCGAACTATTCGAAAACCGGTTTCTCAAAAAAGTCGAATAATCGATCACCCTAGAAGGTACCCAAATTTGGAAAGAAAAAACATGAATGGTTACAAGAGTTGCCTTTTTCGCGAGGCACACTCACAATGTTATTTCAGTGAAGCTAGAGTTTGGCGTTATTAAAGAAGGTTTCCGAATTACATTTTAAAATCATTGTGGCATTTTAAAATATTAATTTGCTAAATATGTATAGTCATTTTAAATAAATCAGAAATTTTGCATATTTTTTTTTATAAGTTTTATATTGTGGCGTTATAAGTCAATTTTAATCTGAAATGTTTTACTATGGCATTCGAAAAAAGTACGATTTTGCATTTAATGCAACTTTAGAGATTAAGTTAAGGGCAATTAAATAATGTATATAAACCCCTCTTCCGGAAATTAAATTTAAGTCCATAAATCCCATACGAATGTATCAAGTTAATATTAGACACAAATAAGTTTTATTTAAGTAGAAACAACTTTGCCAAACTTTATGAGAATCGGTCCATAATTTACCATAGCTCCCATATAAACCCACTTCCGAGAATTGCCCTAAAGGGCATAAAATCATATAGATGTTACTATGAACGCATTATTCTGTATTTACATATTTTTTTTTTTACATTTAGTAAAAGTGTTGGTCTACAATTAGCCACAGGTCTAATATAAGTCCCCTTCCCGGATTTTTATGCTCATACACAATGATGTAGGGTATCATTTGGTCTTAACCAACTATATCATTTTTTCATTTTGTTTTTCGCTACTGACAGATTTCGCTTTTATGGAAATTGTGCAAAATATCGCATAAATCGGATTTATTAATAAATAACACGTCCGAGTCAAAATGGCGTTAAAAAATGTTTATACACTATTTAGAAAATTTGCACCAAATTTCTTAATTTTATTCTGATTTTTTTCAATTTAAGACCATGGAAAAAATATCTCTAAAGAATCATCTTATTGGTTAAAATTGATATTATGAAAAAAATTAAAGAAACGTTATTTATATCAGCTACAGCATTCATTCTAAACTCATTTTGCTTGCTCACAACTATCGCGAAGTATAAATGAAGTTAATATCGATGTCAAATGGAAGCTTTTCACTAGTTTAATACTAAAATTTAAGTGACGTCAAAATATTTTAAGGATTTTTAATTTTATGAACCAAAAAAATATAGCCGCAAATATTTCGCATTACTGTTCAGATTTTAATATAATAATAAAATCTATTTTCGATTTCGGTAAAATGTATCATCAAATAAGAAACAATTAAAAAAATTTGCTAAAGTTCACTTAAAATGGCGCATTTTGTTGGAAATATTATAATGAGTAGGAATGTTTAAACGACTCTATTTTCCAAACTTGAACCGATACTCACCTAAATTAAACCAATATTATTTTTTTGCTAAGTCAAACCTCCACAACTTTTGCGCGCATTGACAAATATTATTAACGCGAACAGATTTGGTCAGCACAAATCGGCATTAGTGTCAGAGGAAAAATATTTTAAATATTTGAAAATAATTTTACTTAAAATTTAAAAAATTTTTTGAAATTCATATGTATTGATACTTTAGAAGTAGTTTCACTACTTCCTTAAAAATTATTTTTGCTGAGCACTATATAGTAAATATTTATTTTGGATTGAATTTTGTGTCCCCTGGACAACCAACATACTAGAAAAATTCCTGATCTCATTGATTTTGCCGTATCTAAAAATATTGATCGAAATTCAATAACTACAGAAATTTCATATGATTTATCTTCTGATTATTCTCCAATAATATTAACTTATTATGGAAGGACTAATGTACCAAAATTTTCTAATAATTCTTACTACACAACAAATTGGTTGAAATATAAAAAATATATCAATAGTCCTATCCACAAAGATGACTACATTCTAAGAAATGCATTCATATACAGTCGAACACGGTTATAACGAACTATTGCTATAGTGAACACTTTTCTTAGGTCCCATTGATTTTACATACATTTTCCATAAAATAACTACGTTTATAGCGAACACGGTTATTGCGAATTTTTTATAACGAACACATTTTTATGGTCCCAAGAAGAATCCCAGTAGGAAATAGAAGAGCTAAAGATACATTCTAAAATGCCTTATTTAGGATCTACAAGGCCTGCCACTCGCATTGCAACGCCATTTCTTTTTTACACGGCGTGTCATTGGAGGCAAGGCCTTCCCTTCTCCCTTCCAAAAAGAAGCGAAAAGGAAAAGAATCTTAAATAAATGTGCTCTCTTATATTTTTAATGGTATTAAAAAAGAGTAAGTATATTAAAAAGACATTCGTACTACCTTCTTTTTCGACACTTAAAACAAGACTAAATGAATTTGAGCTTTGTTAGACTCGTAGTTACAATTTCTTCTGTTTGTAATGAGAATGTTTGTAGGGGAGTGACACCTTCTATTTCGCATCTAATGAAATGGAAACAAGAATTAGTACCGGATTTTTTTTTTTTTTAAGAAATTTTTCCGGATTTCTTTTTAAAGGAAGCATTCTTTAAAAAAAATTTACAGAAGGCAAAAAGGAATGTGTTTAAAGTTTGTTCGGAAGCATTCAGAAAGGCCTGTTGGCGGGAAGCATTAACATATTTTCCTGCTGGGATATTTCATATAAAAAATTAACACAAATACTAGTTTCAAATAAATAAAATTGCACACTTCAAAATATTTTAAAAATTAAAAACTAAAAGAAATAAATTTTATTAATTTCATTTTAAATAACTGGACAAATAGAAATAATTTTCATTAATTTCTATTAAAATTATGGGACAAATAAATGAGGAATTTTATATTTACAGTTTCTGATCTTTTTAACATAACGTATACACATTTATAGAAAGTAGCTAAATATAAAAAATAAAAGTATTATAATCTAAATAAAATAAAATTGTTGTGCCTCAAAGAGTGAACATCTGAAAACATGCCAATTTCAAAACCTTGGTAATAAAAATGTAATTAATCTCAATTTGCCACTTATGAAATGACTGATGAATGGAAAAAATATTCTTCCTGATTTATTGAAATCCTTAATCCATTTTTAAATAAAAGAAATACGATCGTAATGAAATGCATGTATTTTGTTTCCAAATAAATTTTTCGGTAATTTTACGGATATAACGAACAAAATTTGACGGTCCCTTCGAGTTTGTTATAACCGTGATCGACTGTATATCAAATTCGGATATCAAAAAACTTCTTTTTGAACAAATAAAACTTCGTAGACAATGCCAACAAACTAAATCATCTGCTGCAAAGCTGAGGCAGTCATAAAAAGGACCCTTCAATTAGAAGAAGATTGCCAAAATAAATATTACATAAAAAGCTTAACAAATAATAAACATACTAATTTTTCCCTATGGAGGGTAGCAAAAAATATTAAACCACCGGTAGAAAAATTAAATCATTTAAGGAATGCTGACGGTACCTGTAACGTGTATCGTTAAGAAGTTTCGTTAATTAAGAAACTAAATTACTTTTAATTTTTAAGGTACAATCGGTGCTTATGCGTTTCTTCTTTTTATTACTCTCTAGTAACAATGCTATGCTTATATTTTAAAATGGTGGAATAACTTAATTACCAACTATCACAAGCATTCCAATGTTGTCAACTTAATAATAATTATTAATATAAATATTCACTTATGACAATACTATGACAGTCTTAGGACAATAAATATGTATCATTACAGTACCTGGGCCCGTAGTGAAGGAGATAAGGCCATTTTTCTGCTCATGTTATTTGAGCTCAGTCTTTCAATAAAATTCCCAAACAAATAATTTTGTATTAGGAGAAACTCCTGACACTGCACTAAATTATGATGACATAATTGTCGTTAGCTCAGAGGACATTTATACAATCATCAAGGAAAATATAAATGTAAGAATATCACAGTTTGTCGAAGCTTTTCGAAAAAGTTTTCCAAATGAAAATTATTCCGTTCTTGAACGATAGAAATATTCACCAGTTTGGTTTCCATGAAAAACACGGAACTATCGAAAACGTGAATCGTCTAACTGGAGAGATACGAAAATCTTTTAAGTTAAAGAAGTATTGTTCAGCTATTTTTTAGATGTCACACAAGCATTTGACAAAGTATAGCACAAAGGTCTAATATATAAAATTAAATGTTTACTACCACCATGCTCCCACAAATTGATGGAGTCTTATCTATTTGACCGTCAATTCAGAGTAAGGTATAATGAGATTGTGACAAAAGAATTTGAGATAAAAGCAGGTGTTCCGCAGGGAAGTGTTCTTGGACCAACCCTCAATTTAATATACCCTTTCTACTTGCGATGAATTGACAATTTTCATATTTGCTAATTATACAGCAATATTTAATTCACTTACAAACCCACACATAGCAACTAGTCAATTCGATATTTAACTCAGACGTATGGATACATGGTTAAAAAACTGGAGTATTTGAGTAAATGAATTGAAAAATTGCCATGTTACGTTCACCCTAAGAAGAGAAAACTGTCCACCTGTTACACTTAATGGTATAAGTTTACTCCAATCAGATCATGTCACATACCTTGGTATTAATTTAGATAGGCGGCTTACTTGGCGTCATCATATAGAATCCAAGAGACTCCATATGAAGTTAAAAGCTTCTAGCCCTGACAATAAAGTCATCCTGTATAAAACTGAATTAAATTTGGACCTATGGCATCCAATTATAGGGAAAAATGTAATCTAATCTAAGCCAGTAGTACGAGCATTGATCTTATACTTAGTACCATGGTACATAAGAAATGAGAATATCCATAGAGACTTAGAGGTGCCGTTAGTTAAAGACGAGTTCAGGAAATTTAGAGAAAAATAGATTCTTAAATTACAGAGTCCTCCCAACTCACTAGCAAGTCTTCATGTTGAAATAAAAACGTAATCAAGGCTTCGTAAAACCGACCTACCACCCCGCTGATGTGAAGCTCATTTAATCATTTAGGCTCTCGATGCAGAGAAAATAGAACTCAACCTAAAATTTTATTCAAATAATACTTAACATATCTTAAAAAAAATTAACTACCAACTCTTGTTAACTTAAATTAAATATCATATATGAACTCTTGTTGTCCTCAGCAGGAAGACATTTACACCATGTTTTTTTTTTTTTTTTTTTCTTCAACTGCTCTATTTGAAAGTTGTTAAACATTATTAGTGAAATCAGTAAATTTCTCTCTATTAAATATTAACTTGTTCAATTGTCATTTCGAATCAAACAAGTGTTTTTTTATTATTTAATGTTTTATTATTGTTTTTTTTTCCTTGTATGTCAACAGTGCAGTGTTCATTGAATTTAAATTGTTATAATTATAAATTACTAATGTTTTTTGTAATAAATAAAGTATTTTTTTATTAAATAGAGGCACAGACAAAAAACCCCCTTTTTTAAACTACTTACATATGTACATACATAGATTATTGTATACCGTCGAACACATGTAATTTTATACATCTTTACTTCCGATCAATTTTACATTAACAATTGTCTACCATGTTTTCGTAATATAATTGCAGTGATGAAGAACAGTGGGTGAAACGCTAGAAAAACAAAAATAAAAAATATTTAATTAGGTTGAAAAATGTAAAATTGAAAATTGTATATTATTATTAAAGTTCTAATAAAGTTGGTCTATAGTAAACAATTTTGCTATTGGCAGTAGTGTAGATTGATCACAAAATCAATAATATCAAAATCTGGAATACGATATTAATCACGAACAAACTTAAACAAATTCATCGGGAATATTATTTAGGATTATGTATATGTATATAATTTGTAACTTGTTTAGAGTAGTTGTCGCACCCTCACTTTTATTCCCCTCAAACCCACTGTGCTTTATAATGTTTACTCTTGTGTGTAATTCATGCATTTATACCTCCATAATTGTGCGTTTATATAAAAAAAAAAAAAAAAAAAAAACAAGAAACGCCAACAATAATAACAATAATTGCAACAACATTAAGCAGCAGGACTTACAATAAAAAAACATTGAAAATAATTGAAAGCAGTGCGTGCATTGCGTTTAACCCTAAACTTTACATTACAAAAGTAGTCCATAATTTACTAACGCACCTTTTTATGTTTCTTTCTGTTTTCAATTGCAGGGTCTTACTCCTATATGTTGGTGCACTTGTTCATCTGCAACAAATTGTCTGTTTATATGACCATTCATTCCGCACTAAACATAAGTACTAACAACCATCTGGGGTAAACTCTATCACTTCAATCTGACCGCTCAGATACAAATTTACACGTATGTACAAGAGTCAGTAAGTGAATGAGTGAATGTTCGTCCAACCATTCTGACCGCCCAAATGTTTGCATTTTTAAGTTACTAATTTTGTTGATAGAATTTGCAATTATATTGATAACTGAACTACCAACCCTTTTTAATTTCAATTTAATTTAAAATATCTTCTAGCAAACTGAGTATTAAAAGTACGCATTACTTTATAAATTAAGTGTTTGTTATATAATTTAAAGTAGCAAAACATGAAAATAGAAAAAAACAATTCCTTTAAACTCCTGCTAATAAGTTCGATTGATATCATTATTTATTAAACTAGAATTAAGTATAAGCACTAGTAGTACATTGGAGCTGCAAATAAACGTACATATGTATATAAACTGAACGCAGGCATGTTACTTGTATTTATGCATTTCAATAAATGCAGGTAATAAAAACGCGTGCTAAATAAAAATACAAAAGAGAAAAAACAACTCACGTAATAATAGCCCATTGAACTTCCATGAGCTAAACAGCCATGTGCCAGTTAAATAATACAATTATTATTGACTCTGCTTTGCTAGGAAAACGTTCTACATAAAAGGTCTGATTGGCTGTCTGCCTTACTGACTTTTATCTGCGTAATGTAATCATGGGTATTTCAACTCTACAATGAACACCTATTTGAACAATTGTTTTGTCATCGTCACAATACGCATTAAAAGTTATACCAGTTTGAATTGACTCGTTTTTAACAATTTCCAACACGGGTTAACAAATAGTACTAGAATTCGTTCTCCCAATTCTGAGAAATTAAATATAAACAGTTTTTATAAATATGTATAGCTTTTCCCGGTGCGCTTCGCTAACTCTTTTGTTGCGATAATTAATATTTACTTCATATGGGGCTACTACTAGTTCAACTGGACCTAACCGTCCCATACGAAACTTCATATTCAAATTATTTCTACAACTTTTTAAGACATTAACTGAATTACTTCTTTAGATATGTGAAAATTAATATTTGCTTTGTATGGGGGTTACCTATTTTCATGTCAGGAATGCAATATGATAAGGAATTAGTTCCCAAAAAAACTTTAATAGTTCGTTAGAAAAGCCATTAAGAATATTAACTTTGTGTGAGGGTAAGCATTTTCCCTGGTACTACCCGCCTCGTTTTCATCCTAAATTATGTATATTGATTGGGAAGTTATTTCTACAAAATGTTTAGACTTTTGCTGTAATAAGGACTGTGCACGAAAAAATCTGTGCATTCAAATTTGCTTATAGAAACTAAACCAGTGGGCGAATTTTTTTAAAATTATATTTTTATTAATGACTGTTATGTTCAAGTTCTAAACATAAAATAATAAATTATTTGCTGTTGGTTTTTAAGGAAATATCTGATATTTTTCATAATTCTTTCAATTTAATGTTTTATAGTGTTTTTCGCTCGAATAAGTCCACTTAGTTTTAAACTCCGTTTCATTTTAAGCTAAGCTTTGAATGATCTTTAAATAATTTTTTAATAGAGCCCAATATCCTTCATTTGCGGACAATTTGATGGATTAGCCCCTTTCGGTACAAATACTAACAATTTCTTTATTACCACTCCATTGTTTTGTTACTGTAATGAGAAGAAGCGAGTTTCTATTAGGATTTTTTTGTACTTTGTACGTCTTCAGGCTAGATTTCCTATCAATTTTTCTGATAAAAATTTAAAGCAATTAATTTTTTGTGACAATTTTCTTCCAGAGATGAGGGGGTTTTCTCTGAAAATCCTTTTTATTTTGTCTGAGTCCTACAGCATGAAGATACTATTTTTCTTTCACTACCAGATTTCCATTCAGTGACCATGACTTCTTTATATAATATTATGACCCAAGAAATTGTATTTTTTGACACAACTGCCTTCCTAGCAATTGTTTTATATGACCGATGTAAGATTTCATGAAAAATTTCAATTATGTGTTTTGGTGTTTTTTTTTTCATGAAAATTAGCACATGGCTAGTGAGCATATTGACAAATATAGACCAGTTAACAGAATTATTTAGTTTTCACCACATCAAAAGTTATAAGCCAAAGAGCATGCACGGATTTTTTCGTGCGCAGTCCTTAGTATTTAAGTTATGCCATAATTTGTATAGGGAATACTATTCCCCCTGGTCCTGGTTATAAGCCAAAGAGCATGCACGGATTTTTTCGTGCGCAGTCCTTAGTATTTAAGTTATGCCATAATTTGTATAGGGAATACTATTCCCCCTGGTCCTATCCTTTTCTTTTTCTTCCCAATTATAAAGCGTGATAAGGAAGCTATTTCCTCAAAATTGTGATACTTTTACAAAATTAGTTCTGAAATTATGAGATAATTAATATTTTCTTTGTATGGGAGGTACCACTGCCCCTGCTCCTATCGAAAAAAAAAAAACTTTTTTTAATTCAGGGACTCACACGATAATACCGTGAAAATTTCAAGAAAATCAGTTTACTGGTTTAGCTATCTATAAGGTACAAGCAAACAAACAAATACAATTTCATTTATATATGCAATATATAGATGTAAAACACATATGTGGATTTCAAATACAAACAAATTTATTTACATTGTGCAAATTGATTTACGTCTAGGTAAATATGCCTGTTAATATATTTCTTTAAATTTGCACATTTAATTTCCAAGTCCAAGGAAATTTATTGAACTCATTGTGTAAAACATTTTGAAACTTTTTGTAAAACCAAAAATCTAAATTTCTTGAATATTCATTTGATTAAATAAAATATTCTTTGTCATAAAAATGTTAGCCTTGAACCTCACATATAAATCGTTTTTAGAATTAAAAAAATCAGAGTTCAATTGCTTCATCTATTTTTTAACTTTTACAATTCGAAATTAATACATGCAGTGCACACTGAGGCAAACAATTGGTTCTTGTAGCATTAACTGAACCGTTAGTTTTTATAACAAGAGTTATTTACCTTTTTTTTTATTAATCAGTGTTGCCATAGTTTTTTTTTTAATATTAAAATGTTTACATTGTTCTTTGTTTTATTTACAAAGTCATTGTAAAGTATCTTAGGAATGCATTCCTAACAATTATGCATCTGTAATATACTGCACAGTGCGACTGAATCGAACATTTTTGTAAATAAATCTTTAACTTCGAATTGGCTGGTTGGATTTACATAAAATTTCACACAGACATTCCAGAAGAGTGTACAATTTGGATGGATACCCCTCACAAACGGAACTATAGAGGTTCAAAGTAGAGAAATTGTAGAAATCATTTTACACAAATTTTGTTTTTTACACTCATTTTATACGATAAAGACTACAATCAACAAAAATTTCTTTGAGATATAATAACTAACAAAGATTTTCTTACAAATAAAATATTTATAGTTTTTTTCAAAAACCATTTTTTTACAAACAATTTTCTTCAATTGAAAAGCCTGAAAAAGTATAATCTCGATTTTCTTCCAAGCTAAACTATATTGCATGACTTATATAATTGTTCGTTATATAAAAAAAAAATATTGAAATCAATATAGAATCGAAACTACGATGCTTTAATAAAAAATTAGTTTAATAAAAAATTAATTATTTCCAAAAATTTTTATTCTGCACCACTGTGTACTGTAACTTTATTATTTTCAATAGACAAATCGAAAAACTTGAAACATTTAATACATTATCCGTAACAGAAATACAGTGTCTCACACTGTTATTAAGTATCAGCATTTACAAATTATTTTTATAAATTTGGGGGTCAAATTTTGGGGAAATTAAGCGAAATTTCTTTACATGTATCTTACAAAAAAGAAAATTGGATTAATCGGGTCATTTTTCCTAAATTATTTCTTTAATTTAATTTATTTTATTTGGAAATATAAATGCAAAAGTTCTAAATATTGACATTCCAAAGGGTGTACATTGTTTCATTATTTTGTTAAAAATGAAAAATCTTCAACATTAAGCCCATTTTACTGAAGTATTGGTCCATATATTTTAACAAAACTTTCAGATTGTGTTTCTGTAGGTATTAGCTGTTATAAAATGGGAGACTTGGATACCGGCTATAAAAATACAAAACCAATTGGTGCCATAGTATAAAACAAAGAATACTAAGAAAAGAAGGCTTGTCAAAAAAACCTAACTCTGTTGTCAAAAAAAAACTAACTTTAAGATTGTGTTAGTCAAATTTTATTTATATGTATTAGTGCTGAAACCACTTTCACCACACATCATAATCATACATAGTTGCAGAAAAGAGTATTTACAAATTATTAAATATAATTCATCACAATAAAAGTGCGTGAAAAAAATATAAAAGTATGGTGTGATAGTGTCGTGCAATAGTGAGTGCAATTTTCCTTAAATTTTAAAGGAAAGGTTTGTTTATTTTCTGTTGTTTTTCTCTCTCACAAATGTGTTGAATTCACACAGAACTTGTATGTGAAGAGAGAGAAATGTTGTTGTAGGAAATACTACTATTTTCTATTCTTAGTATTCTTTGGTATAAAACATGACAAGAGGTATATTTTAAGCTAAAAATACCCGAAAAAGTTTACTAATCTGTTAATATTACTTCTATTGATGAAAATAAAATTTAAGATTTTCCGCTCCAACATTTCTGAAGCGCAAGTTATTGATCCAAAAGTAATATGGCTAAGTAATTAGAGAAATAAAACCAAGTACAATTATGTCGGGGTATATTTTGGAGCTATATCGTAAAGTCAGGTGTTTTAGTCTCCAAATTTATCAATTGCTATATATCGGGAAGATATTTTCCAACATTTTGAAATAAATTTTTAATACGAAGGGTACCAAAATGGATTTGATTTTTAAGATATTATATTTTTAATGATGCAATGCCTCATAATTAACGACTTAGATCCTTCATATATGGCGTTTTAACAGAAAAAACTTATAAGGAACTAAATACTTAATATTTTTTTACTATAATGACAAAAAAGATTATCATATTTGTAATCTATAGAAGAAAAATAGGCGTGTTGTTCCTAAATCAACCTTCTAAATCCATCAAATACAAAATTGGACTAAAAATCACCCAAACTTTAACACCAAATTGGGGAAATAGATCAGTAAACATTTAATGTTGATACTTAGGACCTATTATTAATAAAAATTACAAGAATTTCTTATATTTTTATTTTGTTTGACATTCTCAAATACAAAGGTGATAAAAATTCTAATACTTTTGTGAGGTAAATTCGATGACTTTTCATGCTATTTCTGGAATAACTTGGAAACAATGTAATATTTTTCATTGCAATTTTTTACATTATAAAGTTAACAAATAGACAAATATAATTCAGTCAATAAATCAAAGAACGTACAGTATCTCACTAAAGTATTTGAATTTTTTTAATTAATAATAAAAATTTTTTTTACGTGATTAAAAAAATTCAAATACTTTAGTGATACACTGTACATGTTTAATTTTTTTAATATTTTTCCAAAGTTACATAATTTTTTTCACAGTGTATAGGTAAACATTTCATATTTTTATTTGTAATATTGTTCCTTGTATGATTTTTAATATAACTAATAATAAAAATACATAAATATCCAATTTGTTACATAAAATTTCAAAATTCTTCAAAAATTCCTTGGCTTTTATGTAGATTAATTCAACAATTAAAAGCGAAACATATCTTGAATGATGAAAGTCTAAGCTATCATTTGATGTACATTTTGTTATAAAATTCTAAAAAGTATTGGAAGTAGTTTATAAAAAAAACCTGGGCCGATTTAAGACTTTAAAAAGTGTTAAAATGAAAAAAATTCTATATTTATATTGTTTATACCACATTTTTTTTTTAATTAAACTGTGTACTTGCATTTTTAAATTTTTACGAATTTATATTAAACTTTTAAAATAAAGTAAAACGATACTAAATTCAAAGTTGCTTAAAGCATCTTTGGGGTCGAAAGGGTTAACTTTAAATAATTAAATTAAAATTAAATTTATTAAATTTTTATTTAATGAGAATTATTATTATTATAATTATTATTATAAAATAATTTATTCAGTTTTTTACTAATAAAATAAGTTATTAATGTGAGTACACAAAATAATTACTTTGCACATTTTCATTGAGTTAATTATAAATTTTTATTTTTCAACTTGAATTATTGTTAATGGAATCGCTTTTTGTAATAATAAAAAAATTCAAATAATTCTTGTAACTAAAAACTCAAATACAAAATAAATTTTTATAAAAAAAAAAAACTCATAAAAGAATAAATTTACAATTGTGTATCTAAATATAGCACTTAAAAATAATAGCAATTCTTAAATTCTTAAATACATAATCGTAATACATATTTATTTGTTTGTAACTGCTTGTCAACTATGATATAATATTACTATTACATATGTGAGAATATTTATTTTCCTCTTTTTCATTATTTTAATTCTTCCCATAATATTTCACATAAAATTGTTGAAATAATGTTTTACTTTAGTTTTTTTTTTATTATTTTTATACACTTCATTTCAATTTTATGTATTTTCTTTGTAAAACTTTAAACTAAATAAATGGTTTTATTTCCTTTTCTTAAGAAGACTCGGCTTCCGGTTTCTATTTTTCTTATGTTTAACTAACAATTTAATGTTTTTTAACTAAAATATTTCTTGGTGGTTGTAAGTTATGATTAAACATTTTTCCATTTTCCTCTTCTTTTAGTTTTTTATTTTGGCATAAATTTAGGAATTTTTATGAGTTACAATTTCATAATAGATTTATAGCCTTAAAATTATAATTTATGTATGAGTGAATAATTTTTTTGTGTTACTTTAAATGTTTTACATTTTTCTAAAGTTTGTTTTTAGCTTACAAATAATTTAATAGAATTAAACAGTATTAAAATTTATTTTCCAAGCTTTTAAAAAAAAAAAATAAAGCACTTTCCAAACGTTTTGAGCTTTTAAGATTCTTTTAAGAAATTAAGGTTAAATCATTAAAAGTATGCTACAAGGATATTGGTTACAGTTTTATTGGCTAAAATTTTTTTGGTATTAAAAATGGACTAAATCGGTTAAAAACTAAAAAATTATAAGCCAAACACGGAAAATCGATTTCTTTTGTAATGCTGCTTCATATTTGTCTGGCGTTATGCACAATGATTTTTTATTAATCTGAAATACAATCTGTTAAAAATGAAATCCGAAAAAAATTTTGTATAAAGATTTGTGTGGTTAATGTAGACCGGACTAAATTTAGAGTAAAGTACAAATCTGTAACTTATTATCGGTCGTAATTCTTCGTTATATAGAAGAATATTGAAATCAATATCTTTTATAGATCCGAAACTATGCCACTTTAAACTTTTATAAGTCACGGAAAAATCCATTTTTGCGTATTTTAGAACAAACACGCATTCGAACATTGACTGCGGGAACAAATGATTTATTTTGTTATGGCTTTTTCACATCCACAATACACAGTGGGGCAGAATTGAAATTTTTTGAAAATAAATCTGTAACTTCTGATCGGCTGGTTGGATTTTCATGAAATTTGGACTAGGCATAGCAGACGAGTGTACAATGTTAAGTTTAGAACCGTACAGATGACTTAATAAACTTTAGTTTCGGTTCTGTAAAAGATATTGATTTCAATCTTTTTCTATATAACGAAGAATTATGTCAGCTAAGCAATGTAATTAGATGAAAAAAATCGAGTTTATACTTTTTCTGATAATATTTTTGTAAAAAATTGTTTTTTTGAGCAACTATAAATATTTTATCTGTAATAAAATCTTTGTTATGAAAGATATCTTAACGAAATTTTCGGTGGATGTAGACTTTATCATATAAAATAAGAAAGTGAAAAAAACTTTAAGATTTTCGTAAAAGAAATCCCACAATTCCCAAAAAAAAACACGCCGAAAATCCCAAAAATGGGTTTGTTCACATTTTCGGCTATAAAATCCACATTTTTCCAAAGTCCCGTAGATTTTGATTGAAAACTTTTAACAACATATTATAGATTCCTAAACTGCATTTTGTTTGCTTATTCGTGCTTTGGGATTTTAGAAAATATAGGCTAAAGTCAAAACTTTCATGTAAAATGGGTCAAATTAGGGACCATTTGAGTTATTGGGCTCGCTTTTTTATTTTAAAGTCTTTTCTGTGGAGATACCTTTCAGAAAAGTATAAAATTATTATATGTCGTTAAAGAAAATTTTCTTTTAGAGAAAAAAGAGTACAAATACTTTTTCGGCCAAACAAACACAAAAAGTCGTCATTTTTGCAATTTTCAAATACAAAATCGTTTATTTTTGGACTCGGAAAGACATTGAATTCAATTTCTTTTATTCAATAGATAATTTTGTTCTTTAACTAGTTAAAGAAAAAACTGTTAAAATCGATTGGAATTACTAGAATATACATGGAAAAACTGGACCAAGAACATGAAAACACTAATATATAAAAATATTTGAAATCGGAAGAGAAACAAAAATTTGGCAAGCTCCGCTCCTGAGGGTCTGTTGGGCCCCACTTCCAAACTTAACATTGTACACTCCTATGCTACACATATACCAAATTTCACGCAAATCCAACCAACCGATCTGTTTTAAGGAACAAAGGTGAATCGGGAAACAAATACAGCTTCTTAAATCATGGAAAATACAAAGAGTTCACAAGTTGATTTACAGAATACGAATTCTAAGAGCAAATTTATACATCTGTGGATGGAATGTGACTCAATCTTGAAATTCCTCTGTATCTTTTATCAGAAAAGTAAGAAAAAAACTGACCTGAAACTCACAAAGTAAAAGAGCTCCAATTAAAACGCTAAAAGATTTTTACTCTTCTCTTTCTCTCTATCGTAAACGTTTCAATTCAGAACTAGACCTGTGATAGTTCCCTTTGCTATAGGTGTATCGGTTTTAAATTGCAGGTTCAATTCAATACAACAATAAATTTTACAAATTTCTATATTTAGAGCAATTAAATATTAAACATAAAGTATGGTAAGATTTTTACAGATTTCAAAAGTTTATCAAATTCGACCTACTCTTCTAACGAACTTTTTATTGTTATTTGTATTATATGTTTACAAATAAAAACTAACCTAAAGAACAAACAAAAATAATGTTTCAAAAACAAAAAACATTTAAATCTATTTTTAAAATCAAAATGCACTTTGCATGACAATTGCAATTAACAATTTATATTTAACTTACCAACAAAAAAAAAAAAAAAAAAAAAAAAAAAAAAAATTGAAAATAATAAAAGCAAAACAAAAATTAAAAAAAAAAGAATAATAATAATCAAAACAAAAATGAACTTACATTGTCAAACAGAAATGAATAAAAATGAATGAATGAATGTGTTTGCAAGTACTCACTCGTACAAAAGAGAAAATGAAAACGTCAACAACATGACCTTCACCCATTAATAAAATGAACTTTCAAATGAAATGTTTTCGTTGTTTAAGTTGTTGTTATTATGGCCGTTTTTATTGTTGTTAAAAGAATAACAAAAATAAAAAAAAAATAAAAAAAAAATACTGAAAATAAAGTCCAATATATCAAAAGTGGTTAAAATGTGCATCATTTCAACCGTTTATAACAAATATTCATTCATACATAAAAGAATATTAACAACAAACTATAAAACAATAACAAAACACAAAAAGTTTATTAAAATTCTGTATTTGACGGGAATGGGGAACGGGTGAAAACACAATCAATTATTTACAATTAGAAGCAAAAATATATTAAAATGAAATTGAAAAAAGATTCGGCTGTGCCGAATCTTTGATACCCTTCACCATATTACCATCTTACCATCTTATCGACATCATATTACCATATTACCGACAATTAATAAAATTTTCGCCTTAACGTATGCTTGCATATTTTCTAAATCTAAATTTTTTTCAAACTACGAAAATTTGAATATGAAAAAAAAAAACAATCATGACAGGCTTTGCTTTTAAAAAAGAAACAACAACAATTCCATATATATTTATTTTTGTATGTACAAACTGACTGAATACACAAAGAACAACAACAACACTGTTATTCATTATATTACTGCTGTTGCTAACTAAACTACTTGTCTATACAAAAAACAAAAAACGTCACTAATAGTCATTACAATGCTTAATATACATGTTTGTGTATGTATTTATGTATATTCTTAACAGATATGTTTTAGTTTTTAAAAATAAACAACTACAATTCCATATCTATTTATTTTTGTACAGACTGCATATACAAAGAACAACAACACTGTTATTCATCATATTACTGCTGTTGATAACTAAACTACTTGTCTATACAAAAAACAAAAAACGTCACTAATAGTCATTACAATGCTTAATATACATGTTTGTTGGTGTATTTATATTCTTAACAGATTGGTTTTTGGGCCATAACTCTGTTGATTATGAACGAATTTGGTTTATTAAAAAAACCGAAATTTTATAAAAATATTTATGACTGATCTATATAAAAATAAAAATCTATAGCTTGAACAAGGGCTTCAAAAATAAAAAATTCGTTTTCCCCGATATCTCAGTTATTACTGAACGGATTTATTTAATTTTTTCAGAACAAAAATTCAGAAAATAATTTTCGAGCCCCCTTTAAAAATTCGAAGTCCCTGGTATATGCAGAGGCTTCAGAAACTAAAAAACCGGTTCTAAAAACCGGTTTTTAAAGCATATCTCCACCATTTATAAACCGATCTTCCTGATTCAAAAAAATGAAATTTTATAAAAATATTTGTGACCCATCTGTATAAAAATAAAAATCTATAGCTTAAACCAAGGCTTCAAAAAATAAAAAATGCGTTTTGTCCGATATCTCAGTTATTACTGAACCGATTTATTTCATTTTTTCAGAACAAAAATTCAGAAAAAAATGTCCGAGAATTCTTTGTAAAAACGAAGTCCGTAGTGTATACAGAGGTTTCAGAAACTGGAAAACCGGTTCAAAAAATCGGTTTTTTGAACATATCTCCGCATTGTATGAACCTATCTTGCTGAATTTCAATAGCAAAATTCTCGAAAGCATTTCCGATCGTTTGACATACATATTATATATGTCAGTTATCGGTGGGCTTCATAAACGCCATTTCAACCGACACACGGACGGACGGACGGACATGGTCCTATCGTCATCGCTTCTTACAAGGATTCCGAAAATATAAACTTTTTTGCTCTCCGACGAAAATTGTGGAAATTACAAACGGAATGACAAACTTATATATACCCTTTACACCTGTGGTGAAGGGTATAAAAACAATAACAATAATAATTGTGTGTTTGAGGACAGAACATAAATAAACAAAAAATTCAAAACAATGACTATAATTGATTTAAAAATAAATAAAACAAGTTAAAACGCTACTTTCGACTTTAACGACTCTTTAAAACGGTTTACCAATATTTTATTTTCAGTGATGCTATATAATACTTAATATTTTTTTTACTACTAAATCGATTTCGTTATTGATCATGTCTACTAATTCCATGTGATTTTCATTTACTTCAGTTTGTAATTAAGTTTTTAGTATGTTTGCTAGAGACAGCGGGAAAGACGAAAAATTTCTATTAGGAATAACTAGTTTGTAATAAAATATAAAAACTCCAAAAATCAATACCATTGCACGTTGGGGTGGCGCTTAATTGAATTTTAAAATCTAAAGTTTTGTAATAAAGTTGGGTACCGAATAAAAATATACAAAATTATGTATCAATATATATTAAAATCTTTAAGCTAGGTTGTGTTGTTTTCTTATAAGGAGCTGTCAAAATTAAGAATTTTTTTACATTTTTGAAAAATAGTAAAAAATAAAATTTTCATCAGATTTCAGTGTATTTATTTTAAATAAAAAGTTCTTTAAGTTAGAAATTTAAAATGAAACCATCAACTTCAGATGCTTAAGTGTACTTTTCTTTAAGTATTTGTACATTATATTTTGTCCTAATATTTTTGTTATTTTTTTTAAATTGTCCTGAAATACACTAATTTTCAACTTTCATGGAATGCAACTTAAAATGTTACATGATGTTTGTTCTGAAAATTTTCTGAAAAATAGTACATATTGTCTACTTTAATACTATGGAAAAAAATAGTGCGCGTATATAGCCCGATTTGAGAAAATAAATTAAAAAAAAAAAAACTCCAATAGATTTCATACAAAAAACAGCTTAAGTGTCAGACATTTTCTTTGCTTTATCAAACATTAAACAGTGGGGAAGAATCGAAATAAATCTGTAACTTCTAATCAGCTGATTGGATTTGCATGAAATTTCACATAGGCGTAGCAGAGGACAGTAGCATTTTGTTTATTCGCATCAGGAGCGGAACTATAGTGTCATAGAAAATGTTTAACCACTAGCGAATTTTTGTTCCTTACCCAAGATTTTTATATCACCTTAAAGTCCTTGATAAATCCTTTAGAAAACATGATTGCATAAGTTACTTATCTTATATATTTTTCGAGTTATATACATTTAACATTTCAAAAATCTCAATTTTACAAGATCTTGGTTAAGATTTTTCCATATATAGCCAAATATTTTCAACCGATTTTATTATATTTTATGTAGTTAATTAAAAAGCAAAATTATCTATCGAACAAAGAAAGTTTTTAGTCATTATCTTTATTGAGTCAAAAGTTAAACGAATTTGAATTGGAAAGTTTGCAAAAATTAACAAGCAGACAGACAGATGGACGGACATTAGAATTCTTTCATGAAAATCTTAAAATTCGAAAAATATTTTTTTTCTACTTCTTGATTAATATGAAAACAAAATGAAAGTATTAGAATTTTTATATCACCTTTCCCTGAATTAAGTGGAATTTTCGACACATTTAACCCAAATGTATAGACGGACGGACATTGCCATGCTGCCAAAAAATAGTTTAGAATTCTAAAAATGCATTTGTTTACTAACTAATAAATAGAAACAATAGAAAGTGATTTTCGAAATTTGGATATCACCTTTTCTTGAATTAAGCGTAATTTTCGTCCCATTTAACCCAAATATATAGACGGAAGGACGGACATTACCATTCAGCCAAAAAACATCTTAAAATTCTAAAAATATATTTTTTACTTACTAATAAATAGAAAAGTTAAACGTGATCATTAAAGTGTTGATACCACCCTTCTTTGAAAAATGCATAATTTTCGACTCATTTAACTCTAATGTATAGACGGACAGATATTACCGTTCTGCTAAAAAAAAAAATCCTAAAATTCTAAAATTGAATTTTTTTTAACTAATAATCAATAAAAAAAATAAAACATGATCATTAAAATATTGATATCCCCTTTCTCTGAATTAAGCACCATTTTCGACCCCTTTTACCCCATTGTGCATTGTTTCAAGTTATTAATAAAAATAATATCATTTTATAATTCCATTTTAGAAAAAATATTCGTATATCACTTCCTTATTTAGTGTAGAGTGAATTTGTCGTGTTTAATCGTTAATACAAACACTTGTTCATTTGCTGTTTGTTTCAAATGTATTTAAATAAATTTAATTTAATTTATTATTATTTTTTTTTTTTTTTATACATATATTTTGAATTTAGATAATCAATTTGAAGTGTTGAAATAAAATTATGACATTACTAAATTAACTTATACATCAAGGACCTACGTATATTCAAAACAATCTATCTTAGATTTTAATGAAATTATAATTTTGACGTAATTAAACCGTTTGACAGTCATTTTGACAAATGAACAATTCGATATACAATGTCGGACAAAATAAAGTGCGGTTATGTACTCTTGCTATCTAATTCACAATAATTGTCGTCCAGATGTATTATGGGCAACTTTTTTTGGTATCAACGTATTTGTCGTCTTATATTGTTTAAATTAATGAGCCAAAGAAGTTTATAAATTATTTGTATTTCGTGTTTGGGGTGAAAGTGTTGGATTAGTCGTGGATTTTGTGCTACAAAATAAAGTGACAGACACTTTACTAATTTTTTTAGTTAAACTTCCAACTTTTTCATTTTTTTAGTACAAAACGGAAGCCTCATGGTTTAGAAATTCTTAGTTTTAAATCTATTAAAATTGTTATTACTTTCGAAAAATAAGGATATATCTGCGCATATTGCAATGAAGTCTTCGACCAAAATCCAGAAAGATTTCTTGATTCCAGGTCGGGAAAGTGAAGTGAAATAGATCCAATTGTCTTTCTTATACAAAAATTCAGAATACGGAACTAAGAAACAATTTGGTTATTACAAAATAACAATTTATGTTGAAAATTAGAAGAAATTGAGGGGCAGAAACCCTAAGACTATAAAGTAAAATCGTAACGATACCCCAAACACGAAATACAAATAATTTAGAAACTTCTTTGGCTCATTAATTTAAACAATATAAGACATCAAATACATCGACACCAAAAAACTTGCCCATAATACGTCTGGAAAACAATTATTGTGAATTAAATAGCAAGAGTACAAAACCGCACTTTATTTTGTCCGACAGTGTATATGCATGAAACTAGAGACCATACGTAGTAAAACTGCATACTCAGTAATGCTGGCAAATTGTACTACTTTTGAATACTTTTTCATTTTGGTACTCGATACTACTTAATACTTAACGGATTTTTAATTTGATATATAATTTTTAATAAATGTTCTTTTATTTAAAATATGAACAAATATATTTAACCAGTTACCATGAAATTTTGTAAATTTGTTTATATAAAACACAAAATAAATAAAAACGTTAACTTTAAATTCAACTTTAATAAAAATCAATAAAATTATTTTCATATACTATTTAAACATTTACTTATATCTTAATACAGAGTTTAATTTTAGCCTTTATATTTATAATATGATGTAATTAAAAAATTAAACTTTGAAAGTATTGAGTAAGTACTTTACACTATTGAGTACTAATACTCAGTTTTCTTCTTAAAAATAAATCTGTAACTGCTAAACTATTGGTCGGATCAAATAAAAATGTATGGAAGAGTTGTAGAGAAGGACCATTAAGAAACCTCTTCTTTTAATCACCCTGTAATAACAAGAGATAAGAGATACAGGGCGTCAAAATTGACAATTGTAAAAGTTTCAAAGCTTATAAAATATTTATGCTTATTTCATTAACCCAATATAGGTACCAAATAAAAGCTAAGAATCCCTACAATATAAAAATATTTTTTATTTAAATGTTGCAGCGCAAAAAGTTAAAAAAAAAATATCGTTTTGAAAATGTAACTTTTTACTATTTATTTCCAATTACACTGGTCAACAAAAAAATCCTTCCCCATAGACGAATAGTTGGACTTGATGTATTTTGATGTGCTAAACACGAATCTGCTTTCAGTTTTTTCCATCAGGTCTGGATTTTTTTATGGGCGTGTCTAATATTTCGCCCATAGTAAGGCCGTTACTCTAGTATATTTTCTCATAACTCAAGAACGGTGTGTACGATTGATTAATTCCCCAAACTTAATTTTTTTATGTGATCAATAGTTTCGGAGTTATTTTGAAATAAGTGTCCAAAAAAAAAACACTTTCATGCAAAATTTTAGATTTTTTTGCTACTAAAATTTCTTTTAATAAATGAAAACATCTAAAATGTTACAGTTTATCATATTTATCTTAAAGCTGGTAATGCTGCGAATAAAACAAGGCATGTATCTTCAAAATTGATGCTCAAATCTAAATTTTATTCACAGTTAAGTAAAAATACACATATTGAGTAGAAATACAGGTGGCCAAAAAAAAAAAAAATTTTAATTTTTTTTGAAACAAAAATAGGTGGACTAGGTGGATTTTGACGAGTTAAACAAGAATCTGCATTCACTTTTTTTCTATCGGGTACTGATTTTTTTATGTGCATGACTATATCATCACCTTATTCAGCGGTCACACTATAAAATTCGAGAATGGTTTGTCAAACTTAGGCTATAACTCAAGAACCCTTTACATGATTTTGATAAGTGATACATCAAAAGATGCATACGAAAATTGTCTTCAAGGTATGTCAACAATATTTTTCATTCTCTGAAGAATTTCAGAGTTATGGATCAATATTTTCACCACTTTTCAAAAATATAAATTTTAAAATTTTCGGTACTAATTACCGAATAACAACGGAAATATTAACTGGACAAAAAATTATATAAATTCAGCTCAAAGAAAATTTAGGTCGCTATATACTAAAGTTCAATTTATCTTAATTGGACAAACTGTTCTCGAGTTATACAAGTGTGACTGCCTAAAGGCGGGGTCATAGTAGTCAAATTTCATACCGTTCTCAAGTAATAGTGAAATATACTCGAGTAATCTGCATATTTAGGGCACAATATTAGACACGCCCATAAAAAAAAATCCCGACCTGATGGAAAAAAAAACTGAAAGCAGATTCGAGTTTAGCATGCGGAATTCCATCTAGTCTACATATTATTTTTGAAGGAGCTCGAAAAAAATTTTTTTGTCGACCAGTGTTATATGTCAGCAAGCAAAAATCATTCTCACACGTCAAAAGATTTTTACATAGATAAGAGTTGAGACCATCCATTGTAAAACAGTGTACCGACTTATTCTCCAAGATGTCAAATTTCCTCTCAAAATATTTAAGAATAATATGAAATATTTACAAAGATTATCTTTACCCAATATGGATGTTAAATGAAAGCTACGAATCCCTATGATATAATTATATTTTTTATTTAAATCTGTAACTCCTAATCTATTGGTCGGATCGAATTAAAATGTTCGGAAGAGTTGTATAGGAGGACCTAATCATTCAAATAACTCATTTAATCACCTTGTGATAACACTTGATAAGCTATAGGGTGTCAAAATTGACAACCTCGTGTATATAAAAGTTCTACAAATCAAGTATAATTTCAAAGATATTTATATTTTTTGTAAAGCGCTTAGCACGATAAAGAAAAAATAAGTATATAAGTGCTCACCTAAGTTACGTATCTCTTACAGTTAAAAATATATTTACGCTTGAATTTTGAGTTTTTGCCTCGACTTTATTTCGTTTTTTCGGGAATAAGTCCTTAATATTTTATAATTTGTAATATAAATAACATGCTGAAAAAATTTTCGATTACTTAGTATGAAAGAAGACTTTTTTTTACAAAAATATAGTACTATTCTTTCACTTTTTTCTCAAAGTTTTCTTTAATAAACATTTTTTCCTTACTTATTTCAAAAGACAAGGCTTTACAAGTGATTAATGAATTGATTTAGGTTTGCACTATACTTCCAGCAACGTTACGCGATTTTTTTTTTATTTATTCACGATATTTAACCCAAACATAGATTTAGATCGATTTGACATGGAATTGAATGCAGGAGGGCAGATTTTATGAAAAAAGTACATTTTTTAAACGAGTTTTTTTTAGATTACGCAAAAAGCATATTATTTTCATTATTATTTCTTATGTAATGTATAAAATAAATATCAATCTTTTATTCCTGCAAAAATTATTAAAAGGCTTTAGACCCCAATTATTCAAAAAAATAGGTCCTCCTCTATAACTCTTTCATACATTTCAATTCGGTCCGACCAGTAGTTTAGGAGACACTGGTTCATTACCAAAAATTCATCGTTTGGTCCCGCTGTGTGTTTTATTTTGAGTAGTATTTTTTTTTTTGTACCTCTAATTGATATAGATTCTTGAAAATTGAATACTTATAATCTCCTTGGAGTTGTGTTTTTCGAGAGGTTTTTAAATATAGGAACCTTAATATATAATTCTATATAATTTCTTTTATGTTTTGTACTTCAAACCAGTACATTTAATAAATTGTTCATTTACTTTTTTTTATTATTTTCAACCACAATTACAATTAATTTATAGTAAAATGCAATTTTCATTTAATTTCATTTATATTTCGGAAGTAGTTAGACGAAAATGTATCTACATATTTATTATTTGGTTGATTTTTCACTTCTTTGAATTATTCACTGTTTTGTATTATTTTCCACTTTAATTAATTGCATTTAATAATATAGTTTTACTATTTTTTTTATTTATGCGGACTTTAAATCGCGTGCCACAAAATTATCTTCTTTGATGTAGTTTAATTTAAAGCAGAAACGTGGTAAATAAAGAATTTCAATAGGATTAAATGAATTTCTAGTTGAAAGGGAGGACTTGGATAATATAAGCGATTGTAGTTTAACAGTTGTAATATACTGAAATAATTATGGCATGTGATATTTATCGAATTTACTATTAACATCTTTCATTTTTTTTGGAACTCAGTATTTATGGGTAATAGAAATATTAAGGAACCTAAAACTCCTGATATTTTGAGAATGAATATAATATCCGTTGGATTAAATTGAAATTGTTTATATTTTTTATTATTAACACCACATACGATACTTATATACGGAAGAGTACATTAATTTGTTGTTTATAGATAATGGAACGTATTATAGGTAAATTCGATCATATGTGAAATAAACTTCCTGCCATTATTATGGATCATCTCTTGCAATGTTGAGAAAATAAAATGTATCGTACACAAACACTTTTGTCTGTAACCTCATTCCCAGTAACGATACATCACGATGCATCTCTTGAGTCTGGACCATTCTCTGAGTTCTGATTTAATGAAAAAAGTCAAAGGTTAATTTAGTTGCATTTGTATATTCGGGCCGATTTTAACCAGTTTTAATAAATAAATTGCAATTAAAATTGCGACCCGTAATTCGATAAAGAAATTTACATAGACAGACAGGCGCACAGTGTGCGATTCAAAAAATAAATTGGAAATAATTATAGAATTTCGGAACGGCTGTTCCGATTTCCTGCTGATAGTATAGGTGTATGCGAGTTTAAGTTTTGAGCTTGGACCATATAGACATACAGGGGGCGAGTCCACATGGTCCTAAAGTTGGGAACCTCGGGTATACAATTTTTTAAAAACCACCCTGTTTTCTTATATCTGAACGATTCAACGATTTTTGTATAGGAGAGTTCTAGTCGAGATCTACAGAAATTGGAGCTGCCGTTCCTAAATTCCATAATCATTGGTATTGGTATATAAAGTTTAATTTTGGATGTTCAAAACTTTGGCACAAATACATAACAGCCTCTCCATTATGTTGATTAGGGTAATAAAATATATGTCAGGAGTTCTGTATTCAAATAAAAAAAAAAAATTTAAACAAAATGAAAATAATGAAACGTCGTTTTCGGTCAAAAAGGTCACAGAAATCCATATTAGATATATAAAAATTGCAAATTATACATTGTATCCGTTTTGGTTTTTATAATTTGTATAGACTATAAAATCCTTTATATTTAAGACAATTTGTTGGTTTTGGAGTTATATTATGATCTTTTATTGTCCGCTATACATATATATATTCGGAGAACATTGTGTAATCTATCTATATATGGGCAATTCTCTTTTTACGTTTCCCTTTATGAAACCAACCTTCAATTTCAAATATTTTTTTAAATTCTAACTTTTTTAAATAACTTTTGATGCAATTATGTTAACAACAATTAATTGTGTAACACAAAAAATATTCAAGACCTGAAATGGATCCATGTGGTACCGACAAGCTCTCAAAGTCAAAAAATCCAGAAAAAGTGTTTGAAACTAACAAGGTTTTTTTCTTTATTTTGATTGCTGTAGTCGCAAATTTTAGCTTAATTGTCCAATTCTTCTAATGTAGACTATAAATACTTGTAGAAAAGGACCAGCATGGATTTAATTAGCGTGCAATTAACCAGTGTCAAATTGTGTTGTGCAAAATTCGTGAAACCAAATTTTAAAACATTTTAAAATTTTGCAGTTTTTACACTGGGGATTTTACGCCCTTTCGGATATTTCAAAATTCAAAACAGAACCTAATAGCTCTTGAAATTATGCATTATTTGACATATATTTCGTTAATGTGCCTTCAACAGAAATGCTGTAGGAGGTACCCAAACTTGGAGAGAAAAAACGTTAGCTATTTTAAAGAACTCAGAAATTTGGCATATTTTGTTAAAGCGGATGTTGGCGTTTTAAATAAATTTTAAACTGAAATAAGTTCCTGTGTATAGTTTTACTTACGCAGAAGATATAATTTCACTAAAAATATTCATCAACGGTTTTCATGGGCTGAGAACGCGATGTTTTTAGTTTAACATTAATCGTCGAGGCACACCCAAGGCGCTAATCAAAATTAGCGATGATATATGTCAATCAGTAGCTGCTTTAATACCCTATACCAAAATCAACATGGCGTTCGAAAAAAAGTATGATTTTTCATTTAATGCAACTTTAGTGATTTGAGTAAGTGCAATTAAAAAATGTATATAAGTGACATTGTCTTATGACTTATTTAAAAAAAATATGAATTTTGCAGTAAATGGATGAACATAAACAACACTACATCACTAAAAACTGAATTTTGCAAATTTTATAAGAAGGTTTAATAATTATTAATATATCTACGCATACTTAACTTATCGCGATATTTTTAATTTGTATTATAGATAAAGTATTGTAGAGGACATAAATGCAATAATTTTTGATTTAGGACTATAAATAGAATTTCGGCAATTTTTTTTTATAAATTTTTATTTTAAACCGGCATAACATTGATGCCGTTCAGTAAAAGTCATTCACGTGAACACATCTGTTCTATTAGAGCAAGGAATATTGGTACTAAATATCGTTGATGTGCCATTTAAAAATTTTCGACTTTTTTTTGAACATCAAAAGTAAACGAGTTTGAAGAATTTCCCATATATAAAAATGAAACTGTGTTTATTTGTTTGGGCTTTATAGACAGCTAAACTACTATACCGATTTTCTTGAAATTTTCACAGTATCATTTTGTGATACCCGTAAGTAAAATATGCTACTTTATTTTTCGATATTAGGAGGGGGGAGTGGTAGCCTTCATACAAAATAAATATTAATTATCACATATCTCCCGAACTATTACAGATAAAATCCTGATATTTTGCGGAAATGATTTTATTATCAATCTATATAATTGAGATGAAAATGGAGCGGATAGGTTTAGGGGAAGTGATAGCCCCTATACAAAGAAAATACTAATTATCAGATAACTTAAATGCTGTTAAAGCAAATGTCTTAAAATTTTGCGGGAATATCTTTCTCATTAACCACCAAACTTAAAATGAAAATGGAACGGATAGGAACAGGGGAAATGATACCCCCATACAAAGAAAATAATAAATATCGTATATCTTAAAAACTATTACAGCAAAAGTTTTAACATTTTGTTAGAATAACTTTCTCAAAAACCTTCAAAAGTTCAGATGCAATCGAAATGGATAGGACCTGGGGGAATGGTCCCCCCATAAAAGGAAATATTATTAATAGTATATCAAAAGAACTAATAACTAACTAATAAGGTAAGAGCCCTCAAATTTTGTGAGAACTACAGATAGGACGGTGGGAAAGAGTATCCCCTATACAAAGAAAATATTAGTTTTCGTATATCTTAAGTATTCATTTAGTTAAAGTTTTAAAAACTTTTATAGAAAAAAATTGTATATAAAATTTTAGAAGGGATAGGCAAAGGGGAGTAGTAGCTCCATATAAAGTTAATATCTAATATGGCATCAAAAGGGGTAGCAAAGCGCACTGGGTTAAGCTAGAGTCTATATATAAAAATGAAGCTGTGTTTGTTTGTTGGTTTGTTTGTACCGTATAGATAGCTAAAGGTTTAACAGATTTTCCTGAAATTTTCTCAGCATCATCCAGAAGCCCTCGAATGTAAACTAGGCTACTTTATATATACAAGCAGAGGGAATGGAAACCCCCATACAAATTAGATATTAATAAACGCATAATTTAAATACTGTTACAGCAAATGTCTTTTAATTTTACGGGAGTAAGAAGGGTACTCAACCTCTAAACTCAAAATAAAAGTGGGATGAATAGGATCAGGGGAAATGGTACCTCCATACAACGAAAATATTAAATACCGTATCTTAAGAACTATTACAGCAAAAGTCTTAAATTTTTTAGGAATAATTTTCTCATCAACCTCAATATTAAACATGAAAATGGGATGGGTAGGATCAGGGGGAATACAAAACACATATTCTTAATGACATATCCAAAGAACTGTTATCGTGACAGCCCTCAAATTTTGAGGAACTACTTTCTTATCATATTGCATTGATGAAATAAAAATAGTACAGTTAGGGCCAGGGGGACGGGTAGACCCTATACAAAGAAAATATTAATTTTCGCATATAAAAAGTAGCACTTTAGTAAAACTTTAAAAAAAAAAGTTGAAGAAAAAGTGTTCGTATCAAATTTTAGGGGTAGCGAATCTCACTAGGAGAAGATAGTATTACATACACTGCCGCTCACTTGAATACGACACATACAAAAATTGCTTTTGGCATTTAATATTTCGCTAGTGAATAATAAATAAAACTTGCTTTTTTAAATTTAAATTAAAATTTATTTACACGATATATTATAATTCATAATAATTCAGGAATACGTGTTAAAAACCAAAAAAAAAATTAAATAATGATTAACCCTTCGTCTTACAAACTGGTCTGTCCAGACCAATTGCAGTTTTAAATGTTGTTTTCATATATTTATAATTAAGCTAGATACTTAAAATTTCAGGTACCCTCCTACAATTTTGTTTTCTAACGATCTGTAAAAAAACCAGAACGATCAACCTAACAAAAGAATAGTTATGAGAATAAATTAGTGTACATGTCACATTCGTACCAAATATGGTCTGGCTGGATCAGTTATATTTTGTGTGGAAAATTATGTGGTTTAACGATGTTATTCATTCTTATTTATTGTATTTTATTTTATTAAAAACTTTTTAAACTAAATTCTCATCAGTTTACACATGTTATTTTATGATTTTCCACCTATTCATTCATATTTTGTTATGAGTGTGATATCGATAAAATCTCATATATTTGAAAAGAAAAAAATTGTATGCGTTTGTAGACTCAAAACAAGGAGAAAAACGTGAAGTTTATTGATGGGAAAAATTTAATATCTTGCAAAACTATGTAGTAGTGATGCTAGAATATCGTTATACAAATGTAATAACATAAAAAAATCACCAAAATTCCTATTAAAATGTATAAAATTACACAGCTGGTCTGGCCAGACCATATTTGTTACGAATGTGACAATTGAAACATCTGTATGACGAAGGGTTAAAAGTGTTCGCTTATCACATTACGACATATAGCTTAAAATTCAATAAAAGCTTAAATTTTCAAACTTTTTCAATAAAAACTTTAAATTCTTTTATTTCTTGGTTATTTTAGTAATGTGTACTACCTCCTTTATTAGAGATAACCTCAAAAATGCGGTTTGGAATTGAGTCATAAAGGATTTTTATGTAATCCAAAGATTCACTGTTTCCCAGATTCATACACTTTACCAGCTAACCATCCCCATACATTTTCCATTATATTTAAATCCGGGGAGTATGACGGCCAATCAAGTAATGTCACATTTTGTTTTCTAATCCAGCTTTTAACCACATTTGCAGTATGATTAGGTGCATTATCATGTTGATATGTCCATGATATAGAGCTAAAAATATTTTTAAAAATGGGGAAATGCTTTTTCCAGAACAGTAATATTCAAATTTGCGTTCATTTTTAAAGTAAAATATTGCAAATCGCTTGTTCCATAGTAGGAAACTGAACCCCAGACCATCACATCTCCAACACAGCTATGAAGACGCTCCAAATAAATTTCTTCTTTTCGCAAATCGTAGAAATAATAACTGTAGCCATCGGGTCCTTCTAAATTGAATTTTTTTCATCGGAAAATACTACTCTGTACTACTGTTTTTCCCATGTCATATGATGCCGGCTAAAAAGTAGTCTTTTTTCTTTTCGAGATGGGTTAAGGGGTGGCTTCTTTTTAATTTTTAATCGTTTAAGATTATTAGCTTTCTGTATTATACGATTTACTGTTGCTAAGCTTGCTTTAACTCCAGTTTTTTATTTGATTTTAGCAGCAGTCTGGGAGTTTGAAGCACTCCTGATAATTACTCTTCTATCTGCAGCCGAAAGAACATTATAGGTATCTCCTTTCATACTTTTTCCATAATTAAATGGAATACGAAGATAATTACTGCCCACACAACGAGTTCAATCAATTTTATTTGCTATTTGGATGATATTTAGTCCACATTCCCTATAGGTTTTGATTTTGCCAATTTCCTCGTTTGACAACGCTTTTCTTTTTCCCATTTTGTAGGAATTCAAAACAAACTAGTTTAATTTTTATTAAAATCAATAAAAACATACTTTTCAGATGTTACTTTGTTACAAAATAAAATAGATAGAAAAATTTCGTATTCTACACAGAAAAAAATATCAAAAGTTAAGAAGTAATTAAAAAGTATGGTTAACTTCCATCCAAAAATTTTAACAATATTTTTTATTACTTTGATTGTATGTTGTCGTATTTACAAATTTACGAGCTGATTCTCAACTATTTCAGTTGTTAACATTTGAATTAAAAATTCGTTTTGAAAAAATAAAAATATGTATCAAAAAATTGTAAATTATAAATTTGTGTAATTTGAATGAACCTTTGGGATTTGGTGATTCTAAAAATGGAAACAATAAGAAAATCTGTTTAATTAAAAATTACATTACTTGTAGCATTTAAGAATGATTGATGGTAAATATTCCGGAACATCGTTTGAAAAATAAATCATTTGTCGCAAGGAATACTAAACAGCTCATTTCTGAAATTTATTTTTAATCTTATAACATATACGTATTTTGTAATGTAACCCTTATTTTAATTTTATGATTTTTGCAAAATAAAAAATTTGGAAAAAAAAAATGTGTAAATATTGACAACATAATTGTTTAATAGTACTAACCAGTTGTTGGAATATAGTTCGTTGCTTGGTAACAACAATTTTATTTAATGTTACAAATTCATTGTTAAAAAAATTGTTAAGTGTTAACAATTTTAAGTAACAAAAGTTGTTTTCAAATTTACAAAAACGGTTGTTGGTGCCTTTTTAATTAAAAAAATAATTGTTTTGACGAATTTGGTAATTAATAAAACAATTGATTTGTCGTAATATTTTTCTGTGTAATGAGCTAATAAAATTACTATTTATTTAAAAGAAGTTATATTAACTTTAACAAATTTATAATAGCAATCTTTAAAAATGCTTTGTTTAATCTAAATGAAGGACATTAATGTTAACATCAAACTGAAACTTTAAATACTCTTATGAATTTTGAGAAGGAAACCGGAAAATCTGAACAACATTTATGTCGTATTCAGATAAGCGGCAGTGTATAATTATAACATAATTTTGTTAAAGATGTGAAGTAACCTTTTTTAGACATATTGATCCATGTTAAATATAAATAATATTCAGAAAACTTTTTTTTTTTTTTTTTGCCCTACAATATTTTGTTTTGAATATAAAGTTCCAATATCTTACCTTATTTTCAAATCAAACATTATTTATATATAATAATATTTACCTCAAAAATTGCACTATAATTAAATTAAGCAATTTACATTTGAAGGTTTTTTTTTTGTTTCTTTAAATTTAAAAGTCTATATCCCATCTAACCTTCACTCCCCTTCAACGAGACCTACCATGTGAATACAACGTTTAGCCGAGCTTATCCAATTGCATTTCTTCTCTTATTATTTTATTTTTATTTATAATGTTTAAAATACATTACAAGTACCATACAAAATATATATGTATATATGTATAAAAGAGCAAAATGCTAAAATATACAAATGCCGGCCGGCTTAAAAGTTGTGTGTCATGCATTTCAAATAAAAATTAAATATATTGGTATATATTTTTATTTTTTTATTTATAAGTATTTTTTTTTTCGTTTGCAGTTTTTATCATCAGACCTAAAAGCATTTTTTGTAGATGTGTGTTTGTATTTTAATTTTATTTTATTTCTGTTGTTTTTTGGCTTCTTACAACAGCAATTCAAAATTCGTTTATTATTTTCTGTTTATTTTGGTTTTAAACCTAAATGCAATAAATGTTTTTATTTAATTTTTTTATATTATACATTATTTTTATCTATTTTTAAGAGCAAACATTTTAATTGAATATAACAACAACATAAACTTACATACATACATATTATTCGTGTATTTTTGTAGTTTTTTTTTTTTTAATATTTTTTCTGTTGTTTGAAAATGTTTGTGTCAATGACCCTTCTAGTAGTCCAATTTATTATAAACAATTGATTTTTATTTATTGTTTTTTATTTTCTGCCCGCTCTCTTTTCCTGATTCTCAAAAGTCCAAATAATAATAATTTTTAAACAATTAAAGTTATTTTTTTATTATATAAATAAATCGTCAAATAAGTGTTTTTTTCTATTGTGTACATTTTTTGTTTCGCAAAAAAAGATCTTTAAAGATGTTAGTCATTTGTTTATTAATAAATATTGAAAGTGTCTGAAAATTACAAATGATTTCAATTCAAATTGATTTTATTTTATACAAATTTAGAAATGGCGGAAACCTGTTTTAAGTCATCCAGGATATACATACTCAATCTCAATACATTAATCATAATGTAAATTTTTTTCTTAATTAAAAGTTAATACTTTGAATCTTCTAAAGTAACACTGGTCAACAAAAAAATCCTCCCCCGTAGACGAATAGTTGGACTTGATGTATTTTGATGTGCTAAACACGAATCTGCTTTCAGTTTTTCCCATCAGTTCTGGATTTTTTCTAATATTCGCCCATAGTAAGGTCATTACTCTAGTATATTTCCTTATAACTCAAGAACGGTGTGTACGATTGATCAAAGTGATACACCAAAAGATGCGTACTAAAAATATCTTCAAATTCCTTTTAATTAGTTTTTTTTATGTGCTCAATAGTTTTGAAGTTATTTCGAAAAAAGTGTCCGAAAAAAATCATTTTCATGCAAAATTTTAGATTTTTTTGTTACTTAAATTTCATTTAATAAATGAAATCATCTAAAATGTTACAGTTTATCATCATTTCTCATTATCATAAAGCTGGTAATGCTGCGAAAAAAAATAAGGCATGTATCTTCAAAATTGATGCAGAAATCTAAATTTTATTCACAGTTAAGTAAAAATACCCATATTGAGTAGAAATACAGTGGTGGCCAAAAAAAATAATTTTTATTTTTTTCTTGAAACAAAAATAGGTGGACTAGGTCGATACTGACAAGTTAAACAAGAATCTGCATTCACTTTTTTTCTATCGGGTACTGATTTTTTTTATGTGCATGACTAATATCATCACGTTATTCAGCGGTCACACTATAAAATTCGAGAATGGTTTGTCAAACTTAGGCTATAACTCAAGAACCCTTTACACGATTTTGATAAGTGATACATCAAAAGATGCATTCGAAAATTGTCTTCAAGGTACTTTCACAATATTTTTTATTCTCTGAAGAATTTCAGAGCTATGGATCAAAATTTTCACCACTTTTCAAAAAAATAAATTTTAAAATTTTCGGTACTAATTACCGAATAACTACGGAAATATTAACAGTACAAAAAATTATATAAATTCAGCTCAAAGAAAATTTAAGTCGCTATATATTAAAGTTCAATTTGTCTGAATTGGACAAACTGTTATACAAGTGTGACTGCCTAAAGGCGTGGTCATAGTAGTCATGCCCATAAAAAAAATCAATGCGTGATAGAAAAAAAGTAAAAGCTGATTCTTATTTAGCACGTTAAATTACATCTAATCCAACTATTTTTTTTATTTAAGACGAAAAAAATTTTTTTTTGTCCACTAGTGTATTTCAACTATAGGTAGAGGAGATATGCTTGGGTATCCAAACTTAACTGTGAATCCATTCAAGATTTGTACATCAATTTTTATGATGCGTGACTTTATTTACTCATAATTTTGCCAGCTTTGAGATAAAGGAGATAAACTTAAATATTTTTGATGTTTTCACTTTTAAAAAGAAGTTTTAGTAAAAAAAGAAATCTTGAATTTTGCATGAACAAAATTTTTTCCAACACTTTTTTCGAAATATCTCCTAAACTATTAGGCGGAAAAAATTGATAGTAAAGCGACTTAAAGCCATTGTTTTTCCACATATTTTGGTATATCATTTATATAAATCATGCATACCGTTCTCGAATTATAGTGAAATGTACACGAGTAATCGGCTTATTTATGGCTAGTGTTTATAAACCGGTTAACCGGTTAACCGAAAAACCGGTTTTTTCTTCAAATTTCGGTTATTTGCGAACCGGTTAATTTGAAATATTCAATTTCGGTTAACCGGTTTATCCGGTTTTTTTGTGTCGGTTAACCGGTTTCAAAATTTGCTAAAAATATCACTAAATTTCGTCTTTTTCTATTTTTTCCTGAATTTAAAATATAAGAAAATATTTTGAAACTTCTAAAAATGCTTGCTATTTGAGTTAACAAGAATCAGTTGATAGATATACTTCTGTGAAGTTAAATATATTTTAAAATTGTATGTATAATAAATCAGATAGATAATTAAGCATTCCATTTACAAAAACTTTAATTTCATGCGAATGAAATTTTCCAAAAGAAGAAAATAACTTTACACCTAATGTATAGCTTAAGAGAAAATAAGATTTTATATAGGATAATAGGAAAAAATAAAGACTTCAAAAGTAGAACTAAATAAGTGCAGAAAATTTACTTTTAAATAATCAATAATTCTTCTAAAAATTAAAAACAAATCCGTTTTTAGCAGAAAAATTTTTAATTATTTTTCCAATTTTATGCAGGTATTGTTATCACATTTTTTTATAAGAATTATGTAAACTTTTCCTTGAGAGAAAAACTTTAAAAGAGGTGAATATAAATCATAATATAAAGTACATTTTCCTAGGTCTAAAGCTTCCTTTTTATAAAATTTAAATTATTTAATTTTATTTTTAAGCTAGAAAAATTAAAAAAAAAAAATTAAAAAAATCTTTACAGAATAATTTTAGATCATTATAAAGCTTCAAAAGCTGTGCTATAAGATGCCAAAAAAAAAAAAATGTTTTTATAAATTATATTAAAACTAGTCTAAAGGCTGAAAAAATATTTTTATTAAGCTTCAAATTAGAGCAATTATTAAAATGTCGGTTAACCGGTTTAACCGGTTTTTAAGTAGACGGTTAACCGAAAACCCGGTGTTTTAATTTTAGCCAATTTTCGGTTAACCGTCAAACCGGTTTTTTGAAAAGTCGGTTTTTTATAAACACTATTTATGGCGCAATATTAGACACGCCCATAAAAAAAATCCCGACCTGATGGAAAAAAACTGAAAGCAGATTCGAGTTTAGCATGCGGAATTCCATCTAGTCTACATATTATTATCACAAAATTTTTTTTTGTCGACCAGTGTAATCAAATATTTAATTTAATTAACTTTAAATATGCAGAAAAAAGAAATATTCGATTTTTTAAGCATACATTTTTAAAACCTGTCATTATCAGCCAAACTAATCTAATTCAAAGATCTAAGTAATAAAAGTGACTCATATGAGTTAAATGTTTATTTCCTTTTGTTTCCAAATTAATTTTTTCAGGAAATTCCTTTTAAAATCGTGCTGGATTTTTGTATATCTTTTTCAAATTAATTTATGTATCTTGGTATAGTAAAACAAAATAATAATAAATTAATAAAAAAAAAACTGTCATTATTTCTGCGCTCTAATAATGTATTGAAATTAAAACTTTTTTTGCGTTAGCGTTATTTTCTAATTTTATAAAACAACTTTATCAAATTTGTATTTGTATTTTTTTTTTCTATTTTTCATGCGTTGTGAGTTCTTTAATTTTTTTGCATTTTTCACTGTGCTGTGTAGAGTTAAAATAATTAACTTATATTTGCAAATTACTCAAATGTATAATTATCTTATTAAATGCTTCGTTGGGCAATCAAAACAACAACAAAAAATTAAACAAAATATTTATTTAGTTGAATATTTAATTGTATTTCAAATTCTATTTATTTTGTATTTTTCATAATTAATTTGTAACACTATTTTAATAAAGAAAAAATTTATATGTTTGTATATAAATTTGACCCAGTTTTCTAGTATGATAGCTAATATTAATGATAATATAATTTGAAAGAGAAAATGAAATAAAGTTTAATTTTTCAGAGAAAATTTAAACTTAAATTTCTCTTGATTTCTATAGAAAATTAGCTTTTTATGATTAGGAATTTCTATAAAAAATTTGCTCTTTAATGAATTTGATGCTCTATAGAAAATCAGCTCTTTAATGATCTTGATTTCTGTAGAAATTTTGCTCTTTATTGAGCTTGATTTTCTATAGAAAATTTGCTCTTTATTCAGCTTGATTTTCTATAGAATCTTTACTCTTTAATGAAATTTATTTTCTATGGAAAATTTGCTCTTAAATATGAAATTTTTTTCTACAGAAAATTTGATTTTAATTACACATTTTCTATAGGAATTTTAGTTTTTAATTATTATTTTATTTAAAACTTGTTTTTTAGTGAGACATTTTTTTTTCTGTAGAAAATTTAGGTCCGGTTTTTATTGTTCTCTTAGTGTACACTTAAGTGCAAACTTAGTTAGAAACATTTAAGTAAAAGCTCACATTTAAGTAATATTTCGTTTTACAGTTCAAAACTTAAGTTGACAAGAAAATAAACAAAAAGCTTGAAGCTTTTATTTATTTACATTAGGTTGCTTTTATTTTTCAAAAGTTCATAGTTTTATTTTATTTATCCTAAAACTTTCTCATAATTATTTTAACTTTTTACTGAATACAGTGGCTCAATAATGTAGTCGGACAAACATTAGGATAATATTTATCTTAATATTTTTCATATTAAAATTATTAATTTTTTTATTATTTTCTATATTTTTCTATTGCCTTCTAAAAACCAAAAAAAGATTTTAGTAAAATAAGGCATCAAAAAAGAAGTCGGACATATGGCAACGCTTGAGTTTATTTTTAAACATACTTGGGGAAACCCCGTTTTATTATGCAGTTTTTATTTATTGATATCTTTTAAAGCTGTATTAATCAAAAAAGTGTAAGAAATTTCGTCGATGTACCAAAAATTTTTGTAAATGTCAAAACCATAGTCATACACAACTGAAGAAATCCGAAAAGTTATTATAAAAAACTTTGAGGAACTAAAAACTGTTCGAGAAATTAATGGTTTAATTGGAAAACCAAAATCAACTGTTCATGACATAATTATAAGTTATAGAGATAGAAAATCCGTGGAAAATAAGACAAAATCAGGAAGACCAAAACTATTTACCAGCTCTGACGAACGATGGATTATCCAACAGGTTCAAAAAAATCCTAAAGTTAGTGCTCCAAAATTAGCTAAGGAAATTTCTCAACGCATAAATAAAGATTGCAACCCAGAAACAGTAAGATTAGTGCTCCGGAAAAATTATTATAATGGTAGAGTTGCCCGTAAGAAACCTAAGACACATTCCAATTCTATCAGGATAACGATCCTAAACAAAAAGCTCATGCTGTTCGTACGTGGCTACTATATAATTGCCCACACGTACTCGAGACACCACCACAGTCCCCAGACATTAACGTAATCGAACATTTATGGGCACATTTGGAAAATTAACTTAAAAAATATACAATTTCCAACAAAAATTATCTTATAAAGGCACTAAAGAACGAATGGGCGAAAATTGATCCCTCTTTTTGCAGAAACCTGGTGGAATCAATGCCGAGAAGATTGGAAGCAGTTATCAAAAGCAAAGGACTTCCTACAAAGTATTAAATATTAGTAATATTTACTTAAAATAATTTTATTCTAAGTGTCCGACTACTTTTTTGGTGCTAACTTTTAAGATATAAATGAACTTTTTTATTTTTTTATTTGTACATGAATTCTAAATAAATATTTTCTTTAATTTTTAAAATAGCGTATATTGTGTCTTACTATTATAAAAGAAAAGAGTTTGTAAACCCTTTCTTAATATACTAAATATTGAAGTCTATAAAATTTTAGTTTTTGTCCGACTACATTATTGAGCCACTGTATATTTTATTTTAGATTATTATTTGCTTATAATGATGTCACAACATTTTTCGATGGCACCCTAATGTAGCATCAAAAGTAAACAAAATAAAAAATGAATTAATTTGGGGATTCACAAAGTGTGCTATCATGTCGTATTGTCATAAGTCCTAAAATATTTCAATGTATAAAAAATATTGTTATTGCTTTTCCTTTGTAAAATTTTATGACAATACGACATGATAGCACACTTTGTGAATCCCCCAAATAATTTTAAATAATTTAAAAAATGTAAAGAAATCTGCAGCTTATGAGCTACGAAATTAAAAAGGCGTTGGTGCAAAATATATAGCCACAGAGAAAAGATTTATTTAAATCGCCTTTAGGCAGATTTTTAAAATTTTAAACAATTTTGTTAGATTTTATTTATTTTCAATAAATATTTTTGAAGACTTCAGAAAATGCTCATACTTAGGAAAAACTTAAGGGATAGGAAAAGAACACTTAAGTTTTCAAATATAAAACAATCTTTACAACTTAAGTATGATTTTGCCACTTTAAGTGAGCACAATAAAGCCGAGCCTTAGACTCTTACCTGTTTTTCAACTCAATTTTATTAAAATAAGTTTTTTTGGTGATTTATTTTCTCTAGAAAATTTTCTCTTTAATGAGCTTGTTTTTCTCTAAAAAATTGTCTCTTAGTCATATTAATTTTATTTTGAAAATTTGCACTTGAATAAGCTTAACTATCTTTAAAAAATGTATTCTTAATTATTTGAAAATTTATTCCTTAATCAGCAAATTTTCTTTATGCTATTTAAAGGGCTCAATTTTCTTTCGGCAACTTCGTGCTTAATGAGCTTAATTTTTTTATATTTAATGGAACTTAATTTTCTATAAAATAGCTAATTTATAATGAGCTTTAGTTTCTCTAAAAAAAAATACTGTAATAAACTTGATTTTCTTTAAAAAATCTATACTTTAATAAGCTCGAAAATGTTTTCATTTACATACATTTTTAAGGTAAGCTTTCATTAGAAAATTTGCTTTCCAATAAGCTTTCTTTAAAATGAGCTAAATTTTTTCCTGGGATTAGCTCTTTAATGAAAACAATTTAGTTTTAAACGACCTTTTTTTAAGCAATTATCTAAAAAATAATTTCTCATTTTTAAATCAGACGTGGCATCAAATTTCACAATATTTTCAATTTAGTTTTTTTGTATTTAAAAAAAAAAAAAAAAAAACAATTCCGTTAAACCAGGGGTTCTCACAAGACCTCGCTTCGCGACCCCCTTTTGACATTGCAATAGAAGCGCGACCCACTACAACTTTGAGCATATTTACATTGGGGATTATCGCAGGGTATTTTTATGACATTTTGTTTTCAAGTTGCTTCGAAATCCCTTCCATATTTACACATATAAATTTGTATTGTGAAATTTTTTAAAGAATGTTTGACAAAAACCAACAAATCAGAAAAATTAAAGAAATTTGAAAAAATTTCATGAAATTTTTAGCTTTACGACGACGTGCAACTTTGCTTATATACACCTTTGAGCGGGTCGGTCTCCATACAAAAAAAATAAGTTGTGCCATAATGTGATAATGTGATATATCGTTGTTAATGGTTTAACAACTGCTTCAAATTTCTCTTTGATAATTTTTTAATCTGACATCAAATTCAAATGTTACTTCTGGTATCTCGGATACATCCCTCCTACTTTGCAATTATTTTTATATATAATGAAAGCCCTTTATAAACCTACCATCTTTTGCTTTTAAAGTATTTAATTTTACTCATAAATAATAGAATTACAAAGGTTTAAAAAACTGTTAACGTTTAAAGCAAAACAATGTCCACGTTAAATTTGAAGTTTATCACCCCTATAATTTTCCCTCGAAATTTTTTCCCTTTCCCTAAATTTGCAATCGTGAAAAATTCCCCGTGAATAATTTTATGCGATAAATAAAATTCCCCTAATCGGGAATGATTTTTTTCCCCCGAGTTTTTTCACTTTTTCCTTTAATTTGTTCACTTTATTTTTGCTGGGGAACAGAACAGAAAATGTAAGAAAATCTTATAATTCAGATATTAAAGTTATTTTAAGGGTACTATCAGTTAATAAGACACAAACTGATATATTGCTCAACATTAAATAAAATTATTGTTCCAATTCTAAACATATTGTACACTTTAATTTGTTATAATTACTTATTTATTTTTTGTTGGGTTTCCAAAAATTACCCGAATTATTTTGCTACATAAAAGTTAATTAGTACAATAAACTAATGTTGCAATAAAACTATCATTCCAATACTAAATATTTTGTTTGGTTTTTTTTTTTTTTTCACTTTTCTTTAAAATATAAGTATGTACGTGTATATTTAAAAAAAAAAAAAAAAAAAAAACTACTTTGATTTCTATTTTCTTCCTTTTTACATTCACTGAGAACTGATAGCGGGAATAATTTTTCTCGGGAGATTCACGATAGCATTTTTCCCTTCGAGGGGAATAAAAATTTCATGGGAACAAAAATTCCACTTGTTATTCACGATAGGGGTGTAAGTCTTTTAATAATTTAAAACAACATTTTTCACTTTACTATTTTACTTTATCAATAAAATATTAAACATTTTTTATTTAAAATGTCTAAACTTCAAAATAATATTTAAATTAAAAAAAAAGAATATTTTTCAGGAACTCTTCGCGACCCCCCACAAATGTCCTTACGGACCCCTTGTGGGTCGCGGACCCCCATTTGAGAACCGTTGCGTTAAACAAATTATATAATGTGTTTATCAAAGAAATTCATCTTTATTTGTTGATCCCCTCCATAGACATTATCTTTGTCTCCTAACATCCCTTTTAACACCCACCCGCTCCCACCTTCGCAACCCTTTTTTGTTTAAAAAAAAAGTCCAATTTTGTTTTTTTTTTTTTTAAATTTCAAAATTCATTTTTTTCCAGTTTTTATTTAGATTTTTCTTTTTTTTTCTTATTATTTTTTAAATATATTTTATGTATATATTTTTATTATTTTTAGCTTGGTTTTATTATAGTTTCTTATATTATGCAATGTTTGTATTTGTAATATTATTTAACAACAAATTGTATTTATTTTTTTAAGATTTTTTTAATGTTTTCTTTATTATTTCATTATGATTAAAGTAAAATAAGTATTTTTTTGTATATAAATGTATAATATTATTTGTATTTATCTTTTTATTATGTATATTTTATATAAAGGATATAAAAGTTATATAATGTATAATTATATATTTTAAATAATAATAAAAAAAAAATATATATGTTTTAAAAAAAAAAATCAATGCTATTTTCATAAATTTGTATATATGACTATTTTTTATTTTTAAATTTTTTTGTTTGGGGAGAGAGAATATGGTAAAAGAAAAATATAATTAAACTATTGTAAATATATAAAAATTTTTGTAACAGTCTTTAAAAAAAAATTGTATTGGTGTGTACGGTTTTTACGTTTTAAATAATAAAAATATATAATAAAAATTTACATAAATTTTTTTTTTATTTTTGTATTTTTTTGTTTGTAATAATAATTATACATTTAAGTTTTAAGTAAATTAATTAATAATAAAAATATAATAAAAAAATAAGGTTAACAGTAAAAGTTCTTTTTTTTATTTATTTTTTATTTTTTTTTTTTTTTCAGTTAAAAAATAAAATTAACAAAGTATTATATATAATAGATAAAAAATAGTTAAATTATAAAGAAAATATTCCATAATTTTCATTGTTAAACTAACGATTTATTTTAGTTTGAATTTTTATATATTTAATTTTCATTTTTTTTTATTTTTTGTATGTTTTTTCTTCAGAGGTAAGTTTAAAGGTTGTTTTTGTTTTCAATTCATTTACTATTTTTTTGGGTACAATTTTTTGTCTATTTTTTTTTTAGGTTTTTTTATTATTTTTGGGTATGATTTTTTGTAGTTATTTTGGAATATGGTAATTTGTGGGAGTTTGTTTTGTATAATATTGTAAAAACAAAATATATAAAAAAAGTGCGAGGATTATATTTATATATAAATTTTTTTATATATAAAGGTTGTTGTATTTTTTGGTTGCAATTTGTAACAAAAATATTTTCTTTTTTTTATTTTATAAATATTATTATGCTTTTTTATTTTTTAGAATTTCTATTAGGAAATATAAACCGAGATTTCTATGTACAGTTGTTTGTTGAAAAATTCAAATCAATTTTCATCATAATTCAATATTTATTTTTATAAAAAGTTCAAATAAAAATACATATTTTTTTTTTTTTTAACTAAGCTTTAGAAGTTGTAATTAAAAAAATAAATGCTAAATATTATATACATATTTTCTTTATATTTAAAAAAAAGCAAAAAAAAAAAAAAAAAAAAAAAGATGTATATTTTTTAACCTTTAATTTCCCTTTTTTAGGTTAATTCACTTGTAGTTATCAATTAAGGGCATTTAAGGTTTAATTAAAATTATTTTTCTTTTTCTGTTTTATATTCATTTAAAATCTAGTGTATTTTTTTGAAATCCTTTCAATAGTTTAGTATATATTTGCATATATATATATATGTATGTAAATTTAATAATAATATATTAATAAATGTATGTAAATATTATCTGTTTGTTTTATAATTATTATTAAAAAATATTATTTTTTAAAGTTTTTAGGTGTATATATAATATAGTTAAATAAGAGAAGAAACAAAATATTAAAAAAAAAAACTTATTAGCAAAAAACATCGACAGTTAATCAGTTGGGTATAAGAACGCCCAACCTCGTTTTTGTTTGCTTAATTAAAAAATATAAAAAAAAAATAAATCAAGTAATAAAAAGTAAAAATTATTTAGAAAAAACAAAATAGAGATAAAGAAAACTTGGCTATTGTAGTCCATTCTTTTAAAAAAGCGCTTTTTAAAACAAAAATTCCTTAATCATGTCCATTAAACAAGTTTCCGTTTGTCCTTGATGGACCAAGTTTTCTTTATTAGTCCTCTTTTTTTCCTAATAAAAGACATCAACCCTAAAATATTTGTCAATATCCCTATGATTAATATTAATTAAATTTTTCTTTGCATTTTACTTCAGTTATAAAATTTTAATTATATATTTTAAAATATATATATTATAGAAAAAAATTATTTTAAAAAAAATGTTAAAATTTTATTATTAATTATTCATATATATAGTTAATTATATAATTGAAAAGAAAAAAGTATGTATTATGAATTAAAAAAAAATCAATTCAATTCAATTAACATTCAATTAAAAAATAATAATAATAAAAATATGTTTCATACATTAAAAAGTAAAAATTAAAATATATTCAAAATAATGCTAAGCAGAATTTTTGTTTAAAATTAAATATGTTTAATAAAAAAAACTAAATCACTTGTGGTCCAAAAAAATATATATATTTTTTTTTTTTTTCTATTATTTAAAACAAAAAAGAAATTTTCAAAACTTTAGGAAGAATTTTGTTAAAAAAAAAAAAAAAAAAATTAAAGCTGTTAAAAAACAAATAATTCATATTCAAATATTTTAATTCATTACGCGCGCTTCATTTTACTTTCAGGCTCAAAATTTCATACCTTCATTATTCATATGTATATTTTTTGACTTCACTTTATGCCGACTCTTAATGCTCATCTGACTTTCAAACCGTTCATTATTTTGTAAACACTTCACTTTCATTTAAATCATGCCGATCGTTTTTTTTTTTTCATAATAACAATCTACTCTTCTTGTTTATCATTCGTAGCTTTCCTAGCTTTTTTCTAAGCTCTGTGGCGTCTAAGCTTTTGTTTTCTTTTGTAAAAAGCTTTAAAGCTTTTAATATTATTAATCTGTTTCTGTTAATTGCTGACAAAATTTTTAAACTTTTGTTTGTTTTTTATAAAATTTAATCAAAAGAATTTAAATAGTTTTATTTCATATTTCTTTTTTTTTAACCAACAAAATCTGAAATTTTGTTGTTGATTTTTATCACATTTAAAATAATTATATTAAAAATTAAACAAGAAGAAAAGTAAGAAGAAAAAAATATTACAAAAGTTAATTAAAAAATTACAAAAAAAAAAAAAAAAATATACAAGTCAAAGTTCAATCAATTATTTAAAATTAGCAAAAAAAATAATAAGTTTACTTACAAGCTACAAATAAAAATTTTCAAAGAAAAAAAAACTTAAATCAAATTCAAAAAAAAAAAAAAAAAAAAAGAAACAATTCTAGAAAAAAAAACTTTTTACAAAAAAAAGCTCTAAATAGCTTTTATTTAAGCTCTATTAAAGAATCTTTTTTTTACATTAGCTTTTCAAGCGTACCGGACGCTTTAACAAAAGCTTTGCTAAGTGTTTTTCTAAGGGTGTAGTTTTTGTTAAAACAAAAATATCAAACCTTAAACCTGGCCCTATCAATCCGACTGATGAGCAGCTCTCAACTGAGCCAAAAGTTCTTGCTTTCGTCTAAGTTCTTCCTTAAGTTTTGCTTTCTGTTCCATCAACTGTTGATCTTCACGAGTTAAAGCTTCACACAGCTTAGCAGCCTCACGCAAAATATTCACCTTGGGTGCACGTTCTTTATCCTTAATGCTGGGTATTTGTTTTTTCAAAGCCTCAAAGAGGTTCTTCAAACCAATGCGTCGTTGACGTTCCATATCATTGTGTAAATTACGTTTCTCAATGGTATCAGCTGTCTCATCAACACTGTAGTGACGTTTCAAAACGCCATTAGGTAACTGAACAGCAGTAACCAAATGTTTGGTTTTCTTGCCACGATGTTTTTTAGTGGGTGGCATACTGACCACTGAAGTCATAGACGTACTTAACTCACTGCTGTTCAATAGATTAGAATTACTGCTGGCATTGGCCAATAAACGTTTACGCGATTTATCGCCAGAACTTAAAATATTAATTGGGACGCCAGTCGTTGAATCCGTAACTACAACAGTCATCATTTGTTGTTGCTGTTGTACGTATTTAGTGGTATATTGATTTTGATAGGGTGTAGCGGCCGGTGAAGGGAAACGTGAATTATTGACTGATTTAACTGGACTACTGCTGGCTGGGGTATAGGGGAATTCATAGGAACCGCGACGTGGTGGTATGGTACGTATACCATTGGGATTCTTAACAATACGTGCAGCATTAAATTTGTGAGCGACTTTTGTTTGAAGAACACGACGATCCTTGTCCGAGGGATTTGTGGGAAGTTTTTTGTCATTGATGGAGACAACATCGATTTCTTCTTCTACAATGAGAAAAAAATAAGTAAAAATAAATTAATATAATTATTATTTTGAAAAGGATTTATTTTTATTTTATTTACTAAAAAGCTTAATAAGTTTTTATAAAAATAACGTTTTTAAAGTGTTTTTTTAAGATTTAAATATAAGTGTGTCTCCCTCCAAAAACCCTATCTTAAATATGTTTTTAATATTTGACGGCAATTTAATTTAAAACTAAAAGCAAATAAATACAAAAATCCTGTCACAAAGTCAATGCCTTGTCTTGTCTTTTTTTCTGCAAAATAGAAGAAAAAAAAACTTTTTGACAATACCAAAGAGCTACTAACAGAAATGTCATGTCAAGCATGTAGGGAACTAATAACAAGCATACTGGAAAAAAATCCATATGCAGACAATAAACTACACTTCACACATATTACAAGTAACTTGTCGACTCGTCTAACTAACTGAAGTCAATACTTAAAGAAACAAATATCGAATAAGAGCAGCATATTATGTCATCATCCTACTTCTCTAGTATAGAAAACTCATAAGATACGATACAAAAAAAATATAACGTCATCTTCTCTACCTTCAAGAACAACAAACCAAACCACCCACTTTACAATTTAATCCTACTTCATACCCCTCAAAATGACTTTAGCATACTGGTTGAAGAACGAAAAAAAAGTTACATTCATACTTGTCTATTGTAAAGTTCATATACACTTTAAGCAATTATTCATTCATAGAGAGCTTTAAGTAGTCACACAAACACACATACACATACAATTATTATATAACACTAGTAGTAGCAGAGTAGGGAAATTTATTTTAAAGGGCGCCTTTAATAATTTCTATGGTTTTTAAGGCATTTTATATGTAAAAATATTCATACTTGAGAACCTCTGCAACACGATTATAGATCATTGAAGTAGAAATATTACTAAAAAAATGCAATGACTTTTAAAGCCGATTATAGGGAGGAAGAAAAATGTATGTTCCTTTTTCGTCAGTTACAAAGAGAAAATGTAAAAAAAAAATATATTTAAACAAAAAACATTTTTAAATTATTAAATTATACTTTCATATAATATATATATAATTATCTTTCTTAAAAGTCATTGACCTTATACATATATACATAGTACATATAAATGGGTTGTAAATCTAATGTCAGTCATGTTGTTTGAAACATTTTTTGTTACATGGCGCAAAATAAAAAAGCAAAAACGAAAATAAAAAGTTGTATATAACTGTAATATTTTTGGCGCCATTTAGACGATTTATTTTTAGGGCTGGTATAATAAAATCATTTAAAGGCCATAAATCCTAGAAGACAGCAACAACAATACAACAACTAACTGCTGAAAATGGCGCATAACATATATAAAACAACAAAAAAACATTTTTTTTTTTTTTGTTAGGGAGCTATTTAGCTAGGTAGGGGTAGGAAAAGGGGTAGGGTAGGGTGGTAAAAAAGGTGAATGTGGTTGTAAATAAAAATAAACTATTTATAATATTTAATATAAGTTCAAGCTAACAATAAAAGCTTTAAATTTACCAATTAAAGTTCTGTAAATAGTTTTAAGCTGTTTTGTTTTTTATTAGTTAAAGAATATTTCTTACTTTCTAAAAGAAAACAAGTTTCATATTGTAACTTTTATATTTTTTAATAAATTTAAATAAAACTTTTGAAATTGTTGAGCTTTTTAATTTTTTTTTATTTTTTTTTTTAAATATTTTATTTTGGGATAAATACAATTTTTTTTAACTTTTTGCAGCTCAGAAGTATTTTATTGAATAAAACATTAAATTTTTAAAAAAAGCTTTTAACGTTTTAAAACATTTTCAAAATTTTAAAAGAGCTTTGAATAAAAACATAAAACAACAATTAAAAAAATAAATATTTGGTAACAACTTTAGGTATTTCTTTATAAACTTGTTTTATTATTATTTTTTTTTAATATGTTTTTTAGGCTATTTTTGAAATCTAGAAATTCCAAATTTATTTTTTGGATTATTTAAAATACAATAATAAATACAAATAATTAAATAATTTAAAGTTTTTTTTTCTTAGTAGGGGGTACAGGAAGCCTGTAATTATTTTAAATTATAACATTTCCAAAATACAAAATTATGGTAATTTAAAAGCACTGTATTTTTAAACATTTTACACGAGCCTTATTTCCCTAAACAAGAAGGATATTCTCTTATGTTACTTTTCCCCATTTTATTTTATTTTCTTTTCAATGTTTTAAAGTTAAAAAAACAAGTACGACTATTTTTTTTTTTTCTCTTGGAAAGATATATTATCAAAAATTATATAATAATAATTGTTAGGCACACAAATATGTATATTGGTGGTGTGGCTGGTGGTGGCAAAAAAAAAAAAAAAAAAAGCTACTATTTGACGTTAACGTTAACGACAGCGGCGTCAAGAGCGCTGGCTCATCGTCGTCGACACACTTAAAAAAAATCTTCCGCCTAGTAACAATATAAAGAAATTTGTACGTATTTGTAGAAATACTAGACTAAAATACTTTAAACAAGAAAACGAATAGCTATAACAAGACAAAAAATACACACAAAGTATTAGTACTCTACTCGAAATTATGTTGGCTGGCATTGTTGAGCCTATAAAACAAAACACAGAGCAAAAAAGTAAAATACCATTACAAATATCCATGTATTATTTAGAAAGCTTTAACACAAAAAAAAATAAATAAATAAAATAGAAAACGTGCAAAATGTAAGCGAGTACTATAGGCCGTTCGTTGGACTGACTGGCCTTACTCAATACTTAACCTTATTTTGATTAAGGGAGTTTAACAGCCTATTGTGTTTAAGGGACAAAGTAGCTGTACTAATATATAGTTGAAACCGAAGTATTACAGCTGATTTGAATATTTCTTTTTTTCGTGTTTTACCTATTTTTGGTTTAAATTTAATTAACATTTCAAAAATATGCCGTTTAAGATTTAAATTAACGCATTTTTTTTAAGACTATTTTTTGTTGTTATAAATAAAATAAACTTTTAACATACATTTAATTTTTTTAAAGTAGTAAAAAAAATGTGTGTGTTGCTAACCTATGATTTGTTGTATATTATAGACAGAGCACAAAAAAAAAACTCAAACGCACACAATCTCTTTTACGCATAAATTTAGTTTATATTGTATATAATAGCAAACATTTATTTCATAGTTTTAATCTAATACACTATCGCAAAAAAACTTAGTCACGCTACCCCCCCCCCCCCCCCCCCTTTGTTCATCTCACGAGATTCCCCTTAAACATAATGCTTAGCAGCAGTAACATACATTTCTCGAATAAAAAAAAAAACGACAGTAGAGAGATAGAAGAAACTAAAACAAAAATTCAAAATCAACCTACACATACAATTTGACGCATTTTCTTAAACACTAAGAGAAATGATACGACTAACTTTAATCTGATAAAGATATTCAAAAATAATATTTATAAACAATATTTTTATATTTTGAAACATTTAATAATTTAATTTAGTAGTAAAAAACTCAATGCCAAATTTTTTTATAAAAAAATGTTCTATTTCGAATTACAATTTGAAATTTGATTAGTATTTAATATAATTTCTTATAATTTAATTATTTTGTTAATGTTTAATAGATTTTCAAAATGTTTCAAACTTGGCTGTAAGTACTTTAATGCCTATAACTATACAATTATTCCCTGCCTTTCCTCTCTCTTTAAACACTTATAGCCAGCTCTCCTAAGTGCCTGCGCCACCTGCTTTAATATCACAGCTAAAAATCATTATTTTGTTTAAACACCCAACACCACCAACCATCTAACCTTTAATATTTATACTCATGCGAATACGCACATAAAACATATGCATGCATATGTTCTTATCTAAGATTTGCGATAATTTGGGGCGTATATTTTCTTTTTTTTTCACTTGGTTGCTGCCAACAGCCGATCAAACTAAACGTACCACCGGCTGGGTTTTTCTAGATTTTTTTAGGCAAATTTTTTTATTTTATTAAATGTTGGCAACTGTTTTCATTAAACAAAAAATACTAGCAAAAACTAAAGGAATGGAAAACTTTTGTAACCCAGAAAAAATAGCAGCAAACTAAATTTTAATTTAAATTGAATTGTTTATAAAGTAAAATGCTATAAAACAAGGCACTACTAATAAAAAAAATCTAATTATTTTTTATAACTAGAAAGTCATTTATTTTAAATAAATATTTTTTTTTATTTTGCTTTTTTGGTGAAAATTAAAAAGTAGGTCAATTACTTGGTAATTCTTTAGTATTTGAAATATTAAAATAAAAAATTATATAACTATATAGTATTAGCTGGATATATTTATAAAAAAAATATCATTAATTATATAAAGCATTAGCTGGAAAAATTAATAGAAAGAATAAATATCAAGGGAAAAGATTTTAATGAATATAATTTTAAATGAAAAAGAAATATTTAAATAATTTATTAATGTTTGCCTGAATATTGAATATTTTGAAAAATTTTTAGTAATTTTAAAAGTAATTGAGTAGTAATGCTTATTGTTTTTAAGTAATGTTTAGGTAATGCCCATACATTTTCATAATTATTATCTTATTTACATTATTTACAATAATTTTCTAAGTGATTAATAAGTAATTTTAGGGTAATGCTTGATATTTTTAAGTAATGCTAGTCAAAATTTTTAATATATATATATATATATATATATATATATATATATATATATATATATATATATATATATATATATAGTTTGGTTTATTTAAGTTACTCAAAATAAATTTCAAGGCAATTATGAAATAATGCTATTCAAATTTAAAGTAATGCTATTAAAAATTTAAGTAATTCTTTTATAATTTTAAACCCATTAAAAAAAATGTAGATACAATTTTAGCTAATTATTAAGTAGTGCTTTTATAATTTCATTGTATTTACACTTTAAACTGATTTTAAACTATTTTCTAAATAATGCCTTATTTATTGAAGTAATACTATCAATAATTTTTCATATATATTTTATGTTTAGCAAATTTACAGTGTTAGGATTAAATTTCATAATAATAATTAAGTAATGCTTTGTATTTTTAGCAATGCTATTAAAATTTTCTACTAATTTTATAATTTTAAGGCCATTTAAAGTATTGACAATAAATTTTAAAGTAATTAGGAAGTAATGTTTTATGTTTTAATAGTTTTTGAATATTTTAATATTTTTACAATTTCTAAAGCATTTAATTTTTTTTAAAATACGTTCAAAGTAATTATTAAGTAATGCTTTTGAAAATCTTTAATAATTTCAACATTTTTAGCATTTTTTTACAATTTTTCTAGTTATTACATGGTAATGCATTAACAATGCTTTGTATTTTTTTTAGCAATGCTATTCAATTTGTTTTAAAATTTTTTTACTTTTAAGCAATTTAAGGTAATTTCAAGTTATTTAACATTATTTAATGAGCTCAAATTAAATAAAATCTAAATTTTTATGGAAAATTCAGTTTCATACTTTAATTTATGTAAATACTGAGCTCCGTAAGTATGATTTTGCTTTAGAGATTAGTATCTGCAACAACTATTACTAAGTTAACTATATTTTTTTATAACTTTTGTTATAATTATATATAATAACATGTGCAAATTGCACAAAAATTGTTATGTCTATAATGGCCAGAGTAAAATAAAACATAAAATTAAATAATAATAACAAAAACACAATCCAACATTTTATAGATATGTTTGTTTTATAAATTTAGATACATAGGGGAATTATTTGACCATATAGAAAAAAAACATAATTAATTTAATTACAGTGTGTTAACAATTTTTATTTTACTTGAAGAAAAAATACAACACTAAATAATAAATAAGATTAAAGCAAGTCTTCTTTTACAACATTTATTGTGTCTCAGCTGCCTGACGCCTTTAATGTGTTCATTAGTAAACTTTAAAACCTAATATTTCAATGAAATTAATTTATTTATTTTTTTTTTTTTTTTCAATTAAATTTGCTCTTTATTTATTTTTGAATTTCAAAAGAAAAACTTCGAATTGTTTTAAAATTATTTAGTAGAAATCATTTGTTTAATTTACATTTGTTTAAATATTTGTTTTAAATAATATATGTATATATATATATATTTTTTTTTGTGTTCAAAAATCACATGTTAACTTTTGTTTGTTGTTTTAATATTTAGTTATAAAATATTTTGTTGTATTTACGTTTTTTATTTTAAATTTTTTGGCTAAGCACGTGCCTATTGATTGATTGTCTCCCCTCTTATAATATGCCTCCTCTTCTTTAGTTTTAAATTGGAAATTACAAAAAACAAAACCTGTATAAATGGTTGGTTGACAACCAAAAAAATGTTGAGTTTCTTTTGAATCTAAACGCATATTTCAGATATCAATAAAGTATTGTTTAACATAAAGTTTATTTAAATAAACTATTTTCAGGTATCTTAAAAGGGCTTAAGTTATAAAATTATGGGAAACAGAGATATTTAATTTAAATATTTTTCAATGCTTAGGTAATGCTTTAGAATATTAGAATTTTATATTAAAAATTACATTGCCGCCATTTGATAACTATAATTTAAAATAATTTAATTAGTTTTGTTTTTGCTTTTTGTTGTACATTAAACAATTATAAACTTTTCCCACAATTAGGAGCTTTACAAATTAAGTTACATAAGTTATTTAGCTAATCGTAAATAAGCTGTGGGAGGTTTAAAGGCCTAAATATAAAACTACTATTGTCCCCCATAATTTTCTTTTTCCTTCACAAGGGTATAAGATATCCCTTAAGTACAACTGGAAAAGCAAACAGTGAAGCAATGAAAAAAGCTCTGAAGTCTAATAAAATAAGCACTAAAGACAAATAATGTTATTATGAAATCATACTATCATTTCTATGCTCTCAATGGCCAGAGTTTTGTGACCTTTTAGTAGTTAAACACGCAAAAACAAATATTTAAAAAAGAACAAACATATGTAAACTTTAATACTATTTAGCTCCTGCTTACCAGACAGGCATTCAGGCAGCAACAGCAAAATAAATTCTCATACAGGAAATGTTTGCTAATAGAATTTGTTGCGGAAGTATGTTTGTATACAACAAACCCCATTACTTGCAATTAAATAAATATGTTTTTTTTTTTTGTTTTTTCTTAACATATATACAAAATGTTATTACATGAATATAAAGTGTTAATGTGTGACAGAGTAGCATATTTAATTAAAAAAAAAAAATTAATTAAAATTAATTGAAATGGAATTTTTTGCATTTTTAGAGAGTGTAAGAAAGTAAATAAAATTTCAATTGATTAAGAATTAAAATAGCAGACAAAATAAAATTTATTTTTAATGAATCATATTAAAGTTTCAATTTTACACAGCTGCCTAAATTATAACATATAATGCTTATTTGTAATAATTCTCATGAAATGCTTAAGAATTCTAAAAAAAATCGTTTAAGTTTTTAATAAAATTTCCTCTTTAAGAATTAAAATAATTACAAATTTCATTTAAATTCACTTTATAAAATAATTTAAAAATTATTTAAAACTAAAGAAGTTTCCTAATTAATTTAATTTATTTGTTACTATTCAAAAATTCCTTTTCTAATTACAAATGAAAATGCATAAGCCATTTTCTTTAAAGCGTAAAAGTATATAGAGACACTCTTTATACTTGTCATGTAGTAAAAGAAATATATATAAAAATGTCTCCCATGAAATGAAAATAAAACCAGCAATTACTATGTCTAGTTTTCTATCTTTCTATTGCTAGTAGAAAAAAAATCCTTTCTCTTCTGACATTTTTCAAATATTTTAACAGTTGTTTTATTTCTTTCTATCTTTCATTTGCAATTAGATAAATAAAATAATGCACATACCATACCAGTCAGCCAACTACTTACTAAAAGAAACTCATCAGTCAGTCAATCATAAAATACATTGACTACAGAGCTTTACTCTGATGATGATGATGATGACTACATTGAAAAATGAATGTTGCAGCTACTATATTTGAGAGGGTATTATTATTAGTGTAACAAATTCAATGTAGAGGTGTGAGGAGTAGGAGGAAAATGCAAGAGATGAGCTGTTAGTGCTTTTAACTTTAACTACTGAATGTATTTATAAATATTTGTTTGAAACCCAGCAAAAAGATTTTTATCTAAATTTGAAATATTAGCGAATTGTGATTTTGGTATATATAAGTTCTCCAAATTTTGCTTACAAAATAGCTAAAAGAAGCAGTAAAGAATCTGTGAAGTAAGCACTTGAATTGCTTTTAAAAAGCTGGGGAAAGCTTTTAATGTAGCTGTAATGCTTCCTGAAAGCATAACCTATAAAACTGCTTACTTAGCTAATTCTTTACAACTTTTTTGAATCATATTTTTTTTTTTTTGCTGGGACTTGGAAAATCCACAACTAAAACTTGTTTGGCTTAGAGTTTATGCATTTAGCAATTTGGTAGAGAAGGGGCAAGCTGGGGAAATGAGTAGCAAATTGCATTGCAAAAAGGAATGTGCCATGCAACTGAAATACTCGCCAAGTATCTAGCTTACATGGAGGAGCTTTTTTTCTCATTATTTTTTATTTTATTTTTTTTTATTTCTAGATAAGCGCGTGTTGATATTTTTTTTTTTTTTTTTTGTATCTTTTTGTGGCAGTTTCATATATACACGTTTTTGGTTTCCATTAAAGTAAACGTTCACACTAGCTTCGTTTGCTTTTGCAGCTAGACAAAAGAATTTTTGAAATTCTTTAAAGCAAACAACCTAAACATAGTGGAAATGTAAAAAAGGCTCTTTCCTGTATGTGAAGAGTAGTACTACATAGTTAGTATTATGGTGTCTGGTTTTGTGGGTTTTTTTTGCTTTGCTTACATACATGCAGAGTAGACTTGTTGTCTTGTCTCGTCATAATGTCTATTTGAATTTTATGGCATTATTCTGTATAGGTTTGCTATTAAATTGTTGTTATTATTTTGCCAGCTTAAAGTCTGTTATTGTTTTGTGGCAAATATAACGAAACAAAACAAAAAAAAAAGTAAAACATAATACCGCAAATGAATAGCAAATAAAATAAAAATAAGAAAATGTTAGGAGATTGTTGCTATGTGTCAGCTAACAAACAACAAAGACTGTCTCATGTCCTCCTATCGAATTCCGGTTTTATACATATTTTTGCTAGTTAAGCTGCAGCAACAAATTTTTACCATCTCCCCACACCACAAACCTACATTCCTTTGGCTTTATTTGAAAGGCCCCCCGAATTGTTGCACATACAAAAAAATGCAGCACAAACACGTGAAACTAATAAAGTGAATGGATCGTTATTACAATCTAGCTTTGGTTAGGTTGCAAAAAAATAAAAAAAAAATTATCAGCAGCATTTGTTGGCAATTTTAAAAGTATTACATGCAACATTTACAAGAAATGTTGAAATAAAAAACAGTACACATACTTTTGGAGGTCATTTTAACAAGAAAAATTTTTATAAAAGAATTTGCTTAATCATATTAAAGCTAAGTTTTTGTTTTATCACAAAGGCGGTCGTTTTTCTTTTAAACGCCTACCTTAAACATTTAAAAAATGTTTGAAGATGTTTTCAAATTAAGACTATCTGTTTGTTTGCTTTAAAACTTTTTGCAAGGTGTTAAAATTTAATATCTATAGCAATTTTAATTTTATTAAAAATAACTGGTTTTTTAAAACAAAAAAAAAAAAAAAAAAAAAAAAAATAATAATAATAATAATTTTATACGATTTTTGTCTTAAGAATTAAATTTAAATCATTGTTTTATACATATTTGCTTTTGCAATTCTTGTCTTTATCGCGAAATTTATATAAAAAAAAAAGAAACACTTAGCAACATCATTTTAATATGAGTTTTATATTAAAAAAATTAGCTTTTTATTGTTTTTTCCAAATCTATTCATTAAATCAGACTGACCTTTAAAATTGAAATTCATTGAGTTTTTTTTTTGCTTATTTATTTTATAATAAATATAGCTTTACAAACGGAACTTGTGGTTTTTATTCATTCATAACTTTTTTTTAAAGGCTTTTGTTTTAAGATTTATTAATAATGGGAAACATGTTTTAGAAAGTCAGGAATACAATACAAAAAATTTTTAAATATTTATCAATTTCAGTTATAATAAAATGTTAGATAAACTAGATTTATCGTAAAAAAAAGTAAAACTTTTTAATATTAAAATGTCAACCTAATTGAGTTCAGTTCAAAAAAACGCTTTAATGCTTTAAATTATTTTTAGCATTTGTTGATAAGTTGTTAAATTTGTATAGCATTACTTAGAAATTAAAAAGTAATTACAGTCAAATCTAATTAAGTAATGCTAAGTACTTAAAAGGTAAAAGTTAATTAATTTTAAAGAAATTTATTTACAGTTTTGTTTAAAATTAATTTAGTTTTATATTTAAACTCACAACCTTCAATTACAAGTAATGCTTCATTATTTTAAGGTAATGCTGTAGAATTTTTTAGGAAATTTTATTAAATTTAGCCTAAATATAAAAAAGTATAAAACTTCAATTTCAATTACAAGAAATGCCAAGTAATTACAAAGTAATGCTAACCAAAAATTTAAATTTTTTTAAGGTTTTTTCAGGAAAAAAATTATTTTAAAATGAATAACAACTATATACTTTAAAATTTACAATTTCTTTACTATTTAATTTTGGAAGCTTAATTTGTATTTAATTTAAAATAATGCTTAGGTAAATACTCTTAAGTATTTTAAACATTTTTTGTATTTTTATATTAAACTTAATAAAACAATTATTATTCTGTTAAAAATGTCAAATATTTTCTTAAGAATTATTTGTAATATTAAAAAATAACCGTTTTTTATAGATAAAATCCCCCGTTTTAAGTCAGCAATACAAAATAAAAATTTGCATAATTCCTAAGAATTCAATAATGAATTTAACAACAACATAAATATTCGATACACGCAAAAATACGTAAAAGAATTTCTTTCAAAAGACATACAGACGGACAGACAGACAAATATTAAACAACATAACAGCCAATAAACCATAGAACAACAGTGGAAAAAGAAGGCTATCTGTCTTTTTTCTTTTTTTTTTTTCAGCAAAAAATGTTAATGATGATGATGTCGACAACGACGATGATGATGGTGGTGACTTTGTAAAAATGCCACTAGCAACAATAATGTTAAGATTTATTGTAAAATATGTAAAAAAAAAACTAGTTTTTCTTAAACTAAGTTCAGAGTAGAGACAATACCAAGCCATTGACTTTTTTTGAATTGTTTGCAAAACCTCAAGTGGAGTAAAGTTTGTTGCCAAGTCAAAATAGTAAGCAACAAAATTTAAGCCAAGATCAATAGCAGCAAACAGCATTAAAAAAAATGTATAACATTAAAAGTATGTAAAAATCGTGGACATTTTAAGACAACATTTAAGAGAAAAAAAATCTATAAGCATGCGCAACACCTTTAGTTATAAAAAAACACAGCAACAATTCTTGCGCAAGGTTATAATAATACAGATATTGTCAGCAACATATAACAAACCACAACAGCAAATGTAAACAATATTGGTTGTAGGTTGGTTGGTTGGTTGCTTGCTTCGTTGTCTGTTTTTGTTTAGGGTTTTAGTTTTTTTTATTCTTTATCGTTCTCCACCAGCCTTTAAAGAAGATGCTGTTGTTGTTGCTGCTTAAGTTTATGGTGGGAAAGTATGAAATTTATGCACTTTTATCATTATTTTTTTTCTTTCTTGTTGTTTTTATTTTTGTTGAGGTTGAGTTTTATTTCTTTTTAGCGACAACAAACCGGTTAAATATAACGTATTGTCTCTGTTGGTAAAGAATGTCTAGAGCCAATGACAATAAATTAAATTTTAATTTAAATTGATTTTTCAATAATGTTGTTAAAAATCTGATAAATTAAAAATGCAATTTTTATTTTATTTCATTTTTTTTTTTTTTTTTTGGAAGAATTAAGGTCATGGCGTTTTTGGACAATGGTGGACAAGGATTTATACTGAATATTGTTTAAATGTTGAAGGTTTTACAGCCTTAATCTATGAAATGTTTATATTTTTTTGCAATTACTTGGTAATGCTTGAAGGAATTAAAGACATACTGTGTCCAAATAATAATATTATTTTTAAGGGCTTTTATAATTACAAGGAATTATTTTAAAATTTATAAAATTTTATCCCAATACTTAAAACTAGGCACTAGCTAGTAATTGAGAAAACATTTATATTTTTTTTCTTGTTTATAAAATCTCTAAAGAATAATTTATTAAAAATTTAATAAATTTCATTATTATGTTAAGATTTGTATCTAATTATAACAATAATCATAATAATATATCTAAGAAAGAAAAAGAAAAAACTATAAAATACTTAATTTATGAGTCTTTGAAGTTTTTAAAAGACATAAAGGATATATGCGTCATATATAATGCAGTTAGATATCATAAAAAAGTATTTGAAATGAGCTAAATAGTACTGAGCGGCATCATCACACAGTTTGATTCAAAGAAAGTTGAAAGCAGAGTTTAGTGAACATACATAAAACAAAAACTGTGTATAAGATATAAAATCACCAATAGTAGATTACCAAGTTGACGTATACAATAATGTCATGGTGTGAGAAAAAAAAAAACATTTTGTGTCACACAGAGCACAAAAAAACGAGTAGAATTAATTAAGAAAATAAAATAAAACTGGTAAGAAATTAAATAGAATATAAACAGGTAAAAACTAAGATTTTAATAAAAAGAATTTAATAATAAAATGTGATTATATTCAAACTAATTCCTAAAACGTCAGTTACATTTTATTAAGAAAAATTTTCCATAAAAAATAATGCATTCAACAAGTTGTTGCATTTTGTAGTTTCTATAAATTGCACATGCCACAACTATGACGCACTCTAGATAGTAAACCTATAGTATTTGAAATACTATGTAAAAAACCACTAGTATGATTTTTAAAACTTGAATGACGCATACTCGGCACTAACAACTACAACAGCAGAAAACGATTAAAAAAAAGCAAAATTCTGCTATATGAAACTTGTTGTTCTATATGTGGGTGTACACTGTACATTTTCCATTGAAAGATAAAACAAAGACACAACACAGAATTTAATCAAATAAAAAAATGTCCAAAGATATTTTCTGCCAACCATAAAGTAGTAGTATGTAATGGCTTGGAATAGCAGAGGTAGTGGAGGAGAGTAGAAAATACATTGGTTGGTTTTTCCTATTAAAGTGTTAGATCTCATGTCATATTGAAATGTAGGCCTACTATATACATATTTACTATGTGTGGTGTATGTACTTATGAAAGATACAACACCTACACTTTTGTGATTATAAGACAAAACATACCAACATCCAGTAGAGTATGTCATTCGGCTAATATAATAAGCTTTAATATAATAATAAAATATAAGTATTTCTTCAGTTAATGTACATTAGTATTACAATAAGAGACATATGTTACCAGTCATCTATCTGAGTACATAATGGATGGTGATGATGATGACGATGGCACACAATTGATAAAATAAATCAACTTAGTTTTGAGAAAAATTTCTTAAAGGATGTGAAATTAAAAGAAACAAATTTTTCATACAAACATACAATAATTTCACTCATCTTTTAAAAATTTAATAGCAATAATGATTTAAGAAAATAAAAATAATTTTTTAATAACCAAAAACTTGGCATAAGTTGCTTGCAGTCCTCAGCATTACCTAGTAAATTCTTAAGCATTAAATTTATATTATTTTACTTATTATAAAGTAATACTTTATACTGTTAAAGTCAAGTTAAGATTAGTAATTGATTTTATATAAAATTTTATAGATTTTAAAATAATTACGTTGTAATGTAAAACAATTATCTTATAATGCTTTTAATTTTTAAACGTTAGAATAGTTTTAAATTAATTTTTCCCGGTTTTTAATATAATTTAGGACTTTTGGTAAACAATGCTTAGTAATTATCAGATAATGCTTATGAGTATTCATGATTTAATTATTTCCATAAGTTTATTTAACAATTTTCGAATTTTAAAACCAATGACATGTAATTGCTAAATAATGCTAATAATTATAAAAAGCATTATTAACTTAATTAAATAGTTTAAACAATAAAATATTAATTTCTCCTATTAATTCCTCCTTAAATGTTCAAAAATTTTAAAACAATCCCAAGTAGCTACCTAGTTTTATTTATTAAGCAAATTTTCATTACAAATCTTACTTCTTTCAGTGTCATTTAAAGAAAATTATTATAATTTGCAAAAATAATTTAAATAATTTGGCGCCTTTAATAAATTCAAAAACAGTGATTTTTTGTTAAAGAAAACATAAAACACATGTTTAAAATTTAGCATAACAAAAAATAATATTTTATATTAAGTGACTGATAAAAAAAAAACAAAAAAAAAAAACTAAATGTCTTGTTTCTTTTTAACCACAAAAGGAAATAATATTATTTACACATGTTGTGAATTTCAAACAATTTTAATTCACACGAGTAAAATAACATAGAGTTGATGAAAACAAAGTTTTTTTTTTTAATTAAAATAGTAATGACAGGAAAATAAATATGGAAGGAAGTTTATAAAAAAAATTAATTATAATTAAAAGAAATTTAGTAAAATATTTATGAAAAGAAAGTGAAAGAAAATTAAATTTTTTTGTTATAATTTTTCTAAAAAAGCTTAGAAAATAGCTAGAGATATGAAAGCCCTGAAATAAAATGCTTGAGTGCATTTTCTAAAAAAAAAAATCTTAGCCAGCCATTACCTTAAGGAGGAAAAAAATAGTATGCCACAAGACTAAATTTAAAATAAAAAAATTTAAAAAAAAAAACATAAGTTTTAGAATAAAATCATGTTAAAGAAAACCAGCAATAGAAAAAGAATAAAAAAAAAAGCCTGTAGATATTGTGGTTAAGCCAGCATTATGTGGTTTACAAGGAGACAAATAAAATAAAAAAAAATTCTAGACGGCCCCAGCTAAAAAAAATAAGTAAATAACAATACTTACAATACAACACTTGCAAGTCAAGCATGACATACAATATTTGTTGTAAAAAAGAAAAAAAAAAGAATAATTTCATTCAAAACTTATTTGCAAAAGACTGGAAAAATAAAAGGGGAGTAAGAAATTTCTTTAGATATACTTTTTTTTCAAACTACTCATGTGTAAAGTTAAAAATGCTGCAGAAACATTACAGACAAATAATATATTGTTTAACCTTTAAACCAAGATCAACGTCATCACTGAAATGATCATAAGCAAACATCATAATTGTTGCATGAGTTTTATAATCATTATCATCAGCATCAGCTTCAACATGAAGATCATTGCTTAAGCAATATGACATTATCTTTGGAAAACCGATAAAAAAAAAACAGCGTCAACCTCTATTTAGAGAAGCTGTGGGAGAATTTCTTATTATAATTTTGCCACAACTCAGAATGCAAAAAAATAAAAAAAAATAAAATAACAAATAAGAACGAAAAGGAGGGGAGCATAGAGAATATGATGCTGGCTTAAACTTTTGCTAAAAAGTGTGGGAAAATATAAAATTTTTGTTTTAATCAAAAAATGTTAATGTGGTACGAAATCCAACAAAAAATTTTAATACTTGATCCATATTTTTTTTTTTCTTTTTTTTTTAAGAGAAAAGAAATTTAAAAATTTATAAGAATAATTACATCATGAATGATGAATAAAAACATATAAAAAACACTAATAATTTAAAAAATCTTAAATAAATTAAACAAATAAATGAATGTTGGAATTACTGATGATGATTTCATAAATAAAGAAAGGCACAGCCGAATTATTTAATTATTAGAGAATGAAAAAAAAAAAAAAAAATATATGAATAAAGTAGAAATATTGCTAGTTAAAAGATGAGTAATCCTATAAAAAACAGCAACATTTTTGAAAGATGTATCATTTTTTGTTACTGAAAGAGGTAATTGTTTTCAACTTAAAAATTTAATATAAGTTTTATCATTAAAAAAAAATTGAATTCATATTTAAGGTTCTCTCTGACATTTACCTAGTAATGCCTACACAATGCTAACTAATTCCTTAAGCTTAAATAATAAAATTTTTGATAAAATTAAAACTTTTTAAAACTCTAAAAGTATTAAATGGTCATCAATTTTCTTTATTAAACAAATTTCCTTAACTAATTAAAAGCTCATTTAAAAATCCCTAAATTACCTACTACTTATTACAAGTAATTATACTCCTTAAAGTAGACTATAAAAACACAATTATTATAATTTAAAAAAGTTTTTGAAGTCATTAAAATAGTATGGAAAATTTACATTTTTTTATGAGCCATAAAAAGTAATAATAAAATTTTTGTGCTAAAATCGATCTATAATATGTAACTTGTCATAAAACATATTGTGACGCAGTAATTATGGTATATGTATTTCTCTTGATGACAAAAAAAAACATAAAATAATAATAATGATAAATGACTAATTTGCCAAGGGGAGTTGGACTATAAAAGATTCTAAACTGCCAGGCATTAAGTACTTATGTATATAGATTTTTTTTTTATAGAAAAGAAAGATTTATACAAAAGACTTTTTTTGTTCCTTTAACATGCCAAAGAAAAGAGCAGCAGCCAGACCTTGTTTTAGTACTTTAAAAGCTTAAAGCAGACAATTTTTGTTGCAAACAATACAAAAAACCTCAAGTACAGCTAAACAAAGGCATTTGTAAAAAAAGAAAAAAAAAATAGCATAGCTTAAGGCTTTTAAAAACATACATAACATACTAAAACACACACACTAACTTCAACAGGATGATGTTAAGAATTTAAAATTAAAAGGCGTTGTCTGTTTTTGTTAAAGCAGACAACAACTGTAAAAGGAAAAAATAAACTGTTGCTTGTAAAAATGTTCTTAAACGCCTAAATATATGCTTTAAATTTAAGTTGATACAATTTTAATAAGACACCTTTTAAAAAGTAAATTTTTTAAAAGGTTATTGAACTGTTTTCTTTTAACTTATATGCTTAACCTTTAAAACTTTCCTTTAGAATATAAATAAATTATACCCAGTCCTTTTTTTAAAGTTTATTTAATTAGAATTTAAAAATTCTTATAACATTTCCATTAGAGAGTATCACAAATTTTAAGTACTCTGCTGCTTACTCTCTCTTCCCTTTAAATGGCGCCAAAAATTAATTTATGTGTCTGTGGTAAATAACAGTAAAAAAATATATATAAAACCCCCCCCAAAAAAAGTATCCTTATGAGCAAAGGAAAAATTATCCCATTCAATCTCTTTATTATTCCCATTCCCTATATTAGCCGGACGGCTCTCATAAAAAAAAATATAAAAAAAGAGTGTAACAAGTTTTTAAGCTCTCTCTCAGGAGATTAGTTTTTGTTGTAGTATTTATGTACTAGTAAAATATTGTAATCGGTTTGTTGTTGGCGTCGCCAACCGGCCCCAACATTTACATCATTGAATTATTATTTTTTATGTTTTCTCTGCATTGACGCTGCGACTTTTCTAACTCATATTCAAAGCAATTGGAAACAATATGAAACAGAGATGGAAATTTGTAGAGTTCCTAATTGTATAAAAAGTTTTTATGAAAAACTTAGTAACTAAAAACACGAAATAAATTCTTAAGGATTGAAGAATTGTACAACAAAATTTGAGATGCATAATGAAAAATATTATTAATTATTTAAGAGCCAACATTTAAATGATATTAAGTGGGTGAGTGATACTAACAAAACAGGACTTTTTCTAAGTTTTTTTGAGATGTATGTAAAATCAAACATTTCCAACCCTGTTTAGCACACACGTGTAGCTATAAAAAAATTATAGATATTTTTTTATACACAAAAATACTCAAGGTCGTACGTTGGCTACAAAATATTGCTGCTGCTGATGTTGTTGTAGTTGTTGTTATTATAGCTGTTAAGCATTTGATTGTTGTTGCTGTAATTGTAGTAGTGGTACTAATAGAGATTTTTTTTGTTCTAAGAGACTTTTACTCTACTCTTTACTACTGGTAGTTTTTTTTTTTTTTTTTTTCTAATGAGACATTATCATTATAATGAGATACTTTAACCCTAAGTAATGTATACTAGAATTGTAAAGAAAACTTTTATTGGGGTAGTATATTAACAAAATAAAAGCTTTTACCTCTTGCAGAGAGTATATCTCTAAAATTTTAAATATCATAAGATTTAATAGAATTTATTATTAATAGAATTTATTTAATTAAAATTTCCTGTGGCAGTTTTGGGTATTTTAAGTATTATTGACTAGAAGACTTTTTTAAAAACTTTTAAGCTATTATTCAAAAATGTTTTAAGTATGCACTAAGAAATTCACATTGAAATAAATAATTTTTAAAATAATTTTTCTAAAAAAGTAGTGCCTACTTTTAGTCGTTTAAGTCTGGATTTTTTTTTTAATTTTAATTTTCTTTGCGGCTCTCTAAATGACACACCCATACAAACTTTTATTTATTTTATTTTTTTCTTTGCCTTGATTTAAAGTAAGTCTCTTTATGTCTGTGCGTAGCCAGTGCTCTGTTTAAATTTTTACTGTTGTTGCTTTTATTATTACACTGTGATATTTCCGCTCAAATTTCCGTTAAATGTTGTTGAATTGTAGTTACATTTAGATGCTGTATGTAGCTGTCTGACTGTCCGTCCGTTTGTCTGTGTTCAAATTTGTTTGAGATGGTCTCTTGATCAAATCTACACTTCCGCCTTTCATTTCCATTACCATTACAATGTTGCACAGTTACAAACAATACTTAATAAATTTTACTGAATTTGCAAACAAAAAATAAAAAAATATTTGCCGGCCGGTTTTTTATAAATATAAGTAAAATTGAGATTCATTTTGATAAAAGCTAGGAAAAGAAAAAGAGAGTTAAAGCTTTAAAAGGCAAAAGATGTCAAATTTATTTGTTATTTTTAAATAATTAGATACTTCAAGAAGTTCTAAACAATTAATTAGTTTTTTTTTACTTTAAAAATATAGTATTAGGATTTAGGATTGTTTTAACTTTATAAAATAGTGCATACTTTTAGGCAAAAAATTTTAAAACCTTGAAGCTTTTATAAAGAACTATATTTTTTAAAATTATTTTAAGAGAAATGATTGCTTTTTTATTTTAAATTTATTTAATTTAAAATTAATTAAAATTATAAAATATTTTTTTTTTTTTTATTTCAAATTCCTTTTTTTATTTGAAACTACATAAACCTAAATTTCAATTTTTATTTTCACTTTCCCCCTTTAGACTGCCACATATTGCAAAGTTTTTGTAAACTTAAAAATCTTTTTTATTTTTAAATAAATTAAATTTTACGCACATTTTCTTTTAACTACTGACCTTGTATTGCTTGAAGTTCATTACCACATTTTGTATATTTAAATAATAAATTTACATTTATATTAAGCGCTAAAATTTTGTTTAAACACTAAAGGTACATAAACAAAGTTTTAGCGAAATAATAATCACAAAATACCTATAATATCGTTATTTTATTTTCGCAATTTCAAGTAAAGCTTAAGCCAGAGTTTTTCAAGGGACATACAAATTGAATTAAATAAAAAAAAATATTGTTCGCATAATAGAAATAATAATTAAAAAATAAAAATATTTTTTATTAAAAATAAAATCATCTTTAAAAAAAAATTTAAATAAAAACAAAAATTCTAAGAATAAATTGTTTTATCAAATAGGATTTTAAAAGTCATGATTCCTGCTATTTAAAAATTATTTATTTGCTTTAATATTTATTAAACAAGACACAGCTAGAATAATTAAGATAAACAACTATTAAGAGAATTTATTTACATAAAAATAAAATTAGATTTTGAGTCACAAAAGATATAAAATCAAAAGCAGAAAAAAAAAACAAATTTATAGGAAAAGAGCAAAGTTCAAAAATTTTATGATTTATAATTTATTTGCAAAATTTGTTAAATCTATCATTTAAATATCTTAAAATTTTATATAAAAAAAGATTTTTAAATAAATTCTCAAAAAAATGTAGAGCACCTAGCAACAAAAATTGCGCAAAAAAAATTCTTAAACTAATTTAAAACAAAACGACAACACCCATACCTCAACAACAGCAGAAAACCGGCGAAATATAAATATAAACATTAAATAAAAAAAAAATAAAAAATAAATAAAAAAATACCGCACAATTTAACAAGCATTTAAAAAAGCTTTAATTGTCTGACAAACACACAAAAACTAGTAGAAAAAAATATTGTATAAAAATAAAAAATAAATAAATAATTGCAACGTAGCTGCGGCATTAAACTTAAATATTTACTATACAATTAAATAAGAAACTACAGCGTAAATAGTTTTTAAAAAATCCCCAAACACGATAAAAAAACACAATAATAAAATAAAAACAAAACAACTTGCAGTTTTTTCTCGCTCTCAAAATGCATTATAAAATTAATCATAAAACTAGAGAGAATAAAATAAAACTAAACTATTACACAGAGCGACCGACCCTCCCTCCATTTATATTGTTTATTTCTTAAACTAGATTAAACTTTTCGCGCCAAAATATACACAAAGCCACTCTTAAAAAGTCTGAAAATATTTACTACTATTTTACACCAACAAATTGCATACGCAATACTATTATAACAATAATATTACCATTACTTCAAAGAGAATTCCGATAAAGAGCGAGGGATGTTTGTATGAATGTGATTGTTATTAAAGGAATTGGACCTACGACTTAAATGCCACAATATGCGCATGTCTAAGTTCTAAACAAGAAACAAGTGCAGACTCTCTGTTTTTTAAATGGAGATATAAAAAAACGAGGGTAAAGGTTTTTATTAAAGTGTCAATGTATTAAGCCGGCATGGGTTGGGGTAGGGTAGTAAATTAAAATGCAAATACCCTCGATTTAAGTAAAAAAAAAACAGACACAGACCAAAAAAAAAGGCAACATGATAAACCACAAAAAAATCTAAATAATCAATTTTAAAATATTAAAACTTAAAAAAAAATAAATTTAATGAAATTTAACTAAAATTCTGTACTTAACACAAAATATCCTAAAAGTATACTCTTCATTTACTTGGCCCTAAAATATTCTTATTTTTTATAACAAAATTTCTATAAATACCATTATTTTGTTTTGGCATCATATCAAGACGTTATAATTCTTTTTTTTTTTAATTAATTTTGGGTGTAACCAAAAAATAAAACTTGCAACTACTTTAAAAACCAACAGACAAGCAAAAAATATATATATATATTTTACAATTAAAACTAAGAAAAAGAACAAAAATATACTTTAAGGCGTAGTAAAAATTTCATACATTCAAAAATAAAATTTCAAACCTGCGCATTACAAGACTCTCTTTTACTCTTTAAAGACAAAACTATTTCAAAAATTTCTTTCCTTTAAAGGACACGTTAAAAAGCAACGTGGTCGTAAGACGCCTAGTCTAAACTTAACAGAAAACGCCTAGTAATATGCAACATACAATGGAAATTTCATTAAATCCACAAAAGGGCGCCAAATTTGTTTCTTTTTTTTTTTGCAATTGAAATAAATTAGTTCTGGCCAGTCATATTTCACAAGACCCTCAAAATGAGTTTGCTATTTTCAGCTATAGGGACTTGTGAACTTATATTCGTCAAAAAAGAGGAAATTGTTATTGCATTTTTATTAAAGGGCAAACTTTATTCTGGTTTTTGTATATACACTTTTAATAATTTCACAATATTTTGTAATAATATCTCATATTAAAGAGAGAATGTTAAATGTTCAAATGACGTAGTGAAATATAAAAAAAAAAACGAAGAGTAATTATCAAGTATTTTATAAAAGTACACTAATTATAATAATGACGATAAGACTATTAAAATGTAAAAATATAGTTGAAGTTAAAAAACTACAGCAAAATGTTTAATTTAAATTTTTTGTCACAAAAATTAAAAAAAAAAGCTTTAAATAATTAAAGCTTAAAAGTGCTTTTAAGTTCAATAATTTTTAAATTCATTACTTTTAAATCTTTTTCTTCCTTTTTTTCAATGATAATTAATTTTAAAATAAATAAAGAAAACAAAAAAATTTTGACTTGACCAACTCACCAGAATCCGAGGGTGTTTCCAAATTAGTGCTCAAATCATCCATGCCATCTTTACAGCGTGTATAACTATGATCCCGATGTTGCATATAATGTTGAGTACTGCTTATATTTGACGATTGACTTGACACGGGCGATACACCACCAGCACCGTATGTTATTTCATTATCCGACATTGAAGATGAACTTGAACCCGTTGTAGATTCTTCATCGGAATCGCATTCAGAGGAACGCATTGAAGCAGATGTATTGAGATAACTAAAACCTGTTGTACTACACGTCGTATTCGGCGTTGTAGTAGAGTTATTAGCTTTATGATTTAAGTAATCTTGGGAATTTGATGTACTATTTATGACATCCAAAACATCGGCTAAGGAACAACTGCTAATGAGACGTGTATCGATTTGTTTTTTACTGGTGTCTTGTAGTTCTTGGGTAACATTTTTGATAAAGTCCTGATCTGTGGTTAGAGAGATGTTATTGCTGCCCATAACACAGGCTCTCAAATCGACAGAATGTTTGAATTCAGTCGTTGAACAATCATCATCTAAACTGTGCGGTGTATCGGGTCTTTGATACAATAACGAGCTGTTAATGGTGGAGCTGGAGGTGTTAAAGTCGGTACAAGCTGCATTGGTGTTGGGCAATAATTGATCACCACGTTTTGTAATATTTAATGTGCCAGCACGTGTCTGTTGTTGTAATTTCTTTTGTTGTTGCGATTTGCGTAGCAAAGAGGCGCCTGGTGGTATATTTTGCATCGTTGTCATTACTGTGGTGTGTATCATTACAGGATGTGGCTGTGACGTTGTTGTGTTATTTACTGTTGTTGCTGCTGCAGCTACTATAGGCGTTGTCTTGCTATTTGGTATGCTATGATGTGCCAATTGTTGTTCAACATCATCTGTGGGTTCTTGTTTAACTTGTATCGTTTCCTGTTTAAAATTCACAGGATTTACTTTCTTAGCTGTCACCACTGTAGGTGCTATCAATTCTTCTTTTTCAATTTTAATTTGTAAACTAGCATTTTGTGGTGTTGTAGAGGCGCCCATTACAGCAGCCAATGATACACCTGAACTTATATCACTCGACATAGACGAGGCTGAGGTTGATAGTATTTCTGTGGGTGTGGCAGTCCACCACATTAAATCTGTATTACGTACTTCGGGTTTCATATCTAAATCTAAATCCATGCCATAAGGCGAAAATGTGTCTGATTCAATTTTTTGTATATCACTGTAAATTGAGGGTAAATCATCGAAAAAATCAAATGGATCTGGTTGTATTTGATGGAATTCATCGGAGAAAGCATTAGGAGTTAATTCACTGAAGAAAGAGCTAATGGGTGATGACCCATAGGGACTGCATAATTTTGCCATTTTGTCGAGTTGTTCAATAAGGTTTGATTTATCACAAATAATATTAGGGGTTGTTGTTGTTCTTGTGGTTGATTGTTTTTTTTACGGAAGATGCCAGATCTTCAATTTTTGTTGTAAAAGTTTAATCAATAAACTGTAAAAAAGAAAAAGAATATTTTATTGAGTATTTTTGGAAATTAAAATTTTTTTTAATTAATTTTTTTTTTAATAATATTAATTATTTTTTAAAATTTATTTTTTTAATTCTATTTAATGTTTTTTTTTTTTTAATTTCCATCGCCTGCAGTTTGTGGCTTAACGCTTAATATGTGTTTTATAAAGAGTGCTACTTTTTATTACTTAATTTTATATTTATCTCTGTCAATTATTTAATACAAAACAAATAAAATATTAACAACAACTACTTATTAACTAATTTCTTTTCCTTATTGCATTTAACACTATATAAACTCACACTTTCCTGCCCATACTCAAAAATAAAAAGGAAATGTTACTATAACTGTAATTAAATGGACTAAACAAAATTATTAAATTAATAAGATAAAAAATAGTACAAACAGAAGAGTAAGAAAATAACCATACAAATGATGAGTTTGTTGTAAGTGAAGAGTGCATTTGAAGGGGGGGGGGCTCTTATTAAATTACATACATATTAAGCGTGTAAGTGTATAATAGTGTTTATAAATGATTTTTTTTTTTTTTTGCAAAGAGTGTGGGTGTTTATTTAAATATCAAACACATTATTTTATAATAAATAATAGTTTGTCATTTTTCTTTGTGTGGCTGTGTGTTTAGTGGGCGTTTAGTGGTATTTTGTTTTAAATTACTGTTATTTTTCTATATGTATGAGTAAATCTTTTTTTGCTAATATGTAAGTTAAGCTTTTTTGGCGCCATATTAAATAAAATGTAAAAGAGCAAATTTTGTAAACAAAAAAGAGCAGTTATGAATAAATGTAAAGATGTAAGTTTTTTTTTTTTTTTTGTTTCTTTAGACTTTTTCATTACAATAACAAAATCAATAATAATTGTTATTATTTGCTTTATTATTATAGTATATTGTATTTACTTAGATCTATTTACTTATATCTTAAACAGGGAGGAAGAAAATGATGCAATTAGTCATTTATTATTTGTAAACAATTAAGATAAAAAACTATAAAAATACAAACATATGCAATTAAAAAAAATTTCCTAGAATTTGTAATTTACAACAAAAAAAATCAGTATTTCAGGAAATTGTGATTCAAAAGCTAAATATTGGAAAACATTTAATAAAAACATAAGTTTTTAATAATATATTACTTATGAAAAATTATTTTTGCAAATTAAAAAAATTAAAAAAAAAAGAAAAAATATTTAACAAGTGGCCAAATCAGCAGCGTCACTAATAAGGCAGAGCTATTTTAAATAAACATTATACTTGTTACCAAGAAAATTTATTTATTTTTAATAACTGCAAAATAAAATTTTGAGAAACAAATATAAATTAACTAAATTTATTAGATTAGAAAATTTTAATTTCCTTTATTAAACGATTTAGTTTTTTTAAATTCCTACAAAACACATTAAATCTTTATTAAATTCATCAAACAAAAGAAAAATACACACGAATTGCAAAAATATGTTCAAAAAAAAAAAAAATCTGCTAACAACAACTTCCATTTGAATACACATATTTTTACACAAAAAATATGTATGTGTATAAAAAACAACAAATCCCTACTCATAAAAAAAAACTTGTTTTATTTATAAATACACCAAAAAAATGCCGGCAATTTTTTTTTCGTCTCTAAAAACAAGTTTCCTTTAATTATCTCTTTTTTTTTTTTTCATAAAAACTTTTTTGTTATTATAATCTATACATCTATTATTTTCTTCATATTAATTTTTTCTGGGAAAGCCTTTTAGTTTTGTTGTCTATTTTGCATTGCACTTTTTTACGCCATGGCTTAAGAGAAATTAGTAATTTGCGCATGGTGTTTAAAGTTAAAAGAGTGCACTAAAGCTAAATGGCTGTTATTTCAATACGTAAACAAACACATTAACAATAGACTGTAGCAACAAATCAAAATAAAGAAATTGTAAACAAAACGCATTTAATAAATTTAAACAAGTTTAGGGACTCTTTGAGAGAATTAAAAACAAAAAATAAAAGAAGTTTGTTTACATTTTTTATTATTATATATATGTAGCTAATTAATAGAAGCCTTTTTCTAAGGTAAAAGTAAGAGAAATGCATAGGAAAGGAATTTTTAAATACCGTTAAAATTTACATTGTTTTTTAAACTTGAAAAAAAAGAATAGGAATTGGATTTTTTATAAATTAATATAATATTAATTAAATTATGTTTTAATTTTAAAATGAAACAAAAATATATTTTTTTTTTTTTAACTTTTTTTATACCTTTTACATAATTTTTTTTATTTGCTATTTTATCTACATTTTGAAGGTGAAAATTGTTTTGTATACTGCAAAAGCAATATAAACAATAAAAATAACTTAATAAAAAAAGAAAATATTAATCAATGTTATATCAACAAATAAAAAAAATTAAGAATGCAAAAAAACGCATCGACAGATTAAAAAAAGAGTTGATTGACTCTTATGAAGAGAGATGTTTGTTTACATTTTTAAAATTGCAGTTAGTTGTTGTTATACAGCATTTTGATGCTTTGTTTAAGAATACCGTTAGAATGCATTTTTTAATCAAGGCACAGTGGTAAGGATAAGCAAAAAATGTAATTTTATCTTTTTTTAAATAAATAAAAAAAAAAAAATTAAGAAAAAAAATTTTTTTGAATTTTTTTTTTTTTTTTGTTTTTATTTTAAATTTATTATTAAAAATATTCAATTTTTGAATTTCTCTATCTAAAAAATAATTTTCTTGTTTAAATAAGATATAAAAATTTAATATAATTTTATTATTTTTGAGCAAATTTTATATTATTTTTAACTTATTACTAAAAATTTGTAAAAATATTTATTAAAAATTTATTATTTTCTCTACTTAAAAAAAAAATTAACAATTTCCAAAATTGTTTAAATTTTAAAAATTTATAAAAATTAAGTATAATAAATTGTTATTATACTTATAACTATTATTTTAATTAATAAAAAAAATACTTGTAATTTATTATTAAAATTTTGTAAACTTCCTATTTATTTTTTAACAAATTTAAATATTTTTATTTAAACGCAAAAAATTAATATTTTTTTGCATACATTTAAAATTTATTAATTTTTTCCTTTATAATAAAAAAAAAACAGACTACTTATAATTTCCTATTAAAATTTTGTAACATTTCTTTTTAAGGAATTTAAATATTTTTTTCTAAAATATATCACTGACAAAATTGTAGAATATAATAAAAATTTATAAATTTTGCATAAAATTTAATAAATTTTTTTTAATCTGACGTTTACTTCAAGAATTTTAAATGTTTATTTAATTTATAAAAATTTAAATTAAAAAAAGAAAAAAATCTGTCAAAAAATTTATTTTTTTATATTTTTTCTTACATTTTTTACTTTAAAAATTATATTGTTTTAAATCAAATTTTGTTATAAAAAATAATTTTAAAAATTTTAAATTTATTTTCTTTTTTTATTTCTTTATTCCAAACTTACATTTTTTATTCATATGAAAATTTTTTATATAAAACAGATTTTTCCTTTAAGTTTTGAAGCAAAAAAAAAAAAAAATAAAATTAAAATTAAGCTTTTTTTAAATGTTTCATAAAAAATTTGAATTTTATTAATTTTTACTTTACCAAATAAAATTTTTATAAAAAAAAATAAAATAAAAAAAATATTTACCTTTTTTATTTATGTCTTAGTTTTGAAAAATGTATTTAAATCCAAATTGTCGTTAAGAAATTTATTAATAATCCTTGTGGTTGGTCTTAATTTGGGGAAGTTTCAAATTTGTTTTATTAAGGGTCAAAATTTTTAATTTTGTCAAATATTTTTTTATTATTATTTAATATTTTTTTATAATTTAAAGATTTTAAATCTTTTATTTTATTTTTCTTGCAATAATTTAATTAGTTAAAAGCACTTTTCTTTCAAACACAGTCTTTTCAAAAGACTTTTTTGTTTTAAAAATTTTATTACAATAATTCCAGCAGCAGTTTTTTTGTTGCTTTATTTTGTTGTAAAAATAGAAACCAGGCACTAAAATTTTAACTTTTTCTTATTCTTATTACTCAATCCTTTTTAGTGCTTTTTTTTAATTTCTTGTAACAAATTCCTCAGGCTCTTTTTTTGCTTTTTTTTTTAGAGATTTTGGAGAATTTTTTTTCGTTACTTTATATTTTGTCGTTGTTGTTGTAGTTATGTATTTACAATTATTAACGGTAAACTCACACAAAACAATTAATACACTGAGCGCAAAAAATTTAAGGAGAAAACAAGTTTCCTTTTTCTTGGCATTAATTTCTCTTTCTTATTATTTAGCTTTGACCAAAAATTTCAATTTTGGTTCAACTTTTATTTAAATAAAAATATTCTTGGTTGTAAATTGTAAACGATTTGAAATTTATTTGTATAAATATTTTTTAAAGACAGCAAAATCTTGCTGTTAATGTTGTTATTATTGTTGTTAAAGTTGTTGATGTTTATATGCAAAAAATTGCTTAAAGTTGTTGTAGTATTTGTTGTTAAAATATTTTGAGTTGGCGAGTTTGTCAAAAACTGCATGACCAACTTGTTCCAAACAATTTTTAGTTTTCTTTTTTAAATAGTTACACTATTTTTAATTAAAAAATTTTCCGACCGTTATTTTAAATTTTATTTTCTAAACGTTAGGAATTTTTTTTCTTAATATTTTATTTTTCTTTAATTAAAATAATTATTTCGCGTTATTATACCACCGTGCACAAAAGTTGCGTTGACAATTGTGTGATTGGTTTTATGTTTAAAAAGGAAATGATGATTTTCTGTTTAAGTTTGTTGTTTAAAATAATTTTTAAGTTTTGTCTTGTGTTAGAATTCTTTTCTTTTCACTTTACGTTTTTTTTTTTTTTTGTTCTTTCTTTAGCGAAATACAAAAAAAAAATATTTAAATTCTCAAGAACTATTCTTTTTGTGTTGTACAATTTCTTGTCATAAAAAAACACTTTTTAGTTGTAGTATTTTTTTGTTTTTAATAAATAAATTTCCTCTTAAAAATATTATATTTGAGCTCTGAGCGCGCGTATCATAATAAACTAAACAAACGACTAAGGTCTCTTTTTTATATAGAGATGTATAAAAAAATTATATTTTTTTTATAGTTCAGTTTTTTTTTTTCTTCTTTCTCTGTAAGTTCAGAAATTATTGAACTATACACGACCGTTCACATGAAAGTCCTAAAGTGAAGTGTTTAAATGAACGCGCCAAAAATTGTCTATAACCAAACGTCTCGACAACACTGTGTGAACAACAAAAATCTAATAAAGTCTGTTGGACTACTATAGTGAAAGAAGGCATATTTAATAAACATACAAACAAACATACACGTTAAACACTCATTTACACTCGCATATACCCTAGCACATCCAAATATACTACCTACCATAAATACAACTCAAAACAGATACCACAATAAGAGTACAACATTGAGCAAAACAGATTCAAAATGTTTTCTTTTTTATTTTTTGTATTTAATTTTCATCTGCTTTACTATTTCTTATGCTATACTAAATAGTAGTTTTTTTTGAGAGGGGCTTCATTTTAACACATAAAATGCCGGTTATTTGAAAAAGAGAACATTTGAGTAGAGTAAATATAAAAAAGAGTAATTTGTTCCAAAGAGAGTAACGGAATTCATTTGTAAAAATGTTTTATTACTTCATTAAAAATGAGTACATTTTGATTTTGTATTTGAGCAAGAAAAAAAAAATATATAGAAAACAAAGTTGAAAGACCAGACAAAAAAAAAGTAACTTGGGTAAAGGGCCTGATAAACTACATAAATTTTATGTCATAAAAGGATAGGGAAGACAACTATAACTAAAATCTTATTAAATAAGAAAAATCAATTGAAAGCAAAGGTGAGAATTTAATAACTAAAAAGTGTTCAGTACTACGGTTAAAAGATTGTGGTCAAAGGTCATGTAGCAAAATAAACTCCTAGCAAAAGTATAGAAAAGCACTTTAAAAGAAGTAACATCGCTAGTGACTGGTAAATTAATTTCGATTATGGCCGAAAATCAATTCTCACCGTGAATAACTATTTTCGATTCTTACCAGCCACCTTTATATTGAAATCGACTTTTTAAAAGATTTTGATAAAAAAAAAAAACACTAAAAATTTAATTCAAGAAATAATTGTTAGATACAATGAACAAACTTTGTGTACGAGTTTTATAAAATCTACAAGCGATAAAAACTTAAGCAGGTGCTCCCCCAGTGCTGGACAGTCACATAAGGAATGTTACTCCTCAATAAGACAAGTTCTCAAGACATTGTTTGACTGAGGAATATATGTAATTATCCCTTTTGCATTTATATTATAGCACAGATAAAGATTAAGTGTAGTTTAGCTCAAATAAAAATCAATATTTTATATTTCCCAAACAAGTACCCCAGTGTCAGTTTTGTATATAATATTTTATATCCTAGCATATTTGGTGATATAATTATTTTACTTCCTGTCTTTTTGAAAATACATGCATTTGAATTTTATAGTGTTGAATTTAAGAAATTAAGCGATCTACGAAAATAGGTTAATTCAATACCTTACACCCTCAAAATGTTTAGTTCAAAGAGCTGCTCTCTGGTTTATTTGTTAAACATACAGATATGTCTATTTAAACGTCTTATGATCCTTTAAAACATAATCAAATTTAATTTTAATTCAGTTTTTATCAATTTTAAAAATAATCTTTCGATTAATCGACTTTAGAAATCGAAATTTAAACGGTTGATCGAAAATCGATTATTAACTTTCCATATCATACACTAATTCTCATTAAGTATTTTAAAAGTAAAACTTGACCCTATTTTGCACTTTTTTGGAAGTTATTTAAAATTAATTCTATAGAAGTGATAATAAATCAATTTTTAGTAAAAAAGGCAATATTTCTAATAAAATTAATATTTCATACCCACATTAACACTAGAATACTAATTCTAGTTAGATTCTGAGTCGTTATCTATGTCCGTCTGACTGTCTGTTGAAAGCAGGATAAGGCTCAAACGGAAGCACCTAGGGGCACGGAATTTGGCTCAAATATTTATCTTATATAAGGTTTGTTTGGTATTAGAAATCAGCTAGAAACAAAGCGTGTCCATTGTCACACAGAAAAAAAAGTAAAAATGGACTTCAGTTACGAAATGCTTATATTAACTAATTTTTGTTTGATTTTGCTCCAATCATCCAAATGATAATATTAATAACTGGAATAATTGATTTTATTATTACTGCTTTTTCTTAAATAGATAAAATGAGCTGAAAATTGACTAAAATTAATTTTTATATTTTTAATTTTTCTTTATATTTTATTAAGAAATGTTAACTTATTTAAAAAAATAATGCAAACCAATTAGAAAATTAATTATATTAATAAATAATATAATTAAATTCCAATATAAAGTTAATTATACATTTTATTGAAAAATAATTTGAAGTATTTTTTTCTGTGTTCGTTTCTGCTGATATCTCTTAAAGGAAAGCACGATAACGAAATTTTATACAGATAGTTCAAGGGTCGATATAAACTCGAAAACCAAAATTGGACGTGATCAGCCCACCTCCCAGATAAGGTGAAACACAACGAAATTTTGTACAAATAATTCAAGGACCATTATAAACAAGGAAACAAAAAGTGGTCCGCCCACTTTACCGCCCACCTCCCATATAACGTTAAATTTGAAAAATGTGATGGTGAAAAAATTCACAAAGTTCGAAAAAAATCTATAAAAGTTCAACAAAATTTAAAAACTTGATTAAAGTTTATAAATATTACGTTTATACGCGCGATTATTGCAAATAGAAATAACTTGCAAATAAATAATTCAATGTTTATACGCAAATTGCACAAATAAATATATTTCCTTATTTGTAGTGCCAGATGGGAAAAATTAAACTATTATCATCGAAAATTCTATGAACGTAAAAGGAAGTGGCAACGCTGTACATTTTATTTGCAATTAGCTTCACTAATCACGATTATTTTTCGTGAGTTACTAACTTACAAATATAGTACTAACTCACTGTTTATACAGCTAAATTTTCATATCGCAATATTTTTAATTGCGAGTAAATGGTGCGTATAAACGTAATAAAAATTATATTCATATAATATAAAAGTTTAACTTCAAAAGCAATGATAGAAATCGTAATAAGCATTTTCTTTAAATGAAAGTTATGCGTTAAAATTATTTATTATGCAGTCTATTTTTAGCATTGAAAAGAAGTTATAAAGAAAATCACCAAAACAATTCATTCAATTGAAAATCAATTGCATCTTAATTACTAATAACAGTTAAAAATTAAAAGTAGAAAAAATTTTCCAATTAAAACTTTGTTTAAATTAATCAAGTATATGATTGATTGAATGATCTAAACATTTAAATGAGAACAATTTCTTTTATTTTATTTTTTGCTTGAATATATTATTTAAGTCTTGATGTAAAATGAAACAACATTGTTAATTTAAAAATATAACCCATATACGAAAAATATCGCCAGATAACCTTTAGAAGATAAATGGAAGATATCGCTAAAATGTTATATAGAAGACGAAAAGATGACTTTGCAAAGAACCCGCCCCAAGAAAAGCTATATTATAAATTTTTCAAACAATTTTTAATAAAATACTATTTACACATTATGTACACAAAATATCTTTAATAAAATCTAATAAGTTCTTCCGGGTTTTTGCAATATTTTAAGAGATTTCTCCATTAACTATTGTCTGGATCCTTGGATAATAAGAAAACAGAGAATGGGTTATTTTTGCGTTTTATGTAAATGCATTACTTAATTTACCTTCAGAATTTCGTAAACACTTTTGCAATAAACGCATCTTTTTACGGTAGTTTGAATCTTCTTCGGCCTTAAAGCCTCAAAATAAGTATTCAAATCTTAGTATAAAATACATAATTAAAAATTATTTCGTTTCTAACGATAGAATGGATGACTGCAAGCTCATCTACAGAAGTGGTAGATAGGTATGAAACTATTATTTGATTCTTACTTAATTGTTTTCTATAATAATTAAACTTGCAAAGATTCCAGAGTGAATAAAGAAGAAACCTTAATTGGGATAAAACTATTATGCAACTAAACTAAAACTAAATGTAACTATTTTTTGTGACCAAATAGATTTTTCTAATGAAAGATTTAGCCCACTTTCAAAATAAACGTCTCATGTAACGAATCGGCAAAAATAGATGAATTATTGTAGAAACATAAAATTGGTTACAGCAGTGTTTAATGGCAAAATTAAAAAAATCAAATCGGGTCAAGGACACGCCCATACGAACTGAATTTTCAATATGAAATTTGTCCTGCAATTATAAGACTTGTAACCAAAAATGATACGTTATTTTATTTTCATATATGACAACTTTTAGCTAAGTCGGTTCAAGACCTGTACTTTTTTAAAGCTAATTAGATGAAATGTAGCATAAGGAGTGCGATCGAAAAAATCTTAACACACGTTATGCCTCATAACTTGTCCGAAGCAATATTTAAAATTTTTTTTGATCTAGTTATCATTTAAAAATATATCAGTTATATTTTTAATGACAACCATGTTGATTTGTTGTGAGTTTGATCAAAATAAGTGACGAAAAAGATGTACGTGCTATAAATTAATAAAAAATTTCAAAAAAATCCACATTGGTCCTAGAAATAATTGGCCAAAGAATTAAATGGCTGCTGTCAAACTGTTTCCAAGGTTATTAAACAGTATCAGGGGAATTCGACCATTGATAGGAAACCTGGTTCGGGATGAAAAAAGGTCCACATGATATTGGGAAGGCAGAAAAAATTGAAAACATATTGAAAAGGACTCAAAACACATCTGGCAGAAAAATAGCCCGGTTAGCTCAGTGCTCAGACTATTTGGTGCGAAAAGTTAAAGCTAATGCGTCCAAAGTCCAAAAAGATCCAGACTGCAATGCTTCAAAAAATTTAGAAGCCAAGTATACGGCACGGTAATTAAAATCAAATTTCATACAAAAATACTCATGTTGTATAAAGAACGACGAAACTTATGTAATGACAGATTTTTCGCAGCTTCCGGGTCAAAATTTGTATGTTGCTGATACTCGGGGATATGTTGAAGATAAGTTTAGGACCGAAAAGCAGACAAAATTTCCTAAATAATTCCTGGTTTAGCAAGGTTTATGCAGTTGCGGCAAAAGTAACAAGTCATTTGTTACTATATATAAATACCGAAAAATACATCAAAGAATGTTTGCAAAAAAATCTTCCCTTCATAAGAGAGCACAATATCTCCACATATTTTTGGCATCATGTCACTATGTAAGAAAACTCTGAAGTGGTACCAAACCAATAACATAGTTTTTGTACCAAGAGAGGTCAATACTCTAAATTGTCCGGAGCTAAGACCATTGAAGAGATATTGGGCTTTTGTGAAAAGAGAATCGAAGAGGACAAAAGAGGTGCCCCATAATATTGAAGTTTTTACAAGTGACGGAAACAACTATCAAATTTCTAATGGAAGGGTTACTAAAAAAGGTCTACAAGTTCATAAGTTGTATTTAGAAGTATAAAAGTTATATTTTTCTGTAATCTGTAGTATAATAGTAATTAAATAAAAAAAACAATCAAAACTCTACGATCAACCATTTTCAAATTATTTAATTTTATATATGTTAAGATTTTTTCGATCGCACTCCTTAAATGATTATTTTCATATAACGACAGTTGAAGTTGGTTAATTCACCGATAGCCATAAATATTTCTTTCCGGAATTTTAGTGAAATTAGGCATAAATAAGTTCTCTAAAAGCATTAATCAGTGTGCCAAATTTAAAGAAGATCGATCCATAATTGGAAATAGTTTCTACATATATAACCCCACTTCCGAAAATAAATTTAATGTGCATAAATCCAAATTAATGTTCATAAGTATCAAGATAATATTTGATAAAAATAAGTTTTATAAAGGTAGAAACCAATGGTTTTAAGTCCCACTTCCGAAAATCACATTAACGAAAAAATATTTTATATAAATATTAGTATCGAAATAATATTTGATACTAGTACGTTTTATAGCTGTATAAATCACCCTCCCAAATTTAGCAAGAATTGGACCTCAATTTACCTCAGTTTCTCTATAAGAACATCTCCATTAACACAGGGTTACAAAATGAAACAAAATTTCTGCGGCACGAGGTTTAGAATCAGTGTTTCCCTTTATAATTATATTTTTATGCTAAATTCATATAAATCCTTCTCATAGAAAAACATTTGTATATAGGTATATAAATAAAATTATGTTTTTAAACATTCTAATAAAATTCAAACAAGTTCGAAAATTAAAAAAATGGAGGAAACCGTACCGGTATAACTGCTAGAGGATTACATTGGATTAATTTGGGGAGATTTTTAAAATATTTATGTGTAAAAAATTCAAATATCCAAGATTTTTGTGAAATTTAATTAGGACCTGGTCTCAAATTTTTGTTACGTCATAAAAAAGCACCCCAAAGGCCATTCTTACGATACCAAGATTTCATATCGTTCCTTTGAAAGAAATATGTATGAAAAAATCCTAAAAACCCAAAAAAGGCACATTTTTCATTAAATTATATCTAAGCTTAATTCTCTTAAATTTTAATTCTGAATTAAGAAATACTAGTTTTTCATTCTATTCAGAATATTTGGAAATTTCTAATGTATTCAGCGGATAACACTGGTCAACAAAAAAATCCTCCCCCAAAGACGAATAGTTAAACTTGATGCATTTTGATGTGCTAAACACGAATCTGCAGTTTTTTTCCATCAGCTCTGGATTTTTTTTCTTTTTTTTATGGGCGTGTCTAATATTTTGGCAATAGTAAGGCCATTACTCTAGTATATTTCCTCATAACTGTAGAACGATGTGTACGATTGACATAAGTGTTACACCAAACTTTATGTGCTCAATAGTTTCGGAGTTATTTTCAAATAAATGTCCGAAAAAATTTTTTTTATGTAAAATTTTAGATTTTTTTGTTACTAAAATTTATTTTAATAAATGAAAACGTCAAAAATGTTACAGTTTATCATCTTTATTTTAAAGCTGGTAATGCTGCGAAAAAAAATCTTCAAAATTGATGCACAAATCTTGATTTTATTCACAATTAAGTAAAAATACCCATGTATACATACAATTGAGTAGAAATACAGTGGTGGGCAAAAAAAAAAAAAAAAAAAAATAGTTTTTTATTTTTCAGAATTATGGATCAAAATTTTCACGATTTTTCAAAAAAAATATTAATAATAATAATTTTTCGCTACAGATTACCAAATAACTACGGAAATATTAACTGGATAAAAAATTATGTAAATTCAGCTCAAAGACAATTTAGATCACTATCTACTGGAGTTTAATTTATCTTAGTTGGACAAACCGTTCTGAGTTATACAAGTGTGGCTGCCTAAAGGCGGGGTCATAGTAGTCACGCCCATAAAAGAAAATCGATACGTGATAGAACAAAAGTAAAAGTTGATTCTTATTTAGCACGTTCATTCCGTAAGTTCCATCTAATCCACCTATTTTTTTATTTAAGAAAAAAAAAAAATTTCGACCTGATGGGAAAAAACTGAAAGCCGATTCCAGTTTAGCATGAGGAATTCCATCTAGTCCACATATTTTTTTTTTTTGTTTGAAGGAGCACGAAATTTTTTTTGGCGACCAGTGTAATTTAACAAACGCATTTCCCAGTTTAATAAGTGGGCAAATAACGATGAAACGTTTTCGATATAAATATCTTACACAAAAGGAGATTCTTACACATGTGAGATTTTTTTATTACACAAAGAACCAGTGTGACTCCAAGAACTCTAATCTCGAACGGTTCACAAGTGTCAAATTAATCTCCATAAAAACTTCTTAGTAGAAGAAACAATCAAAGAAAATATTATTAGAATATAAATAATGATTTAAAAGCACATATTAATTCTTGCGCTATTTTCAAATAAAAATAAATTTAAAAAAAAAAATAATAATAAAGCTGTATTTTACTATTCTTAAAATTTGATAAAAACATAGTTTTTTACAGCTTTATCACTAAGTTTCAGAATAAGAATAAATAATATACATAACCACAAAAGTTTTGGTAAATTATGTTTAAAAGGACAATACAATAACTAATATTATGCTGCAATAATAAATGAATAATAATCCATATTAAGCAACGGATTTTCTTCTTATTTCCTAAAAAACTTCAAAAACAAATATTTTTTATATATATTTTTACGTCTTTTTCCTTCCACTTTAAATTCTTAAAAAATTTAAAAAAGTAGTATTTTCAAATATTTCACTAGTACTAAATTTAACAACCCAGTTAATATATCACTCAAAATATACTCATTTCACTTCTATTCACTCTCTTCGATTCACTTAAAATCATAATTTTAATCCTGTTCTCTCTTCCCACTTATAAAGAGTGTTTATTAACACTCAAGAATTGAGTGTGTTTAGCATATTTTTTACACAATCAACCAAATTATAAATGTGAAATAACAACAATACAAAAAGTAAACAATAAGCTGAGAGAAATTCTAATTAAAAAAAAAAAAATCGAAAAGCTCTTATTTTTTGTATAATATTTTACTACATTTGTTGAAATACAAAAAAGCTCATTATTAGGTATTTTTTTTTTTACAAATTTATATGAAATAATGAAACTAAATATCTATTTGCTTTTTTATTTATTGACGTTGCATTGCAAAATTTCATGAAATATTGTAGGTATAAAACAGATTTGAAAGCTTTTTTTTATTTGTTTTGGAGAATTTGTGAATTTCATGAATTAAATAAATGAAAACAATGATTAAAATCACATTGATAGTAAAAACATTTGCAGTTGCATGTGATTTAATTAAATTGTAAAAAAAATATAAATAAACTTTAATGATTTGTTTACGTTTTGTTGCTGTATTCGAATTGTATAAGATTAGTTTTTGTTGAATTGCGCTTTAGGTATAGAAGTAGAGATAAAAATAATAGTAAAGTATCTTTTATTTTTTACTTGGCTGAATTACTTATGGTATATTGAGTGAGAGAGTGAATGCACTTATGGAAGAGTAGGAGCAGACAAGTGGCTATAGTAAATATTAAGTCTACAAATTATTATGTATGACCAAATTATGTTTTCTAATTTTTTCGCATGATGGACTTTTGAAACGATAACAGACTTTTCTTTGGCAATTTAATAAGATTTTGAGGTATAAATAGACCACCCTGATTCAGCTCCGATTTATTCGCCATTGATAGTACTTTTAACGGTGAAAATAAAATTTTTGAGTGCAATTAAATATTTCCCTAAGAATCTCGTATCAAAAAAATTTTTGTTATAAAATAAGTTGGGTAAAAAGGAAGAAGGAAGTTAGCGAAGCCGCTTTTGGACATACCACAGAGTTAAAAACCCTTCTGCGCGGCCGAAGGCTGACTATTAAGAAAAATTATGTTTATAGTTTTCCTTATATTTTTAAAATATTATAAATAATTAATAAATTTAAAAAATATATATTTCCCATAGTTTTAAGACTATTTTCGAAAATTCAAAATTTTTTAATAACATTTTCTTGTTAATTAATAAAAATTTCCTTGTTAAAAATTTAATAACTAAGAAAAATTCAATATTTTTCTCAGCATTTCAAAATCGTTATGAGATAATTTAAAATTTTATGAGTTGATTTACAATTTCGAATACAATTCGAAATTTTCGAATAATCATAAAATTATTATTTGTCTTTTGTAAATGTAGTACAAGTTATTTTTAAAAAATATAAAGTTTTCACTGACATTTTTAATATTCGAAATTCGATAATTAAGAGAAATTCTACGTTTTTGGAATATTTTAAAATTTAATCTAGAAAACGTTATTTTTAATATTCGAAATTCGATAATTAAGAGAAATTCTACGTTTTTGGAATATTTTAAAATTTTATCTAGAAAACGTTAACTTTTATAAATTTATTTTATTTCTGAACATTAAATTTAAAATTTTTAGATTTTGTTTGAAAATTAGAACTTAGGTTAGCTTAGGTTCAATGGGCAGCTGTCTAACAACTAGGGTGATCGATTATTCGACTTTTTTGAGAAACTGGTTTTCGAATAGTTCGAATAGTTGGTATTTTAAAAAAACCGGTTGCACTTTTTGAAATTCAGAAAAAACCGGTTAACCGGTTTTTTGCAGAAGTTAATATTTATATCAAAAGACTACATTTCTTTAAAAACAGCAATTCTTATATTTAAGTTAAAATTTATTAAATACAAGCGTAAAAGCCTAACAATGTCAGGAAAAGTAATATAATAATGAAAATATGCACAAACAAATCCGAAAATTAAAAGAAAAAAAATATGAACAACATTTACACACCTTCCTCTCCCTAATCGGAGTCAATTATTTGAAGCCGTTCAAATTTATTGGAATTATATTGATTAAAGTTTTAAATTCGTAAACCTTTCAAAATAAAAAAATCGTCGTAAATGCGCTCCCTGGCCGAAATACAGAATCAGTTTTTTATGGGATTTGGAGAGCAAACAATAAGTATAGCAACTCAAAAGTTCTTAATACCAAAACAGACTTTTTGGTCCCTGATAGAAACATCTGGCACTGTTAGAATTTGTTGAACGAATAGTTTTATAAGTATGCCGATTTTTAGTTTCTTACGTCGTCTGGGAGCTTCAGAAAGCTCTGGAAAAGAAACATTGCTTAGGAAAGATATATTTAAATCCATATATATAGATCCACGTATTTTCGCTCCCTGATAGAGATTTCAAAATCTGGCTCCGTTAGGATTTGTAGGACGAATAGGGTTATAATTAAGCTGAATTTTAATTTTCTATGTCTTTTGGGAGCTTTAGAAAGCTCTGGAAAGAGAAAAAATTCTTAGAAAAAGACACATAAATCCTCTTATATCCGCTCCCTGATAAAAATTTCAAAATATGGCTCCATTAGGATTTGTTGGACAAAAAGTTTTATAATTAAGCCAAATTTTAATTTTCTACGTCGTTTGGTAGCTTCAGAAAGCTCTGGAAAGAGAAAAAATGCTAAGCAAATTACATATCTAGATGACTAGAAGATAATTATGTTTCAAAATTGTAGAAAAAATCATATAAATTTTAGTTAGCATAAACAGAAACCATGGCTTAATATGGAGATAGTATATTAATTAAGTCTCAATTGAAACGATTCTGCAGGTGAAACTTTTTTAACACAACACCTTTAAAAAATAAAGGAAATATTGGATCAAAAAAATTAAATTGTGTCATACAGGATAATTATTAATTATTTATTTGTTTAATATTACAGAATAAATTCCAATTTATACTTAAACTATATTTTAAAAACATAAGAAATCAGTCTTTATGAATATTTAAAAAATTATTCCTAAATTTTCAAATATCACTATCACTATTTAGTACATGTTTTCTGAAATAAAATGCTATTTTTAAAACCGGTTTTTTATGCTTAAAAAAACCGGTCTATTCGACATTCGAAAAATGAACATTTTTAAAAAACCGACAGCACATTGACTGAAAAAACCGGTTTTAAAAGCGGTTGGAAAACCGCGTCGATCACCCTACTAACAACACAGCTCACTTGGGTCCATTTTGGTCCCGTTGTGATACCCTAAGGGATCATGTGCTGTTATTCACATGTCCGAAACTGTTTTCGAGTCGAACCAACCTGACGCATGTATGAAGAAATTGCTCTGATGTCAATAGCTGAGAGATCTGATAATACATGCACAAACGTACCGCCAAATTTATCAGTCCTTATCTCAGTGAGAGTTGGACAGTGGCATAGGAAATGTTCCACTGTCACTTTCTCTTTCTCATCGTAGCAACTTGTACAGAAGTCGTTAAAAGGGAGCCCTAATCTCCTAGCATGCGCATCAGCTATTCAGTGCCTTGTGACATCGGCTACCAGAATACTTAACCGGTGCCTCTGTATTCCCAGGATGAGGTTAGGCCGAAGTCCATCATAATGGGGCCATATTTGCCGCGAGGTTGAATATGTGGACTCGTTTGGGAACAGTTTCCAAACATAGACCAGCTCCAGTTGCCATCTCGTTCAGAGATGTCCGGCATTCCTGTACCAACCTGGATGTCGAAAAGACATCCGAGAGCGACTTAATCGCGGCTTGGCTGTCTGTACAGATTTGGGTATCCACGCCGAATACCCTATAGTACATTAACCAGTTCACGTCCCTCCTTATGGCCGAGCTTGGAGAATACTGCAGTGATCCGGCACACGTTGGGATAAAATGTGTCAAAAGTGGCGCTTAATTGAATTTTAAAATTTAAAGTTTTGTAATAAAGTTGGGTACAGAATATAAATAGACAAAATTATGTATCAATATCAATTAAAATCTTTAAGCTAGGTTGTCTTGTGTTCTTATAAGGAGATCTCAAAATTAAGATTTTTTTTTACATTTTTGAAAAATAGTAAAAAATTCAATTTTCAGTGTATTTATTTTAAATAAAAAGTCTTTTAAGGTAAACATTTAAAATAAAACCATCAACTTCAGATGTTTAAGTGTACGTTTCTTTAGATTAGATTTCACACAAAAAATCAGCTTAAGTGCAGACATTTTCTTTGCTTTATCAACATTAAACAGTGGGGAAGAATCGAAATAAATCTGTAACTTCTAATCGGCTTGTTAGATTTGCATGAAATTTCACATAGGCGTATCAGAGGACAATAGTATTTTGAGTTTAGAAGCGGGATCCAATATTCGCATCAGGAGCATAACTATAGGGGTTCAAAATAGAGTATTAGTGTCATAGAAAATGTTTAACCACTAACGAGTTTTTGTTCCATACCCAATTTCCAACATTTTTATATCACCTTAAAGTCTTTGATAAATCCTTTAGAAAACATGATTGCATGTGCTACTTATCGTATATATTTTTCGAGTTATATTTATTTAAAATTTCAAAAATCTCAATTTTACAAGATCTTGGTTAAGATTTTCATCCGATTTTATTATATTTTATGTATTTGGTTAAAAAGCTAAATTATCTATCGAACAAAGAAAAATAGTCATTATCTTTATTGAGTCAGAAGTTAAACGATTTTGAATTGGAAAGTTCGCAAAAATTAACAAACAGATGGACGGACATTAGAATTCTCGAAAAATATTTTTTTTTTTTCTACTTCTTGATTAATAAGGAAATCAAATGAAGCTAAAAAATTTTGATATCACCTTTCCCTGAATTAAGTGGAATTTTCGACACATTTTACCCAAATGTATAGACAGACGGATGGACATTGCCATGCAGCCAAAAAATATTTTAGAATTCTAAAAATGCATTCGTTCATTAACTAATAAATAGAAAAAATAGAAAGTGGTAATCAAAATTTGGATATCACCTTTCTTGAATTAAGCGTCATTTTCGTCCCATTTAACCCAAATGTATAGACGGAAGGACGGACATTACCATTCAGCCAAAAAACATCTTAAAATTCTAAAAATATTTTTTTTTTTACTTACTAGTATATAGAAAAGTTAAACGTGATCATTAAAGTGTTGATATCACCTTTTCCTGAATTATTCATAATTATCGACCCATTTAACCCAAATGTATAGACGGAAGGACGGACATTACCATTCAGCCAAAAAATATCTTAAAATTCTAAAACTGAATTTTTTTTACCTAATAATCAATAAAAACATAAAATGTGATTACTAAAATATTGATATCACCTTTCCCTGAATTAAGCGAAATTTTCAACCCCTTTTACTCCAATGTGCGGCAATTTGAAAGAAATACCTTTGCTGTATACGGGAATGTAGACACTCCCCAACTTTATTAACAGATTTGTACCCATTAGTATAAACCCCTATTGAACCAGTTCTTAATTCCGGATCAGACGAAATTGATACTGAGAAGTGTCTGCCAAGAAAAAAAAAATCGAACTTAAGTTTAGAAATTTTAGAAAATGTACAAAATTATTACTTTTCATTTCTAAATGTAGCATTTTAAATGTTCGAAATTTTTTGGAATATTATTATAAATATTATCAGAAAACGTTAAATTTTACAAATTAATTTTGTTTTTGAGTTTTAAATTTAATTTTAACAATTTTTTTTAAGACTATGATAATTTGAAGTTTCGTATTGTTTAATATGTTTTTTCTTCTTTTTCAAACTTTTATTTAAGTATCGATATTTTAATGAAATTTTTAATGTTCGAAATTTGATAATTAGAAAATATTATTGAAATATTTTAAAATACTCTAAGAAAACTATAACCTTTATATAATTTATTTTGTTTCTGAACTTTAAATTGAAAATTTTATCTTATTGAAACTTTCGAAACTGGTTTAAATCATTATTTTTAGCTGTCGAATTGTAGTACAATACAAATTTTTATAATAATATATAGTTTTGCTAATCATTTTTAATATTCCAAATTATTAAAAAAAAAAAAAAATTCTTGCAACATTTTAAATAATATTCAATAGTTTTAGATAAAAAAGTATTAATATTTATTCACAGAATCATAAATTTTATATTCTTTCGTTTTTAAAATACGTTCGAAAATTCGAACGTAAACTTCGTCACTTTCGAAAATTAATAGTATTTCTTCTTTTTTTAAATATAGTACAAGAGTTATGAGATTTTTTATTACAAATTATAATATTCGAATTTTAAAAATTTAGACAAATTTAATATTCTCCCAATTAATTTTTAAGTTTTTTAACACTTTTAGACAGTGATGTCAGATGGAGGGAAATTTCCCTTTTTGAGGTAATTTTTAAAGCAAATTTTAGCCGAAAGGAAATTTTTTTTCTCAAAATAAGGGGAATTTTTAATACGAAAAAATTTAGCTCAAAAAATTTTAATTTTTGTTAAAGAATGGCGATTTTAAGGAGGAGGGAAATGGAGGGAAAATTTTTTCTAAAAAAAAAGGAAAAAAGGGATTTTTTTTTAACTTTCTTAAATTTTATCTGGCATCACTGCTTTTAGACTATATTCGAATAAAGGGAATTTTTAATACGAAAAAATTTAGCTCAAAAAATTTTAATTTTTGTTAAAGAATGGCGATTTTAAGGAGGAGGGAAATGGAGGGAAAATTTTTTCTAAAAAAAAAGGAAAAAAGGGAATTTTTTTTTAACTTTCTTAAATTTTATCTGGCATCACTGCTTTTAGACTATATTCGAAAATTCGTATTTAATTTTGAAATTTAATGGATAATGGTTAAAACGTTATTTTAACTATTTTATTTATTTTGTTAACATTTAGACTTTTTCTGTAAATTTTCCTTGTGCGTTATTTTAAAAATAAGAAAAATTTAATGCATTTTTTTCAATATGTGTTTTGAAATTTTATTTAATAAATTTTAAATTTACTTTTTTATTTCTAAACTTTAAATTTCAAATTTTTAAATTTTTTATATATTATGTTCGAAAATTCGAAGTTAATTTCAGAATCTTGAAATACATCTAACATTTTATTTTAATATCCTATATTTTCTTCATATATATATATATACATATTTTTTGGAAATTTTTATTGTTCGAAATTTTAAAATTTAGGAAAATAGAATAATTTTTCAAAATTTGAAAATTTACTTATTAATTTCCAGAATTACAAATTTAAACACATTTTATATTTTCTAATTAAATTCGAACTTAATTAGGAAATTTTAGTTTATTTTTAAAGAAAAACAATATTTTATCTTTCAAAATTCAAAATTTTTGCTGGTATGACGATTTACTTTTAAAATATGCCAGATTCGAACTAATAATTTAAACACAACTTTACATTTTTGCATTATATTCGATATTTCGTTTGTGTTTTAAAACTATTTTTTACCTTTAAAGAGAGTTTAGAATTTCGATTTTTTTAAGAATTTAGAAATTGGAAATATGCATGTATTTCCTTAACTTTTCACGCAAATTGTTTAATTTAGTTTTTATTTTTATTTTTTGTCTGTATAACGTGTAATTTATGAAATGTTTAGAAAGAGATAGTATAACAAAATAAGGAAGATACAAAACATTATACTTAAACACAAGAATTATTGTGAAATTCGCGCGGGTTTTAAAAATATTTAAAATTATACAAAATTCTACACAGACAAGATACAAGTAAAAATAAGTCAAAACAAAAGTAAAATGTATGAGTAAATTTTTGTATACAGACAATACAGACAAAAATAAATAAATAATACTTGCTAATGCAATTTTTTCGGTGATTTTTTAGAACTTTTTTTTTTTTTTTTTTTTTGCAAAAATTGCGAAAATGTTTTGATTTTGTTTAATAGGCAAGAGGTGGGGAAGAAGTAGAGGGAATAAAACAATGGGCTCATGTACAAAAAGCTTGCTAAAGTGTAATATAATATTTTAATATAAACAAAACAAAAAAAATGTAAACAAGGCAAAAAATTAAATACAAAAAAATATTAAAATTTTAAAAATGTAAACATTAACATTTAAATTTTTTGTTCACCACTAAAAATTTTTTCGTAAGCCTAATAAATAATGTTAAGTTTTTAAATAAATTACTTAATTAACTTAATTAAAATTAGCAAATAAAGTCTACTGAAATGCATCAAGAATTTTTTTTTAATTTCTTTGCTATAATTTTTATTACACATCCCTTACGCTAACACTTTTATCATCAATCATGACACAATACTCACTCCTTTCTTCTCATCAAATTAACAAATAAATTATAATTGTTTTTTTTTTTTTTTTTTGTTAAACACATGTCTGCCAAAAATAGAGAGCAAAAAAATTCTAAAAGAAATGAAATTGAAAAAAGATTCGGCTGTGCCGAATCTTTGATACCCTTCACCATCTTACCGACAAATAATTAAATTTTCGCCTTAACGTACATTTATAAATCTAAATTTTTTCAAACTACGAAAATTTTAATATAAAAAAAAAAAAAAAACAATCATAACAAGCTTTGCTTTTAACAAATAAACAACAACAATTACATGTTTATTTATTTTTGTATGTGTGTATATACAAACTGACTGCATAAACAAAGAACAACAACAACACTGTTATTCATTATATTACTGCTGTTGATAACTAAACTACTTGTCTTATAGGCAAAAACGTCACTAATAGTCATTACAATGATTAATATGCATATTTGTGTGTGTATTTATATTCTTAACAGATATGTTCCCTGCAAACATTTTCTATTGCGGAAGTGGCTAAGAAGAGTCTTCCAGAAGTTGAAACTCATCGCCACGACTATTGCCAAAGTATCATTAAAATCATCTTCCGTCGGGAAGAACTGTTCCTCGTGGAAGTGTCTTCCAGACGACTCGAAGAAGACACTTCTGAAAGTGTCGAAGAAGACTCTTCTTGACGCCACCCGGAAGATGATCAGAGAAGTGTCGTCTTAGTCTCTTCTAGAAGATGATTTTTAGTTTTTTTATTTCTGTACTTATAATTAAAATTATTTTTTTATATTTCGTTATTATCTTTATTTCACAATTATTATACATATAAAACTACAAAATAAATAATTTACATATAAATTAATTTAACATTTAAAATAAAATCTCCATGTAAAACTTCTGGTCAAATCCGGTACCTTTAAAAGAAGAAAAGAAGATTAGTAATAATTTTAATTGTTAAATTGTATTTAGATTACCTTTTGTATGAAGAATTCGGCAAGGCACTATTATAGGCAAAGTTTTGGACTTCTTTAAAAATGCAAATACTTGTTCGTTCGATGAAATTTTTCCTAAAATTAATATAAATTGTGAGTAAAATCTGATATTACTAAATAAAAGTTTAAGAAGATTTACTTACCTTTTAAAAATGTCCTTTATTAATAATTTCCAAATTATTAACAATAAAAAAACACTTATGTAATTATCAGGAACACTTTTTTTATATTTATTATTGCTGCCGAACTGTACCAAAGATAAATTGTTACTGAAAACATGATTCTACCTGCTTCTTTATTGTGTTATTTTCTTTTCATAAAAAAACCGACAATCTTCCCAACACACGTCCAGAAGATTATTGCGCAATAGTAATGTATTTTGTTTTTGTTAAATTCGAATTATCATCTTATTATGTTCCAGAAGTGACTTCAAAGTATACTTCTGGAAGATCAAAGGACGATAGTAATGTATTTTGTTTTTGTGAATTTCGTACACACTTCTCACAATCATCTGGAAGTCACTAAGAAGTGACGTCTGGACGATTAATGCGCAATAGCAATGTATTTTGTTTTTGTATTTTTCGAAAAATCTTCCGACAATCTTCTAGAAGACACTAAGAAGTGGCGTCTGGAAGATTAGCAGCAAATTTATCTTCCAAATGTTTGAAGGGTTGTAGTTTTTAAAAATAAACAACAAGAACAATTCCATATTTATTTATTTTTGTACAGACTGCATACACAAAGAACAACAACAACACTGTTATTCATTATATTACTGCTGTTGCTTAATAACCTACTTGCTTATACAAAAAACAAAAAACGTCACTAATAGTCATTACAATGCTTAATACACATGTTTGTGTATGAATTTATATTCTTAACAGATTTGTTTTTGGGCCATAACTCTGTTGATTATAAACGATTTTGGTTTATTAAAAAAACCGAAATTTTATAAAAATATTTATGACTGATCTGTATGAAATCTGTACCTTGAACAAGGGCTTCAAAAATAAAAAATGCGTTTTCCCCGATATCTCAGTTATTACTGAACCGATTAATTTAATTTTTTCAGAACAAAAATGTCCGAGCCTTCTTTGCAAAAACTAAGTCCGTAGTATATACAGAGGCTTCAGAAACTGGAAAACCGGTTCTAAAAACCGGTTTTTTAAGCATATCTCCGCAATGTATAAACCGATCTTGCTGAATTTCAATAGCAAAATTCTCGAAGGAATTTCCGATCGTTTGATATATATATTATATATGCCAGTTATCGGTGGGCTTCATAAACGCCATTTCAACCGACACACGGACTGACGGACGAACATGGTCCTATCGTCATCGCTTCTTACAAGGATTCCGAAAATATAAACTTTTTGCTCTCCGACGAAAATTGTGGAAATTACAAACGGAATGACAAACTTATATATACCCTTTACACCTGTGGTGAAGGGTATAAAAAACACACCAAATATTTACCGTTAACTTTAGGCAACAATGTTACATTTAATTATAATAGTGTATTGTTGTAAATCTCTTGTAACAAAACAAGAGCAAATGCAATTTATTTAGAGAGGGGTTGCCATCCTTTACAATTACTTTTTGGTCTTCAGGGCTTTCAAACTCCCTTGCCATATTTTATTTAAAAAACCCTTTTTTTGTGAGGGTATGAATAAGTGTTTGTGTATCTTATTAATACATTTTTTAGATCCTTTTCGTTAGCAGCACCAACAACAAGAACTACCCGCACTTTGTTACAAAAAGCTTTATTCTTTGTTGTTGCCATTTTTGCCTGTACACTCTTCAGCATTTGAGACAAAAATCCACAAAAAAAGTGATTGTTTAACAAGTTATCACAGGAATATTCGCATACAGAGGAAAAAAAATCCTTTAGATTTTTATGTAAGTGGTTTTCTAAATAGAACCACAAAAAGGGTTCTAAAAATTATTTTTTTTTTATGAAAAGGTCATTGTACTCAAATGACCACCACTTTGTTTATTTTTGTTTAAACTAGTACTATAATATGCAAAAAATAAATAAGCAGCAAAAAAAAAAAAAGAAAAAAAAAAAAAAAAACAACTGTCTGTCTGGCAAATTTTTAAATAAGGACAAAAGTATTTCTACACTTACATTGTTCACATGTACATTGCTATATACATATGTACATAAAATCATATATACATATATGTTTGTATGTATTTTTAGACATACATAAACAAATATATTATATAACACCATGTATGTGTGTATGTTAAATATAAGGGTATTGATTTGTTTATTGATATATTTTTTAGGTTTTGTTTTGATTTTCAGATTGACAACCTACCTCAATTTATATTTCATTGAACTTTACTTAAAAAAATAATAAATAATTTTAAAATAAATTCAATACGTATTACTGGTTTAAAATTTCTTAATATTTTATTTGTCCGAGAAATCCGGGCATGTCTTTTTGTTAAATTTTTGTAACTTGACCTAAGAGCCAAATTAAAAGGTTCGATTGTTAGTCTGTGACTTCAACTACAGGACAGTTTTTTTTAGTAAAATAATAATAAAAATAAATAATTTATTTTTCAATATGATCTTTTCTTGGTTTCATTCCCCTCTCTTTCATATAACAAAATTTCTTAAAATATTAATTTTTTGTTCAATAACTTCAATATTGTGGATTAATAAATTTCTGTTGAGCTTTTTAGGTTTGAAAGTAAAAAATTGTCTCTAGAAGCTTAATATAAAAAATATGCCACGACAACTAAAAACGTTTGTACCCGCACATTGAGTACCAATTGAATCAAAATTATTGTCGGTTTTAGGTGTCATAGAATCCAATTTTATCGGTTTTTTTTATTGGAAACAAACCAAGCAGCTAACAGCTGACGGATTTCATTTACGAGCTTTTGTTTTTTGAATTATAATATTTATTGCAAAACATGTATATCTTTGCAATGTGCTTCACTGCTTGAAAAGCCAATTCTAGAATTCAATTGGCTAAATCACTGGACTGCAGAGCATTCTACTTCTAACAAAAAATGCTACAACTGAAGAAGTAATTTTATTTATTTTACCATAACCTATTTTTTTAATAATATTTTAATATAAGGAGTGAGATCGAAAAGTTCTTAACATACATAATATTCAATAACTTGGAAACGGTTGATCTTAGAGTTTTCAATATTGTTTTTAATCATTTGATAATTTAGCACAGATCAAAGAAATATACAATTTTTATGGTTCTAACCACTAATTATAAAATTGTGGACCATTTTTGAAAACCCTTTCTTTGGAGATTTGATAGTTGCTTCAGTCACTTTTTTTGGAACAGTGCGAACATCTTCTGTTAAAATCTTCGGTATTTTGGGACACCTTTTTTGTGCTCTTGAAATCACTATTCACAAGAGCTCAATATCTCTCCAATGGTCTAAGCTATGGATAATTTTGAAAATTTACCTCTCTTGGTACTAAAACTATGTTATTGATTTGGTACCACTCCAGAGCTTACTTACCGTAGTGACATGATACCAAATGGGTCCAAAAATATGTGGACACGTTGTGCTTTCTTAAGAAAATAAGAAGTCTTTTTTGCAAATATTCCTTTATGCATATTTTGGTATTTATAGATCCGAATGTATCAAACGACTTTCCTGTTTTGCCGCAACTGCAAAAAGCTTGTCATACCATGAATTTTGTAAGAAATTTTTGTTGCTTTTGGGTCTTAAATTTATCTCCAACATTGCTTCGAGCATTAGCAATAAAAATTTTTGAGACACAAGCTGCGAAGATTCTGCCAGCACCTACGTTTCTTCGTCAATTATACTGCTTGAGCATTTTTGTATGAAATTTGGTTTTAAATTCCGAGTCCTATTTTTGGCTTGTAATTCTTTTTTTTTTTTTTTTGCAGAATTCCAGTTTTGAATTTTTTGAACTTTATATGTTATCAACTTTCCCGCACCAAATAGTCGAAGCACTGAGAAAACTGAGCTGATTTTTACCAGATGTGTTTGGAGTTCCTTTCAATATGCCTTCAATTTTCCGGCCTTCCCAATATCATGTGGACTTGTTTTTCTTACCGAACTAGGTTTCACATCAATAGTCAAATTCTCCTGATACTGTTTAATAACATTAAAAACGGTTTTACGGGCGACATTTAATTCTGTGGCCAATTATTTGTAAGACCTATTTGGATTTTTTGAAATTTTATTATAGCCTGTTTCTCTATGTCGAACGAAAGCTTTCTTTCGCCTTCTAAGCGAACGAAAACTGATTTGGGTTTCTCTAACTCACATCTATGCGAACAATGAGTCGAACGACAAGTCGAAAGAAAACGTAAGAGTTTTCATATAAAATTGGGTTTCTGTATTTCGAACGATAAGAACAAAAATGTCAAAATCAGTCACTTGCTATTTTGCTTTCGACTGGTTGAATTTTTTAAAGAAAAATAGGAAAAATACTCAGAAGAACATTGCAAATGTTCCTTAATCATGTTTATTATTCATTTTGATGTATTTGGTATCTATTAATTACGATTTTGTGTCTAAAAAACAATTTTTAAAAAAAAATCAATGAAAATTTTTGTTTTTTAATTTTTTTAAATTATTTTATTTTGTCTTGTTTATTTACTTAGTTGTATCTATGTTTAAACAATTTAGTAGTATTTTTAATATAGTTACGAAAAAAAGTTACTCTTAAAGAAAAATAAAACAACAACAATACGAAAAGACGTAACTCCGTGCGAACGAAAGCGTAGGAAATACAGAAACCCAAATTGATTCGAATTCGTTCGACTTGCTTTCGTTCGCTTAGATTTTCGTTCGACATAGAGAAACAGGCTATTAATAACTTGTAGGACGTAAATCTTTTTCGTCACTTATTTTGATGAAAATAAGGACAAATTAACATGGTTGTTATTAAAAATAATAACTGAAGTATTTTTCCATGATAACTAGATCAAAAAAAAATATTGAATATTGATTCCGAAAAAAGTTATGAGGCAAAAAGTGTGTTAAGAAGTTTTTCGATCTCACTCCTTAAACTCAATCATTTTTAATAATAATTCAATAAAAACATAAGAAATTACACTCTTCTGATCCCTATAAAAACAGAGTGTAAACTTGGCGAATTTAGTGACGATTTTCCTGGTAGTCTACTTGTCATCGCTCTTAACAATACGATGCAGAAACGACATCGATTTGTGGCCTTGAAGTAAGATTTCAGAAATTCAAGATCGTAACTCGACGTCTTTTGGCTTTATTTCAGGTGACAGTCAATTTCCATTAATTTAATACGCATCTCAAATCTCTGGTAAACGCCAGATAATAATTTATGATGACTTTTTATAAATAAAATGTCAGTATAATTTAAATGATTTCTTAGTAATTTATTTTTATTTATTGAATTTGTTTTTTTCACTTTAAGCCTTTTGGGAGACAAATAAGTACCCTGCGGAAAATTTGTGGTAATTGCAGTAATGGACCGGTTTCTCTGTACCAGTTGAGTACCAATTGACACCTAACTCGTCACCAAATTGAGAACCAGTTGACACAAACACACTCACTATTAATATGCTCGTTAAGTGCGCAAATAGCAACTCGCGCGCAATAACAATCAGTGGCTGAGTGGTAAGCGTTGAAGATGAACATGGGTTCGAGCCGGCGTGCCGCCATCGACGTTAACGAAAAATTATAAAATTAAAATAAACATAATTTAATACAGATAATAATAAAAATAATGTTTAAAAAGTAAACAATTACCGAATTTTTATAAAATTTTTGTTACAATAATCGTTACTGAACCTGTCCTAGGACCTATCCTCTGACCTGTCCCAAGGGGCTAATTAGCCACCTCCAATGACAACTCCATGTAAAAGTGACAGGTTCCTCTCATATAAAGTTCCGGAACTGGGACCGGTCACTAGCCCTGAGAACCTGTCACGTGACTAGTTAGGTAATAACGAGAAATAAATTTATAGTCAGTCAAGCCCGACCATATGATACCCTACACCATTGTATGCATAAAAATTCGAGGAGGGGTCTTCTTGCTAGACCTGTGGCCAATTGTGGACCGATATATGTATATTAAGTGTAAAATAAAACATCAAATACAGAATATTACGTCGATACTAACATTTATATGAATTTATTCACTTTTGGGTGATTCCCGAAAGTAGGCCTTATATGGGGGCTAGGTGAAATTATGGACCGTTCTTCGTATAATTTGGCACTTTAATTTATATTTATATTATTTGTGTTGAATATTCACTTGATACTAACATTTTAATGGGATTTATGCCCGTTAAAGTGATTTTCAATCATCAAACATCGGTCAATTATGGACCGATCTTCATGAAATTCGGCGCACAGTTTTAAACTTATATGGAACTAATATTTGCCAAATTTAATTAAAATACTGATATATTTAAGAGATTTATGATCGTTAAACCCCTTTTCCGGGAGGAGATTTGTATGGGGGCTCGGTGAAATAATGGACCGATCATAACCAAATTAAATTAAATCTGTGTGCCAAATTTCATGAATTTATGTCGAAAATTGCGACCTGTAGTTTGACTACAAGGTTTACATGGACGGACGGACATCAATAAATCGACTCAGAAAGGGATTCTAAGCCGATTTGTATAAATTAAGGTGGGTCTTAGATCAATATTTTTGGGTATTACAAACATCAGCACAAACGGTGTAGGGTATAAAAATGCACTTAGCTGACATAGCAACAACATATAAAGTGTTTTAGAGGTATAGTCATGTATACGTAAAATTTACGTATCGTATTAACGCACAAAAAAATATCGTTAGTATTCTAGGGTTAAAAACTATTATAAACAAAGTCAGTAGGAAAAATATGAATGACACGCTTAACCGTAAACGTCTAGAAAACTCTGTATTGGGTCACGCGTATACAGTAAATGTTAATGCCCGTAAGTCCTAAAATTATGTGTTTACACACAAACATTTGAATAAATTTGTTTGCATCATTTATATTTATGGATCTTATAGATATTACGATAAATACAAAAGTTGTTGATGTCCTGGACATAAGAATATAGTATAAAATAGACTTTCTCGGATACCAAAAAGGGTTGTGCTTTTGAAAGATCTATTTGCAATACCTACATACGATCAGAAATGGTATACAAAATGAAGGTATCCAACACTACTGATTCATCCACCGCACAGTGTCAAATTTGGCATTTTTAGAACGACAAAAATCCAGTTTTGTAAATATTGGTCTGAAATTGCATATTCTGTTAGTAGATAAGGCCATAAACATACCCACTAAAAATGGGAGGGTAGAATGACTGCCACTCCCTTACTGAAAAAAATTATTTTATTCGTATGAATTTCAGACATATTTTTGTAAATTTTATTAAAATAAAGGATATTTTAAAAGTAGGCGTGACAAGACTAATTACACCAATCTTAGTGTAACATTTGCATAACAAATTTTCAGGCATTACCTTAAAATATTTAAATAATTCTTTAAAAATTGCTAAAATGAGGTACCGTACATTTTATTCTAATATTTTAGAAGATCGCAAAAAGTCGTAGCCAAAATTCTCAAATATAATTTTATAGATGTTATTTTATATAACAATCGTATTTTTGAATTGGAACTCGTTGGAACTTTTTAGTTCCAATCCATAATAAATATAATTTCCCAAAAAATATATTTTTTAATATTATGATTTCTTTTAAGTAGAAAAAAAATATTTTCAGTACTGACTTTTCAACGTAGCAAATTATAATGGAATAATTTGGATACATTTATTATTACATACCAAAAAAATTGTATCAATATCTGCCGTATTTGCTGAGATATACGAAGTTAAAGTTAACATACTTCTTTACAAAAGTTATATATAAAATTAAAATGTTTTTAAAAGTTGCAACCTTGAAAATCCATAATTCGAGCTATGGGCACTTTCCAATACTTCAAGTATTTTTTCCATAATATATGACATGTTTACTAATAAATGCGAAAAGAATTACTTCAATTAATAAGCTTTTATTTGCCTATTTTTGTCGTTCTAATTTGGATAAATGTGACACTGTACACCGTCGTAAATTGTTATCCAGTATTACTGTTAGTAAGGAGTGCGTTCGAAAAAATCTTAACATATATAATATTCAATAACTTGGAAACGGTTGATCTTAGAGTTTTCATTATTTTTTTTATTTAATTGATAATTTATTACAGATCACAGAAAAATATAACTTTTATAGTTCTAACCACTACTTATGAATTTGTTGACCATTTTTGGTAACCCTTCCGTTAGAGATTTGATAGCTGCTTCAGTCACTTTTTTGGAACAGTGTGCACATCTTCTTTTAAAATCTTTGGTATTTTGGGACACCTTTTTTGTCCTCTCCAATTCACTTTTCACAAGAGCTCAATATCTCTCCACTGGTCTAAGCTATGGACAATTTGGAAAATTGACCTCCCTTAGTACAAAAACTATGTTATTGTTTTGGTACCACTCCAGAACTTTCTTACCGTAGTGACATGATACCAAATCGGACAAAAAATGTGTGGACACGTTGTGTTCTCTCTAATGAAAAGAAGAAGTCTTTTTTGCAAATATTCTTTGATGTATATTTTGGTATTTTTAGAGCCGAATTTAACAAATGACATTCCTGTTTTGCCGTAACTGCAAAAAGCTTGTTATACCAGGAATTTTTTAGGAAATTTTTTCCGCTTTTGGGTCCTAAACTTATCTTTAACATTGCCTCGAGAATTTACAGTATAAAAATTTTCCAACAGAAGCTGCGAAAATTCTGCCAGCACATACGTTTCTTCGTTAATTATACAAAATGAGTATTTTTGTATGAAATTTGATTTTAATTTCCGTGTCCTATTCTTGGCCTCTAAATTTTTTGCAGTATTCCTTTTTGGACTTTATATGTTATCAACTATGCATTAGTTTTAAATTTTTGCACAAATAGTTAAAGCACTGAGCTAACCGGACTGTTTTCTACCAGATGTGTTTGGAGTTCCTTTCAATATGCTTTAAATTTTCCGGCCTTCCCAATATCATGTGGACTTTTTTTCTTTCCGAATTTCTTTCCGTTTCCTATCAATGGTCAAATCCTCCTGATACTGTTTAATAACATTAGAAACAGTTTGACGACAGAAATTTAATATTGATCAAAATCACGACAAATCGACATGGTTGTTATTAAAAATAATAACTGAAGTATTTTTCAATGATAACTAGATAAAAAAAAAAAAAAAAATAAAAAAATGTTTAATATTGCTTATGAGGCAAAACGTATGTTAAGATTTTTTCGATCGCACTTCTTATAATTTTTTTTTTTTTTCACTTAACGACTGCGCACGAAAAATTTAGTTCATGCTTTAAGGCTCATAACTTTAAGTTTACGTTAAAAATGCTAATGCTATAATTTGCTTACATTTGTTGCTATTTTTGCTATGCTTAAATTTATTGTAATAGCATAATTATCTTTTCTTAAAATGTGAATTGAACTAAAAACACGAAAACGCATAATTAAATTCGGATTTAGAAGAAAACACAGTACTATCCAACAAACACACAGACTTGTAAATGTTATAAACAAAACGTTTGAAGAAAAGAAATATTGTTCCGCTCTCTTCATTGACGTTTCTCAAGCCTTTGACAAAGTGTGACGGCTTGTTATATAAAATAGAACAAAATTTACCCATAAATATACATAAATTATTAAAAAGCTATATAACTGGTCGGAAATTTATTCTTAAAGAAGGTGACTTTTTTAGTACACCTCAACCTATTGAAGCAGGGGTGCCCCAAGGTAGTGTACTGGGCCCTGTGTTGTACCTGATATATACCTCCGATATGCCAACTAATAGTCAAACCCACACATCAACATTTGCAGATGATACAGCTATTTTAAGCACCCATGAATGCCCACAGGAGGCATCTCGAATTTTGCAGGACCATATATTTGATATTGAGAGATGGCTAAAAAAAAAAAAATGGAAAATAAAAATAAATGAACAAGCATGTACACATATAACATTTACCTTGCGTACGGAATCATGCCCACCTATCCTAATAAATAACAAAGTAATACCCCAGCAATCGGAGGTTAAATACCTCGGAATACATCTCGATCGACGCCTTACTTGGAATTTCCATATTGATGCAAAGTTGACCCAAATGAAATTGAAAGTACTCCAAATAAATTGGCTAATTGGCAGAAATTCTATGCTTAGTCTAGATTGTAAACTACTCCTCTATAACTCAGTTTTAAAGCCAATATGGAGCTATGGGATCCAGTTATGGTGTACGGCTTCAGCATCAAATATTGAGAAAATACAGAGACGCCAAAACAAAATATTGCGAACTATAACCGCAGCCCCTTGGTATGTAAGAAATACTAACATACATAAAGATCTAAACGATCTTTGGTAAAAGATGTAATAAAAGAACATGCAGGAGCATACTTGAAAATATTGGAAATACACCCTAACCCACTAGCAGGAAATATACTAAGAAGTAATGGACACATCCGATTGAGAAGAAGAAACACCGCAGAACTGAACCGAAGTTAAACCATATGCATTAAAATCGCTTTTAGTCTGACGTTGGTTGGACTAAATAGATATTAAGATTTAGATTTAAGATTTGATTAATTATTGTTAGTTCACTTAACTTTTGTGAAGATTCAATAAATAAAATTACTGATAAAAAAAAAAAATTTGTTTAGTTTAATTTTGCTTCTCATAATTACAACAAAATAATAACTTAGTGGTATCAAACTAATTGTACTGCTATGCCAATCCTCTAAACTGTCCAGAAGTATATCTTGCATTAGGTATCCGAAAACACACTAAAACACTTATTGAGGGTATTCCAGAAAATATTCAATATTTTACTAAAGACGATTAATTATTTATAATTATTTATTAATTTATTCAATACATTATGCGTAATTGTGGTTTCCAAAGTGTATTTGTGGACTTTAACAGCTTTTTGTCATAGACCTGAAGATCTTTAACCTCTCGCAATAACTTTCGACATTAAAAATTTTATTCCGGGTTTCTAAAAGGAATTTTGTATAAAATATTAAGGAAGTAATTTTCCCACCAAAATATAAACAAATTATACAAAAATTCTTAAAAACACAATATATTTTGTATTAATTCAATATTTTTTACTTATATGTATATAAATTTCATAGTAATAGTTGTACTAAAAAATTCGCCTATGAGTATAGAATATAATACGTTTTTCTTGTTTAAATTAACATTTTAAATTGTTAAATATTTGATAAACAAAATGTATTAATAATAAATGAAAACTTTATTTAACGAACAACTACCACCTGTGGTAGTAAAAATTAAACACAACGAAGAAAAAAGAAAATAATAGAAATGGAAATATAATAAAATAATAAATACAATTATTTACGCAGTTGCAGCCATAATACTTGAACGATAAAAAATACAATAAATGAAGAATATTTAAACAATTCATATACAAAAACTGGGGGTTATTATAAAAAAAACTTACCACAAGGGCAGTCTGCTATTTTTTTTTATTTTTTTTTTAATATAGAAAAGGGATCATCATTTGAAATGTCATGGAAAAATTTAATATTTTAACTAATTTAATTATTAAAAGTTGTAATGTATTTGTTTTAATATTATAAATTTACAACAATGTATTTATTTATATATTTCCATTATTATTATCTATATATATCAATTTTATTAATGTTTACAATTTCATTATAAGTTTTAAATTATGGTACATTTTTTGGCGCGTTTTATTGTTTTTTCTTTGATAATTTTTACACACGTATTGCGCAATTGGTGAAATTTGATTGCGTTTTTTTCTCGATTTTCTTGCACTTGGTATTTATTTGTATGTTTCAGACAGTTTTTTTTTTACTAGTACAAGTATTAAATGAGCCAAAAAATATTTTTATGCTGTCTAAATTTACTACTAGAAATAAGTAAAAGTGTTAGTTTTTCAGGGTTAAAGTGAATTTGTAAATACCCTATTGAAGAAATTAGAATTTTATTTAAATATTTAAATTATTTAAATTTCATATATATTTTATTAAACCTTATTATTTGAATCTTCTATAGAAAATTTTTAATAAGAAATAATTTAAATTTTAAAGCTTTTTCCATTCTTAAATGTTAATAATTGACATAGCTTTTTCTTTAAAACAAAGACAGTTAAGACTCCTAACAGAGATGCCAGTATGTATTACCAAAATGAGGATGTTATCATAATCCCTAGCTACGATATGTTTAAATAAAAAAACCACGCGCTTTAATTTTTTTTTGTGCTTTTATTTTCTGAGAAGTCACATTTTGCGTCAATCAGACATCTGTGCATAAGAATGTGTGTATTTAAAGGATTTTAGTTAAGAATTTTTAAAATTATACTATTCAATTTTATTTTAAACAATTGTACACAAATTAGAAATTCACCACAACAATGAAAAAAAATCGAAATTTATAGAAAAAAAAAGAAAAAGTTTTTTTTTCTACTTTTTGTAAATTGACAATGAATGAAACTTTTTGCACAAAGAAATTTTTCAAATAAATTGTTGAATTGTGAATCATATTTGGTGGTCATTTGTATGGGGAGACAATGAAAAATTTTAGAGGAAACTTTTTTAATTAATATTAAAAGTTATTATAAAGGAATTGGTAACAAATTAATATTCTAAAATTGTTTACAATAATTAGGCTGAGTTTCAATTTATGCAGAAAATTTTTCCCTTTGAAATATTTAATTAACCCTTTCAGTACATGTTTTTAATGCGTAGGTCAAAAAGTATAATTTTTTCAGTTTTTATAGTTCTTTGCTGTATTACTAATAATTCGTAATCAATTTCCAGAAAGAACCTGTGTATTTTTTAAGGTAAGATCGAAAAACACAAAAACGGTTCCAGACCTAAGAAAATTTGTTAAAATTATATTTTTTTGCCGCTAAATATTAATATAAACTCTTTTCTAAATATTTTATAGACTTTTATGAAAAAATTTTATATTTTTATCAGCATTTTTTGACCCAAAAAATTTAATTTGTAGAGACAATTTTTTAAACGCATTATTTTTGTAGTTAAAAGTAAAGAAATAATCTAAAAATCTGCTTAGGTTTTGATAAATAGCTAATAAATGTCATGATGCCATATGGCATCAAAATACTGAAAGGGTTAAGTATTTTCCAAACATAAAATTTACTTAAAATTTATATTTTTATTCTCTTCAAATATCGAAAACAAAAATTTTGTGTAAAAAGTATAACCAAAATATGCCTTTTCTGGAAATTTTTAAATTTAAAGTTACATTTTTTAAAATGTTCGAATTTTCGAACATAACCTAAAATAATCTAAATCGATTACACTGGTCGACAAAAAAATATTTTTTCGTGCTCCTTCAAAAAAAAAAAAAAATAAAAAATATGTGAACTAGTTGGAATTTCGCATGCTAAACTCGAATCTGCTTTCAGTTTTTTCCCTTCAGGTCGAGATTTTTTTTATGGGCGTGTCTAATATTGCGTCCTGAATAAGCCGATTACTCGAGTATATTTCACTATAACTCGAGAACGGTATTCACGATTTATATAAATAATACACCAAAATATGTGGAATAAAATTGGCTTTAGGTCGCTCTACTAACAAATTTTTATCCGCTCAATAGTTTAGGAGATATTTCGAAATAAGTGTCCGAAAAGTTTTTTTTCATAAATTCAGAATTTCTCTTTTTTACTAAAACTTATTTTTAAACGTGAAAACATCAAAAATTTTTCAGTTTATCATCTTTATCTCAAAGCTGGTAAAGCTACGAGTAAATAAAGCCACGTATATAAAAATTTATGCACAAATCTTTATTGCATACCCATGCATACCTACACTAGTGGGCAAAAAAAAAAATGTTTTTTTTTTTTCGTCTTAAATAAAGAAAAAAAAAAAAAAAAAATAGGTGGATTAGATGGAATTTAACGTGCTAACAACTTTTACTTTTTTTCTATCACGTATTGATTTTTTTTATGGGCATGACTTCTATGACCTCGCCTTTAGGCAGTCACACTTGTATAACTCGAGAACGGTTCGTCCAATTAAGATAAATTAAACTCCAATAGATACCGATTCAAATTATATTTGAGTTGAATTTATATAATTTTTTGTTCAGTTAATATTTCCGTAGTTATTCGGTAATTAGTAGCGAAAAAATTAAAAATGTTTTTTTCTTTTAAATAGTGAACATTTTGATCTATAACTCTGAAATACTTAAGCAAATAAAAAATATTGTTGACACACCTTGAAGACAATTTTCGTATGCATCTTTTGGTGTATTTTATCAAAATCGTGTAAACGGTTCTTGCGTTATAGTCTAAATTTGACAAACCATTCTCGAATTTTATAGTGTGACCGCTGAATAAGGTCCATAAACAAAATCAGTACGTAATAGAAAAAAAGTGAATGCAGATTCTTGTTTAACTCGTAAAATCCACCTAGTACACCTGTTTTTGTTTCAGGAAAAAATAAAAACTTTGTTTTTTGCCCACCACTGTATTTCTATTCAATTATATGTAACATGGGTATTTTTACTTAACTGTGAATAAAATCTAGATTTGTGTATCAATTTTGAAGAATAAAGTTGATAAACTGAAACTTAATGTTTTCATTTATTAAAAGAAATTCTAGTAACAAAAAAATCTAAAATTTTGTATGAAAAAGATTTTTTTTCGACACTTATTTCAGAATAACTTCGAAACTATTAAGCACATAAAAAAATTAAGTTAAGATATTTTTAGTACGCATCTTTTGGTGTATCACTTATGTTAATCGTACACACTGTTCTTGAGTTATGAGGAAATATACTAGAGTAATGACCTTACTATGAGCGAAATATTAGACACGCCCATAAAAAAATCCAGACCTGATGGAAAAAAAAACTGAAAGCAGATTTGTGTTTAGCACATCAAAATACATCAAGTTCAACTATCCATCTTTGGTGGAGGATTTTTTTGTCGACAAGTGTTATAGAAAAAAATTAATAGTATTCGAAACATTTGTATTTTAAATTATAAGTTTGTTTTCTCCAGTTCGAACTTCGAAATCAGGATATTTGCTAAAAATTGTTTCAATTAGAGGATAAATAATATTTTCAAAAATATTTTAAAAATTCGAAATTGAAAAAATTTCTCTTTTTAATTTTTCGAAGATTCAAATTAGTTTTGAATATGCTCTTAAGGATCAAGTTTCTATTTTGTATTCCAATAATTAGAATTTGATAAATTTCTTAAATTAAACATTATTTATTAATTTTTTTATTAATTTTAAATCCTGAAAACTTGCCTAAAAATTTTAAAATATCTCAAATAAACATACGGTAACGAATGTTTGAAATTTTAAAAGTTAATATGACATTTTAAAACATATTTGAAATTTTGAAATTAAGTTCAAATTTTCGAACATATTCTAAATTTAACGAAATTGATGGGCTTGTTTTAAACATAGTGATTTTAGCATATACAATAGATTACCCATAAAATGTATGGATTTTACAAAAGTTTTAATTTTGCTTGCTCCACCGGCAGTTTCTGGTAGATAGGGCTAAAAAAATAATATGTGTGCGGCCAGTCGACTTTGACCTTTGTCATAAAACAAGGCTTAAAAGTAACTAATATCTTTATTGCGCTATAACTCTTTAATTCAACATTTTCCGATAAAATACTACAAAAGCTTTTTTATTCAGAATAAAATGCAGAAATTTTTGACAATATAATTTTTTAGCCCACTATGACTTGTTGTGATGTTATAAGCAATCAAAGTAAAAATTTTTACATGAACTTTTTTTAAAAAAGCCCTGTTTTTAATATGGGCCTAGCCTGCTAGAAACGGTTTTTATTATTATATAGAGCAGGATTTGTAGTTTTTATAAATCGATACGTTTTGTCACATTTGCTTAAAATATTAGGGTAGATGGACCAAAATCTGAATTTGGGGTATCAATTTTTTACTTATTACACAAATATTGGTACTAAATGTAGGGTGAGCATGAAATTTTGAATCATTACAGAGAGTATTTTTAAATTACTATCGAATTAAACAGTCCCTCAAAATTTAGGTGTTGCCGATTAACCAAAAATTATAAAAGTTGACATGTTTTTTTACATATAAACAACTTTTTTATCTCTTTTACGTAAAAAATCGGTGATATATATTAAAAATAGATAACAACAACTTGGAAATAAATAAAAATATATTTTCAAAAGAACTGTAAATTAACTTATATGAGTTAAATTCATAGAATAACGGAATTTAGCTTTGTTTCAATTCCATAAAAAATATTTTTTGTCTGTTGTTTAGTTTCCTTTCAAAAAGGAACAATTATGCAATTTATTTTATTATTTATCTCTATTGAGGGTACTTGACATGATAAAGGTTAATTAAAAGTAAACCATTTTATTTCCGTAATGCATTGTCTTGAACACTTAAATTGTAATTTTTAATCTCAGTTTTAATGTATTTATCAAGAAGAACTTACATGTTATTTAAATATTTACTTAAATACTAGGTTTTATAAACTAATTACTTTCATTCTACATTTAGAAATTCATCATCAACACTTGCTGTTTTAATTTTAAATTTTTACGAATAATAATGAAAATTGTAGTTAATATTACACATAATTATTTACCTGTTTGCGAGCAGTTGATAAAAAAGTTTTATTTTTTTAATATATTTCGCGATTTTTAAGGCAGAAGGAATAAACTTTTATAATTTTTGGTTAATCGGCAACACCTAAATTTCGAGTGACTGTTTAATTCGATAGCAATTTAAAAATACTCTCTGTAATGATTCAAAATTTCATGCTACACCCTACATTAAGTACCAATATTTGTGTAATAAGTAAAAAATTTATACACCAAATTCAGATTTTGGTCCATCTACCCTAATATTTTAAGCAAATGTGACAAAACGTATCGATTTATAAAAATACAAATCCTGCTCTATAAAATAATAAAAACCGTTTCTAGCAGGCTAGGCTCATATTAAAACCAGGGCTTTTTTAAAAAAAGTTCATGTAAAAATTTTTACTTTGATTGCTTATAACATCACAACAAGTCATAGTAGGCTAAAAAATTATATGTCAAAAATTTTTGCATTTTATTCTGAATAAAAAAGCTTTTGTAGTATTTTATCGGAAAATGTTGAATTAAAGAGTTATAGCGCAATAAAGATATTAGTTACTTTTAAGCCTTGTTTTATGACAAAGGTCAAAGTCGACTGGCCGGTTTACGACCGATCGACCCAATTTTTGCACACATATTATTTTTTTAGACCCATCTACCAGAAACTGCGGGTGGAGCAAGTAAAATCAAAAATTTTGTATTCATGGGTATTCTAATATACAAATAATTTGAATATAAAATTTTTTAAATTTTCAATAAAATATTTTTATTTTAATTTTCTAAAGGTTTAAGGTTTTTTAAAAAAAAAGTTAAGTGAGACTATCATCTTCATAAAATTTTACCATAAATTTTAAATTATGTTTTGAAGCATATCCACAAATTTCAAAATCAACTTCGAATTATTTGGAACAATCATCCAAATTAACACATTTTTAATATATTTTGTTTTATTTAATTTTTTGAAGATTAAAATTGTTTTTCAAGTTAAATTTTAATTTAGTCTAAAATTATCTTATCTACAGTTTGCTTTATTTTAAATTTAAAGAAATTTAAAAAAATTTCTAAAAGGTTCGAAAAATTATTTCCCAATAAGTCTAATAAATCTATTGTAGTATATTCGGAAAATTCTAAATTAAATATTTCTTTCAAATATACAAATATAAATAATTTATATAATTTTACATATATTCGAAATTAAAACGAGAGAAAAAGATATAGTAAAATAAACCCTTTTCCGGGAGGACATTTGTATGGGGGCTAGGTGAAATAATAAACCGATCATAACCAATTTCAATAGACTTCGTCCTTGGACTAAAAGAAACATGTGTGCCAAATTTCATTAATTTTTGTTCAAAATTGCGACCTGTAGTTTGATTACAAGGTTTACATGGACGGACAGACGGACGGACGGACATCGTTAAATCGACTTAGAAAGTCATTCTAAGCCGATTGGTATAAATTAAGGTGGGTCTTAGACCAATATTTTTGGGTGTTACAAACATCAGCACAAACGCATAATACCCTCCCCACCTATGGTGGTGTAGGGTATAAAAATATATTTATACATATTGTTTTCAAGTAATGACGTTCCTTTTATGACAAATATAAAAAAGATTTATATACAAATGTTTTTTGTGATCTTAATATATTTAACTACATTTTGAAGCAAATCCATAAATTTCAAAATTATATTCGAATTTTCGAACGCAGTCTAAAATGATACAGTTTTGTGATATAAAAAAAAAACTTAAATTAATACAAAAAGAGCGAATATATTCGGCTGGGCCGAATATAAACCCACCATAAACTTTTTCAAATTTTACGTTATATGGAAGGGGGCGGTAAAGTGGGCGGACCATGCCCATTTTTTGTTTCCGACTTTACATTTGTTCTTGAACTATTTGAACACAATTTCGTTGATTTTCACCTTATATGGGAGGTGGGCGAACCACGCCCATTTTTGGTTTCCGAGTTTATATCGACCCCCGAACAATACATACAAAATTTTGTTGTCGTACGTGCTTTTATTGAAGAAATATCAGCAGAAATGTATTTAACGGACACATTGTGTTTCTAGTTTTCAGCCCATAACTGTTTTGTTTATTAACTGATTTTACCCATTTTCAATACCAAACAAACCTTATATAAGATAAATATTTGTGCCAAATTTCGTCTCCCTACGTTGCCCCATTAGAGCTCTATTCTGCTTTCAACAGACAGACAGACGGACGCATATAGCTAGATCGACTCAGAATCTAACCAGGCCATTTTGATGGTGGGTATAAAAACATTTTTTTTTAATTGTTTGAAGATTAAAACCATAGATTATTACATAGATATGAAGTTCAGTTTTCAAAAACTTAAGTCGGTTGTCAAAAAAACCTAAGTCTAAGAATGTGTTAGTAAAATTTTTCATTGAAAACAAAAACAAATCGAACTTAAATTCGAATTTTCGAACATAACCTAAAAATAAATAATAAAATTTAAAAATATCTTGATAAAACAAATTATAAAATTATCAAAAATAGAAGTTGAACTTATTCGAAAAAAATCTAATTTGAGTTAAAATTAAACTTTTTTTAAGTTCAATTAAAAAAAAGAAAATAAAAAAGTTTGAGAAAACAAATATTTTGGAATTTTTTTTTTTTTTTTTTACAAAAGCTAGATATTTGAAAATTTATTAAAATTGAAACTGGGTGATATACAAAAACAAAAGTCGGAAAATTACACTTTTTGTTAGCTTTAAAACTTTAAAATTTAATCAACAAAATTTAGAGATTTTATAATAATTCCGTTTGATATCGCATTCCAAAACATTCATCAAAGTGAAATCAAATTTGAAAGCTACTAAGTATTTAAATTGTTAGTTAATTTATAATACTTAATACAATTAATTAAATAATAAAAATTAATTGCTTCATTTTATAAATACTTACTTTTAATTTAACAAAACATTAAGGCGCTCCTAATATTTAATTTCTTTAAGTACAAATTCCTATAGTGATTTAATTCAATCATAATATAATTAAATGACAAAGGAACAAATTATATTATCTATACATAAAAAAGAGTAACGTGACTGACTGAATGACTGACTGACTGATTCATCATCCCACAGCCTAAACGGCTGAAGCTAGAGAGATGAAATTTGGAACATAGGTAGGTCTCCCACCATATAGATCCACTAAGACGGGATTTTTGGAAATTCGAATGTTTATGGGGTAAAAAAAATCTTGTATCTTCATTAAATCTCCTAAACTAATGAAGATACAAGAAAAGTTGAATAGTTATCGTTATTCATTTCAAAAATAATTGGACAGGTGTCTGGTTCTTTTTTGAAAATCGGCCATTTTAGGGATAAAACAAGTAAAAACTGTATTTTGGTACTTTTTTGGCACCATATGTATCTTTGAAACCAATCAACATACAAATAAAATTTTTGTCGTATTCATAACTTATCAAAAAATGAGAAATACAAATTTGGTACTTTTTAGAAATTGAAACGTTTAAGGGTAAAAATCGTACCTATTTTTGGTACTTTTTTCATAAAACCTTTTTTTATATTTATTTAAATATTCATATGAGTATTTTAATATGGGATATTAAATCTACAATTTAGAAATTTATTGGAATACAATTTTTGATACTTCTATGGGTGAAAAAAAAGTACCAAAAAAGGGGTAAAGGCGGGAAATTACATTTTATTCAAACTTAATAATGAATTTTAAATTACATTAAACATAGAAACATGAAATTAAGAAAATGTAGATAGGAATTCACAAGAGTGGAATTTGTGGTACTTAAAGATACATGGTCCTGTGGGTAAAAATTCAATTCAAAATGAAATTAAATATGCATGGTCCTATGTGAGAAAGAATTCACAAGAGGGGTCTTTGTGGTACTTTTATGTTCTTCCAATGGTATTTTTTTTAATTTTCGGTAATATTTAACCTAGAAACATGAAATAAGGATATGTGGTCCCAAATGAATGGGAATCCATAAGAAGGGACCTTGGGTACTTTTTTGTTCTTCCTATGGTACTGTTTTAATTTTCTACAATTCTGAATCCAGAAACATGAAATTAAAGATATGTGGTCCTAAATGAATGAGAATCCATAAGAAGGGACTTTATGGTATCTTTTTTCGTTCTTCTAATAGAACTTCTTGAATGTTCTGCAGTTTTCATCCTTAGAAACATAAAATTGAAGATGTAAGGTCCTAAGTAAATCAGAAACCTTAAAATGGATTTTGTGGTCCTTTTTCTTTATTCTAATATACTTATTCGTAATTCTGATATTTATTTTTCATTATTCTAAGATTATAAACCTGAAATTAAAGAGATATTGTTATTTATGGATGACATAACACCATTATTAAAAATGTTTCCAAGGGAGTTAAGAATCATAGTTTAAATTTATTATAAAGTATGGTTTTTATAAAAAATTTCCGCTAACGAAGTAGCGGGTTTACAGCTCGTATTATATAAATTATAAACTCTTTTTTTTATTTTAAAATTTAATGATTTCTAAAAAAAAATTTTGAGTTTTAAATAAAAATGAAATGAAATAAAAATGTTAAAAAGTTGCAATGTACCTGTACACATTGTTGTTAATAACTTAATTTGAAAAGTAAATATAAAAAACAACAAATTACTATCAGCAGCAAAAAAAAAAAAAAAAAAAAAACTAAGTACTAAAATAAATAAATTATCATCAAAACAATAGATATACAAATGACTTTAAAAGCGTTTACACTACCAAAAAAATAATAACAAATTTTTAAGATTTTTTTCTTTAAATTTCAAATATATCATTAATATTTATTTACTATCAGGTATGTGATGGAAAACGATTTCAAAAACGAATCGATTTTAAATCGAAAAAATGTGTGATGTTCTTATATTTTCGTTTTTGTTATTGATAAAAATTATATTTAAATCACTTTCTATTAGATTTTATTAAATAATTTTTTATATTTCCCTAAAATTAATTGTTATTTTTCACATGAGTTGTATATCCTTAATGGAAAATAGATCATTGTTGAAAAATGGTTTTTGAAATCGATCGAAATTCATCACAACTTTTCAACCCGATTCGTTTTGAAAACGATCGGTTTTCATCACATACCTGTATATTTTTTTTAAAGAAATATTTTAAATACAACTTTTTTAATTAAAAATTTTTTTTATATACTTTTTTCGCAACTAGTGTAACTCGTTCAACAATTCAAATACAAAAACAGAACCGTAAGTGTTGCATAAGTACTATTTATAAATAATAAATAATTTGTTTTGTAAAAAACAATAACAAAACTGCAAAACAAAGACAACAATAAATTTGTAAACAAAACTCTAGAACAAGTAGTAAAATCAACAAAAAAAATTAATGACATTTATAAAACCATAACAGTCTTCCCTCCAGACGGGTAGATAAAATAAACAACAGAAATGCAAAACACAATAACAAATACTTAATTTTAAATGTCTTAACAAAATAATTAAAAATTCTACTGGAATATAACATTAGAAAAACGTAAAATAAAATTTCTTTGACATTTGAAATTAATATTTGTACAAAAACCCCTGTCAATTCTTGTAATTATTTAAAAATTATCTTCATAGTACATTTTGAAGGTTTGCTTGTTTTTAAATTATTGCAATAAGATTTTTATTTTTAAATGTGGCAACCTTGTTCTTAATAAATTCAAGAAGACTGGTCCGTTAGTGAGTGAACGAGTGAAAAAGTGAGTATTAAATAAGTGTATCTGGCATATTTGTATTGTTTACAAACATTATTTTTTTATTTTTAAATTTAAACAGAATGTTTTTCTTTACAATGTATGTATGTAAGTACGTAATTAGAAAAAAAACTACAACAATGTAAATATTTACATTTAAATAGAGCAATTGGAAAATGTGGACTACAGTCGGTAAAAACTAGCAGGAGACTGATAAGGATTCAAATGCAATGTTGATTTAAAAAAAAAATTTCCTAGGAAATTTAAGTCATTCGCTAAGAGAGTGTTAAACTTGATACTTTTAAAGATTGATTAACTATTTTCAGGTACCCGGTTTAAAGTTTTTGCTGCATTATAACTAGGGTGATCGAATATTCGACTTTTTGGAGAAACCGGTTTTCGAATAGTTGGTATTTTGAAAAAAACCGTTGCACTTTTTTAAATTTAGAAAAAATCGGTTAACCGGTTTTTTTGCAGAAGTTAATATTTCTATCAAAAGACTACATTTCTTAAAAAAAAAAAAAAAATCAATAAATCTTATAATGTTTAAGTTAAATTTTATTAAACATAATTATTTTTGGAAATTAACCTATCAAGAACAAGTAAGAAAGATATAGTCGGTCAAGGCAGACAATAACCTACACCATTGTGTGCATAAACATTCGTGAAGGGGTCTTTTTTTTTCTAGACCTGTGGAATTGTAGACCGATACTTGCATTAAATGTTACATACGAATACAGAATGTTACGTCGGTACTAACATTTACATGAATTTATACGGGAGCTATGTTCAATTATGAACCGATCTTCATGAAATTTGGCACACAGATTTAAACTTATATGGAACTTACATTCTTGCTACGTTTAAGGGATTTGTGATCGTTAAACCCCTTTTCGGGAAAGTTTTTTTTTTTTTTTTTTATGGGGGCTAGGCGAAATAATGGACCGTTCATAACCAATTTCAATAGGGTTCGTCCTTGGACTATAAGAAACCTGTGTGCCAAATTCCATTAATTTATGTTCAAAATTGCGACCTGTATTTCCAATATTTTTGGGTGTTACAAACATCAGCATAATACACCCCTCTACCTATGGTGGTGTAGAATACAAAAATTTTAAGAAAATAATCATCAAAAATATATTACCTTTCGCTTAGCAAAAACAGAAACCATGGGTTAATATGGAAAAAGCCAGAATCAATTTTATTGAAACGATTCTGCAGGTGAAACTTTAGAAATCCTATTTTATGAATATTAAAAAAAATATTCATAAATTTCGATTCAAATATCAATATTTAGTACATGTTATTTTAAATAAAAAGTTTATTTTTTAACCCAGTTTTTGTGCTTTAAAAAACCGGTCTATTCGACATTCGAAAAATGATCATTTTGAAAAAAACCGACAGCACATTGACTAAAAAAAAACCGGTTGGAAACTGAGTCGATCACCCTAATTATAATAATTTCTTCGACCCTTCCTATTATATCTATATTGTCATTCTGTTCAATATAGTCAAAAATACCGTGAAGTTTTGGATATTTCAAAGATGCTTGATAAAGTCTTGCACTTTTATTAAATTTTATTGCTTTTGTTCTTCTTAGGTTTGGGAAGGGAACGTCTCAGGGATATTAATGAATTGCTAACCGGAAACTGTAGGTTCGCTATAAATGATCGGCGATTAGGACTTAAGCCCAAATTACAATATCGCGTAGTCAGCAACAGTATCAGAAAAAGTTATCAGCTGTTTACTGTCAGAATAACATGTTGCTGTCTATATAAAAGCAAAAATTTACAACCACCATCTTGCTTTATTTTACTTGTGTATTTTAGCCTCTCATTTATTTGCTCACTCTCTTTGTCTCGCTCTCAATCTGAAAACAGCGCAGTAAATTTAGAAACAGGGCTAAATGAAACAGCACTGCAAACTGCTGCTGACCAAATGTAATCAACACCATAACAAACAGTGTTTTCTAAATGATCAGCTGATTATGGCAGCTCACACTGCTGCTGACTACGCGCTATTGTAATTTGGGCTTTATTCATTGTTGCAGAGGCTGTCACATTATAGAGGAAAAATAGCCCTTAACTCAAAGCCAATATTTTTGCTCTGCTCTGGAATGTCATAGTTAACGGATTCTTGTTAGCCCATTCTTTTATGACTTTAGCGAACTATCCGATTTGGTTCTGAGTAAGGTAGACCTGTTTATCAAAATTGGTTTAAACATGAATCATATTTTTGGCCTGTGAAATCTCACCTTATTATAGTCCACAAACTATGCTTTAGTGCCGCCAAAAAGTTGCAAAAAGAACAGTTAAATTTTAAAATTGTTTATGATCCTTCGAGCCGAATGCAGTACCGCAAGAAAGTAAAGACCAAACTCTTTATCGTTGCCGGATATGGGAAAAAATTCGTATCTCAAGGTTATTGGGCTTCCTGATTCCAAAAATTAACTAAAAAATAAAAAAACTCAAAATGGTGGGACCAAAATAGCTGCCACAATTTAAAAAAAAATCTGATCCAGCTACAATTTTGTGTATAGACAGTTTTAGAGTTACTTAATTTGTAACTGAAATGAGAATTAAAAAAAAAAAAAAACAAAATGGCGGACTCAACATGTTTCTTTAAGTTATGTTAATTTCTTCAATATTTTTTTTAATCGATAAATTTGTCAAAAATCAAATACAAGAAAACTGAAATCTGTTTTCTATAAAATTATCGAAAATATTAAAAATTCGTAATGGCGGAAACAATGTGGCGTCTAAAATTAAGTTTTCTGTTTGTTTTTGAGGTTTCTGAATAAAAAATCAAGTAAGAAAGTTATAGTCGATCTATACCAACAATATAATTGATTAAAATTTAAAAAAATAATATACTATATGTAAATAATTTAATTGTCGATTCAGATGTTAATTGATGCGAAAAAAAATTCAGCTTTTGTCATAAAAATAAGTAGCAAAAACCCAAAAAAAGGCCCTTCAATAAAATTAATTTCTAACAACTTTTTTAACTTTGGTTCCATGCAAAAGGAAATGGTGTAGATGGATCACAAAAAAAAAATTCGGGAAACAAGGTTTTAAATGTTCCTAATAATTTTCCATATTTGTTATTTTCTAATTCTCAAAAATGACTTATGGCCAAAAATATACTTTTCTGGCCCGCCGTGCATAGGTAAGTAAGCATATTTTTTCTTCATCTCATTAAGCTATTATCTAATTTTTTTACAGTGTTACGACAAGATCATTTTTTTGAAAGCTGAGGTCCTCTTGTACAATTCTCCCATACATTTCAGTTCGATTCCACCAGCAGTTTAGGAGTAACAGATTTATCACCAACATTTTTCACATAGGCACCACTGTGCGTTATACTATGCAATATGAATCTGTTCAGTAATTTCCACATTAAGTTCTCAGCAATTAAACTTGACATTAAAGGTTGTAGGGTACAATACACAGTGGGGCAGAATCAAAATTTTTTGGAAATAAATCTGTAACTTCTGATCGGCTGGTTGGATTTGCATGAAATTTGATACAGGCGTAGCACAGGAGTGAACAATATTAACTTTAGAAAGGGGACCGAACAGACCCCACGGGGGCGGAGCCAAAGGGGCTCCTCTGACATACAAATTTTTTAATCGCTTGCGAAATTTTTATTTCTCGTCCAATTTCAAATATGTTTACACATTATTGTAGGCACTTATAAGACCTACAAAAAATATGCTTGCATGTCTTATTTATCTTTTATAGTTTTTGAGTTATTTGCTTTTGAATTTTTAAGTACCTCAATTTTGCATGTTCTTGGTCCAGTTTTTTTCATATATATCCTAGTGTTTCTGACCAAAACTCAAAAACTATAAGAGATAGATAGGACATGCAAGCATGTCTTTTGTATTTCTTATCAGTGCCTACAATAATGTATAAAAATATTTGAAATTGGACGAGAAACAAAAATTTGGCAAGCGATTAAAAAATGTGTATGTCAGAGGTACCCAACTTTGAGCCCCTTTAGCTCCGCCCCTGAGAGACCTGTTCGGTCCCCTTTCCAAACTTAACATTGCTCCCTCCCCTTCTACGCCTATACCAAATTTTATGTTAATCCAATGAGCTGATCAGAAGTTACAGATTTTTTTCCAAAAAATTTAGATTCTGCCCACTGTGCAATAGAACACAACACAAGTATTTAATGATGTTCATTATAAGACATCAAAAATTATGCGATTTTATAGATATTTAAATGAATATTAATAATTAATTTTATTAAATGCTATTCTAAGAGAAACATGATTTTTTTTTTTTTTTTTTTTAATAAATGTTTAACAAAAATTTTGAGTGAAAAGGACGAATAATATGCGAAAACTTCTAATTGCTCAGTTCTAGTTGGCTGAATGTGTGAGTGACTGAATGATTGGGGCGAGTGGGTGTATGATTAAGAATATAATGTATGTGTGGCTGAGTAAGCGTACGTTTAAGGTCTACTAATAATTACGTTATAACATCTTGTTAAATAAATTAATGGTACTGCAGTGCAAAAATTTTAGTCATTCGCATACACACACAATTTTCTGAAAGATAAATAATGATTGTTTACTTTTTTTGGTCTTTGTTGTTTTTATTTTTTATTATTTTTTGGTTATTGTAAAATTTATTTACTGCTACATAGACAAGCGAATAATATTTATTATAAAAATGTAGGGGTTGCCTTTACATAAACTAAGGGGATAAAGATATTACTCCCAACAATGCATGAAAGCAAAAATTTCATGAACAATATACCCTAGATTTAGCCCCTTCAACTACTTTCAAACTAAAGAAATAACTTCATCGAAAAATATTTCATTAAAAAATTCTCTTAACATTATGTTCTTATAGAATTCTCATAAATCTTTGGTGACTGCAAACCCTATAGCAGAACGGCAATATAATTAGACGTTGCATTCAGTTTATTCTATAGTATAAACGAAATTTGCACGTCTGTTGGCGACGACTTCTACGTCATTTTAATTTTCATGTTTTTCTGCTTATTTTTTATTTTTTTTATTTTTGTTATTTTTCTACTCTAGAGTCTATAATATTTTTTGACGTTAATTAAGTTTCATGTGTTGTAGGTTAAGGTTTATTTTTGTTCTTTTTTTATTTATTTATTATTTTTTTATTTTGCACATTTCTATCTTGTTTGCCCGTCTGTTTTTTTTTTTTTTTTTTTTTGCGTTTTGTTTGTATCTATTGTTTGTGTTTGTTTAGGTGCTTTCGAAATTAGAAACCATTAGAAATAAAAGTTTAGAACATTTTTTTTTAAATTGTCTAGTCTAGAGATACTTTTACTTTTTTTATTGGTACTATTAAATAAAAAATATCTATACATAGAACATATGTATATTACAGTGCCTTGGTTTGTATGGGTCCAAAAAAAGTTGCAAATGTTCCCCCCTAAAATTAAAGATTGATATGTTTTTAACTCATTCCCAAAATATTTCTGTTTATTATTTCATTTACGTGAGCTGGACCATTTTTAAAAAACCTCCAAAACAGGGTAGGTAAAACGCTCATTTTTTGATTCGTTAAATAAGACTCAAATTTATTATTTTATTTTTTAAATTATGTTTTGTATATTTTTATGTAAACTAATATACAGTGCGCGAAAAAACTTAAGAAAAACCACTTTATTTATTTTATATCCAAAAAGTATGTTCCACATTCTATTTTGAACTATTTGCAGTTACATATTTTGACACTGAAGTTACAAAACTTAAGATCACTGTTAAGAAATATGATGGAACTGTAAAGAGTAGAACGAAATAACCTAAGTATACAAATTATATTAGCATTCTTTATTTAAAATTATATACAATGTTATAGCTATTTAACTGTTTTTATGGTTAATTGTATTCCTTATATACATATATTCCATATTCCAATCGTAACGGCATTGATAAAGAAGTCTGTAGGCAAAATATACGTCAACATTGCGTTATTATTGTCCATGCATTGTTTTTAGGGCTTTATAGTGTTAAAGCGACTCCTTTCAGCAAAAACTGTTTGGCATATAATTCCTCGCATACTCTCGGAATAATTCAGGTCTATGAAAAAACAGGCTCATGTCCTATTATAACAGTTTTTTTTCCGCAAAAATTGTTTTGTTGACCTTTAATTTTTGATGAAGCGATATCTCGCTAAAATGTATGGACCAAGTTTCAATAATTCTTTTTATAAGAAAAGAAACGTTTATCATAATTTTCTGTACTGATAAAACTCTTTAGTAATATTTAATTGTAATTACAATTAAATATTTATTATTTAATTGTAATTATTTGCATAATAAATCCTTCAAGCAATTTAGTAAGTATCTGATTTTCTCATTCCGCCATTTATTTTGTAGCAATGCACGAAAGAACCATCTAGTAATACCAATTAAGTATTTTATTGTCACTAAAAACAACTTCCTCCAATTTTGGCCCAAAATCTTTGATTTTCGGCGAATGAAAGTCTTGGTGCTTTGTAAGAGGCCAAAGATTTCAATTTTAGTATCTCATTTCGCATACTTTATGTCGAGATATGATTTATAAGTGTATGAATACGACTCAAAGATACTATCAGTTTTTGAAAATAGTTAATATTTGGCGAGGAGATACTTCTTTTTTAGTGGGATTTCTTTTTAGTTCCAAAATATCCTTATTAAAAATTTTAGATTTCTTTTTTCAAGACTGTTTATGCAGAAGCTTTCGTAATTGTTTGGAAATATAGCTATGATAAAATTTATTTCGGTTTAGTTTTCAGATATTTGACAAAATCTCCAGCCAAATCCTCTAAATGCTGTCAACTGTTATTTAATTCAATAGGTTCAACGGAATATTTCGTTAATTACTGTTACATTAATACAATGAAACATTTTAAATCATGCATAGTTCAATTACTAGGGAAACATTAATGCCAAAATGTATTATTATAATTAAATGCTGACTAATGCATCATAATTATCATCAAATTTTATTTTGTTTACTTAGGTTATTTCGTTCGAAATTTTTAAAGATTTTTATATTTTTTCAAATAAACCATATACAATTTAACATTTTCCATAAACCACTTTAATGCACTTTAATGCAGCGTTTAAAAAGATAATTCATATTTTTATAACATTTATAGGTTATAAAAATATGAATTTACATTTTCGTACACTGTAGTTTAACATAACCTCAATTTTATTTAATTTTCACTTTTGATAAGAAATTTGCATTAGAAACAATTTCAATTGCCACAAAAATAATCACTAAATTGAATATTTTGAAAATTTTTATTTATAAAGATTTTTTTTTTCAATCTAACCTCAATTTTATTTCTTGAAATATAAATTTTTTTACCTAAATTTTTTAATGGCATACGATTTATTATTGATACAGAAATAACTAATTGTATTTATTTTTAACAATACGATATACATAAATAAAAACTTACCATTTGAAAATATTCAGGCTGCAGAATTGTGATGTTCACAGAGATTTTAAGACAAGGAGTTAAGAAGGCAGTTAACGAAGGTAATTTTAAATTTTTAGATACTTTTAATATTAAATTTTTTTTAGAATATTGTTTCCTTTATTATTTTGTTGAATTAAAATACATATTTTCTTTTTAATATTTTTTTTTAATAATTTTATTTTAACACAGGATTTATAAAAATTTTTTTTTTATTTGATTTTTTTTAAATAATTTAATTTAATATATTTTTGTATACAATTTTAACTTATCATGAATTAAACTAAAACTTTTAATATATTTAATTATATATATATTTTTTTTAATTTTATAGAAAAAATATATATTTTATTTTTTTTATTTTTGCCATTTTAAAACAATTTTGACTTCACAATTTCTTTATATAAAGGATATTTAAATTTTTAAAATTTTCATGTTTGAATTAAACATTATTATTATTATTTTTTATATAAAACTATTATAATTTTCAATTGCATTTTAAAATAAATGTTAAGATTTTACTTTAATATAAAATAATAATTACCTTAGGAACTAAATTTTATATTTTTAAATTATAATTTGTTAAAAATAAACAGACTTTACACGAAATATAGTTTTTATCAAATGCCATGATTTTTCTTTTAAATAAAACTTAAAAGATTTTTACACAATATGGAAACACTTGTACACTTGAACACTTTTTAAGAAATGATGAAAATATAAAGAAAAATAGATCTGAAAGAAAAATAGAAATTAAAAAAATTCAATTAAATTAAGTTAAATTAAATAAATAAATAAATAAATATAGTTCGGTTATAATCTTTAAAAATCGGATATTTTTCTATATTTTTTCAACGACAAAACCAAGAGAACAGTGGCTTGCGTTAAATGAGAGTAAACTTGCTTGCAAACATATACAGTGTTGCCATTTTAGCACTTTCAGTGCTAGATTTAGCATTTGAAAAAGTAAAATTGCATTTAAAATTTGTAAAAATATGATGAATTCTTTTTAGCACTTTTTACAGTATTTTTAATTTAATATATTTTGAAAAAATAAATTCTTAATAAATTTGACGGTAATAGTTGTAAATTTTAAGACATTAGTCTTGTTTTTACTTTTGAATTTTTCTTTACAGAACAATTAGCATTGTAATTTGCAGCTATAGAACAATTTAGCATAATTTTTTGGGCGATTTAGCAGTTTACAAATAACATTTTCCTACTTATTCTATCAATATTTCCAGCTTTGTACAGAATTAATAGTAATTTTTCTTTCTTTAATACAAGATGTTGCCTATAGTTTACACCTGAAAATTATATATTTGATTATGCATATTCCTTTTTAATTTACTCAAAATCCTTTGTTCGTCTTTGCAGGCTAACCTTCAAAGCTATAGCAAACACAAACATGACCTTGACCTTACACATAACCAGCTAAAATGTTCACCTTTTTATGTTTTTTATACGAAATCAAAGTTTATTTAAATGTTCATTTCTTCAGAGACATTGTAGTAATAAAATCTTGCTCCTCCTTGATTTTTATTCTTTGCTGCTCTTAACATTAACCACCATTTACTGGCACTCCTCAGCGAATATGAAAACACTCCTTATTCCAGGATAAAAATAATTTATTGAAATGTTTAGAATATTCGAAACAAGACAATAATAACATACAATAACAATAAAAACAACAACACAACAAATTAGATATATTTTTTTTTTTTTGGTAAAAAAAACGACACATAAAAAAAACTGCAGACATTTTTAGTTACACAGCCAGCAAATTTTTTTATATAAATATTTAAAAGGATATGAGGTTTGCAAACTTTTGCGTTGTAGATTTTTTTTGTTGCTGCTGCAGACAAGGACGTCTTTGTTTACAAACAAACATTTTTAATGCGCAATAAAATTGAGCTAAAAAGGAACAAAAATCCTAGAAATGTAAGTAAAAAAAGGATTTAAGTTGAAATTTTGCACAACATTTTCTTATATTGTTGGGCTTTTTGTTTTTATGGCATTTATGGGGGGTGGTGCGTCAAAACGGCAACAGCAGCCGAAGTTCATAAAGATAAATATACAAATACTGGTGACCTTCAAAACGTTTCTTTACTCTCAGATAGAAACCTAAAAACCACCTTCGAATCATTTTGCCAGACAATAAAATCCAGAGAGAAAATGTTGAAATATAAAAAAGGACATTGAACTGAATGTGTATACGTTAAACAACTGGATTTGGTTTCTTTTATTTTTTTCTTTTCCTTTCATTCGGTATAAAAAACAATAGATATATATCCAGACACTCATATAAGACTGCTATACGTTAGTGGCAAGGAAGCTTGTATTTATTTGATGGGTGGTAGAAAGGAAGCAAGACAAGGATAATAATGTTATTAAACTTTCAAATATGAAGGTCACTTGTATAAAAGTAATAGAAATAATTATTTCTTTGTTATTTGTGTATACTCTTGGTCTATAAAGGAAACTTTAATGAGATTTAAAAATGAGTATTATTTAAATAAAGTGGTCGAATTTTTAGGACTTAAGTAATAAATTTAGTTTTCAGTAGGATGTTTTAACTTAGGAAATTTATTTATTTGTAATATGCCAGTATCAAATAAAATTTTCAATAACCCTATTAAAATTATTAACGAATATATACATTAGGGTGGTTCTGCACTTAAACTTATCTAAAGTTAGGTGGAGTCCGGTTATTTTGTCTGTATGTTACAAACATCAGCAGAAATACATAATTCCCCAACCACCTATGGTGATGTAGGGTATAGAAATGGAATCATATATATAATTTGCTAAGCATTTTATTTCTCTTTCCAGAACTTCCAAAAAAATTAAAATTTGGCTCTAATTTTAAAAATTTTTCATCCTACAAATCTAACCGGAGCCAGTTTTTAAAATTTCTATCAGGGATCGGAGATAATCAGATTTATGTGCCTTATTCATTTTTTTTTTTTTTTTTTGTCTCAGAGCTTTCTGAAGCTCCCAGTTGTGGTAAAAAACTAAATATCTGCTTACTTTTAAATCTGTTTATCCTACAAATCCTAACTGGGCCAGATTTTTCTATCATGGAGCGGAGATATGCGATTTTTTATTTTATTTCTTTTTTCTTTATCTATTTTTTTTAGGTCTTTGTTGATTTTAAGAAATTTTGATTTGCTATACTCATTGTTTGCTTTCTAAATCATATCAAAAAGTGAATACATTTTGGACAGGGAGGGCATTTACGTCATTTTTTATTATTGTAATATTATATTTCCTGGCATTGGCAGGCTTTGGCTCGTAAAATATAACACACAAATATTGATATAAAAGTTGACTGGAATAAGTTATAATCAGGGACCATAACAGTTATGACTAATAAACTTTTGAACCGTTAAGTATATTTCAATGAAAATTCACTCAATTTTTTTTTTTTGATTTGTTTTCCAATTGTTTTATAGGAGCACAAGTATCTATCTGGTCTGTGGACAGATGGAGAATCTCCGAAAGTGGTCAACTCCTTTAATTATATTATTTTATTATATCCGAGGTTACCCATTTCAGAGGTCCTCTCCCCTGCCCCGAGACCAGCTAGAAATTTGTGCTCCTCCAAGTCAGTTGAAAAATACCTCAAATATGTGAAATTTCATTGAATTATATTTATCCGTTCAGAAGTTACACAAAATTATTTAAAACAAGCGCGAATGTTATATTCGGCTCGGCCGAATCCATATACCCACCATCAACTTTTTAAAATTTTACGTTATATGGGAGGTGGGTGGTAAAGTGGGCGGACCACGAACATTTTTTGTTTCCGAATTTACATTGGTCCTTAAACTATTTGAACACAATTTCGTTGAAGTTTCACCTTATATGGGATGTGGGCGGAAAAGTGGGCGGACAATTTTTGGTTTCCAAGTTTATATCGACCCTCAAATTATTTATGCAAAATTTCGTTGTGGTACACGCTTTTGTTTAAGAGATATCAGCAGAAAAGTATGAAACGGACACCCTGTGTTTCTACCTTTTAGCCCATAACTTTTTTATTTATTAACCGATTTTGCCTATTTTAAATACACAAACAAACCTTATATAAGACAAATATTTGTGCAAAATTTCGTCCCTCTACGTTGCCGCGTTCTAGCCCTATCCTGCTCGAACAGACAAACAGGCGGACAGACGGATGGACATAGCTAGATCGACTAAGAATCTAACCAGGACCCAGAAAATATATACTTTGTGGGGTCTTAGATGATTCCTTCGACATGTTACACACGGAATGACAAAATCGATATATGCCCCATCTTTTTGATGGTGGGTATAAAAACATGTTGAAACTGCTTTGCACTTATGTATATCGATTGCACATTTACTATAGAAATTAAGGAAAATGTGCACATTTCGATGAAGGGGGGTCAAGTTTCAGTTAGTTTTTAAACGATTGTGTAAAGTATTTATGCAAGAATTTGGTATCATTGAAAAGGTTATTACTTCAAAAATAATAATACATAAATAATAAAGTATTCGAACTAAATTTTTTCATTAAATTGATCAAAAAACCAAAAATTTTTGTATTTAGGTTAATTTTCAAACAAAAATTTAATATTTGAACTTAAATAAATTCTACATTAATTAAGATATCAATGTGAAATTTTAGGATAATATAAAATTTGTCGTTAAAAGAAGAAAATAAACAGATTCCCATATTCTTACTCCGAAATACCCAAAATTCCAGTTCGGGGAAAGCTTGCTTCAAAAATTTACTTTTTTCAGTAAAATGGTCACCTTGTCGTTATAAAAAACGTAGCTTATTAAATATTTTTTGTGTGTTTAACAAATATATGTAGGTCAGTAACAAAGCTATTTTTTTTTACTTCAGCTTTGACATTTTTGAGCTCCACAAAAAACTAAAAAAATAAAAATTAAAATTAAAAAAATTCTGATAGGGCTAGCGGGGAGACTGATACCCCAACTACCCTCGGATTTTCTTTACATGCATTTATGTTAAGTGTTCTTTTAGAAACATGAAACAAAAATTTATGGTCCGGAGGAAGATAATGGATTTTAAAGTGAAAAAATGTTATCACCTTTTTTAAAAAAATCAAAATTTTTTTCAAAATTTGTATTTCAAAATATTATAACTATAATTTTATAACTTTTTATCTAAACCACATAGGTATATGATCCTTGCACGAACATTATTTTTGTATAGAAACCAGAGAATATTTTAGAAAAATTTTAGGACTCAAATCGAGCAAGCCAAGTTAAAAAAACTTATAAAAAACATGTCCAAAAATGGGTAAAAAATTTACTTTGATCCAATTATCTCTTAAAGTAAAACAAATATCCCACACATGTAAGCGTATTTTTTGTAGAGAATTATAAGAACTATCTATGTGCATTTTTTTTTTCAATAAAATCATAAATGAAATTTTGCCGATTTTTTAAAAGATTGTCATACCCGAGGTATAAAACTTTGAGGTCCACCCACCGTCCCCCAGACCAGCTAAGAACCTGTGCTCCTCCAAATTAATTGGAATACACCTCAGTATCGTTTATTAAAATACATCCAGTAGTTCTAAAGTTACAGAATTATTTCCAAAAAAATTAATTTTGGGACCACTTGGGACCACATTGGACAACAATGATAGCGCAAATTTTAGCCATCTTCACCGCATTTACTTTGATTTTTATAAATTTGTTTATTTGTTCAATATCATGTACCATTTCTACTCCAAAATATCATGCAAATGTTCAAGATATTGCAGTGTTTCCCAAATTCGTGCTAAGGAACGTAAACTTTCGATATTGTAGCTTCAAACTTGATAGGACACTATGACAACAGTGACAACATTCCTTAGTTTTGTAAAAAAGAATTATTCTCGGCCGTGACCTATTTTCGGTGAGGATATTATTAATTGAGTATGAAGTCAATACTAAAATTTTTTAGGACTGTAAGAATGTTATAGTCTGTCTTGATCGATTTTCTCAGAGAGTTTATATGGAACGTGTGTTTTATTACAGATCAAGTCTTGTGTAAAGTTTAAAATTTATACTTTTTAAAATTTTTTTGTTTAAAAAAAAACTTAATGTCTACCAATACTAATTTATGCAGTTTATGATGATTTTCGGAAATGGGACATATATGAACGCTATGAATTTTTGAGGTGCGAACCTTATAAAAATATTATTGATTAGTTTTTACGTTTAAAAAGATTATTTTATAAAATTAAATAAGGTTTCTAACGCCCAAAAAATTTGTATATGTACTAAACATAGCTATAATTTGAGAATGAAATAAAAAATCAAAATACTTTTTATTGCACTTCCATTTCTTATTTTTAATTAAAAATATTTTTTAATCAATCTATTAATTTTTAAATAAAAACATTAAGGATTTCTATTTATACTAAAACAATTGAATTTATTGTAATTTTGTATCTGATTGAACAAAATAAATTAAAAATGAAAATATTTTATTTAATCAAATGTGAAACAAATATTTTTTTACAAGAAGATAATAAAAAGTTTTTTATTTGATTATTCTAACCTTGAATAATATTCATATGTATTTTATTTTAATAAAAAAAAGTTAAAATTTTTTTTCTGATTTTTATTTAAAACTATATATTCAAATAGAAAAATTTAAAATAAATATTTTGATAATTTTATTCAACAAAAACTCCAAAGAAACAAAAATATTCAGCCTCAAAATTTTTGAATAAAAAAAAAAAAAAAATTATAAAATTTTGTCAAATATTCAAGTATAAAAAAAAAATATTTTACTTATTTTTCTTTTTCCAAACAAATTTAAAACTATTAATCAAATTCATGTTGAATAAAAATATTCAAAAATTTTCTATGAATAAAAAAAATTAAATGTTATTAAATGTATTAGTTCTACAGCTAGTTCCAGAACACATGAAAATAGCCTGTACTTATTCTACTTTGGCGTTACGACCAATGATTTCTGTTTGAAATTGTTACCTTCAGAACTAGTTCTGTGGAAGTGTTAGCTAGCCAGTACCCATTCTATGGAACGGTTCTAGAACTAGTTAACTGATTTTTGTTCGAAATTGTAACGTTCAGAACTATTTCCATAGAAGCGTTAGAGAACGGTTCAGAACCAGTTTTTTTTTTATTTTTTATTCTAATGGGCTATTTTATAAACGCCACATTTGAAATCAATTTAATTTAGTAAATACACTTTTTTTTATAAGTTTTTTAAACAATTCCAGGAAGTCATTCGAGAACCAGTAATTTGTTCTCAGAAGTGATGTAGAAGCCATACAGAATTAGTTCTTAAGCACTAGTTCTCTAAAACATTCCTTAAAACGAATTTAGAATCGTAATAAGCTTCTACTCCATTAGTGTCAGAATTGGTTGTGATACCACTAGTTCTAAGGATGTTATTAAAGAATCTGAAGAAGTTCTGATTACAGCAGTTCTAGAACTAATGATTTTAGAACATGTCCTAAAATTTTTCCTAGGAGATTTTATTTTTAAAATAGAAAATAAAATAAAGAACAATTGTATTTAAGCAAAAAAATAAAATAAAATATATTTTTTTATATTTATATTAGTTGAAGACTTTGGAATTTGATTTAAATTTTATAAATTCATATTCGAATACTTTTGTGGAAATTATGTATATAAATTGAATAATATTTCAATAATTTGAATTCAAATTAATTTCAAGTAACTAAAAATCATATTACAAAGAGTATAAAATGATTTGAAACTATTTTATCTCTAAAAATATAAATAAAATATAAAAATAATTTATTTTTAACAAATATTTTGAATAAAAATATTCACAATGAACAACTATGGTACTAAATTATGCAATACTAAAAAATATACGGGCGTCAAAACCCTATTCTTGGAGAAAATTGTATGGAGACTTGGTTATAATAGGTAACCATTGTCAACTAATTTTAACAGAGGTCATGTATGCACCATTTAAATCATCCAATTATCTCAAAAGCAGCGATTTGTAGCTTTATTAAAAGTTTAATATGGACTGCCAGAAAGACGGACGGACGGATATCGCTAAAATACTCAAACATGTTTTTCTACATATACTTACTAATTTACTTTAAGATCAGTGATCAATTAAATGGTTGTAATAAATAATTTGTTTATTATAATTTTTTTTTATAAAATCAATGAAAATTACACTCTGGTATCCGGGTACAACGGGTATTATCTAAAGTTATTTTTTATTTTTTTTAGAATGTACCGTATGGTTAAATAACATTATTCATATTTTTCCAAACATTTTCATCTTTCAACACCTTTAGCTCTAAAAATATAGGTGTTCATAAGTAATATACATAAGAGATTTACATTTCAAAACCAAAAAGTTACTCTACAAATAAATGATTAACTCAATTTGGTTGCAATTTACCCATATTTGTTTATTCCTATCATTAATTACACACACACATAAACTCAATTTTCCAGTATTAACCCTGCAAACATTTTCTATTGCGGAAGTGGCTAAGAAGAGTCTTTCAGAAGTTGAAACTCATCGCCACGGCAATTGCCAAAGTATCATTAAAATCATCTTCCGTCGGGAAGAACTGTTCCTCGTGGAAGTGTCTTCCAGACGACTCGAAGAAGACACTTCTGCACGTCACCCGGAAGATGATCAGAGAAGTGTCGTCTTAGTCTCTTCTAGAAGATGATTTTTAATTTTTTTATATCTGTATTTATAATTAAAATTATTATTATTTTTTTATATATTTCATAATTATCTTTATTTCACAATTATCTATACATATAAAACTACACAATAAATGATTCACATATAAATTTTTTTTAATTTTACATTTAATAATAAAATCTCCATGAGTAACTTCTTCTGGTCAAATCCGGTACCTTTAAAAGAAGAAAAGAAGATTAATAATAATTTTGATTGTTAAATTGTATTTAGATTACCTTTTGTACGAAGAATGCGGCAAGACACTATTACAGGCAAAGTTTTGGACTTCTTTAAATATGCAAATACTTATTCGTTTGATGAAATTTTTCCTAAAATTAATATAAATTGTAAGTAAAATCTGATATTACTAAATAAAAGTTTAAGAAGATTTACTTACCTTTTAAAAATGTCCTTTATTAATAATTTCTAAATTATTAACAATAAAAAAAACTTATGTAATTATCAGGAAAACTTTTCTTTTTATGTTTATTATTGCTGCCGAACGTACCAAAGTTAAATTGTTACTGAAAACATGATTCTACCTGCTTCTTTATTGTGTTATTTTCTTTTCATAAAAAAAACCGACAATCTTCCCAACACACGTCCAGAAGATTATTGCGCAATAGTAATGTATTTTGTTTTTGTTAAATTCGTACACAATTCCGACAATCTTCTGGAAGTCACTAAGAAGTGACGTCTGGACAATTAATGCGCAATAGCAATGTATTTTGTTTTTGTATTTTTTGAAAAATCTTCCGACAATCTTCTAGACGTCACTAAGAAGTGACGTCTGTAAGATTTGCAACAAATTTATCTTCCAAATGTTTAAAGGGAAGTATTTAAAAGTGCATTTCATTAAATTGTGCAATTGTGCAAGTTGATAATTATAGGCGTTACTATTTGTATATTTTTTGTATTCCTTTCTTTTGGATAGTACCATTTGGTGAACTAGATTTGTTGTAATAATGAACACTCAGTAACTAGTACATTATAATTATCGTAAATTATGTAAAAAATACAAATAATTAAAATTTCCCACCAACGACTAACTAATGATCCAACAAAAAAATATTCGTTAACAAAAACAAACAAATGATAATCAAAAAGTCTAGAATACAAGGAGGTGGTGCTTTATGGTGTTTTGTTGGTTTCAGGTTAAAAAAAAAAAAACAAAAACAAAAAGAAAAGGCGTAAATGGCGTTTAGGCCTTAATTACATTTTCTAGGAAATTAAGCAATTGTTTTATAAAAAATGTATATAGCAAATAGAACAAAAAATCAAACAACTCAAAAAACAGCAAACTCATTAATTATTATTAATTTTAGTACAGTGAAGTAAAAAAATTACTAAAGAGATAAAGGAAAAATCAAGTTATTTTCAAAACTAAAGAGCTTTTGAAATAGGATCTTTAAAACAAAATATTTTTATGTTTAAATTTCCCGCCTAAAATATCACAATTTTATGCAGTTAGTGTTTCTCTGCTCACATACATATATACATATCTACATAAATTAATGTTTTAGGTCTTGTGAATTTCTTATTGCTCTATAAAACTAACTGTTAAAATTCACACCCATTTAACGAACCATAAAAGAAAACTTAACATCTAAATGCAAATTGTTAAAAAAATTTAAAACTTTTAAGCCTATTTACAGAGCTATTGAACCAAAAACAACTTTTTATTTAATAAATTCAAATTAATTCGCAGAATTCATTTAACATCTTTACAATTTCAAAAAAAAAAGAGATCGATTAACATTTTATAATATTTACAAAAGATTTCATAACCTCACTCTCCCTGTCTTTGTATATTAATATCATTTATAGATTTAATTAGAGCAGTTTTGTTTTTTCTTTATAAATTCATTAATAACATTTAACATACATAGATAAATATAATGTACTAATTGAGCAAATGTTAAAAATCACTAACGCTTTAATTAAATATTTAAACAAGAAATTTCCTATTCAAGGCTAAATAAGGTAAAAATTTTATATAAGATTTAAAAATATTCCAACTGAAAAAAATCTATATTAATATGATAAATTTTCTTTTAAAAAAGCAGAAAAAAAATTTAAAACTCACACAATCATTTTACAACGCAATTTTTAAACAAATTTGCAAAGAACAAATTATAACAGCAAAAATGTTCTTTCAAGATGAACATAAATTTTATCTCAAAAATGTTAAAAAATAAAATAAAATAAACTGAGAAAAATTTGCAATTTAAACAAGTCGACTTAGCAAAATGCACTACACATTCCAAATGAATAAAAATATTACTTATTCTTTAGGACTTATAGAAAGCTATACTCATTACCAGGGAAACCACAATATGCTCTAAAAAAAATATTTTTTATGCGCATTAAATATGCAGTAAAAAACTCAAAATATGCTCTAAAAGCGCGAAAATATGCACTTAAAAAACAAAGATTTTTTAAATTTTGTAACAAAATTATGTCTTTCATTAAAACAAAGGGTTTTATTAATACTTCAACGTTATAAAATAAGGCAAAACTGAAATTAACTAACTGTGTCGAAATTTGACTCCCCATTTTTTATTGTATCTCATAAAAATGTTATTGATCTTCTATTTTCTTATCCATCTAATTCTAGGCACTATCATTAGTTCAGAAATTATCAAAATTATCATATTGATCCCTGACTGCCAAAATATCGTAACGGACAAAATTTTCGAAATTCGTGTTTTGATGAAAATCTATACTTTAGAATCATTTATCATCATCTATCAAAATTTCAGATTTCCAGATTTTTCATACATATGTATAACAATGTGTAAACAATCACATTTTCACGGTTAGGGCTCGTTATGCTTTCATTAAAAAAATATTTTTTACAATATTAATTTCAATCATAATCATGTTGCTACAAGACAGGATTCTCAACGATAAAATGGTATAAATTAAAGTTAATTTTAAAATTTATTATTATTACTATTTATTTTTTTGTTTTCTTTTTTTCATAAAATCAAATTTGAAAAATATTTTATAATGTCAAAATATGCTTTAAAGGGTTAAATATGACCTAAAAATAATAAGATATTCTATAAATTTACACTAAAAATCGCCAAATGCAAAAATATGCCGTTAAGGGTTAAATATGCAAAAATATGCACTAACAAATCGATGCCAAAATGATTTATTTGTTCTGAAATGGATAAATATTTTATCGATGGCTTTATTAAACTTCCAGGAAAAAAACTTGCAATTGCATATTTGTGGTTAATCTGCTCATTACTTTATAGCCTTCTTGTAACGTTTCTGTTAGCAAAAAAAGTTATTTTGGAAGCAGAAAAGTAGAAACTACCCTGCGGGAAATTTGTGGTAATTGCAGTAATGGACCGGTTTCTCAGTACCAGTTGAGTACCAATTGACACCTAACTCGTCACCAAAGTTCCAATTGAGAACCAGTTGACACAAACACACTCACTATTAACATGCTCGTTAAGTGCGCAAATAGCAACTCACGCGCAATAACAATCAGTGGCTGAGTGGTAAGCGTTGAAGACTATAAAACATAACATACGTCAGATGAACATGGGTTCGAGCCGGGGTGCCGCCATCGACATTTTAACGAAAAATTATAAAATTAAAATAAACATAATTTAATAAAGATAATAATAAAAATAAAGTTTAAAAAGTAAACAATTACCGAATTTTTATAAAATTTTTATTACAATAATCATTACTCAACCTGTCCTCTTGGATCTGTCCTAGGACCTATCCTGTGACCTGTCACAAGGGGCTAATTAGCCACCTCCAATGACAACCCCATATAAAAGTGATAGGTTCTTCTCATATAAAGTTCCGGAACTGGGACCGGTCACTAGCCCCGAAAACCTGTCACGTGACTAGTTTTGAACCGGTTCTCTTTACTCTAGGGTACTATTTGATTACTTAATTATTTTATACTAGTAGGTATATAAAAAAATTTCATTTCTGCCTAGTCTTCTAAAAGTTAAAGAAAAACATTTGAATACAGTTTTAATTTTAATTCTAATTTATAAGAAATATTTGTCATAATCATAAAATTTCTGTATCACGTTTTGTTCTTATCGCTCTTCGATTCATGTAACTAATTTCAAATCTGTAGGGTGTAGCAGACATTGTTAAATAAAATTTTATCATTTACACAAATGATAAGATCGTAAATGATAATAAAAACAGAAACGCAAAAAACTTTTTTTTTTTTAAGTCGAATTTTCTGATTTTTTTTTCTGTATTTTGATATATTATAATTTTTTAAATAATTTATTTATTTTTCTGAAGAACGGGCACTTACAAATGTCTCATAATAACACCGCACAGTGGTACCAAACGCAAATTTGTTGGTAATAATTCTGTATCTCCTAAACTACTGCACGGATCAAATTGAAATGCATGAAAAAGTTGTAGGTGAGGACTTAAGCTTTCAGAAAAATCGTCTTGTAGTCACCCTGTGATAACACGAGATAAGCTACAGGCTGTCAAAGTTGACAGAAAAAATTGCCATTTTTTCATACTAATTTCAGAGTGCTGAGTTTGAATATTTTTCATGTGTAGACGAATTGAGATAATTCAAAAATTCTTTTTACATATTATTTTGGAATATATATCAATATATACAGAATATTTTAATAAAATTGTATCTCATATACCTCAGAACTAATCCCCAAAAAACCAAAGAAAGTCGAGGCAAATAATCAAAAATTCAAAATAAATTTTTAACTGTAGGAGATTACTTAGGCAAGTATTTTTTATTTTTTCTTTATCTTGCTAAGCACTTTAAGATTTATAAAAATCTTTAAAATCCGACTTCATTTGTGGAAGTGACGATTTTTTTAAGCTTTTACAAACTCGAGATAGTCAACTTTGAAACCCTCTAGCTTATCTCGTGGTATCACAGGGTTACTACAGGACGATTTTTCTGAAAGAAGATACAGATTTATTATCAAAAAATTTGAGTTTGGCCCCACTGTGTACCAGGAGAAGCGAACATAATAGGTTTTACTGATGTCAAAGCTGTTCGTCAGCAAGATAAAGTCGTTTGGACTTAATAGACCAAATTATATAAAATATTTTTCGTTGCGGCTTGTAGAACATAAAATGAAATCGAATTAGATTATGAAAACGTTAAATATTAAGCAAATGATAGCCGCTCCGAAAGAATGACTTCAAATATAGATGAGCTTAGGCAAAGGGATTATAAGTATTATAAGTGGTCAGTTTAGTGTTTTTATACCTACCATCAAAAAGATAGGAGTATATTGAATTTGTCATCATCATTTAATATCCCATAAAGTATACAACTATATTTTGTACAGATAGTTGAAGGATCGATATAAACTCGGAAACGAAATTTTTCACAAATATTTCGGAAACAACAAATGGGTGTGTTCCGCCCACTTTACCGCCCGTCCCCCATATAAGGTGAAATCTTTAAATATTGCAGATGGTAAGTATATACTAGGGATGCCAAACCCGAAATCCCGAAAATCCCGGAATTGATCAAAAAAATCCCGGGATTTATTGCCATAAATACAATATAAAAAATTAACTTAAAGCAAGACAGAACATAAAAACATTTACAGAAATGTTTCAAAAATATTTTAAAAATCTATTATGTACATAAGAACGTTATGATCTACTTTTTAAAATACAAATGAATTTCTTTAATTGAAATATGTAGGGTAAGTGTACCGGTAGTCGGCAGTTTAACGTTTTGTTCTAGTTTGAAGTTATCTGCGGACGAATGTAAACATTGCTTGTGATTGACAATTAGATATTGCACCTCATTAAACGATATTGTTTCAATTTTGCAAAGATTTTTGCTAAAAATTTATTGCTAAATTTGCTTAATTAATACATTTCATAAAATACATCGAATTTGCCTGTAATCGGCATGCATATCCCAATATTCGGCATGTAGTGATCCAATAGTTTATGCCAATTATCCTATAAATAGTGAATATATTGTAGAAAATTAGTTTTGTTGGCGTCTTGAGTGAGCTAAAACTAATGCCTAGAAAGTGTTTTCTTTGGAACAAATGATATAGAAAAAAAAGGTCGGCAGCCACTAAAATAAGAAATGCAATAATTTTTCACTTAATTATCCACTTTTGAAACAAAGTTTGAATAGATATGTACCCTCAGGATAACTTGTTGCTATAAAATAGTTTAAATTATTATGGTTAATTTCCATTTAAAAATTGATCTATACACTATTTTTTTTCTTGAAAAAAAAAAAAAAAAACTATCAAAATCATGTTGTTACAGAATGAGGAAAAACGCCACAAAAGTACTCATCATAGAAAAATTTAATCATTATAGCTAGAGAGAAGTATATTTTTTTAATACATAATTGATCATTTGTTAATAATTAATAATCGCTATTCTTAACTATTGATGTTTAAATTCGAAATTGCCGACTACTATACATGCCAAACTTAAGTACACTTACCCTATACAAAATTTATTTTTTTCTTTTATTTAAAATGTGTTTAAGAAAAATAAATCCCGAAAAATCCGGGGATTTGAAATTATAACATCCTGAATACCGGGATTTGCAAAAACCAGTCCCGTTTGACATCCCTAGTATATATATAAATTTGTACAAGCCGAATATAAAATTTACACTTGTTTAAGATCAATATTATTTCTTAAATCTTGACTCATTTTCTTATTAAAAATAAACTATTAATATTTAGTTCAATGAATTTTTCTGCTCCGCAATTCATTCATTTCTAATTTAGATATTGACATGTGTTCAAACAATATAATTCGGTTTTTTTTTTTAACTTTAAATATAAAATTTGTATACCATTTGTAAACTGATTGCCAGACATGCTGGGAAGATATAAATTAAATAAGATATATATATCGACCATTCCATGAAAGAACGCCCAAAAATATTTTTTATGTTTTCTGATTTTGCTAATATTTGGCATACGCATACCCTATGGAGCCATTTAAATATCTCCATTATTATTTTTCTGAATTTTGAAAAATTCGAGAATTTATTCACAATTTTGATTTTCCGAAAAGTCAAAAAAATCGCAAAAGTGTATAACTTTAAATACCAATATCTATAAAAGTTGTTTACGGATTTTAATGATTTAAATTGCATATTTAAGAAGAATATGTCCACTATAAATGTAGTAATTTAAAAATAATATTATTTAAAAATGCATTCATAATGCAATTGCAATTTTCGGATGCATTTTTGAAAAATGTCTACCCTTTCAATTTTTTTCTTCTTCTGATATAAAAAACATTATTATGTTTGCTAAAAATTGCAATTTAAATTGTTCTGGGACAAAATGGTTCACTATTTCAAAAAAATTTTTTAAAATATTTCTACAAATTTTTTCATACAAAAAAAAAAAAAAAAAAAAAAATTTGTATTTTTTAATTTTTGTGAGCTTATTTTAAAATTAATTTTAATCATAATATTTCATAATTTGTTATTAGAAATATTAAGTGCTAATGTTTATATAATAAACATATTTCTCTTCAATATTAAGCAAAAATATTTAGAATCAAAAGGGTAGAAATTTCTTAAAAATGCATTTGAAAATTGCATTTTCGGATGCATTTTCGTGAGTGCATCATTAGCAAAAAAATTATTTTTGATTCATACAATATAATTTACAACATTTTATAAACTTTATACTAGTTTTTAAATCAATAAAGTCCGACGTATACTTAAAGAGTTATAAACATTTAAAGCTACATATTACTAAAAAAGTATAATCAAAAAAAGTTAAAAATCAAAATTTTTTGAAAAATTTAAATTTTTGTATGAAAAATTTTATGATTTTTTTTTTTTAATATAAAAAATAGTAGATTTTATTGTCCCAGAACAGTTATTTTTGCATTTTATAGTAAAGATATTGCTTTTAACATATTAAAGGAAATTAAAATCGAAAGGGAAGAAATTTTTTTAAAAAGGCATCCTAAAATTGCATTTGCATTATGTATGCATTTTTAAATAGCAATATTATTTCTAAATTGCTACATTAAAAAAGGACATATTCCACATACAGTTTAAATCATTAAAATCCATTAATTTTATATAATTTTTTTGACTTTTCGAAAAATTAAAATCGTGAATAAATTCGCGAATTTTTTAAAATTCAAAAAAATAAAAATGGAGATATTTAAATGGCTCCATAGATTTAATGCGTATCAAATATGAACAAAATCGGATGACATTCCGTAAAAAAATTGGCATCTTTTATAAATCTTTCATGGAATGTACGATATATACAGTGCCGTGCAGAACATAAGCAACAAAAGTAGGGTAAACCTAAGAATCGTTTTATTTTTTAAAATATTTGGTTTACAACAAAAATAATTTTACGAAATTATATACATATTTAAGGATTAACAAAAACACAAACATTTAAAGAACTTTAACTTTATTAACAAAAACTGAAATAAAACATTACAATCTTCATATAGGAGTGTGCACAACAATAGCAACATATTCATATTTTGCTTCATTTTGTTCTATATTTTACATTTTCCGTAAAATGTAGTAGTTTTAATGCGATATAATTGTTAATTGATTCCTCTGGAATGATTTCCATTTGAATTTGTTCACTAAACAACACTTTGGACTGCACTAATCCTGAAACTGCATAAAAAATCTTCCACAGATCTTTCGTCTAAGTATTAGACCACATGGTTAAAAAATATTAAGCAAAAATTTTAAGCAATGACGTTTAATCCAATCCTTCAAAAGTTTTAAAATATATTTCGCATTTTTTCCATGCAAAAACGTTGAATTAAAGAAGATATTTCTCTATGTATGACGAAATTTCTGTGCTTGTACTTACTTATCAACCTAAAAATATCAAAATTTCATTAGATTTCTAAGAAAAGGACATAGTATTTTCGCTAGAATTCATGTACAGTCATTATTACATCTTTTCTCTGTCCAAAATCATTTTTTGGTACTGTGCGTTTTAAAATGTACACCTTGACAGTATACCGGGTTGCGCGACGTTGCGTATGCGGTCATAGTGGATACATATAAATATTGATTTAAATTAAATAAAATACTTTTACTATTTTTTTACTATTTTTTAAATTGTGCTTCCAAAATAAATTTGTATAGCTTAATTAAGCAGTATTCTATAATTTGTATTATAAAACAAAGTTACTTTACACTTTTCTTATTCAAAATAAACTAAAAATTTATTGCATTGGCCTATATTTTCACAAATCATAATTCTTATTAAAAAGAAACTATAAGTAAAACAAAAAATAACAAAAATATGTGTAAATAATGCTGTATTCAGATATTTTTACTACAAAACTGCCATTCACTTAAAAAAATAGCAATAAACTCTAAAATTTTGTGTCAATTTTTTACAATTGGAAATTTCGTTGCATTTGATATGCACACTTTCATATTGAGAACATACAATATTTTTCTTCTTTTTGCGAAAAGAAAGAAAATCACATCTTCTAAGGTACAAATGTTCATTAGTACCCAAATATGTTAACAAGGTTATGAAATTAGTTTTGTTCTAAATTTAATACTTTAAAAAATAATTCAACATTTAGGGTAACTGTAATTTTGTTGCTTATGTTCTGCACAGCACTGTATATATATATATATATATATATATATATATATATATATATATATATATATATATATATATATATATATATATATATATATATATATATATTTTTTTTTTTTTTTTAATTTTTTTTTTTTTGCTAAAATTTTCACACTTTGTACTTATAAATACACACATTTTGATGCTAGGGGTTAAGATCATCGATCTGCTGCTACCAGCTTCATCACCAGAAGGCACACAAAGTAAAAAAAAAAGTATTGAGGAAAAAAATCGATTTGATCTTTAACGCGCGCGTATGGTTAGGAAAGGCCTTAAGAGGTTATGAGAACACAAAATATTTATAGTTTCTTATAATTTTCTTTTGTTGTTTCAATGCGTTCGGCGATTTTTTAGTTTTTTTTTATATATATATATATATTTTTTGTTTTATAGAAAACGGATATAAAAATTAAAAAAATCAATTGTGTTAATTTTTTTCTGTTCTTTTGTTTGTTTTGATTTGAAAATTAATTTTATGTTTGGAAAAAAAAATGATGTAAATAAACAAATTTAAACATATTTTTGCGATGAAAAATGTTTGTTTCTTTTTTTTTTTATTTATCAAAAATTGTTTAAATTAAGAAATTTTCAAAGAATTATAAATGGAACGATTTATTAATTAGTTTTTTTTTTTGTTAGTTTAGTTTAAATGGTTTTTGTTATAAATAATGAAAATCATTTAGTGAATGAATTTGTAAAAAACTTAATTAGAGCTGTGCTAAATTTAGATTTTAATATACTAGGCATAGAATAAAACTAGAAGCGAAACTGTTAAAAAATAAAAAAATATATTATTGCTCTAAAAATCAGAAAAGTTGTAGCTATTTTTAAGTATTTACAGAAATAAATTTTTATAAATTTTAATATCACAAACTGAAAATGGAAAAGGACAATTTCCTTAAAACTTCTTTATTACACCTTTACTAAATGGTATTACGAAACGAATAGAACAAAAGTCCCATTATTTTCATACAACTTATCATCACATCAACTGGTCATTTCATTGATTGTAATGCAATACTAATGCAATTTCTCCCTTTTTGCGTTATTCAGTTTTATTTGTGGTCAACTTAACAAGACAAAATAAAGTTTATTTAACTCTAATGTCAAAAAAGAAATAGTCAATATGTAGCAGGTTATTTGTAAGAAATACACGTTTCAATTTAAAACAAAAGCAAAAAAAAAAAAATGGAATTATTTTCTGACAGACCCTTTTTTCGATTACACTTACATTGGCAATTTCATTTTATATATATATTCTTTGCTACAACAATTTCATTTCACCCCAAATTCGAAATGTAATTTAAAACATTCATGTTATAAATTTGTGGTCAACTCGAGAAAACAAAAACCAACTTCATTGGTTAAACCAAGGAAAATTATTATTTTTATTTTATATTTACTCCATGCAAACCAATAGTAAGACAAATAAACTCAATAAGTTCTTGTTTCATTTCGAAGACTTCAAAAACGTGTTTCTACTTCTTATTGACCTCTACCACCAACTGTTAACCAACAATTGTTTAAGGCCACCTTATAAGAACTGAAATTTTTTCATTAAACTTTCTGTTTTTTATTTTTTTATTTTGATTTTAATGTTAACAAATATTACCAAATCCCTTTAACGAAACAATCACTGTTCCAATTATCACTTCTACACATGCCACATTAACTCAATGTTAACAAATGTCAATACCATTACCATTGTTAGCAAAAGCAAAAAAAAAATCATTTGATTTTGGCAAACAATTTTAAATTGAGTGTGGGAAAGTAATTTCCCACGCAAAATTCTTAAATCACTAAATATTTATTAAAGTTTACAAAAAGAGATTTAAAAAAAAATAAAAATCAAATAAAAAAAAAAAAAAAAAACTGAAATCAGTTGACAATTCAATTGCGTGTTTTTATTCAATGAACTAGAAAAGAAGAAGTGCGTGTTGATGATAAGACGTTACGCATAGAAAATCAATTGTTAAGAGATTTATAGTGTGTACACGAACAGAAATTTAACGCAATTATAGGGAATTATTTGTAATCTTTTAAGAAAATCATAAAGAAATCAGTATGTAAACGAGAAAAAAGGTATAGTCGGCTATATGATACCCTACACCATTATGTATGACCATAAAATTTCGGGAAGGGGACTTATATTAGACCAACACTTTTACTAAATGTAAAATAAAATATACAAATACAAAATAATCCGTTTATACTAATATCTACTTGATTTTATGCACTTTAGGGCGATTCTTGGAAGTGGTTTTATATGGGAGCTATGGCTAATTATTAGGGTGATCGATTATTCGACTTTTTGGAGAAACCGGTTTTCGAATAGTTCGAATAGTTGATATTTTGAAAAAAAAAAAACCGATTGCATTTTTTTTAATTCAGAAAAAAACGGTTAACCGGTTTTTTTGCCGAAATTAATATTTCTATCAAAAGACTACATTTCTTAAAGAAAAATCAATAAATCTTTTTTATTTTTGGAAATAACTATAACCCATTAAGAACGCGAAAGAAAGAAATATACGGTCAAGGCCAACAATACCCTACACCATTGTGTACATAAAAATTCGGGGAGTGGTCTTTTTTTTTCTAGAACTGTGGAATTGTGGACCAGTACTATGGTCAATTATGGACCGATCTTTATGAAATTCGCCACACAGATTTAAAAGTATATGGAACTTAGATGTGCAAAAATTACTGCTACATTTAAGGGATTTATGATTTTTTGAGGTTATTTGTATGGGGGCTAGGGGAATTAATGGACCGATTATTACCAATTTCAACACGCTTCGTCCTTGGATATAAGAAAACTAAATTGCGACCTGTATTTTAATTACAAGTTTTACATGGACGGACATCGTTAAATCGACGTAAAGCCGATTAGAACAAATAAAGGTAGGTCTTAGACCAATATTTTTGTGTGTTACAAACATCATTACAAACGCATAATAGCCATGTAGGGTATAAAAATATAAATCATCAAAAATGATATTAACATTTACTTAGCATAAACAGAAACCATGGGTAAATATTGAAAAGGCCAGAATCAATTTTATTAAAACGATTCTGCAGGTGACTTTTTTAAAACAAAATCTTTGTAAAACAATTTCTTCGTAGAATAAAAAAAAACTAAAACATTTAAATAAGGTGAAAAATATGACAGGTGTTAGATAATAGATAAAATAGATAAAATAAATTTCATTCAGGATAAATATTACTTATTTAATCTTAAACTATATTTTTAAGACATTAAAAATCATACTTTATGAATATTAAAAAAATAATCATAAATTTCGATTCAAATATCAATATTTAATGCTTATATAAAACTTATTTGTGTCGAATATTAACTTTATTTGTGTCGAATATTAACTTTTAACTTTAAAAAGAGGTTGAACCTAGCGTCGTAAACGCTGTTTAAGATGTGGTTACATAGTGTCGTAAGCCGACATCCGGTTCGAAGGACCATAAACAAGTTTGCAATCGTAAATTGCCTTGTTGTCTCTGTTTGGCGGTACCAAAGCAGAGTTTGTGGACTATAATTAGACACCAGCAGAATGGAATACGTATTTTCTGTGCCGCTACACACTTCATCAGCATTCGTGGTGTCTTATCCATTTCGGTTTCGTTGAAACCTAAACATGTCGCCCGCCTTGCACTGGGTGCAATTTTGAGGGACTCAGTTAGCAGCGCCAGGCGTTTGGGGCAAATAAAAAAGAGGTTGAACCTAGCGTCGTAAACGCTGTTTAAGATGTGGTTACATAGTGTCGTAAGCCGACATCCGGCTCGAAGGACCATAAACAAGTTTGCAATCGTAAATTGCCTTGTTGTCTCTGTTTGGCGGTACCAAAGCAGAGTTTGTGGACTATAATTAGACACCAGCAGAATGGAATACGTATTTTCTGTGCCGCTACACACTTCATCAGCATTCGTGGTGTCTTATCCATTTCGGTTTCGTTGAAACCTAAACACTACGTGATTTTCGGAACAGGGGTTTATATGGAAGCTATGGTTAACCGATCTTCATAAAATTTGGTACAAAGATTGGTACTTGTACAAAACTTCTTTGCACCGAATTTCATTAAAATATTTATATTTGTAAGGCATTTTTGAGTGTTGAAACTCTATTCCGGGGGGACATTTGTATGGGGGCTAGGTGAAATAATGGACCGATCTCAACTAATTTTAATAGGCTTCGTCCCTGTATAATAAAAGTCGTGTAAAGATTCATTGAATTATCTTTAGAATTGCGACCTGTACTTTGTGCACAAGGTTTACATGGACAGCCAGCCGGACGGACGGACATCGTTAGATCGATTTAAAAAGTGATTCTGAGTCGATTGGTATACTTTAAGGTGGGTGTTGGATAACGTTTTCTATGCGTTACAAACATCAGCACAAACGCATAATACCCCAACCACCTATGGTGGTGTAGGGTATAAAAAGCACAAAGATCGAAAAAATTTTAGAAAATAGTAAGAATATTTCAATATACATATATCTACTATATAAACATCTATATACTGCCTTATTCGTAATGAAATGTTTCAATTTATTGAAATTTAACGCAAAATTTAATTAAAAATAATTTTAAAGCTTGAACTTAAGTAATTCCATATGAAAGCGGACAAAAAAAAACAAACATTTTCGGATTTAATATCCGATTTCGTTGAAACCCGCTACAGATATTACCTGTTGCTCAAATCATAAACTTTTAGACTTTCCGGTCCAAAAATATGACGTTTTAAAAATTACAAATCTGCAGAATTTTTTTATAAGTGTACATTGCTCATACTTTTTTAACTATATATTGTAGAATTTTAATTTATATTTCATTTAATAGAAAAAGATTTTGACTTTTAAACAAGGTCTTAATTATTAAAATTTTTATGTCGAATTTCTTAAATTGTAACTATTATATACAAGTTTTAAATGACATCTAAAAAAATTTGTTTACTTCAAAAATGCGAAAGTCAAAATCGATGATATAAAGATCAAAACAGATCTAAAACACTGTTAAAAAAAAAAAAAAAAATATATATATATATATATATATATATATATATATATATATATATATTGGTAACACTGGTCGACAAAAAAATCTTCCATTATAGTTGGACTTTATGGATTTTAATGTGCTAAACACGAATCTACTTTCAGTTTTTTTTTTTTTTTTTTCATCAATTCTGGATTTTTTTTATGGCCCATAATAAGATCATTACACGAGTATATTTCACTATTACTCAAGAACGGTGTGTACGAAAAATGTCCTCAAACCAACCTACTATGATTTTTTTATGTCCAACATTTTCAAAGTTATTCAGAAATTAGTACCCGAAAAAATTATTTTCTTGAAAAATTAAAAGTATATTTTTTCTTAAAAGTTATTTTAAAAAGTGAAAACGCCAAGAATTGTTGTGTTTTTTTTTATCATTAACTTAAAGCTAGTAGTGCTACGAACAAATTAAGTTAAGAGTTGATTTTATTCACAGTTAAGTAAAAATACCCATGTATACCAAAAATTAAGTGGAAATCGCCGGTGGGCAAACAAATTATTTTGTTTTTCTCTTTATTAAACAAAAAAGGTGGACTAAATGGAATTTGACGAGCTAAACATTGTTTTTTTTTTTTTTATAAATAAATAATATTACAACCTGGTAAAACTCTGGTAAAACTCTTGAACGGTTTGTACACTTTAAACTAAAACTCAAGAACCGTTTGCACGATTCGGAAAAAATGAATCACCACAAGGTGAAGACGAAAATTATCTTCAGTTCAAGTCAACATTATTTTTTAAGTCATTCAATATTTTCAGAGTTAAGGTGGAAAGTTTTCTGATTCGATGTCCATCTGTCTACGTTTCTGTCCATATAGCAATAATTTAATGAAATTCGGTGAAAAGAAGTTTTGTTTTATGTTCAAAGAATACAAATTTGCATTTTTGTTCTTTAGTTTTATGTCGCTTTTAAAATCTTGTACGAAATTTAAATTTTTTTTCACAAAATAGGATTTATTGCGAAAACCAGAGTCAATTCAAATAAATAACGAAAGAAAGAAAGAAATAAATAAAGAAATAAATAAACTAACAAATAAAATTGGGTATGACAATTAGGATTATAGTCCATAATTTATTCCAACAGTTTGGTCACATTTGTAAAATACTTGGGACCTTGAATTTAGAAAACCTTGAATTTATGAAAAACTATTTATTTGTGTAACTATAAAGATACAATTTTGTTCCAGATCGTAAAATAATACATTGTATAGTTGATTCAGAAGTTTTTATTATGTTTGCGGATGTTATATACATGAAAAATGGCAGACTGTTGTCAAATATTATTTCGCAAATTATACTGAGCGAATAAGTCTCCCAATGCCAGGAAATATAATATAATAATATCTAAAAAAAAAAAATCCCTAAATCATTAAAAAAATATACGAACATAATTTTGACGTTTTTCCTTTTCCCAATCGAAGTTAAAGATTTGAAGCTGGGATAATAGAGATTAAAGTATTAAATAAATAAACTTTTTTAAACTAAAAAGAAAACAAAAATCAACGGAAATGCCCTTCCTGATCGAAATGTAAAATCAGTTTTCGATATGATTTGAAGAGCTAACAGAGCTTAAAAAAAAAAAAAAATAAATAAGAAAAATCGCGCATCTGTGCTCCCTGATAGAAAAGTCTGGTTTTGTTAGGATTTATAAGTAAGCCGAATTTTAATTTTCTACCACGTTTTGAAGCTTCAGAATGCTTTAGAAAAAGATACATATTTCCGGTTATCTCCGGTTTCTGATGCAATTTCAAAATATGGCTCCGTTAGGATTTGTAGGACGAAAAGTTTTATAAGTAAGCCAAAAACAAGCGCGAATATATTCGGCCCGGCCGAATCTATATACCCACCATCAACTTTTTCAAATTTTACGTTATATGGAAGGGGCGGTAAAGTGGGCAGTAAAGTGGACGGACCACGCCCATTTTTTGTTTCCGACTTTACATTGGTCCTTGAACTATTTGAACACAATTTCGTTGATTTTCACCTTGTATGGGAGGTGGGCGGTAAAGTGGGCGGACCACGCCTATTTTTGGTTTCCGAGTTTATATCGACCCCCGAACTATACGTACAAAATTTTGTTGTCGTACGTGCTTTTATTGAAGAAATATCACCAGAAAAGTATTTAACGGACACCCTGTGTTTCTATTAACTTTTTTCTTTATTAACCGATTTTGCCCATTTTCAATACCAAACAAACCTTACATAAGATAAATATTTGTGCCAAATTTCGTCTCCCTATTTTGCCCCGTTCGAGCTCTATCCTGCTTTCAACAGACGGACAGACGGACGGACATAGCTAGATCGACTCAGAATCTAACCAGGACCCAGAAAATATATACTTTGTGGGGTCTTAGATGATTCCTTCGACATGTTACACACGGAATGACAAAATCAATATACCCCCTATCTTTTTGATGGTGGATATAAAAATTTTTAAATTATATATAAAAGATACTTTGATACGTCAATTGAATAACAATAGAAAAAAATTCTCGCATCAAGGTAGCAGCAACATTGAAAAATTGTTTCATACTCTCGAACAAAAATCAATCTAAACGAAACCAAATGTTAGAATTTTTTTTTTTTTTTTTTTTGATTTATAAAAAGTGATGAAAGAGAAAAAAGAGATACGCAGAATAGTTTCCGGCCGCCTTTTCTCTCAAACTTTCTATGTCGTCTGGGAGCTTCAGAAAGCTCTTGAAAGAGAAATAATGCTTATTTTTCAAAATATTAAAGGAACCCCTTATATAAAATATTTATTTAAATTCAACAAACATTTTTTGTCTAACTTGTCGAACTTCGGTTAGAAGTGACTTGAAAATATGACCCATTATTTTAAGGCTACCTACAGTAGTTCTCCTGCAAGAACTACATTCGCAATTAGGGTTTGGGGTTTCCCGTGATATTTTGTTTCCCGGGAAACGGGAATAAAAAATTCGATTTCCCGGGAATTCCCGGGAATCCCGGGAAATTTTAATTATAAGAAAAAAGCAATGATTTCATATGAAAAATTTTATATTTTCTATTCAATACTTTAAAACAACATTATAAATCAAATTTACGATTAGTTCAGGTGGTTTTATTTTCTATAATACATATCAAAAAATGTATTATTAAATGTCACATTTTTCATTTTCTTTATTAAAATATTTTTTAAAACATTAAAAACAAAAAATTGAACAGAATTGACCACAAATAGAACTAAAAATAAAATAATGTGCCGAAATTTGCTTTAAGACATTTTAAATAATTTTTGTATTAATACAAAGTAATATTTTTTTTTAACATAAAAAAAATAATATTGAAGTTGACTTCTAATTAAAAATTTAAACAATTTTAAACATTTCAAATAAAATAAGTGCCTATTGTAAGAAGAGGTTCCATAGGTTTAATTCTTTAATTCACTTTTCAAAATCGAATTAAATTTATTTTCCCAGTTATTTCTTTAAACAATTTAATTCATAGACTTAAATTCTTTGACTTCACAAGAATTAATTGCTTAAAGAATTCACTACCAATTATACAATTCAAGCTTAAAAAATATTTTGAATCATTAAAATTTTCTTCCATTCAAATCTATTACGAATTAGCTTTAGAAAATATTTTTTTATTCATTTAGTAAAATATTAACTTTGTTCCTGTACTCTAAATTGGGAGCATGCAGGATCCCTATTTTACCGAAAAGTGTTCCCGTACTCGAAAATTAGGAAATAAGAGTGATTTTGAGAGAATAATGTTCAACTTCTTGCACGAAACAGCCCAGACTATTTCTTTGAATAGACTTAGTAAATTGTCAAATAAACAAAAAATAAAAATATATAAATAAAAACTTTGAATGAAAATAAATAAAACATATTTTGTTCTTGTTACTAAGAAGAAAGTTTCAATTAAAAAAATTAAGAACGTTAATATATACTAAAAAATAAAATAACATTCACTGATGAATTTCCAAATAGTTTGGAGTTTTCTTTATGGCTAAACAAATAGTTTTTTGTACATTTTTGAGAGAAACATCAGGTTTTTCTAATTTTATCCAAAAAGTACGGGAACAAACTTATTAAAAAATAAAATATGATGAAAAAAATACACATAAAATAAATAAAAAAATATGAATATTTCCATTCAATTTGCAGAAAATTTGAATTAAAAAAAAAATCAATGACTTCTTTATAAATTGAGTCAGTAGAAGTATGCTTTTGTGAATGGTGTTATGGAATGAAAAATTAGTATTTCTAATATTTAATTAAAAACTGTATACTTCAGATATTTAGGTTTAATACTTTTCACGCTAAAAATTTAAAAAAGATAAACCCTAATCTATGGCATAAATATTAGTATAAATGGTTTTTCTTATCGTATTGATTCGTTTTAAAACACAATTCTAAAACACTTTTAAAATTGATTCCCAACAATATTTTGAGGTCCAATGATATAGTGTTCGGAAATCTGATAAAAATTATTTTTCATTTAACATTTCAAAAACATTGTTAATCGTTTCAATACGAATACTTTTGAAAAATACATTCGTAGTCAAATATATTTACACATTTTAAAAGTAGAATTGTAATAATTTTTTAAAAAGTAGCGGCATTTATTTCTGATGTTAAAAGAAAAGTTCTTATCCATTTTTCATATAAAAAATGTTTACATATTTAATTTTTGTACATATTTCAAAATTATTTACACAGCTTTAAAACCTAGTTAAAAACTCGTGTATTCGTAATGTGAATTGACAAAAATAAAACGTTTTTTTTTCCTAGTGAAAAGTAGTAAAATAGGACTTCATCAGCGCACCGATGAAATGTTTTTCAATAATAAAATATAACTTGAATCGAATTTTATATTAATTTTATTAACATCTAAAAATGCCTTTAGTAAGTAGTATGTTTAAATTAATGTAAAATTTTCACTGAGGTGATATAAACAGTAACACTTTTTGCTATAGGATTATAAAACTACGTGAATATTAAATTTCCCGTTTTCCCGGGAAAATTGCAAAAAAATTCCCGGGAATTCCCGGAAATTTTTCATCGGGAATTCCCGGACCCCAAACCCTATTCGCAATATATATAAAAAAAATAAAAATACAGCAAAATTCCTTTAAAAAACTAAATAAGTTTTGATGTACATTCATAGATCTTGGTAGATTTATCCAACTTCGGGGTCAAGCGTTTTACTACACCATTAAAGAGACTATTTTTCTCAAACCAAATTTGTTTAAGGAACCATTACTAAAATATTTTCATTTTGCAAAAATGTTCCATGTAAGTAAGTGAACGAAGAATTAAAACTTAAAACAAAAAATATATGGAGTCATTCCATTTCGCGATTTGTAATATCTCAAAAATGAGGAAAATTGTGTTTTTAAAAATACAAATATCTTCCAAAATATTTATATTTAAAGCTAATGAAATTACCTTTAAAATGATACCTGAAACATGTTTTCATGTTGAATTTTTTTGGCGGAAAATTCGCGAATTAAATTTCGCGGTCGCGTATTTCAAAAAGCGATATTTTTAAATTCGTGAAAAATATATATTTAGAGGATGGAACCGTTCTAAATGCTCCCTGTAAGTATCGTGAGGAGACTTTAAATAGTTTATGAGTTATTGAAGAAAGTCGCGCCGAATAAAATAAACAAATTTATGCTTGAAATTTCTTTCAAAATAATTATTTTTTTGTTTTACACTGCATTTTATTTTTTGCAATAATTCAGAATCTATTTATAGTCCCAACACGATATTTACAGAGAGCACTCAGAAAGGCTAAATCATCTACATATATATTTTTCACGAATTTAAAAATACCACTTTTTAAAATACGCGACCGCGAAATTTAATTCGCGAATTTTCCGCCTAAAAAATTCAACATGAAAACATGTTTCAGGTATCATTTTAAAGGTAATTTCATTAGCTTTAAATATTTGCCTTAATGAACGTTGTAACGTAAATATTTTGGAAGATATTTGTATTTTTAAAAACACAATTTTCCTCATTTTTGATATATTACAAATCGCGAAATATTGCGGTTATCAAACTTAAACTCGGCATTTGCGTTAACAGCGTCAATATTAATATTCTTATCGAATTTCATTAAATTCGGATGATTTTTGGAAAAAAATTGCGATTTTTCAATTTAATTACAAACAAAACAATATCAGTTGCAACAAATATTTCGTATTTATTATGACATTTATTGTAATAACTCCTAAAATATTGCGAGTCCCAGAATGCCACTTACCACGCATATAGAAAACATTTTAACCATTAACATATATTTTTTTAAAATTTTTAAAAAGACCACTTTTCGAGATATTTGCCCGCGAATGAAAAATCGCGAGATATGGACCATTTTGTTGTTAAGAAAAAAATCATATTATACATCATATTAAAGGTAATTTTGATACCTTTTATATGACATCTCAATAGATTTTATATAATAAGTACTTCGAAAGATATTTGTTATTTTGTGTATGCAACGTTGTACACATTTTGAGCAATTTTGCACTTTCCAACCGCGATATTTCGCGAACCACTTGATGAAATTATCTGAAATTTTGAATAAGTCTTAGTTTTGACAAGAATAATAATTGTACCAAATATTATCTAATTCGGAAGAGGTGAGAAAATCAGCTTGTAGGTTTTAAATAGAATAACTCTATGACCAAATTTAATTTCTTTGTTAAACTGAAAGTGACTGGTAGAAAATATTTTGTAATACACAACAACATTTTTGATTACAAAAAAGAAATACATCAAGAAAAAATGGTGTTGTAATGTTACATGTTTCAACGAAAATTTAAGAACTGAGAAAAAAAAAACTGATAATGATGATGTTGATGTTTCAAAAAAAATAATAACAAAAAAAAAAAAAAAAAAACAAAGATTAACATATAAATTTAATTAATATTGATAATGTTTAAATGATTCTTCTTTTTAATTTTTGTTTAATTTTCAAGCTCAAAGTACGACAAATACGCTGCAATAAACTTTAAAATGTCAATATGGGTTGAAAGAGATAAGAAGATGATCGATATGGTCAAGTTTAAGAAATGAGGCAGACAATTTTTAATTAAAATTAGGGTAATAATTTTTGGAAATAAAGCGAACATTTTATAAAAATAAGGTTATAAAAATTAACCTATTGTGGTCTTCCTTTCTTGAAGGCATGGACCACATATGTGTTGAAAGCGTACCATTCAGTGTCATTAGTGAATCTACCCGTATGTGTTCAAATTTAATACTGCGCGTTTATATTATTAACGTAAATTGATACCAATTGGCACCACTTTGGTATCGAATTAATAAATTACATTATGTTTTTTATCTAAAATTTGTAAACGAACAGTATCAAAAAGCCAATATTATAAATTGTCATGATGGAATTTGAACCAAATTTGTTACCCTTAGTGTAAGGAGTCCATGAAATTACCTATTTACATAAACATAAGATTCACACTGGTCCGAAATTAATTTGTAACAACATTAGCAGTTTATGCTTAAGAACTTCTCTTACCAGATAACTTTTTGGAAGTCTAATTTATAAATAAATCTTTCAATGATTTTGAATCATTACTCTATAGATTATTTGCAAATCAATATATTTGCTAGGACATTAAACCTAAAAAAAAAAAATACCAAAAAAATTAATGGTACAATATTGTCTACTATTTAAGCATAAGTTTCAACTGTAGGGTATTCTGTATTAGTGTTATTACTCTAAATCACACTGGTCGACAAATAATTTTTTTCGTGCTCCTTCAAAAAAAAAAAATATCTGGACTAAATGGAATTTCGCATGGTAAACTCGAATCTGCTTTTGGTTTTTTCCCATCAGGTCGAGATTTTTTTATGGCCGTGTCTAATATTGCGTTCTAAATAAGCCGATTACTCGAGTATATTTCACTATAACTCGAGAACGGTATGTATATAAATAATACACCAAAATATGTGGAATAAAATTGGCTTTAAATCGTTTTACTAACAAATTTTTATACGCTCAATAGTTTTGGAGATATTTCGAAATAATTGTCCGAAAAAAAAAAAATTGTCATGCTAAATTAAAGTTTTTTTTTTTTTTTTACTAAAACTTCTTTTTAAAAGTGAAAGCATCAAAAATATTTCAGTTTATCATCTTTATCTCAAAGCTGACAAAACTACGAGTAAATAAAGCCACGTATCATATTATGCACAAATCTTGATTGCATTCACATTTAAGTTAGGATACGTACCTATCACGTACCTACAGTTAAGTGGAAATACACTAGTAGGCAAAAAAAAAAAAAAAAAAAATTTTTTTCGTCTTAAACAAAAAAAAAAAAAAATAGGTGGGTTAGATAGATTTTATGTGCTAAATAAGAATCAGCTTTTACTTTTTATCTATCACGTATTGATTTTTTTATTGGCATGACCAGAGGTCCAATTCGTCATTAAATTGTCGGCGGCTGAAGGAAAATATAACGGCGGCGGCTGAAAGCCGGCTGAAGCCGATGTTTTTCTTCGCGGCGGCGCCGAGCAGGCTTTCAGCCACACGAATTGGACCTCTGGGCATGACTACTATGACCCCGCCTTTAGGCAGTCTCACTTGTATAACTCGAGAACGGTTTGTCCTATTAAGATATACTAAACTCCAATATATAGCGACTTAAATTGTGTTTGAGTTGAGTTCACATAATTTTTTCTTCAGTAAATATTTCCGTAGTTATTCGGTAATTAGTAGCTTTTTTTAAAAAAAATTGTGAAAATTTTGATCCATAACTTTGAAATTCTTGAGCGAATAAAAAATATTGTTGATACAACTTGAAAACAATTTTCGTATGCATCTTTTGGTGTATCACTTATGTCAATCGTATACACCGTTCTTGAGTTATGAGGAAATATACTAGAGTAATGGTCTTACTATGGGCGAAATATTAGACACGCCCATAAAAAAATGCAGACCTGATCACATCAAAATGCATCAAGTTCAACTAATTCGTCTTTGGTGGAGAATTTTTTGGCGACCAGTGTTATTAATGTTCTTTATATGAATTGATTTTTTTTTTCTTTTGTTAATCTATAGTTCTGGGATGTGTTAAATAGAAAGGAATGTTGTAAATTGCTTTAAGCTATTTTGGTTTATGTTTTTATTGTTGTTGTTCTTCTTCTCATTATTAATTTAATAAATGAAACAATGATTATTATACAACAAATAATAATGAATTGTATTCAAAAGTCGAACGGAAAAAAATCTGCGACTTTGTTTTTGTTTTAAATTATTTTTGGAATCTTTTAAGAGTTTTTGTGATTTTTGGTAAATTGTTTTCAATTTGTTAATGTGGTAGTGAAAGAATTATTAAAAATTTCAAACCATTACTGGTCTGAATGTTTGTTTCTTTAACGATTTATTTGTTTAAATGATGACTTTTTGTTGTTGTTCGTGTTTTTTTTCTCTCAAATCTTTTCCCTGTTACTTTTTCCTATTGATTTTGGTGGTTCTCTTTCACTGTCTGTTGTTTTTAATGAAAGTTCATGGTCAATAAAATGAAAAAAAGCAAAATACTTTTTAAATAATGTGTGTAATATTCATTTTATTTTGTTTCTTTTGTTTTGATTGCACATTCGCTTTTTTGCGATTTTTTTTTTTCAAGAATATTTATTACATTCGATCAACTTTAGATTTCAATTAAAAAAACATTGCCGCCAACATTTGATTTGCATTTGAACGGTTGTTTTTTTCAAAAATCCTGTTTATTGTAAAAGAAAAAAAAAATTGAAGTGAAATTTTCAATGAAATTTAATGGGCGTGTGATTATTTTTTATTAATATAATTTGTTTTATTTATTATCAAGTCTAAGTATCAATAAATAAACAATTGTTATTCAAAGTTAAAAACTTGATTTAATTCTGATTTAATTATATATTTATTTGTGGTTTAATAAATTTTATTATAAATAAAAGATGATTTTTTTTTCTAAATTACTGTTTTGCTTATTTACTTTGACATTCAGTCAAAAATATGATTCAGCCTTAAACCACATTACCGTGAATATATACAGTGGTGGCCACGAATTTAAGACACGACATGTAACGAACTAAGTTGTGATAATTATTACAACCCTGCAATATAAAATTAGATTTTGTTAATTTTTCAGTGTACCCTGTAATGTTAAGATCAATTACCGTTATTTGGTTTTGTTTGTGTATACATTTTGTTGCTGTTTTTATTATATTTTCGTAAAAACGTGCTTTTGAAGCTGGTCACGAATTTAAAACATATAAGAAATATTTGGTTTTTAAGTGATTTTTTGGTGTTTTTTGAAACTAAAAGGTAAGTAATGAATGTTTTATTCCATTTAATGTTAGAATACATCAAAATATTTAGTTAGAAATGGCCAGAGGTACTTGGAGTTCGGATGCCGAGTGAAAATTGATCCAACAAATGAATACTGATGGAAAAACAGTAATGGAAATTTCCAAGCTACTAAAATGTTCCAGATCCAAGATTTACAATGCACTGGAACACATCAAGCAAAATGGCACTACCAAAAATGTCAAACAGCACCCTAGAGCCCGAAAAACTACACCCAGGGAGGATAGCTTAATTTATAAATCAGCTGCTAAAGATCCTTTCAAGAGCTCAAGTAAAATTAAAAATGAGATTTCATCGGATTTTGGTATTAATATATCGTCCAGGACAATAAGAAGACGTCTGAATGAGAAGAACTTACGTGGGTGTATTGCACAACGTAAACCACTTGTGTCAAAAAAAAATATTAAATCCCGACTAGCGTTTTCAAGAGAAAATCTCAATAAGCCGATGACATTTTGGAAAAATATACTTTGGAGCGACGAGTCGAAGTTTTGTCGCTTTGGTTCTGATGGAAAACAGTACGTATGGCGTCCTCCAAACCTGGAGCATCACCCAAAGTACACCCTTAAAACGGTTAAGCATGGTGGTGGAAATGTCATGGTGTGGGCAGCATTTTCCTGGCATGGTGTAGGTCCCATTCAGAAGATTATCAATAAAATGGACCAGCATATTTACAAAAACATACTGACAAGCATCATGATACCATTCGCTGAAGACAACATGCCTCTAATGTGGAAATTTATGCATGATAATGACCCTAAGCACACTTCACGCCTAGTGAAGAGTTGCTTAGAGGAAATAATATCACAGTTCTGAAATGGCCAGCTCAATCCCCGGATCTCAATCCAATTGAGAACTTGTGGAATGATGTTGAGGAGCATGTACGAGCAGTAAAGCCAAAAAATTTGACTGATTTATGGGAAGAAATTCAAAAGGCTTGGTATGCCATTCCAAAGGAGCGCTGTATGGCCTTAGTTGAAAGTTTACCCAGGAGATGCGCTGCTGTGATTCAAAATAAAGGATTTCTCACCAAATACTAATATTGTTTTATGAAGCTGAGCTTTACTTTTGTGAATTAACTTTTATTTTGCCTATGTCCTAAATTCATGACCAGGCTTAAACTTGTATTAATCTGTATAATATGTAAATAAAAATTGGAAACTAAATATAGGTAACAAACTATTGTTGATTTTTTTTTCATAACATTACTAGGATCTTTAAAAAATAACATGGATCTAAAATTTGTTCGATAAGATGTAAAAATTATCAGAAATATATAAGTGAAATGTCGTGTCTTAAATTCGTGGCCACCACTGTAGGATCAATATCAATTCAACAAAAGTTATTAGTTTATTTCATTTGGCATCAACAAATTAATCACAAATCACGTTATATCTTTAACAAGCTTCCACAATTGCAGTATAGTATGCACGCGGAGAAAAAGCATTTCGCAGTATAGTTACCCCAATAATATTATTTTCATCGCAATAATATATTGTTATCGCAAACATCGTTATCGTTGAATATATTTTATTTTAAAATCAATTTTGTAGTGGCAATTATATTTTTGTTCTCAATTCACAATTATATTGTTGGCACAACATGTTAAGCAATATGTTTAAATTAAAACCACATTATTGTTTTTAAAATTCTATATCTAAAAATATTATTGTGTTTGTAACTTTGAATTGACAACAAAATGTTTGTTTTGTATTGGCAACAATATACATTATAAGTACTTGACAATAAGTATACTTACTGAATGTATATTTAAAAAAGTGAATTAATTAAAATTAATTAGTTTAATTAAATTAAACTAGAAATAAATACTTCACATAAGTGTTTTAGATTTTGTTCAAAATCATATACAATTTAAAATAAAAAAAAACATAACTAAATTATAATTAATTTTAATAAAAATTACCATACGATAAATACCTAATAAATTGGCATTTATTTCTTTATTTTTAGACATAAGTAATTACTTCTCAACAATATAAGTATGGTACTTTTATACATAACCAACCATAAGATATTGTTGCAGCTCAGCAATATTTTTATTGTGATTCAAACATATTATTGTTGTATACATAAATCAAGTACATATACAACAAAAATAAGGTTGCAGCTCAACCATATTTCTATTTTGATTCAACCATTTTATGGTGCTACATCCAACCATAATAAAATTTAAATATAAACTCCAACCATAATATGACAGTATTCGATTATGGTTGCTATTCACCGTATTGTTTCTTTGCGTGTGACAACAATTTTGTAAGAAAAATAGTTTTCTTCCGAAAATAATAAAAATCAGAATCTATTGCTTCTAAAGGGCTTAACCTAACTCGACGAAAAACATTATTTATTAACGCTCATCAGTAAGTGATTCCATAATATCATATCCTTTACAAAATTCCTTCCAAGCTAACAGAAACATATTTTGAAAATTCGATTCCGAATATTTTCGAAACGGTTTAGAATATTCTTTGAACACTTTATAAAAGAGTTAATGAAGAAATCAGAAATGTAAATTTTGCTTTACATTTTTTAATGTCGAATTTGTTATTTGTTATTATATGATTTAATAATCATATATTTGTACTCTACACCACCATAGGTGGGTAGGGTTTGTACTGATGTTTGTAACACACACAAATATTGGACTAAGATCCATCTTAATTTATACCAATCGGCTAAGAATTACTTTCTGAGTCGATTTAACGATGTCCGTCCATCCGTACGTCCGTCTGTCTGTCTGTCTGTCTGTCTGTCTGTCTGTCTGTCTGTCTGTCTGTCTGTCTGTCTGTCTGTCTGTCTGTCTGTCTGTCTGTCTGTCTGTCTGTCTGTCCGTAAACCTTATAATCAATCTACAAGTCGCAATTTTGAACAAAAATTAATGAATTTTGGCACACAGGTTTCTTACAGTCCATGGACGAAGCCTAAACTGGTTATGATCGGTCCATTATTTCACCTAGCTTCCATACAAATGTCTTCCCGGAAAAGTGTTTAACGATCATCCCTTAAATACAGCAATATTTTAATGAAATTTGGCACATATACGTTTCATATAAGTCTAAATTAGTGTGCGATTTTTATAAAGATCGGTCCGTAATTGACCAAAGCTCCTATATAAACCCCTTTTCAGAAAATCACTTTAGCGGGCATAAATCCCTTTAAAATGTTAATATCAAGTTAATATTTGACACAAATAAGTTTTATATAAACGTAAATGATAGTTCCAAATTTTACAAAGATCGGTCCATAATTCACTATAGCTCCCACATAAGGCCCTCTTTCGGGAATCAACCAAAAGTGAAGAAATTCATATAAATGTTAACATCGAGGTAATATTTTGTATTCGTATGTTTTATTTTACACTTAATATGACTATCGGTACACATTTGGCTCCAAGTTTTTAACTAATTTTATTCGCGAAACTGATATAGATTTTAGAAATTTAACGCACTAACTTTTAAAAGAAAAAATATACCATTTATTATTTAATTAGTATTTTCTTAATAAAAATATTTGTTCCAGCTAATTTCTTGGATTGTAAAATTTTTTTCAAATGTTTGTTTTGATTTAAAATGTTTTCTTCTATAAAAAGAAGAATCTGGTCTTTGTTGAGATAAATTTCGTTGCAAAATGTTTGTTTATCTTTTATTTTATATCATTCCAGTGAAAGTAATGTGTATTAAGTTTATTTTTTGCTATTTATAAAAACAAAAAAATTAAATAAAATTTAAATGATTTTTACAAAGAAAATATTATAAACAAATTCCTGAGAATACAATGTATACAGTTATGGATAAATAAAATTTATTATAGAAACTACTAAAATTATTTATACCTATGTAGTTTTAAAAGGAAAAATTATGACAATACAAAATTAGTATGTAGTTTAAATTTAAAACTGATCTAAAGCAACGAAATAAGAATACAATTTAAGAGATTAAAAAGAAAATTGGAAAAGATATTTATTTCAAAAACATAAGTAGTTTTTATCACATAAAAAACAAGACATTTGAATTGAATTAAAAAAGTATTCAAATCATTTTTGTTTGATAATTTTATGAAAGGAAACATTTAATTAAACTTCGTAGGAGTCCTAAATTTATTTCTAAAGTAATTTATATAAATCAATGTAATACAACTCATTAAAATTTAATTAATATATTTTAAAATTGAAACAAAAGAAAAACTATTTAGAACATTTAAAAAAATTTAAATTCAATCGTGTGAAACACTAACGAATGAATGAGTGGGTCTAGTTTAGTTTTCCAAAAAATATATTTTACTAAATATTTAATACATTTTCAGAAATCATTGAACCATAATTTGTCTTAAAGACAATCAAATACACTTCAGTTGAGTTTATTTTTAATAGAAAAAATAAAAATAAATATATCGAAATAATATAAAATTTAAACTGCCTTTAGAGGTTTGTTATCATCCCTAGAAATAAACACAATAAGAATTTCGAAAATACTTGCGCTATGATGTACAAATAAGTATTTCGAAAATAAAAAAATAAAATAAAAAATATGTGTGTCGTCTTTCCTAATCCTCTTTGAAAATCCCAAGTCAATGGCAAATCATCACAAACAACGAAAACAAATAAACTGGCGTTTAAAGTCTACAAATATTATTATTTTTTTTTTTTTTTAAATACCTACATACTTGAGGATTTTTGAAAATCTGGAACAAAAAGTTGTGTTACAAAACTGTTAACATAATCCTAAAAATACTTTTTATTTTTTTTTTCGTGAAGAGATAAGATTGATAATATATATATATATATATATATATATATATATATATATATATATATATATATATATATAAATTTTGACAATAAAAAATAAATTAGAAGCATAAAAGAACAGTGGTAATTAAGAATGCTCTCACACGATCGTATATAGTGTTGAATTGAATGTATTTAGAATACATCACAAGAAAGCTCAAAGAGTGTAAATAACAAAACAATATTAATAATAAGTATGCAGTTTAATCTCAGAAAACTTACATTCTGGACATATCTCCAAGTGGAGATACTTATGTATCAGTGACTGGTGAATCGATTTTGATTATGGTCTTCGATTAATCAAAAAATCAATACTGCACAGTAAAGTAGTTTTTTTTGTACAAATAAATTGCAAAAAATTCAAAGGAAAATTTTAAACATTCTAAAAAATAATTGTTGGGTTAATTTTTAAAAAGATTTTGATTAAAAAAAATGTCGTTCAAGAAAAAATTGTTAAATACAATTGACGAACTTTAAGTACGAGTTATATAAAATCTAGATTCGTAAGAGAATGGTAGCCAAAATAATTGAGCATGCGTTCACGTAGTGTCGGAAGTCGCATAAAAAATGTTACTAATGCTAAATAAAATAACTTCTGCAGTAATCCATTTCTCCAGACCCTGTTTAACAGTTCTGTTATATACATATGTATTCTGCAAATTTCTTGTATACTCATTCGTCATTTCGATCCCACGAACATCTTGTTCCTTATGCTGAGAAATATAGATAGAGATTGTTATGCCGCGCCTTAATCGCGTCATAACCGTTCGAATAAAAATCGATAGTTTCTCTCTTCCAAAACAAGTGCCCCTTCAGAAATATTTCGGACTCGGTTCCATCCTCAGTTTTATATGTAATATTTTATATCATTGCATATTCGGTGAAATGTTTAATTTACTTTCTATGTTTTTACAAAGTACATACACTTAAATTCTATGCTGCTAAATTTAAGATATTTAATGACGTTATAAGAGTGATCTGAGGTAGTAGGTAAATAATAAATTTATCGTTTTTCTTTATTATTATTTGATATTCTACGAACATTCCTACGACTATTGTATTCAATGCAATAGTACATCCACAATATTTTTAGTTCAAAGAATATTACTTTCTGGTTTAGTTGTTAAACATATCGACAGATATACATATTAAAACGTATAACGGCTTTTAGAACATAATCTAATTTAATTTTGTTCCATTTTTTACTAATTTTACAAATAATAATCAATTAAAAAATCGATTATGGGGTTCGATTAATCGACCAAAAAAATAGAAATTAAAGTGGTTGATCAAAAAATCTAAAATCGATTATTAAATTTCGTAATTGAAGTTCATTTTTACTATTTTCTGTGAAGGTCGAAATCGATGATATAAAGATCAAAGCTCAAAAAACCTTCAAAAATAGTATTTTAAAATTCTTAAAATTCAAGTTTAAGAGTCTTTTGGTTTAGGAGTTATGAAGCAAAATGTGGTTAAAAGCAATTTTTTTATGAAAAAAATATTTACAAAAATTAATTTAAAGTATTCTTTTTATGAAGTCATATTAAGAAAAATTAAATTTTATATACAAAACGAGCGTATAAACCTGCCTTCGCCAGGAAATACAGTGTTACAGAAATAAAAATATGCACAATAAAATCCGAAGATCTTTAAAAAAATATATGAAGAACATTCAAACGCTTTTCCTTTCCCTAATCGAAGTTAAAGATTTAAAGCTGTTGGAATTCGATAGGATAATAGTGACTAAAGTATTAAATTAGTAAACTTAAAAAAATAATCGACGTAAATGACACCACACCCTCCATCCTCCCCTTGCCCGAAATGTGAAATCAGTTTTCGATATGATTTGACAATTTGACAATGAGTATCAAAATTTCATAAAACATTTTCTCGGGAATTTACGCTCCCTGATAGAAAAAAATTTGGCTCAGTTAGGATTTGTAGGATGAAAATATTTATAAGTAAGCCCATTTTTAGTTTTATACCACTCCTGGAAGCTTCAGAAAGCTCTGCAAAGAGAAAAAAAGTAAGTCAAATTTTAATTTTCAACGTCGTCTGGGAGCTTTAAAAAGCTCCGAAATGAGAAAAAAAAGACTTAGGAAATTACAAATATATAAACCAATGTATCTCCGCTACCTGATAAAAATTTCAAAATCTGGCTCCATTAGGATTTATAAGATGAAAAGCTTATAAGTAATCCAAATTTTAATTTTCTACCATGTCTGGGAATTTCAAAAAGCTCTGGAAAGAGAAAAATGCTTAGAAAATGACGCATAAATCCACTTATTTCCGCTCCCTGATAGAAATTTTAAAATCCGGCTCCATTAGAATTTGTAGGATGTAAAGTTACATAAGTAAGCCAAAATCTGGGAGCTTCATAAAGCTCTGGAAAATGAAAAATGCTTATCAATTTATATATATATATATATATATATATATATATATATATATATATATATATATATATATATATATATATATATATATATATATATATATATATATATATATATATATATATATTATATATATATATAGATAGATTTGGCTAGTTTATATTTTGTTACATAAGTTCTGAACTAAATAAGTGTAAAATATGAAATTTTGCACGTGTATGGGCAATAGTTGTGTTAACATTAGATGCTTTTTTAAGAATATTAAAAATATCGTTTTCAGAAATATAAGGGTTAAATTTTTATAAATCTAATTTAGACCTTTGAACTTTCGAATTAAATCAACTTACTATATATAATTTTGAAGGCAATATCTTCATCTTTAAAATGATACTAAAGCTAAAATTTTATTCATATGATGTCATATTTTTTGACCGGAGAGGGACATGAGTCTAAATTTTTTTGATTTGAGAAACACTGTCAATACCTGTATTGAATTTCATAGACATTTGAAATGTCAAATCCGTTTTCGTTCCGTTTTAACATGAAATCACTCTATTGCAACATTTTCCTAAACTAGTAAATAAATTTTACTTCAGCTAAAAAATCTTTAACAATCCACTGTGCATTACCGTATACAGTTATCTAATTTTACAAAAACAACGAAATTTTCAAACATAAAATAATATTTAACAAAAAAAAAAAAAAAAAAAAAAAGTAGAATATACTGAATATCAATATCTCTTATCAGTTTGTATGATGATGAATTTTGTGTTGTTTTTATTATTTTATTTTTGTTTTTGTATGTAATATAATGTAATGATTTCCCTTTAGATAACCTCAAGTGTTGAAAAGCCAGACATTTCAAACATCCACTGACAACAAACATACGAATATGAAAATAATCATAAAAAAAAAAAAAAAAAAAACACCAAGTTATGTCTTAGTGTTCGTAAGTACTTGTAGTATCGATACATCATAACTGATACAACTTCAAATATATACAAAAGTATCTTGAGTCAAGGGACCTCCTTATAGTTATTATTTGTATTTTTATATTTTTTTTGGTATTGTCGTTATTCTTAAAGTGTAATAGAGCAATAATTCTACGAGTAATTCATTTTTCAAGTCAATTGAATACTTCAAAATTTTAAAGAACTTACAAAAAAAAACAAAAAAAAAAAAAAAAAAAAAAATTATTATCACACCGATAACTAAGGGAATTACAGTGGGGTAGGCGTGATTAAAAACAGTGATTTGTATTTTCTTATTTTATTTCTCGCGAACTTCCTGATAAAAAGGAATTAAAAAACAAAAAAAATAAAGGGTCGACAAAGAATAGGGTTTAATAATGACAATGTTAACAAATCGGTAAAAATACAAGTAGTCTCAGCCTTTCTTGTAATGGACACCGTGGCAAACTCCGAAAAGCCCTGAATGCAATGAAACAGTGAGTTCTATGAAATCACTTGATATACACCACGAACTTTAATGACTTTATTAAATATCTTTTAGACACAGCTTGGATTTAGTCTCTTTGACTTTGATAGAGCTACTACGTTAACAAACGTAACAATCAACCAACACAAATAAGATAAGTTTCTGAAAAATAAATGTAGGATCGCCTTTTTAACTTATTAGTTAATTAGGAAAGTACACTACGAGAAAAAGGTTTTGTAATATGGCTGCTCCAAGAATAGCATTTTCACGGCCATAATATATTGTAAACACAAACATCGTTATAGTTGATTATATTTTATTTTAAAAACAATTTGGTTGTAGCAATTATATTGTTGTTTTCAATTTCACAATTATATTGTTGCCACAATAAGTTAAGCAATATGTTTAAGTTTCAATCACGATATGGTTGTTAAAACTCTATGTACGAATAAATTATTTTCGAAACATAAAAATATTATTGTATTTATTATTTTGACTTAACAACAAAATGTTTGCTTGGTATGGGCAATGGAGTTTACCGTGTAAAAGTTTTTTTGGGGATTTCGATGTAGGAAGATGATGGGTATTAATTACGTAAAAAATATTTTGAAAATTTTAAAATTAGTTAGGGGTTTAGAACATTTTATCCGAAAAATTGATATATAATTTATATTTGAAAAGAAGTATATTTGATGATTCAGTTTAGTGGTGTAATTTCTATGTATTTTAAAATACATAGAAATCGTTGACAACATATGATTGTCTATAATTATGCCGATTACAATTAATTTAGAAGTTAATAAAAATATGATTCTTGCTCAACCATTTTTTTATTGTCTCTCAACTATTGTTATACATACACGTCAAATCATATACAATAAATATATGTTTCCAGTTCAACCAGATTTTTATTGTATTTCAATTATATTATTGTTAAATACATGAAATCAAGTCCAAATACAACCTGAATATTGAATAAGGTTAAGCTACCACTTTTTCTTTTCGTGTACATTAAATACATAAGTATGATGACGAACTCGAATCATTGCCCACTGTATCATTATTTCACAGTGTTCTATGGGCCATGTTAGCCCACTCTTTTAACTCGGTTTTTATTGTCTCAAAATTTTTTTCCGTTTTTTTAACCGTTCCATACGATTACTGGAGAAGTCATTATCGCTTCCTTGCAGTTTAAAACACTCCAGGATAAACTATTGCTATTATTGCCATTTGGTTATCCGTGAAGATGTTTATATCCATTCTACCTAAATTAACACTGGCACAGTTTCTGATGAATGTCGTTCACGTAACAGACTGATTCAAGTTCATCATAGGTTAAGATCCTTAAGAGACTAAAACTTGTGAATTTAGAAGAAGTGTTAAAATGTGATCAAGATTCTTTTAACTATTTGTTTCCATTATCCCCACTGTTCGGCTCTTCTAAGGTTTCATTTATTCCTTTTTTTCATACACTTGTGCGTGATCTAGTAAATAATTGAAACAGTGGGTTCGAGGGATCAGTTTCAGTTTCAATTCGATAAGTAGCACAGTTTAAAGTTGTTCTCTGCTCCCTCAAAAGCAGCATAATGTTCATAATAAATATTTATATATGTTTCTCTTCATAATGTCTTTGGAAACACTTAAGATTTTATGTCATCACTTGTGAGTAGACACTTGCTAGAATGCTGGCATTCCAAAGAAATTTGATTCTAAGCAGGGCAGAAAAAGTGCAAGAAAAATGGAGATATATTTTTAGAATTACATATAAAATTAATGTTATTGGTTTGAAATTTAAAGTTAATTGCTAGAATAATATTCAAGTGGTTTAAGAGCAGGTACTTTTGGTTTATAATTGTAAATCAGAACAAGAGCATCGTTTTATAAACAAAATTAAAATTTGTGATCTAAATAGTTTGATAGGTATTGAAAATTGCGAATAGATGAATATCAGTGAATATGAAACTGTTATTTTATTAGGAAATCGAAAAATTTAATCTTTCTAAATTATATTAAAGATTTATTTGATTTATATATAGTGTTTATAATTAATTGATTGTCCAACAAAGTAGAAATATTTTTAATAATTAGCGGGAATCGAAAGTTTTGTTTTATTTCTAATTAAAAACTACAAAATCTTTAAAATTTTTTTTAAGAAACTATATTTAGAAAACAAAAAAAAAAAAACATTAATAATTTTGTTTAAATTTGTTTCATTTGCAATAAAAATCCCACAATATTAAAATTTATAATTATTTTTGTTAATTTTTTATACTTAAAATTAGTCAGGCTATTGTATCATCGGCATATTCTTAATATCTTAAACATATTTCATTTAGGAGAAATGAAAGCCTAAAAGGAATCTTAAAGTTTTTGCTAATTAGTTAAAAAGTCTTAAGATTTATGCTATTTATATTCAGGTATATTGCTACAGGTTCTAATACATCAATTCAATTAATAATCATTTTATATTGGGAATATTTATGTTTCTTTTATTAAACAAAAAAAAAAAAAAAAAAAAAATGTAAACTTATTGAAAAAATCATTAATCTTTTTTTGGAAATAAAATCTCTATAAAAAATCTATAGTCATTTATGATTATATTTCTTGTCTATTTTAAATAATGTTTCTTTATATTCAGATTGTTAAATGTTTTAAGCTAAACTGTAAATTAACTTAATTAGTTGTAGTGTTTTAAAAATCTTCTTTTTTAGCCGAAAATAAAATTCAAATAATTATGGGAAATATTATTAAACTAGCTTAGCCCGTTAAGCTTCGCTACCTCTATTGATGCTATAAACAATATGTACTCTTTATGGGGTATATTAATCCCTCCGAAACTTCCCGCTACATTGTTATTTAAACTGCGAAAATTTATGATAATATTATTCCTACATAATTTTAAAACGTTCAATGTTAAAGCCATTTAGATAAGCATTAAATAATAATTGCTTTATATAGGAGTTACTACTTCCTCTGGACCTAACCGTCCTATTTTCATCTTAACTATGGAAATGTATAGGTTTTAACTTCAATAGTTTTTTAGATATGCGATAATTAATATTTAATTTGTAATATGGCTTTTATTTTCCCTTGACCTATCCTTCTTCTATGTATTACTCAGTTATAAGAGTTAATAAAAAGTTATTCTCACAAATCTATAACAGTTTTTCAGATATGTGATAATAAATATTTGCTTTTATAGGGCGGGTACCATTCTCCCTGCTCCGATGGTAAAAAAAAGCCTATTTCACTTTCGGAGCTTACAGAAAATTGGTCTAGTAATTCAGCTGTCTATAAAAAAACAAACACAGATTTATTCTTATATATACATACTTATACAAATGTATGTATTGATAAATGTTAATTTTTGCCTACAATAGTAAACTATTATCTTTAAGTAGCTTTTTTTTTTATTAACATTTGCAAAAAAGAAAAATAAAAAACTAAATAGAAACAAAATCTTATCATGGGAATTTAATTTTCGTTTAACCTTGTAGTTTTTTTTAACTATTTAAATTTTATGCGATTTTTTTTTTCGTTTAATTTCACAACCACTTTCTTCGCACTTTTTATAAAAAAAAATTTAAGTATAGTCGATTATATAGTACCCTAAGTACGGTTATTCATAGTAACAAAAAACATTTAAGAATTACGTTTAGTTTTAAATGAAACCGAAATGGATAAGACACTGCGGTATGTAGCGGAACAGAAAATATGTATTCCATTCTGCTGGTGTCTAATTATAGTCCACAAACTCAGCTTTGGTACCGAAAAAAAGAGACAATTTACGATTGCAAACTTGTTTATGGTCCTTCGAGCCGAATGTCGGCTTACGGCATTATGTAACCACATCCAGCGTTTACGACGTTAGACTCTACTTTACTTGCTCCAAATTCCTGGTGCTGCTGTCCCTCAATATTGCACCCAGTGAAAGGCGGGCAATTTACGATTAAATTATGTTTTGATTTTTTAAAGATTGAAGAGAGTTATAATTATCCTATCATTAATTTGCATTTTCTTTTAGAATATACAGTTACGGTCAAAAAATAGGGCTAAGTATATTTATTTGAATTTTTTTTTTTTGAGTTTTGGATAAAACTTTACGCAAAAAAATTAAACTTTTAATGCCAAATCATTGCGAATATATTGGGTTATAAATCCATACTAAAATAATATCTGTAAACATTATACCGAAAACGGTACATCGTCTCAAGTGTCTCAGTGTGGACAAAAAAGTAGGGTCAGCACTAATTTTGTTAAAATTTTTTTAAATTTTTTTGAAAAATTTTTATGAAACTTTACCTTTTTTAAATCTCGATAACGATATTTAAAAAAAAAAATACTGAAAAAAGATGAGAATCCTCATTGATCTTCAATTCCGAGAACTATTCGTATCGCAAAGGATCTATAGATGTGGCACTTTAAAAATATGAGTAAAATAGAAGGTTCCAACAAAAGATAAGTACCGAAATCGATCATTATAGTTACATAATTTTATTTTCAATTAAATGGCATAACTTTAGATCAATTAAAAAATATTAAGTGCAAAAAAAGTTCTTCGGAAGCAGAAAATCATCCAAAAAAATTTACCAAGTCTGAAAGTTTTAATTCTATTAATTCGGTTCAAAATCTACTTCGAACATAAATTTGTTCTGGGAACTTTTCAATTGGAGGAAACATTATTTTTTTGGAAGACCATTCTAGAGTTCCCTGATGCTGAGATATCGACCTGACAATTTGAAATGGTAGTAACCTTTTCCGATATATTACAAACATCATTATGCTTAATTGTACATGGGGTATTAAATGTTTCAAAATATGTATTTTTTGGACCCATACGAAAGTTTTACTACCAAATTTAATATTTATACTCTTTTATAAAATAAATACTCCTTTTTTTAGAGGATAATACGCAATTTTTATACTTTTGGGTACATGAGGATACCATATGAGGCCTTTCCCGGTCTGTATTATAAGACTGGTACTTTCCAGAATGGTAGTAGGAATAAATTGTGTTTTCGCCAATTGTCTTCTCATATTCTCAGAAGAAATTTAAATTCCTACCGAATTTTTAATCGACTTATTGTCATTAAAAGTCCAGGACTTTATAAAAATTGTTGGTTATTTTCTGTTCCTAAAGAACATTTTTTATATTAAATATAACTGCTGCCTTTTAATCGAAAATATAATTATTTAACTATAATGATCGATTTCGACACATATCTTTTGCTGGGACCTTCGATTTTTTTAAGTTTCAAATCTATAGATCCTTTCTGAAGCGAATAGTTCTCGGAATTGGAGATAATCGATGATTCTCATCTTTTTTCAGTTTTTTATTTTTAATATCGTTATGGGGATTTAAAAAAAGTAAAATTTTATAAAAATTTTACAAAAAATTTAAAAAATTTTAACAAAATTTCTGCTGACCCTATTTTTTGGTCCACATTAAAAAAGGACTATTTTTGCTTGAGACGATGTACCGTTTTCGGGATAATGTTAAAGGATATTATTTTTGCATAGGCTTATAACCTAATATATTCGCGAAGAATTGGCATTAAAAGCTTATTTGTTTTGCATAAAATTTTGTCGAAAACTCAAAAAATTTCAGACAAATATACTTGATCCTGTTTTTTTTTGTCCATAACAGTATTTTGAAAAAATCATATATTTAGAATTTATAAAAAGTTCTTCGTCAGCAAATTTTTGTTGTTACTATGAAATATAAATGATATGAGAATTCGTTTATTTAATATTTTATTTTTTGTTTAGAATATTGGTTGTAACTTCGTATAATTTGGGTAAAAAATGCATTACCTTTATAACGCGATGTATACGAATTCATGGATCTCCATTACTACAGTACTTATTTTTAGTATAGTTTAAGGGTTAAACAGACAACCGACCAATCGCTCTAGTGAACTGAGCCATCTCAGAACTAAATGAACTTGTTATTTACTGGCAACTAGTTATTCCACTATTCAAGGAAATGAGTAAATTAATGACAGTTCATTACCAGGTAATGAGTCTAGTGAGTTGGTAATGAAATGAAAACAAAAGCCAACAAATTTTTACTGGGAAGTAACTTTCTTTCAATTTGAATATTTCAATGTGAAGCAATTGATCGCCATCGCAATATAAAATTGCTAAACTGTTGTTGTCAGGTAAATCATTTTTTTCTGGGCGTTTCATTAGAGACTCTTTCAAACAATGTCTAGTAGCAACTAGAAAAGAAAAGTAGAAACATTTTTTAAATTTATGACCGTCCAAGCATCCAGATAGTTGGATCGAAATACTTCATTACAAAGATATTACGTTTATGTTTTAGAAATTTAAAAAAAATTATATTTAAATATCTATTCAAATTATTCTTTTTTCTACCCACTTTAGCTCATTTTCTAGTCGATATTTACTCATAAAAAACCCAAACATTTTCATTTAATGATTTAATTAGCTACGTCACACTAAAGTGTGAGTGAGTGAATATTTTTGCTCATGCCACCAACATTGTGCGTATTCACAACAGGGCAACCAACAACAATTTATCAAACACGTGTTTGCGAATTAAAAAAATATTTTTTTTTTTTTTTTGAAGGTCTTTTATTTAATTATTTTTTTTTCTCTTTTTTTCTATTAAAAATTTTTAACTTGACTTTTAATTTATTTTAATAGAAATTTTTAGTATGTATGGTTTTGTTGGTCGATAAATTTGATACACACAAACATACAAACTTACAATTTCTATTAAAAAAATATGTATTGAAATATTTAAAGAATCTATTTAGAGGGAGGCAAAGTAGAAAAAAAAAAGCTTTTTAAAACGTTCGATTTTCTATTTTGTGGTGAAATCTGAAGCTGTATGTGTACAATTTGTTACGATTGTGTTTTTTTTTTTTTTTTTTTTTTTTTTTGTGGAAATACGTTAAAGAAATTTATTTCCCTAATCTTTTTAGATTATAGACGTAAAATAGCATTTAATTTTAATAGATTAAGAATTGGATTTAGGTATATAGAATAAAATTTGTCTGACTGTCGTTGTTGCTTATAGATTAAAAAAATTTTAGGAGCAAATAAATTTGTAGTTCTTGAAATGTCACATTGATAATGGATCTGTCAGGCAAGAGAAAATTTAACCCATTAGAGGTGAAGTGAAATTAAATAATTAAAGCATTTTTATAACCATAATAATGGATTTGTCTTTTTACATCTCTTGAGGTTCCATTTAATAGGCCTAAAATCATATTAAAACATACTTTTCCAACTCAAGATATTAATATTCAAAATTTTACAATAAATTATGATTTTTCTCAATTATTAGTTTTTTTTTTAATTTAAGTGATTTATGTGTTAATGTTGAGATCATATTTGTCTAATTTATTGTTAAATTTAATAGAAATAATGTTAATAAATAATTTATGTCAAAATGTATTTATAACTTATTGATCGTTCTCACATGGGTTAATATATATTCGCACTTAAATATTTTTTGGCAATAAATTTTTTCGTTATATTGATAAAATTCTTATAGTTTTTGCATGGCCTTCAAATTAAAGCGATAAGGAAATAGAAAGTCTAAATATTATGAAAAAATTTCATCAGTTAATTTAAAATATTAAAAACAAATTTGTATAATAATCTAAAACATCTATATGATTATACAAAAGAAATTAAGAAATATTATTGTGTATTTTTGAGAGTATTAAGAGGCAGCATAAACGACATGGGGTTTAAAAATTTAAAAATATAATTCAAACTATGCTGTACTTTCAAAACAGGCGCGGATCCACGGGGGGGGAAAATCGGAAATTTCCCCCCCCAAAATGGATTTTCGACCTTAGAAAAATTAAAAATTTGCAATAGGAAAAGGAAAAATTAAAAATTCTTTAAGAAAAATTTTCTTTAGTGAAAATAAAAGAAGGCAGAATGAATTTATCTTCAATATAGTCTAGGAATGGCCAAACTATGTTTAGAAAAAATTATTTCTCGTATTTTTTCTTCGAAAAATTTAAAGCAAATAAATGGGTTTTTAAAAATAGAAAAAATATAGGAAATGCAATTCCTATATATTTTTTTCATTAAATTCAAGCTTAAACTTTACATACAATTAAAAACTGATATGTCAAAAACAAAACAAAAAAAAAAAAATATTGTATAAGTGCTAGTTTCATGTCATATTGAAATTACGCTAACTAATGTTTTAATATTACTTTTTATAAATCCGAATCTTTTCAAAATTTTATACGAAATAATTTTTTAACATCAAAAATGAACAAAAGCATTTTCACAGAAAAAATTTAATAAAAGTCAACCATTTATTAATAAATAACACAAAATTTTCCCAGTTCTTTTATACAAAATATAATATTTTTTTAGATTTAATAAATTTTACATATGATGGAAATTTTGGTTCACTACACAGATTTAATTTATAAATAAAATAATAAAGGTCTAAAAATTGTAATTTTTCAAGAAAAAACTTTAATTTATTTTTATTGAAAATATTCACAATTTTGTGTTAAGAAAAAAATTGTTTAAATAAAACCATTTTCCCAAGAAAATGTCTACCATTTTCCTAGAGGACGATAACAAAAATATTACTTTTCGCTTAATATTTTATTAAACCTTCTGAAAATTTCTCTTGCTTTAGTTAGATAAAAACTGAAGAACTTATTAGATTTTATGTGAAATTCCCCAGAAGGTATGCTACAAATAAAGCTTAAAATGAAATAATTTGTTTAAAATAAATGAAAAAATTTTTGAGTTTTTAAACGATTTTAAATATTGTCATCTCATTTTATTGTAAACAAAATATCATTAAGACTTAAGAAAGAAATACGTAAAATAGAAAAGTATTTTAATATAGTTAAAGGGTATGTTTTTCCTAATAAAGAGTTCCCAGATTTGTAGTTCAGCAACTAATCTCAAAATTGTTTTTTTCGAATTTTCTCGAAAATTGGTTGGTGATGTACTCAAGAAGATTGTTCTTTGAGTAAAACTACAAAAATATAAACATTCAGACTGAAATAGTATGAAATTTTATAAAGTGATTTATTTACATAATTTTCACTAGATTTTCTTCACGGGCTTCTCTTTGCAGAAAAAATTATTAGCGTATATTTTCCAGTTGACATACAAAATATATTAGAGTAAAACTTAAATTTAAGCGAGATTTTATTTCACATTTAAATGTTTAATTCATTCAATCATCTACTTTCAAAATAAAATCGATTTATCGGTCCCCAAAATCGATTTTATTTTGAAGTCGATTTTTTATTGATAAAGTCAAAAGTGTATCAAAAACATCCAAAAATTCAAAAATAAACCTATAAAATAATTTCAAATATTCAGGTCTCATATATAAAAGTTATGTATATAATATATAAGAAATCTGTGAATATTTTATTTATCCATCAAACCAATATTCTTCAGTAAAGCTTTATAAAAAACGCTATGTTCACTACTAAGCCTGTTTCTTTGCTGGGTTATTATAAGGACATCCTTCAAGAATAGAAGTTCACACGGTATTGATATTCTCGAGCAATTTTATTAATATTAGGATAATTGTTTTATTTTTTTTTTTTCTTCATAGGGTTTAGACTATTGTTTTGCCAACTGCCCAGCTAGGAATGATATGTAAAAATAATAAGATCTTTCGAATTAAATATTGGGATTTTTTTTCATTTTCTATCGGCAAACTCCACTTGGGTGCATTTTTAAATTTTACTTTTACTCCTTAAATATTCACCGCCAAAATATATTTAAAAAAGCGGACATAACTTTATTATTACCAACCAAAAAATTTTAATTTATAAGATTTTTATAATTCTACATATTAACTACATTTAACTTCTACATTTAACTTTTTAAAACAAACTCGATTTTTGAAAATAAATAATCGATTTCAGTATAAAATAGTTGACATAAAATCGATTGCAAACAACCGACTTTTTTCCTATGAAAATCGACTAAAATCGAAATCGATTTACCATTCCCAAATGTGCTTGACCTCCTATCCAGATCTAAATAGCTTAGCATTTTGTGTTTTTCTAATGATGCATTCTTTATTTAAATTATTTTATTTAGACCTATTCAGTAGTATTACAAAAGTAAAAACACGGCTTTCATAATTAAAATCCTTTAAATATTTTCTGAGAAATGTTTATTTAAATACATATTTGTAATTTTGCATTTTTGTTTGTAATTAAAAATAATAATAACTATAAATAACCAGTTTTCTGGCAAAAAACAAAAAAAAAAAAAAAAAAAAACATAATTTTTCCACTGATGATAAAAAAATTTCCCCCCCCAAATGCTTTGGCTGGATCCGCGCCTGTTTCAAAATGAATTGAGTTTTATAGTTTTTTAAAATATATTTTAATTTTCTTTTCATATTTTATATTTTGTAATAGAATATAATCCATAAGATCATATCTGCAAAATATGATCGATGAGATGATATCTTAATATATAAGTCAAAATATAAATGACATAAAAAAATTAAAATTTTTTTTTTATCTAATGATTTATTAAAAAATTAGTTTATTTTTTTATTTACAATTTTTCCTTCTTCAAATGTCTACTTCATCATAATATTCATGAACTATGATTATATCATTTTAAATAATGCAAAATAAGCTCGTACACTAAAAAATATTTCCCGATATAACAATTACTTATAATTCTTCAAATATTTGTCCGATGTGACCACAGCTTTAAACAATAATGTTTTTATACCCACCATCAAAAAGATGGGGGGTATATTGATTTTGTCATTCCGTGTGTAACATGTCGAAGGAATCATCTAAGACCCCACAAAGTATATATTTTCTTGGTCCTGGTTAGATTCTGAGTCGATCTAGCTATGTCCGTCCGTCTGTTGAAAGCAGGATAGGGCTCGAACGGGACAACGTAGGGGGACGAAATTTGGCATAAATATTTGTCTTATATAAGGTTTGTTTGGGATTGAAAATGGTTAATAAACAAAATCAACAAAAAATCGGTTAATAAACAAAAAAGTTATGGGCTAAAAACTAGAAACACAGGGTGTCCTGTTGATATTTCTCCAACAAAAGCATGTACGACAACGAAATTTTGTATGTATATTTCGGGGATCGATATAAACTCGGAAACCAAAAATGGGCGTGGTCCGCCCACTTTACCGCCCACCTCCCATATAAGGTGAAGATAATCTAAAAAGATTTAAAAACTGATAGTAACAATTGAAATAAAACATAAACCTAATGCAATTAAATTTTGTATAAAAAAAAGGAAATATAAAATAACGTCAATAGAAAATATAACCTAATAGGGAATTTTTTTATTTGCGTAATTAATGTCATTAATTAGATTATATAATTTTAATACAAAATATATAACAATAATTAAATTTTTATAGTAAAAAATGTCTCGACTTTAGTTTAAGTAATTATTTTACAATTTATATTTCGCACCCTTATATTAAGGAAATTTTCAATAAATTATCGCAATATTAATCTAGTTTTTATCACGTTCAAAATGGATCTATAAGTCTAAGATATTTAAATTATTGCTTTAAACAATTTAATTATTTTAAAAGTAATTATAACGCTAATTGTTAAAAAATAATTACAATAATTATAATAAAGTTGAAGCGCTGTGCAGAAAATAATACGAAAATAACAAAATCAGGGACCGAAAATAATAAAAAATAAAAACTCTCCATTTTAGAATCAATGGAGACGCTCTTTCAGAATCTATGGTGATCTTTAAAAAAAACGATCTCAACTCCGCAGGTAAGAGTAATTTTTCAACGAAAAATTAAAAGATCGGATGAAACCCCTAAAAAGAGTTTTATTTTACCATCATAAAATAACACTCGTTTTCTTTATTTTCTTATTTTTTTGGTGTAAAGACTCCGTTACTCTACCGTAATTGTAAACGGAACGTAAGTGGATGGTTGCTCAAAAAACGTAAATGTAACCAGTACTTTGTTGTTGTTTTGTACACATTAATTTTCAATCAGTTTGAAAATCTCTAGATTTATTGCTTGTATTTTAGCGATTTGTATACAAATCGAAATTTGTGCTTTTATGACAAAAATTTTTAATTTTAAATTATAGATTCAACTCTATGCTTTATTTAACTTATTTTACAATTTTTTAGTGAAGAAAATAGCAGAACAAATTGTCCAATTTATAAACATTTTACAGAGATTTTTTACGCAGATTTAGTATATTGAAATAAAAAGCTATCAACACTGTTCTTACAGCTGTCACGTAAAAACGTAGAGCTATCTAATTTGATTAGGTTACTACGTTACATTTACGTTTTTGAATACACATACACACATAACTCTCATAAGCAAAACCTCTCAGCTGATTCGCTACATTTACATTTACGGAAGAGTAACGGAGCCTTAACTGATATAATGTGTGTAGTAATTTATTTGTTTAATTTAACGAACGAACTATCTCATTTACTTCCAATGATAACACAATGTTAAAATCATGACTTTTTCATTTCTTTTTTCAGTTCCTTTTTACTAGGTTCTTTAATGGATGTAATGATCACTGAAATTTAATGATGAATTGGACAAATTGTCTACTGCTGGGAAGTGAATGGCGGTCACTTTACATAAAATATTAAGGAATGATTAAAAGAGCTGAATTCAAGTTTATTTAGTTACAATTTTTATTTTTTATTAAAATATGTGAAGTACATGGTCACTCTAGAGGAAGATAATATCGTATGTACTTTTATTTATAGTTATATGCATGTTTTTACCAAAATGCATGAATATGTATTAGTGTAAAATGCCATGGCCCTTATAAAAATCAAACCTTAGGCAATCTAGAACAACTGCAAACGATTGTTAATAAAATATATTCTTTTTTTTATGTTTCAAAGAAAATCTAATACAATTTAAATGCCAATAAGAGCAGAAGGAACAAAATTAAATATAATTTACATATTAAGTAGATAATTTACTAAACAAGTAAAATTACAAATAAATGTAAAAGGAAAATAAAGAAAATTATTTCGCCATATAAGAAAATATATATATAAATTCAGGAAGTTGTTTTATTATTTTGTATTGAATTAGTTAAAGAAATGTTTAAATATTTATAGAATTTTATGTTATCAGTTGTTTAAATCAATATTAGAAAAACAATAAGGAAGTATTGATCTTCTTTTTTTAATAACCCCTAACAATCTAGATTACTTTCATTTTTATTTAGTTTTATATCTCTTTTTTTTCTCTTCTTTTGTGAATCATAATTAATTATAAATTATTTAAATTTTGATTTTGTCAATGTTTTAAATATGTAGATATATTTTACTAATAGCTATTTTAAACTAATAAAATTAAACATAAACTATTTTAGTTTTGTACATAAAAAAAAAAAGTGAGTTCATCACTAAATTTTTGAATTTGTCAATATTAAGGAGAAACAGCAGAAAACTAAACAATGTCACCATAGCCACCAGTATCGTTTAAAATAATTATGCAAAAGTTAAAGCAGCAGAGCTGTACAAAGTTGAGGACAATTTGAATATTTTAATAAATATTTTAAGTTTATTAATTAAAACAAGCGCGAATGTTATATTCGGCTCGACCGAATCTATGTATTCACCATCAACTTTTTCAAATTTTACGTTATATGAGAGATGGGCGGTAAAGTGAGCGGACCACGCCCATTTTTGGTTTTCAAGTTTTTATCGACCCTCGAGCTATCTGTACAAAATTTCGTTATCGTACATGCTTTTGTTTAAGAGATATCAGCAGAAAAGTATGAAATGAAGCTACAACGGACACCCTGTGTTTCTAGTATTTTGTATTTGAATCTAACCAGGAACCAGAAAATATATACTTTATGGGGTCTTAAATGATTTTTTCGACATGTTACACACGGAATGACAAAATCAATATGCCCCCCCCCTTTTTGATGGTGGGTATAAAAATAATTTTTATTTTTAATTTTGAAAATTTTAACAGTTCCTAGTTAAGATAAATAAAACAAAAAAAGACCTACAACTTAAACTGATCAAATAGATCGTGACAATAAAATACAGTTTTTCAAAGCCTATATTTTCTATTTTTTTATTTTTGATAGCAAGTTCAGCAATATTATGATTTTTTTTAGCAAATCCAGACCCCTTTAATATTTTCTTCTATTAAAACTTTTGTATAAATATTTTTTAAATCCATAGTTTCTAAAGTTTCCAGCCCTTAATATTGCCCACTCTTGAGATTTGTTGGTGTGATAGAAAAATCGTCAAATTTGGATTTTTTTCTTGTTACCTACGCATTTTATATTTTTAAAATACATCTTATTTTATATAGAAACATAAATATTTTATAATAAAAAATTAGAACGACAAGACATTTTTGATTCAAAGCCAACAAATTGCTTCTTTATGTCTAAATCAAATACTTTGAAGTTTGAGAAAAAAAAGCCATAAATATCAGAGAAAAAAATCTGAATAAAAAATAATTTCAGGAACAAATTAAAAATAAAAGCAATAAAAGTCAGGTGCTTAAGGAAATTTAATAATAAAATATATAAATTTATTAAAACACTATGGGATTTCTTTTTATTAAAAGATAAATTAAGATATAATATTTAATTCAAATTAAAAGCAAAAAATAAATTAGATAAATGCCTTTTAGAAAAGAAGATAAAATATATTTTTTAATTAATTACTAAATACCAACCCATGGTGTTTTAAGATTAAGTGTTGACGATTTAATTTAGTTCTTCCTGGTCTCTTTAAATCGCAAGATTTATGTGTCATACTTTTCGAGAATATTTTTTTTTTGGCAACATGTCATTTAATTTGGTAGCAAATATTTGAATATCACAAATAATATTAAAAGATATATGTGATATTTTTTCAACATAAAATTATGATCTAGAAAAAGGGCCTGGCACTAAAAAATTGTATTTTATCGGCATTTTAGCTCGTGTTTTTAACATACACGTTTCTATAATTTAGTATTAAAATCAATGTTAAAAAAAATGAACCACATAACATTGACGCCATAAATAATTACAAAATGTTTTAAAATATAAAATTAATTACCATATATTCGAGCAGGTTACTAACCTGTAAAGAAATAGAAAAAAAAAGAAATAAAATTATAGTTTTATTACGCACAACACGATTTATTTTATATATATAAAAAATCATTAAAATGTACAATATGAAAAAAAAAAATCATTATTGTTTAAATATTTATAAAATTTGAAAACTATTTTTATTTATAAGAATCTGTATCAGAAGAAACTATTTTTTAGGCTTTAATTGGATATATGTTCAGAGCATTAAATTATTATAATAATTTAAAAATATTTGTCTATATTTCAAAGCTATAAGTATATGTCTTATAGCTTTCAAGTTAAGGCAAATCTGTTGAACTCTTTGTATTAATTGAAATTGATATCGCAGAACATATATCCAATATAAGATCACAGATGCATAATACTGTTTACTAAGTAATATGTAAGGTAATCAGTTATTATAAATAATTTTAATTGTTGGCTAATTTACACAAATCAGAGACTTTTCTATTAAAATACTTATCAGTTTGAGATCTCAGTGAAATTAAATTTATTTTACTGCTGAATATTGATGATTGACCGAACTCAATTACTTTTAATCCGCAAAGAACAGATTGTATTTTTAGTAATTAAAATTAAGATTTGAAGAAGTTTTTGAAGAAATAATGTTAATATTTAAATTGAAATGAAATGAAAAACCAACAAAGATATCCCAATCCGGTAAAAACATCTTTCAAAACTTTACTTTTTTATTGAAATCGTCCGTCATTTTGTGTGCTTTCAAAACATATAGAGGTAATATGTATAATATTTTTCTGATCCAAGCTTTGCGATTTGCGAATTTTACAAACAAATTTAAAATAATTGTGGAAAATTATTTATTATACCGTACGAATTGGCAAACACGAGATGGCCAACTTTGGAAACATACCGACTCCCCCCTGATTGGCTATTAATCTGTGTTCCTACGAAATTTGGAATCTGTGCACGCGAAAACACCTCGTTTCTGGTCAGATGAATTTTATAGGGATATTTTCAACAGTTCACAAGTTACAGAATTACTTAAAAAGAGAAAAGCGTTTTGGAACCATTGTGCAGTGTTTATGTTAAATTCTTGATAAAATTCATTAAATTTGCATGATTTGTGGATATGTGTTTAATTCATAAACTATTACAAGACCCAGCATGTCACTTACCATGTTTATAGAAATCATTTTCAGTATTAGCATTAGATTACCCATAATATGTATGGATTTTACAAAAGTTTTCATTTTGCTTGCTCCACCGGCAGTTTCTGGTAGATGGGGCTATAAAAATAATATGTGTCCAAAAATTGGGTCGATAGGTCATAAACCGGCTAGTCGACTTTGACCTTTGTCCTAAAACAAGGCTTAAAAGTAACTAATATCTTTATAGCACTAAAACTCTTTAATTTAACATTTTCCTATAAAATACTTATAAGCTTTTTTATTCACAACAAAATGCAAAAATTTTTGACATATAATTTTTTAGCCTACTATGACTTTTTGTTATGTTATAAGCAATCAAAGTAAAAATTTTTTCATGAACTTTTTTTAAAAAAGCCCTGGTTTTAATATGGGCCTAGCCTGTTAGAAACGGTTTTTATTATTTTATAGAGCAGGATTTGTAGTTTTTATAAATCGATAAGTTTTATCAAATTTGCTTAATATATTAGGGTAGATGGACCAAAATCTGAATTTGGGGTATAAATTTTTTACTTATTATACAAATATTGGTACTAATGTAGGGTGTAGCATGAAATTTTGAATCATTTCAGAGAGTATTTTTAAATAGTTATCGAGTTAAACAGTTACTTGAAATTTAGGTGTTGCCGATTAACCAAAAATTGTAAAAGTTAACATGTTAATATTTTTACATATATACAACTTTTTTATCTCTTTTACCTTAAAAATAAAGATATTAGTTACTTTTAAGCTTTGTTTTAAGACAAAGGTCAAAGTCGACTGGCCGGTTTACGACCAATCGACCCAATTTTTGCACACATATTATTTTTTAGCCTCATCTATCAGAAGCTGCCGATGAAGCAAGTAAAATTAAAAATTTTGTATTCATGGGTAATCTAATTAGCATATATATTTTTTAATTTTAATACTTTTAATATGACAACTTAATTAATCTTGTTATAATTTTGGGTATACAACTTTGTAAATTTTGTTTAGCTTTTTTAAACATTAAAATCGATATATTTCGTGAATCATTTGATGATATTATAATAATAAAACGAGATAGAAAGATATAGTCGGTCAAGCCCGACCCTACACCATTATATATGTTCATCAAAATTCGGGTAGGGGTTACACCTGTGGCCAATTGTGGATCAACACTTTTACTAAATGTAAAATAAAATACATAAATACAAAATATTATATTAATACTAATATTTATATGAATTTATGCGCCTCCAGAAAGTGGGTTTATATGGTAGATTATAAATTATGGACCGAACCTATAATTTTTACTTAAACAAAACTTTGTGTCGAATATTTTCTTGATGCTCACATTTGTATGGGATAAATGCACGTTAAAGTGATTGTCGGAAATGGGATTTATATGGGAATTATGGTCAATTATGGATCGACCTTTATGGAATATGGCAAAAAGATTGACACTTTGACAAGACTTCTGCGCAACGAATTCCATTAAAATATTTCTATATTGAAGGTATTTACGATATTAAAACCTCTATTCCGGGAGATCATTTGTATGGGGGCTAGGTGAAATAATGGACCGATTAATAGGCATCGTCCTTGTGCCAAAATAATTAATCCTGTCAATTTTTACTACATTTTTTTTTAGACTTGTACTTTATTCACAAAGTTTACATGGACAGATAGTCAGTCAGCCGACCAGACGAACGAACGGATATCGTTAAATCGACACAGAAAGTGATTCTATATTTTATACGAGCACTAAACCCGCTACTTCCTTAGAGTCGATTTTTTGTTAATAAAAACCATACTAAGTTATAAATTCAAATTGTGTTAAGTTAAAATTTTATAACTATAAATTTTCGAATAATATTTCTAATAGCATAAACTCAGTACGCTTCGCTACCCCATTGTATTAAATAAAGCATCGAAATAAAATTCTAAAACAGGCAGACTAACAAACATAGATTCACTTTTATATAGATAGCATTTAACCCGATCTTGCAGTACTCCTACTGCACAAAAGTGATGAAAGCCGTATAATTCAACTATGATTAATATCTCCCGTAGGAACAGTTATAATATTGGTGTTCTGTCAGCATTAAGAACAATAAACTTTTTATATATTTTAGTTACCAGTTTCTTACATCTTTAACGTTCGAAGGTTCAAAAACTACCAAATTATTTCTATTATTATATTTTAGTAGAGAAGAATGTGACAAATAGGGCTTGTGGATTCTAAACACAGAACCATATATCATTAATTTCACGTCTGGAAGTTAATTATTATTACAAAAAATTCAAAGAGTAATATTATAATGAAAAGCACCATAATTTCATGATTTTAGATTAAATATTATAGAAAATTCAAAAAGTACCATTAGATGAACAAAAAAGTATCACAGTGTCCTCTCTTTAATTCTCACCTACATAGAACCATATATCTTTAATGATTTTATGTTCAATATTATAGAAAATTCTAAAAGTACCATTATGGTAAAAGAACGAAATAGACCCATCCTCTTATGGATCTTCATTCACTTAGGACCTTATATCTTTATTTTCATGATTCCAGATTCAATATTATTAAAAATTCAAAAAGTACCATTGGAAGAAAAAAAGTACCACAAAGTTCCCCGTCTTGAGTTCTTAACCACATAGGACCATGTATATTTAATTTGATGTTTCTTTGTTCAATATTGTAGAAAATTAAAAAAGTACTATTAGAAGAATGAAAAAGTACCAAAAAGTCCCCTGTTATGTATTCTCATTCACTTAGGATTATATATCTTAAATTTCATGTTTCTAGGTTTAATATTATAGAAAATTTCACAAGTGAATGAGAATTCACAAATTCCCCTCTTGTGAATTCTCATTCACTTAGGAAATAAAAAATCCATTATTTATTTTGAATAAAATTTAATTTCCTGATTTTATCCCCATTTTGGTACTTTTTATTCCCCCTGAATGCAACAAAGATTGTATTCCAATGAATTTCTCAATTGTACTGGGATCTAATGTTAAAATAATTATATGTATGTGTCAGTAAAAAGAAAAAAAAAAAATTTTTGAAAAAAGTACCAAAATCAGGTACGATTTTTACCCCTTAAACGTTCGAATTTCCAAAAATTACCAAACTTGTATTCGCCAATTTTCGATAAGGTACTAATTTGGTGCATATATTATTTCTATACTTACTGGATTAAAAGATAGATAGGGTTCCAAAAAAGTACCAAATTAAAGTTTTTACCCATTTTCTCCCTAAAAGAGCCGAAATCAAAAAAATACCAGACACCTATCCGATCATTTTTTTAAATTAATAACGATATCTATTTAACTTTTTTGTATCTCTATTAGTTTAGGAGATATAAGGATACCGATTTTACCCATTTTTACCCCCCTAAACAATCGAATTTCCAAAAATCCCGTCTTAGTGGATCCATTCGGTTGGAGACCAAACTACAGTCCATATTTCATCTTGGGCTGTGCGATGATGAATCACCAAGTAAGTCAGTCAATCACTCAGTCATTACTCTTTAATATATATAGATAGATAAAGGTGGGTGTCCGAAGATTTCTTTTGTGCGTTACAAACATGCATACGGTATAAATATGCACAAACAAACCCGAAAATCGTAAAAAAAATATATGAAGAACATTTTGACGATTTTCCTTTCCTTAATCAAATTGATAGATTTGAAGGTTTTAGAATCTCATAGGATAATAGTGAAACAAATTTTTTTCTTCAAATTTTTCTATTGTTTTATTAAGTACAATTTTTAGGTTTATCTGAATATTTTTATTCCGTTTTTTTTTTTTTTTTGGAGCTTTTAGCAGTGAACCCTAAAGAAAATATTGTACACAAATCAAACTCCGCACAATTGAGAAATTTAATAATAACTAATACTATTTCACATTGGATTTTTAATTTGTAAGTAATATTATTATTATTATTTTTTGTTTTTTTAACTTATCTCACCCACTTCCTAAAATTCCTCGACTATAATTATATAAAAAAATCAACATTTATTCTTTAATATTTAGCAGAATGTTAACAAGATTAACAAATATTAAATTCGACTATGATAAAAGCCTTTATCAGCCTAAAAAGCCTGCATATTCATAAAAAATGATTATCATCTACCATCTTCATGCCACCAACATCCCCACCCTAATAAAATTAAAATCTTTCATATTTTATTAAACTTTTCTATTTAGAGAGTTAGAGATTTTATTCTTATGAATGAATCTAATTGTTAGATTTTAAAGAAAAAAAATGCTGGTAATTTAAATGATCTTACTGATGATACTGATAGTAACTGTGATGTTTCCATGATGCTGCTAAATACTTGAATACATACAAGTACATACATACTCATATAAATATAAATGCAAGCGTTTATTTTCCCTCTTCTTCTTTTATTGTACATTTATGACTCGTGCTTCATCATTTTTAAAGTTTAAACAAATAAATTGTCAAAAAAAATTAGATCATTTTTTTTAAGATAAATTGTTGTTGTTCTCTTCCCGCAATTTTGATAGTTTTTTAGTAGTTTTTTTTTCTCTATCTCTCTTTTTATAAAATTTAAGTAAAACATCACCTTACTGTTAAAAAATGGAAAATTTTTGTAAAAAAAAAAAACTGTTTAATGGTAAGTAAATATTAATAATGCTTTTGGAGGGGAATATAATTTAAAAAGGTTTATAAGAAAAGTGCACAGTGGGGCTTTGATGAACAAAGTAGAGCAAGTAACACTTTTATGTACTTCCCACTTGTAAGTGTAATATTTGTCTTACAAAATCTTTATTTTTTTGTTATATATTTTAATGAGATTTTTAAACACTCCTAGCACGGGACCATTCTCCTTTATTCTCTTTTATTATTGTTGTTAGTTTTGTGATTATAAGAATGCGTTTAATGTCAATATTTGTTTCTTTCTTTTATTACACAATGTGTGAATTCATTTTAGATATAGTTTGTTAATTTTTCAAAACTTGATTTGAAAATCGTTTAGATTAAGAAATTTTACGACGACGGTAGGAACAATTTCAGTAGTTTTGAATCCCGGGTATATGTAGGTCACAGGAGGTTGTAACAAGGGTTGACTTACCAGAAGCAGTTAGTTCTTACTTTATATAGAACTTGACATTATTAAAATTCTCTAACTTAAAATTTATTCTCACATTACTGGATGTATTAATATTAAGGACAAACGTGAGAGGTCTAGGATATCTAGGATTCATGCATTTTGTCCAAGTTTATACAGTTTCGAAATATAGATCACGTTTTTTTCGCTGTTACTAAAGTGATGAGTTCCACTCCAAAACGCAACCTGGAGACGATGATAAATGTAGTATTTTTTATCTTTCAAATACATCTCCGGTCTAAAGTCGAATACATCTCCGGTATAAAATATCGAAATAATACTGTTGCAAAGAAAGTATTAACATATCGATCTGATAAAAAGTTATATTAATCTGAAGTTGAAACTTAAAAAATCCACATTTTATGTTTTTTTTCAAAAGGTGGTAATATTTTTTTTACTTATAAAATTTGTTTTTTGTTCTGGTCTATATAATTTGTTAATGTTTTCAACTAAAATGTAAACGCTAATGCTTGTAAGCCAAATCCAAAGGTGCTTGGAGCAACAATTCTCAAATTGCAATGCTGGGATCAATAAAAATGTATGTTAATAAAATATCTCCATATGTTGGGAAAACACAGATTAAGATTCATCGGTTTAAACTTCAATTGACCCAGTTAGTTCAGATTGATACTGAAAATCTTCTGTACAGAAAGTGTATAGGTCAGGGAAGTCCTTTGATATTTCTAAGACGGTTGCATGACCACTGCCCCTATCGATCCATAATCAGCCTAGTCGTTAACATAATGGCGATCTCTTTGGCTATAAGGTTCATAAGCAACAGTTTTGAACTTTTGGAAATCAAGTTACATGAGCTCTCATAAAACCATGATATAATCATGTATTTTCAGAGCCATTTTGATTGTCTCTGGAGTCACATTATTGAGACCCCTTCTAGCTCAAGGAAAGGCGCTAAAGTATATTCCTTATGCTAGAGAGCAATTTCTGTTAATCCCCTTTGGGGATAGAGACTGTTTATATCTGGTGCATGGCTCAAAGATATAGGAACATGATAGATATATCGGTTAATATTATCTCTTCGTTTTGCTGCAAATACCATCTGAACCCGGTGATTTAAGATATCGCAGAGCACTCGGTTACTGGGAGGCTGTCAGGGAAATACGCGTCCAATGATCGTTTAAAGTCCAGCTGCCAAATTGTTTGTGTTTCTAACTCTGGACAGCGGATGAGAATGCCAGAATTTTGTGCAAACGAATAGACTTGGAATGATCTTCTATGCTTCTACAGAAGACCTATAAGATTTGCGTTTTGCATTTCTAATCTGGTTTTTTAATATGTTACTATATTCTCCAGTAAAATCGTAAGAATAGGTTGACCACACTGGAGCAGAGTAATTAACTATTATTCATATAAGTACGATGCTTCCAAAGAGTCCAATTTTTTTTTTTTTTGAATACTTTCATAACCCTGAACTATTTCTCTTAACATTCAATGCAGATGATAATTAAGAATGAAGCTGGCTTATCATCTCAAAGACAACAGTCTTTTATAATGCTGCAGTTTCCAATTGCTACACTTTGTAGCTAAAAATACTAGCAAACAATTTGAAGGAATTGTATCATTTATTGCTTTAGTAAATATTACAAAAGATTTTAGAGTAGATTTTTAGTTTGACATGATGTGAGAATTTCAAAAATAAACAAGACAATTTTTTTTTGTTTCATTCACTATACACAAATACACAGTCATATACAAACAAACACATATACCAAAAAAAAAAAGTGAGACTAATATAAATAGAAGAAAAAAATTAGTAAATAGATTAAGTCAATATATGAGTAAATACGGAACAGGTAATTTACTTACTATACATAGTGTGTATTATTAGTTAGTTAGATAGTTTATTAAACACACATACACACTCTATCTGTATACAAATACATCTAGAAAATAGTGATATAATTTAAAAAACCAACAACAACAAAACGACATTATCACAGGTCTATGAAAAGAGCAGCAGACAAAAAAGTAAAAAAAGGGACTCACGCATGCGCAAATAAAAACTAAACAAAATTTATTTTATCTTTAGTTATTTGATTAGTACCAGAGAAATATTTCTTTAGGTTTATTCATTTATTGTTATAGACATTTAAATATTTACTTTATAATATTTGTTTAAATAAAACAGCTGATGATAGTGATGATTATAATGATAAGTTAATGGTTTTTACTAATAAAATAAAATAAAAATTTAACAAATCTAGAAGTGAGTGTGAACTGTGAATTTGTCTTTCTTTTATTATTTAAAGAGAAATTGGAATTGTTGGTTTTTCGTTAACAGATTATTGATCCACGAATGAAAATTGTATAGATCCAGATGGGTTGTATTTTTCTTTTATTTTTCTGTTTTAAATTGAAAAATTTGTGAAATTGTTAGAGAATTTTTAAAATAAATATTAAGTTTTGTTTAACTTTTTTTGTAAATGAAAAACTTTAAACGTTTGCTTTTAAGTTCTTTGAACTCTTTTTCAGGCTTTTGTTATATATTATTAATAATTTTTAAAGAAATTCGAGTAAATCACTTAACTGATGAACATTTAAAAGTTGTATTGACTTTAGAGGAAACTTAGTTATGTTAACGATTTTGATCAAAAAGGGGCCTGATCGGATTTTATAGATTTTACAGATTTACTGCAGAAGTAATCCAAGACAATATCTTTTATGTAACTACCCCGCTCTGAATTAACGTAGATATCTATTTTATCTGAGATTAATTTCTTATTTTAAGCTTCTAAAGGAAACATAGTGGACCTAGTACACTTCTGTGATTTGCAAACCTTTACAGAAGTAGTTAAATCTTAATTTTGATGGTTTGAAAAATTGGAATTAATTAAAATAAAAATTTACAATCAGTGTCAACGAAAGGAAACTGCTCTTTATTTATGGTTAAGGTATTGAAGTATTGAAGAATATCAGTATTTTTAATTACTGCAAAGTTACCATAAGATCTATGAACCTCTTCAATGTAAGCTAATGAATAGCGGGGATCTCTCGAAGAGTCTGCGAGTCATTCGACATGCCTCCTAATTTGGTGATTGGTCTGATAACCATATTGCTGGTAAAATTAGCAATCATAGTTCGACACTCAGCGATGATAGAATAGATCATATAATTGGAATTTGATTCCCACTTTGAACACTTTATACGACAATCTGAAATTTTGTTATTATAAAATATATTCAAACAACTTTTCATAAAGAGTAATAACATAATTGTAATGAAAGTTATAGCGTTCACAATATACGACAAGCTAAACGATTTGTTCGGTTATTTAGTTTGAATAATTGATTGACAACATAAATTGGTTCTCGTATTCTGAATATTGGTCATTGCAATTGATAGTTTAATTGTAAAGAAAAAATTTGTTTTCAGACATTGGAGTAGCCGATTTCAATAATATAGAAAATTCCTTACAGAATAAAAAATTTGCACAACTAATATAAAGTTAAATTCATATTAGATTTCCTCTAACAGTTATACAAAAATAATTTTATTTGAATGACAAATTTTTGTATGAAAAGATAAACAAAAACATAGAGAACGTGTTATACATAAAGTAAAATTGTTAATCATGGGTGACAGTGCGTAAGGAGATTAATATAATTTTGGGATAATTTAAATATATCAAATATTTCCAACAAATATTTTTTTACTTTCTTTCATAATATTATGAAGATGAATCAAGATCAAACATTGTACATTCCCTATGATTGCAACCGCCTGGATCTCTGTTCATGTTATTTCCAAACTAAGCTAAACTGCAAACCTTTTTAAAATTTAAGCCTTTAAATTTTAACACTTTTTAATGAAATAAATGAATAATGTGAAATTGTTATGATTATAATCATTCACAATGGGAAACAATACTCTATTGTCCGAACTGACTCGGTTTATTGTATCATATAAGTTCAGTTACTACTATCGAAATAAGAGAAGGTTCTTAGAACCAATAAAATTCAATTGGAAAAAAATTCGTTGTCACAACGACTCTTTTTCATTGTTTATCATTAGAGCCCACTGCATCTGAGGGATTCATGCGTTAACGTTGGATTCTTCCTTCAATGACTATTGGGGAAGTTGTAAAGACAAGGTGGAGGAAAAAACGGTTTTATACCCATTCTGTGACAATCCAACTCTAAGGGAGCTTTTGTCTAGATTATTTACCTCTCAAGCTTTGTAAGGAAAAGGGTTGATTTGAATAAACGATAGTACAGTAGGAATAAATGCCGTATTACTGCTTAATAGGATCAGAAGTACGATGAATCAAAATGAAATATCTCACAGGTACACAGCCCATGAAGCCTTGAGATCTTAAGATCAGCATCAATATAAATTCTGATAACCGAACCGCTAAGTTGTTATAATCCCTGTTACTGAGAATAATCTGCATAAGTGCGATCGATGTTGAAATGAAATAAAAATTACCCTGACGATTAGATCTCTTTTAAATTTGGTTGTAAGATATCTGATGACGTCGGGTTATTGGCATATACCAACGGCTTTAAAAAATCTCCACAAAAAAAAGGTTGGAAAAGCACAATATTGATGGCTAATTCACGTCACCACCGCAAGAGATAAACATACCATCTAATACTTGATGCAGAATGTCTTTGTGTGAGGAATAACAGCTCCTCAATATCTTCATCATTTAATTCGAAGCAAAAAAATGATAAGAAGTCGGTTCAAGATGCTTAATGAGACAGATGCTTAACATTTCCATGACGTCACAATTTTAAAATATAAATGTTTTAATTTTGAACTTCATTGAAAAATATATGGATATTTTTTTTAAGAATTCACTACAGTGAACTCGCGATAATGTGAACTAATTTTTACCATTTTAATAAAAAAATATTAAAGAAGTATCACAAAACAAATAATTTATTAATTTTTAATAAAAAAAAAATATATGCAATACATATTATATTCAGTTCACTTTGCATATGATAAACAAACAAAAAATTATGATAAATATCACAAAAAATACACATAAAATTAATAGGAACATTTTTTTAAACAAAGAGGTAAATCAAATTCTATATGAAAAAATCGGTCATCTTTTTTGGTATGTTTTTTGTTGGGACATATTCAACAAAGCTTTTTCTTTAAGATTTCTTAACACCCGTATCTCATTTTGGTCGACCATCTCATTTTCAGCCCATATCAAAGCCTTATCGAAAGCTTCTACAGCTTCCTTTGGGTTAATTTTAATTTGAGGCTGATATATGATAGAATCGTCATCGTCAGTATCTTCTGGAATTTCCACATAATCTACCTCTGTGCAGTTTACTTCAGGATTGTTGTTCCAGTCTACAATAATAAAATGAATTTGGTTAATTTAAATTCTTAAAAAATACGGAAAGCTATAATAACACAAACCTGAGGATTTAGCGCCTGAAGAAGTCTAATAGCAGTTTCTCCTAGCTGCCTTATTTCTGGCGGAGAAATTCTCTCTCTTAGGCAGTGCTTGCCACTCTGAGTACGCAACTTATTAACATTGTTTTTTTATTATAGGTTTTGTATTGTAGAAAATAAAAAATTAAGAGAACATCCCCACATGTGCGCCACTTTGGCAAGCGCTGCTCTTAGGCCACTTAAAGGAATATTTTCATCGGGGTCATCTTGGTCTGAAACTAAATTTCAAATGTTTTTCCAGCCTTTGTTTAAAATTTCTTGTGAAATTCGTTTCCATGCTGAGTTTAAAAGATTAATTGCATCTTTTAAAGATAATATCTAAATAGTATCTAACAGATCTATTTGTTTTCCAGCGATTAATGTCAAAAGGCTGTTTCTGTAATATAATATTGTAATTTTAAATATATTTTGGTCCATTGGCTGAATTAATGACGTGACATTGGGTGGCAAAACTGAAGAAGACGGATCCACATTACACAAATGGATCCGTCTTCTGAAATTAACTGCAATTCAGGGGGATGTGAAGGGGCATTATCAATTAATAGAAGGGCTTTTACGGGTAGCTTTTTTTTTGTCAAGAACTCAGTAACCTAAAGCAAAATTTCTTTTTAATTTATCAGTTCATAATTTTTTTAAAATTATATGTACCTCCTTAACAAAGCATTGATGAAATCAATCGTAAAAAATAGTACTTGACGTCCATGCTGACTGACTGAGAGAATTTATAATTCACTGGACATGAAAAATTTTTGAAGCATCGACGATTCTTAAATTTTCCGATTACCAGTAGTTTAAGTTTGTGTGTTCCCGTCGCATTCGAACAGCTCATGAAAGTTAATTGCTGATTCTCCATATTTGCGCCTGGAGCACTTTTCTCCAATGATGATACGTATATTTTATCTGGCAGCTGCTGCCAGTACAAACCGGACTCGTCAGCATTATAAAGTTGGTCTTCACATAGAGAGAGTTCTTCCATTTTTGCTCTTAATTTTTCTTTAAACGGATCAACAAGTTGTGGTTGAGCAAAAAGCTTTTCTCCGGAAATTTTCAAAAGGCGAACACAAACCGCTGCTTAAATTTTTGGGGCCATCCATCGCTGGCATTAAAACCACGATCACTTTCTTTGATTTGTTGGTGAATTTCCAAAGCTTTTGCTTTTAGCATCAGTCCGCTTACTGGCAATTTTTTTAGCAAATTTAGCAACACCATATTTTCTTGCCAAACCACTGACACTGTAACTTTTTTTCAATAATTCAAGAATATACACTTTATCTTTTAAAGACATTTTTCACTTTCACGAATAAAACACTTTCAACATTTACGTAGCAATGTCAAAGAACAACTAACAGGTCAATGAGTACATACAAATACAATAAGAAAAAAGATCGTTGTAACATCATCAAACAAGTGAACACTTTATTTGGGGATTTCCCAAATTAAAATTACAGGTTTAAAAAGTAACGAAAATCTAAAAAAGTGTTCACGTTTTAGAGCTTTCGGATTGTGTTCACGTTTTAGAATAGTCTGTATAAAAAAAAAAAATTCACGTTTTCGCGAGTTGACAGTATTTTTAATTTTTTCTGATATTAAGAAGCAGCAATAGCCTGTCATCAAAATAGGATTCCATATGCCTTGATATAATACTTATATAAGTAACATCGTTTTAGTGTATTTTTCCTATTTTTTTTAGCGCTTTTAGCAATTTTAAAGTCTTTTTAGTTGCTATGGAGGCCATGTTAGAGACATGATATATTCTATACTTTTATTGCATTATTCCTCCTCTATAAAATACGGATCCATAATTTGCTCTATCTATTACCCAGAAAATTATATAGTAATTAAAAATTTCTTAGAGGTACAAGTTTCATTTGGTCATCAATGGGTTAAAAGTGTGACGTGATGGAAAATTTTTATTTGAAGAATTATTTTATAAAGGTTATGACATTTTTAACAAATATGTAACTATACCTTTACAGTAGCGATTGTCAGTGACTAAAAATATAGTTCTGGTAGTGAGAGTGGAAAAATAAATACACTCAAATAAAAGTTGGATTGGTAAATGAAATATGTCAGTTACATATGGTGTTTTGTTATATAAAACTAATTTTTTAAGCCCTTTCGGCTTTCTTTCACTTAAATTTATTAATATTGTCATAAAAAAAATAATTTCCATTCCTACAATTTTATCTTAAAGCATTTATATTAAAGAAATCGAATACCAAACAATTCATTCCCATAATTTTTCCAGTGTATTTTGTATTCTCAGCAACAATTAAATAAAAGAGCATAAGAATACATGTGAACTCAACCAGCGCAATCATGCTATGAAATTGACATCCCTACTGTAGAGTTACAGATCATTGATAAATATAGTAAGTAACTAAGAATAATTTGGTATACGTATCGAAAGATCGAAAAAATATCGAATCGAAATTATAAAGTTTTCGTTTAATCACTTTAAATAAAATTTTAATTACTCACCTAAATAATTTTCGAAATGACAAATTATAGCATTGATGTATTACAAATCAAATGACATAGTTGATAGGCATTCTTAAGTATTTTATATTTTCCCAGCAAAAAAAGAGTATACTATTCATTAATAAATTCACAAATGCTAATGAACCTGAACTAGGTCCAATTTTGGTGAAACATCAATGAATTTAACAGGTAGTTGTCATAGAAGGGAAGTGATCCAAATTACTGAACGTCATGTTATAAAAGATAGACTTTTTGGTGTTAGCTTTTCATTAGTAAAATTACATAACTTAACATTTTTCAGTGATGATCAAGATGAGGTGAGAATTACATTTAAATCACTTTACATTTATTGTAAATAGTAATTTTTATTTAATCCTAATCCTAATATCCTAATATATATTATAAAAATGAAGTGTAAGTTTGTTTGTGCGTCAATCACGTCAAAACGGCTAAACCGATTTTCACGAAATTTGACACACAGATAGTACCAGTGCCGGTGATGGTTACAGGCTATGTAAGTTCTCGATTGGATGTTACTCCGACTTTTTTAAAACTCTTAAACGGTAGCAAATATTTGATATCGCCTAATAAGGGATAGCGAAGCGCACGTTTATAAATTGCTCAAATGAATTGATTTGGACATTCAGGACATTAGCTACTTAATATTCAATTATTATTATTATTTTTTTTTAATATTTGTATTTATTTATTGAATCTTCTTAAAAATCGACGTATTCAAATATTAAATCTAAAAAATTAAAATTTATCTCGTCCAACCAGTGTCAGGCGATAAACATCTTTTCTCGTGCATTTCATATACGGATCAGATCTGACGTATTTCTTCTTTTTAAGCGTATGTGGCCAATACTTCTTAATATATTACGAGCAAGTGGGTTTGGGTGTGTTTCAAGCTTTTTTAGGTATGTTAATGCGTGCTTTTTTATTTCGTTAGTTACCAGAGGAACGCTAAGATCTTTATGGATATTAATTTTTTACATATCATGGGGCAGATATAATTGTTCTTAAAATTTTATTTTGGCGCCTTTGAATTTTTTCAACATTAGAAGCTGAAGCCGTGCCCCATAATTGAATACCTTAGCACCATATTGGCTTTAGAATTGTGTTTTTGGACATGATTCTCTCCTCAATGTGAAGGTTAAGTGTATGCATTTCTGTTCGTTTACTTTTATCTTCCATTGCTTTAACCATGTTTCTAGATCAGATACATAATCTTGCAGAATAGATGCTTCTTGGGGGTTTCCATGTTAATTTATGGGTTTGATTATTTTTTGGCATATCAGAGGTAAATGTTAAGTACAAAAAAAGACCCAGTATGATTCCCTGCGATACGCCTACTGTTATAGGCTGGGGTGAACTTAGGAAGTCTCATTCTTTAAGAATAAACTTCCGTTGAGTTAAATAGCTTTCAAATAGCTGTATGTGTATTTGTGGGTAAATTTACTCTTATTTTATATAACAAGCCTTCGTGCCATACCTGGTCAAAAGCTTGCGAAACAACGATGAATAGAGCAGAACAAAATTTCTTTTCTTCAAAAGCCTTGGATATAACATTAATTCATGATTCGGGATGCAATCAGTTTGATTCATTATTATGTTCAACTTGTTAATTAATAGCTTTGATATATTTGATAACAGGCTGATGGGTCTATACGATACTACTTTAGTGTGATCTTTTCCTGGCTTAGGTATCATAGTAATCAACGAAACCTTCCATTCTGGTGGATAGTATTCAAGGCGTAATATAGCGTTGAAAATAAAATGTATTCAATGAAAGTGTTGTGAATTTTTAACCACTTCCAATATATTTTGCTGGGTTATGATATTGAAAAAAGATTAAATAAAATAATAAAACAAAATGTTGATACTTTTATTTTCTATAGGAACCATATCAAAATCAAAAGAAAAAAAGCGAAACCTTAACGACAATTATTGGTGATTTGGTGTTTGTGGGAAGACATAGCTCCTACAATCACACAGCAACAAAAAAAAAAAAAAAATAAATAAATTTTAAATAAAAAAAAGTATTTTTATTTTATCAGTAGTACGACTAACAAAAAATTCACGCACTTTTAAGATACGATAAATACAATTAAACAAATGGAAACCAGAAAAATTCGATTGATTGTAATAGTTGTTTTTGGTTTTGGTTATTCTTTTCGAATATAGAATAAAAGAATGTACTTAAAAAATCTATGATTTTTTCTTTCTTTTATATAGATTTCTTGTATTTTATTACTAAACTACTCAACCCAGCAATCGAACATGATAAATGGGTTTTTAAGCTGAGAATATTACGCACAGATTAGATTGATATTTCTTTTAATGTTTTTGTTGCTTTTAAATTAATCTTTTTAAATAAAAAATTATTTTTAAACTGGTTAAAATTGTATGTTATTTAAATAGCTTAGAATAGAAGGAAAATTAGGCAAAAACGTTTGAATTTGTCTCATTTTTTTTTTTTGATTGAAGATTAATTTAGAAAATTAGTGGGGAGACATTTTTAAGAAAACTATTTATTTTATTATTTTCTATTTTCCTACATCTAATCCCACTGTAATTGTTGTTTAAATTTAATTTTTGATTAGTTGTGAAATTTACAAAAATACCATAATATTAACACTAATAATCAATCATCTATCTATTCGTATCTTATGTACACACTTTAACACGGTCATAGCTTTCGATTCTGTTGACAAAAAAAAAAAAAAAAAAAAATATTTCAAAACTTTTATTTAATTTCAATTTAATTTTTTATACAATTAAGGGAGAATGTTGTGTTACAGGTTCTTAAAGAATTTTGTTTAAATTTATTTATTTCCAATCTAAAATGGAATTTTTTTTGTTACCCATCTATGTATATAATATAGTAGAATATTTTGTTTATTTACGTTTTATTGTTGTTGGTTGTTGTGGTATGTCACTGAACTTTATATTGTTTTTATTTATTTTTTGTTAATAATAAATTAAGAAATATTAATTTTGTAGATTTTGTTTCTTCTTCTTTTAATATAATAATTTACACACTTATATTCTAAGATTTAAGGGGCTATACATATGTATAAGAAAAGAATTGCTTAAGTGTTAATGGTCTATGGGGAAATATTGGCCATTAATAAGCTATTGAACTTAAAATATAACTAAGAACAAAATAATATGATGTGGCAAAATAATTATTATTCTCTTTATAAAAATATTTAAGTTTCAAAAGTGCTTTTTTATGTTTGTATTTTGTAATAATGTGAGATCTGTTAGTAATATAATTACGCCGCACGAACATGAATCAAAATATAGTAGAATGGCGTAGGTTTAGAAAATTTACCAATCGCTGTTTCAAGGATCTTTCTATACTCTCCGATATACACGAAGCCAACAAGAAATACCCTGAAAATAAATTGGTTTACTTCATTCCAGCTGGTCAAATATTTGTAGTGCGCCCGTACTTCCCAAAAGTGGCTGAGGGACTCGTAAACAACCCTTATAACCCATGAATCGCTGAGTTGAATCATGAACTTTGCAGGTTGGTAAATGAGGGGACAAGTGGAAGAAATGTTATGAAAAATTAAGAGCTGCAACTTGAGTACAAGACTTTGCAAGTTGTAGTTAACTATTCGATTTCATTGCAACTTGAAGAACGACAACCGACTCTAAAGACAAAATGAAACTTCAAAACCTTCATAACACGGACAAACTACAGCTTTTTATGAGAGTAGCAGTATTTGCATTTGGAAAAACTTAAGGTCTGTAAAATAAAATTATTTATTGATCTTTCATGACTTGAATTAAAACCAATTCTGACATATGCCGCATTAGCATGGTGGAAAACACTGATAAGGTCTATAGCCTCAATTATTTAGCCCTGGTAGCTATTTGACATATCCTCCATGTCCAATCACCCTATACCAGACTAAGACCAGACTAAAATTAGTTTTGGTGGCATGCACTCATACATGATCAAGTTTGGATCATGAATGGTTCCAAACAGACAAATTTAGACACTGATACTGTTGCGTTTGTCCAAAAATTCTAACTGTTTCTATCGCTTAATTAGAGCGATCATAGAGTTCTAACAGGTTATGGTTTGAGATATCATAAACATATATTTAGCAACGTAGTAACGCAACACTGCATGGTGGGACAGAAAGAATAATTTTTGAAAATAAATTTGTTAAATTACTAAATGTCTGTTTAGATTTACATTAAAATTACATACACAGGCGTAGCAGAGGAGTGTAAAATTTTAAGTTTGCACGTCGCAGATCCCTCTGAGATTTTATTTGAAAAAATTGGGGTCCAAAGCTTTTCGGGTTTTTGAAATAAAAATAAACATTTTGTAGAAATTTGCTTTTGGAAAAACTTGAAGTTTTGTATCTGTAATAAAATTTTTGTTAAGATATCCTAAGAAAATTTTCGGAGATTGTTGACTTTATAGTTTGAAACAATAAAATGTAAAAGTATTTAAGATTTGTGTAAAAGGAATCCCACAATTCCTAAAAAAAGCGGCGAAAGTTGATTCGTCAGGATATGTGCTGAGAATTACTGGGTGATCGGACTGGTTTTAAATTTTGGAATTATCTCCATAAATATACCCTTCGGAATCCCATAAAATCATTATACGTTTTTAAATAAAATATTATTTTAGAGAAAACAAAAAAAAAAAAATGTGTAGAAACTTCTTCAGCTAAAAAATACCAAAAAATTATAATTATTGCAATTTATTTTTGGACTCGGTAAAGATATTGACTTAAACTTTTGTTTGTTAAATAGATAGAAAATATATATTATTATATACACATGTCTTATATATATAATCTTTAGAATTTGGTAAACGATTAAATATTTTCTATGACCGCTCTTGAGGGATCTTTATTAAAAAATTTATTTCAAAAAATTTCAATTCCGCCCTACTGTACATAGTAGGGCGATGCATGACGAAACTTCTTATCAGATTCCTTGCGATTACCCTGCATGGGGTAGCGTAGGATTACATATCTTTCGAGACCTTTGCTTGGTAGAGTGAATTTAAAGGGTTTCACAAAGATCCAAATGAGTCACTGCAGTGCGTGAATGTTTTTATATAAAAAAACGTCAGCAGAAATGTAAAACGCTACTGACTACGCTAAGCCATCCAAGGCAATTGGATATGACAGAATCTCCATATTGAAGCTTTAAAAACATTTGATAGCGGTGAGGTTAGTGCCTGATAACGGTTTTCAACCGGTCAGTAAGGGCTTTATTTCACCCAATACCTGGAAAATGTATAGAGTTATCTTGATTCTAAATTCCAAATAAATGAAAGCGAGAGGTAATACAACTGATCGCGTCATTAATCGCGAACATTTTCCAACTTCTCAACCGGCTTACCAATAACCTCCGAATCTTACATGACTATTACATTACAAGAAGATCCTCAAAGTACCTTCAGCAACTACATTCCTTTCCACTACTATGTCAAACAACTTTAAGAAAGTTCATAGAGTTTGGCAGAGTTCTCTCGCAAGTTATATTTAATTCCTAACTCTAGAAACTATCAGATCATACACAAATAGTTAAAGTGAAATCCTATGCGTCCTGTTAAATGATTATCTGAACGAAATTCACAATTTCTTCAATACGCGTAACTTTGGACAACTACTAGCAAAGTAGACTGAATTGCTAGATGACAGTAGATGTGGATAACCCAAAGACTTTGAAAGCTGGTCAGCGGTTAATTACGCTACTTAAGTAAGTTCCCATAACTGAAATTTTAAATTTAAATTATTATTACTTCTTAAATTTACAAGGCATATTGACTCTTATCACTCAGTTTTTACATAAATAACTATATGCCACGGTTTCGAGTGTTAATCGATTACTTATGAACTACTTTGTGAGATTTCATTGAAAAAGAAAAACTTTCTCACTTAATTAATTTGTTTTCAATTTCTCCAAAGTTGGCAATAAATCATTTTTAACCATGAACTCTGTCAACTGTGACATTTAGCTGGGCATTGCACTTGATTATGAATAAATTAAATTATAGTTCCCATGACTAAAAAAAAAAAAAAATCCATAAGAAAATTTTAATGAAAGGGCAAACTAAAAACGAAAATAATGATCAATATGTCAACAGGTTTTACACAAATTATTCAAAATTTATATATTTTTTGTGGTTGTTGTTTTTGTTGCTGTCATTATAATAAATTTGTCATTTCTTTAAGAAAAAAAAAAAAAAACTACAATCTGGTTTAAACTACGATTAAAATACTAAATTATTAACCAAACAAAATTGCTTTTTCTTTCAATAAATATTTTAACTGATAAAAGAAACGACGATGACAACAACAACAATGACTATGTAGTGGAGAAATTCCAAGAATCTGTTTTAACTCATTCACTAAATTAAGTCCAACTAAAATATATATGAAAGACGACATTAGCATTTATACCCGAAAAATTAAAAACAAAAAACTTTTATTAAAAAAAAAAAAAAAAAAGAACAAAAACGAAATCCAGTTAATATCGAGTTGGGTGAGTATGAAGGAGAAGATACGAGAAGATAGAAAGGTTTTTAATTGTCGGCGTATTTTAGTTGTTTTTATTGTTGTCCATTTTTTTTTTTTTTTTTTTTCAATTCTTCGATTTTTTCGTGAATGTTTGTATTTGTTTTTGTATTGAATATAAATTAGTTAGTGGTAGTAGTTCTGTTTAGTTGTTGTAGAAGAAGAACAGCAAGTGACCTAAAGCAACACTTTAGTCGTCAGCCAGTCATTTGATCAGTTAGTTAGTGAGTAAATATTTAAGAACAGGTACCTTCTTTATTGGCATTTACTTATGTTAGTTTAGGGTACATTAGGGTGCTATTGATTTGTTAGATTATAAATTTTCTATTTTATATTTTTGAGTTATGATAGAAATTGTTTTGGTTCTTATGATATTTAGAGTCGCTTTAGCTATATTTTTTTGTCTGAAGAAAACATTCTACCTAACAAGATACATAATATATATAAGGAAATTTGGTTCAAAATGTTTACTAGTGTCCTAAGCAATTGGGTATTAAAAACTTAATAAAAAATTAAAAAGCTATTTCTTTTTGCAATTAATCTTTATCCTTTTTTTGTGGCACCTTAGTATCTGCTTTACATTATTTTCCTTTTTTTGTTGCCTTTAGTTTGTAGACCTTTATATTAGTATAAAATTGTTTTAAAGTCTTGTTCTTTAGTTGTGTGTTAAAAATAATGTTTCTGTTTTTTTTTTTTTTTTTTTTTTTGTTAAAAGCCGCCAAAAATATTGGAACCTTTTTCCAGTTCTTAACTTTTTTTGTTTTTGTTTATCGACAAACTTTTAATTTAGTGCAGAATAAAACTTTTTAGGTTGACATTATTAGCGTCATTAAATAAAAGCCAACTACGACAATAAACCGGTTGCCCAAAATAAATATCTACAAGTTAAACTACTAAAACTAATAGATATCGATGATGATTATTGTTGTTCATTTTTTTGTATCTTCAACACAAATTAATTTGTTTTCATTATATTTTCTTGGTCTAAATGACAAAACATTAACAATTTACATATTTTTCTTAGGAGTTTTTAACCTGTCGCTGTTTCTACTGTCTTGATTGTGGTAAGAGAAAAGGAATTAGAATTTGTATAAATTTTTGATTAAGTTCTTAGTTAAGAACTAAACAAAAATACAATGGAATCCTAATAAATTGTTTTGACAAAATTTTGGGTTTTTTTTTTATATATAATCGTTTTAAAAAGCCATGTTTTTTGTAAACATAATAATAAATTTTGAATATAATGGGATATTTAGTTATTATGTTTATGTATTTATTATCTAATTGGCCACATTGGTCAAGATCTCTTACAAAAATCATAGTTGATTAAAGTTAACAAACTTATATATAAATTCCGTTTTGAATTTCCACAATTGTTGTCGGAGAGCAAAAAATTTTATATTTTCTTGACCCTTATAAGAAATGATGTCGATAGGACGATGTGCGTCTGTCCGTGTGTCGGTTGAAATGAAGTTTATGAAGCCCACCGATAACCACCATATATAATGTATATATCAAAAGATCGAAAATCCTTTCGAGAATTTTGCTATTAAAATTCATTAAAATCGGTTCATAAATGTTGGAGATATGTCTAAAAATCCGTTAGAAGTTTTTATTGCGTGGATCAAAACTTGTGATATTTTTACATTTTGTTCATCTTGGCACCAGATATGATAATCAGAATTTATTTTAAAGGGAAATTGCACTTTTGGGGCTTAAACGAAAAACTCAAAAACGGATTAATCGAAAAAAAAAAAAAAAAATGTTTATATTAAACATTTTGGAATTTTTTTACTGAATTTTTATGCTGAAGAACTGAACTCAATCAGTTCATTAATAACTCAGATATAAGCCAAAACGCATATACAAGCAAAGATAGATTTGTCACAAATATTTTTCTTGAATTTCGGATTTTTGAATCAATCAAATCTGTTCATAAACAACCGTAATGCGCGCTTCTCTTACAGTTGTTGTTTTCATGGGTACTGAAAACAACAACAATAAACTTAGGTATAAGCAGTGATTTTAAGGCAATCTGTCTCGAAATAATAAAATTTAAAATCATATCAACTTATATATACCGAAACGTTAACTTTAATTATACTAATCTACTGAATGTTTTCAGTGAATGTCATGCTCCCAATCTGATAACAGGGGACTTTAATAGCTGGGGTTCCAGCAGAAATAATAAAAGAGGCACTATTACTTATAGACAAATGTATAAATAATCATAATTTCATTCTACTAAATATCAAATCACCTACACTCTTTTCCACTCAAAACACTCTGATCCACATAGACTTATACTTCTGTTCTGCTGAAATATATTTACACTCCAACTATAATATAGAGACGGACCTTTGGGGAAGGGACGGGCCACTTCCCAATTATTATATCTCTATTCAAAAATGACTTAGATTTTAATCAGATAACTAAACCTCACTTCAAAATTGATCTAGTGCACTGGGACCTCTACCGCAAAAACTGTACTTATTATGAAGCCAATAGACCGACTCACAACAATGTTAATAAAAAGGCTGCAAACTTTTTAGAGCTTTCGTTCTTTCCCTGAAAATCCGGACATGTTTTTTAGAATTTTTGTGTTTAAAAAGTGAAACTCGAATATTAACTGAATTATAGGCCAAAATGGGTTTTTACGATCTCTGCTGCTACTATTTAAGCTATGGACTTCATTCTTGTATAAATCGATGATAAATATTTTTTCAAATTTCCGTTTTTTAAATCAGTCAAATCGGTCCTAAATTTTCCACCATATCCTTTATTAATTTAATATTGTTTTACATGTAAAAAATATTATTTCTGTAACGCAGTGGTTATACATATCTTCCTTAAAGATTATTTATTAAATATATTAAATTCATTATTTATTAAATATATTAAATTATTTAAAGTTGTTACTTCCATATTCATAATAAAAGTTTAAAATTTGTCAAAGCTTTATAGAAACATTTTCCATACAAATTTGATTAATAAAAAATTCATAAATTTTAAAATTTTATAATGAATAAGACAGTTAGTGTTTAGATAAATATATTTGTACCCAGGAAAATTTTAGAACATGTTCTAAAATCATTAATTCTAGAACTGTTGTAATCAGAACCACTTCAGATTATTTAATAACATCCTTAGAACCAGTGCTATCACAACGAATTCTGATACTAATGGAGTGGAATCTTATTGTGATTCTAAATTCGTTTTAAGGAATTTTTTTGAGACTAGTGCTTAAGAACTAATTCTATATGACTTCTACATCACTTCTGAGAACAAATTACTGGTTCTCAAATGACTTCCTAGAACTGTTTAAAAAACTTAATTAAAAAATTTTGAAAATTATTAAAAGAAAAAAAGAGTATTTACAAAAATAAGGTTGGAAATAGCCCATTAGAATAAAAAATAAATAACAGGTTCTGAAACTATTCTCTAACGCTTCTATAGTTCTAAATGTGACAATTTCGAACTAAAATCATTGATTAAAGAACTAGTTCTAGAACCGTTCCATAGAATGGGTACTGGCTAGCTAACACTTCCACAGAACTAGTTCTGGAGGTGACAATTTGAAACAAAAATAATTGGTCGTAACACCAAAGTAGAATGAATATAGGCTATTTTCATGCGTTCTGGAACTAGTTGTAGAACTAATACATTTTTCCTGGGTATTTTTGATTAATTTATATATATTTGAGATTGATTATATAAATACTAAAAATTTGTATTAAATAAATTTATTTATTTATTTATTTATTTTTCACTTCTGCCTTCTTAAAAATTTTTGCCAAATTCTAAAATTCGTTAAATAAATTTCTCAGCAAAATCTGCCAATTAGAAACCAAATGATTGTTGGTTAAGCTGCTTAATTATTTATTAGACCATCGTTTTTTTTAAGCTTTTATTAAACATAGTTATTGTTTTCATATCACGTGTCTTAAGAAAAAAAAAAAAAAAATTAACTAAGCATAAATATATAATTTACCATAAATTAACATTCTCATGATGGTAAAATATTTTTATTATATTTTTTTAAACCTCAAAGATTTACACTCTTAAAGCATAAAACCACGAAAAAATTAAGTTGGTAACAAAAAAAATTTCTTAAACAGGTTGTTATAAAAAAAAAAAAATATTTAAAATATTTAATTTTTGCTAAAATATTAGTCGAGCAAACATTTAAGCCGGTGTTTCAATTTTTTAAATGATTTTTTAGTTTTTTGTTTGTTAAAGAGGTTGAACAAATGAAGAAGATTTAAAGAGATTTTAATATTTCAATTATTTAACCTTGAGTTTTAATAGTTTTTTTCTGATTTTGAAAAATAGCTAAATTGTATTAATAGAATAATTTAATCGTATTAAAAACGAAGTCCGTATATCAACATTTACACTGAAAGAAATAATGCATAAATTTTAAATTAATTAAATGATAAGGCACTTTAGAAAACCGAATTTTGTTATTTTTATATTTTCTGATGTTGAAAAATTTTAACATTCGAAGTATTATATTTAAGGTCTAAGGATATCAGCAACAAGAATTCAATAAAATTAATTTTAAAATATTATTTAACAAGTTTCAAAGAAACCCAATGGGAAAAGTCATATTTTGCCGGTGTCACATTATATGTTTTGGTAGCGCCAAAAAAAAGAGGATTACATCCCAGCAGTCTATGGTACATTAGTGTACCACTAGTCACTTTATTAGCTACGTGACTAGTCACTTGAACGTGGGCTTGTCCTAGGAGGAAGTTGCCAAATCAATGACATCGTGTCACTTTTTTGCACACACAATTACTTCCACGACTACCAAAGGGTCAATAAAGTGACAATTGACACTTCCACGACTACGAGGTGGCTCTTTTTTACACACACTACCACTTTGCTGGTTACGATAAGTCAGCTAAACATTTTTGATATCTTCTTTTTGTCTTCCCGCTTACCATTGAGTCAGTAAACTGGTGACCAATGAAGAGCGATAGGTGACTATACACCAATGAATCTAACTGTCTAAAAGCGGGTTAATTGCCACTTTAGGACGTCTAAACAGAAACAATAAGGGCAATTACCAATTGTCAGGTAAGGATGTTTGTATCCACAATAAAGCATATGTAATTTTCTATTAGTTTCAAGAAAATGTCTGACTTAAGGGAATTTTTAGTGTTATGATGAATTAAATTTTGCTCAAATTATTTGTCATCTATTAAACTCCTAAAATGTTCAAAACATCATCTATTTTTTCAAACAAATTTCTCTTTTTTCTAAAAAAGAATATTTAAGAAATCCTGCTCAACAAATTTTGTTTTAACTTTAAATATTTAGTCATTCAAGAAAAATTTTACGTATATAAAATTGACATTGTTTTATTATTTTTTTTTTTTTTTTTAAGCGGTATATAAATTAATAAAGCAAAATTAATATACAACATACTAAAATTTTCTCTAGATACGGTTAAGTATTTCATACAAATTTTGATGGTACCTGAAAAGTGATAAGTACTCATATATAAGGAGTGTGCATAAAAAAACTAGAACATACAATTCTGCTTATAAAAGTTAAACCAATGCGTCAATCCAGCTGTTTTTATTAAAAACTCATTTATGTATATTTCTGCTTTTAAGGAGCCATCAATTATGAATTAAGTCCTTCTTTCCCTCAATAATTTTCGTCTTTCCATTTCCTTCCATACTTTTTCCAGCTATATAAGAAACTTTTTGTATTTTATGGGTCTTTTCGTCAGCTTTTCGGCATACTTTTTTTATGGCTTGAGAAACTATATTACATTAAATACCATGCATTAAAATCCAATGTTTTATATGGCCATCATGGGTTTTTATTCTAAATTTGAATTATGCATTTGCGTAAGTTTTGGTAAATTTCCATAAAAAAAAAAAATATAATAATAATTATTAATCACAAAATTGCTTAGAATAATCTATATATATAAAAATTAATGTTTGTTTGTTTGTTTGTATGTATGTATGTTTGAAGTCTATAGCAGCCTAAACGGCCAAACCGATTTTCTTGAAATTTTTACAGTGTGTTCCTATATGCCTGGAAGGAAAATAGGCTACTTTTTATTTTGAAATTCCATGTGGGCGAGGTGCCACGCACATTTACTAAATAACTATTAAAAGTAGTATATCACGGAAATTCGTAATACTAGAGTCCTCAAATTTTGCATGAACAACTTTGACACCTATATGAACATTCTGGAAAAAAATAGGTGAATTAGCAATAGGGGTGTGGCACATCCCACGCCTAATATTGCTTGCCAATACCAAATGCCGTAAATTTAGGAAACTATAACAGTTACATTTCCCAAATTTTATACAATAAACTTAAGTGTCAATGTGAACATTTTGTGCAAAAATGGGCGGAAAAGAAATAGTGGGCGTGTCATCTCTCATATAAAGTTAATACCAAAATTTTTATATCTGCGAAACATAAAAGTTAGAGAGCTCAAATTTTGTTCGACTAGCATTAGCTTCAATATGAATATTTTGGACAAAAATTGGTACACTAGCAATAGTGGGCGTGGCACCTCCCATATAAAGAAAATATTAAATTATCATATCTGAGAAAATATAATAGTTAGAGTTCTAAAATTTTGTCGGAGCCACTTTGGTATCAATATTAATATTTAAGAAAAATATGGTCGGACTAGAAGTAGGGGGCATGGCACTTCCCATATGAATTAAATGCAAAAATTCGTATATCTGGGAAACTATTGGTGTTGGAATGCTCACATTTTGCACAAAGAATTTTGACATCCATGAAAACATTTGTCTAATAAATTAGCGGATTATGGAGGTATGGTCCCTCCCATAAAAATTAAATGCAAAAATTAGTATATCTGGGAAACTATTAGGGCTTGAATTTTCAAATTTTGCACGGGAAACATCTATCTATCTATCTATCTATCTATCTATCTTTTTTTTTTTTTTTTTTTTTTTTTTGGTACGCTGGAGGTGTGGAATCTCAAAGATGTATTTAATCCGCATTAAAAAACATGCACGACTTACCCATTGGGCACCTACGTACTAAACCACACCCCCTTACATCAAAACCCATTTCCCCGCGGCACTGCCATTCGGTATTACTTCGCGGGGGGGTTTAGCTTTCGCTCTTACTGCTACGTTTACATATTATTTCAAGACGACGATGCTGCTTCCGCTTTGCGGTTTTTCTCCGCCACTCTCAGTGAGTAGCTGACGCTATCAATAAATGTTTTTATTGCATCCCAGTTGTTTTCTGACCGAACCATAACTGCGATTACGTTTCCGGGTGACAGGTTTTCGCCTACGCACACTTCCAGTTGTTGTCTTTGACTTATGAAGCGTGGACAATGGAACACTACATGCTCCGCATTTTCGTCCTCATTTGGGCATTCTGGACATCTAGGTGAGATATCATGGCCAAATCTGTGTAGGTAACTCCTGTAACCCCCATGGCCTGACAAAAACTGCGTCAGGTTGTAGTTAATCTCCCCATGCTTTCTGTTGAACCACATTTTAATGTTTGGAATCAGTTTGAAAGTCCATCTACCATTTTGCGAATTCTCCCACCGTCGTTGCCAACTCTGCATCGATTTTTCTCTTTCAGATATACTTAGAATTTTCTTATCTACGTGTGGGCTATTTTTTAATCCGTTATAGATAGCAAACTGCTCGTTAGTTGTTATATCTATAGGAACCATTCCTGAAATAACACTTGCCGCCTCAAGTGAGATAGTGCGGTATCCACTGCAGACTCTTAGGCAGCTTCTTCTGAAAAGAGATATCATATCCTTCTTGGCTGACTTTTTTATCATTTTCGCCCATACTGGTGCTCCGTAAAGTAGTATGGAATTTGTAACTCGTGAGAGGAGCATTCTACGGCTTTGTCGGGGACCCCCAATATTTGGCATCATGCGGGCCAGTGCGTTTGAAACGGTGGAGGCTTTCTTACAAGCGTACTCCATATGGCTTTTGAAGTTCAGACGATCGTCTATCATCACCCCCAGGTATTTAATTGCCCTTTTTGACACTATTGTGCTACTTCCTACTTTAAAGGAGAGCGATTCAATCTTTCTTTTTCTACTTATGAGAACAGCTTCCGTTTTATGATCTGCAAGGTTGAGACTTACTGACTCCAGCCAATCTTTAATTATTCTAATCGACTCGTTTGCATATAGTTGAACGTCATCCAAATGTCTAGCTTGTATAGTTAATGCAATATCGTCCGCAAATCCCACAATATTTGTCTCTTCAGGCATTTTTAGCTTGAGTATCCCATCGTACATGATGTTCCATAAGATTGGTCCCAAAACAGAGCCTTGTGGAACTCCCGCCGTAACGTTGTATGATTCGAGTCCGTTGTCAGTTTCGTACCATAGAGTTCTATTTGAGAAATAGTCCATTGTTATCTTTATCAGGTAATTAGGAATATTTATTTTCTGCATTGTTGATAGTATATGTTTCCATCCGGCTGAATTAAAAGCATTTTTAATGTCCAGGGTAATAACGGCACAGTATTTTTTTGCGATACCCTTGCCTTGTATGGCCATTTTCGCCGTGTTCACTACAAGGTTTATGGCATCGATCGTTGATTTAGCTTTTCGGAAACCAAACTGCAAGGGCGAAATACCGCCAGCGTTTTCCGCAGCTGTTTGTAGTCGACTGTATATAATTCTCTCCAGGCATTTGCCTATTGTATCCAATAGACATATTGGCCTGTAAGATTGAGGTTCACCTAGGGTTTTACCTGGCTTTGGTATCAGTATTAGCTTTTGCTTCTTCCATTTATTGAAAAACGTCCCATCTTTCAAACATTTCGTAAAGATGTTTGCAAACACTTGGGGTCTCGTTTTAAGTGCGAGCTTCAGCGCATTGTTTGGGATGGAGTCTAGTCCAGGAGCCTTATTATCACCGATTCTTGAGCAAAGTTCTATAATTTCCTTTTCGGATACCTCCACATCGTTTGGTAATGTTGCTTCTGGAGCATAATTAAACTCGTCATAGGGTTCCCCTTTCGGAAACAGGCTCTCAACAATTTTATTAATCAGCTTTGAGCAAGTGATTTGTGTTGTTTTCTTCCCTTTTATGCGTGACATAACTATGCGGTAAGCACTACCCCATGGATTTGCGTCGACTTCGTTACATAGCTTTTTAAATCCGTCCGATTTACTTTGGTACACAGCTTTTTGGAGACATTTTCTAGCCTTTTGATAAATTTCTCTATTTATCAGGTGGTCCGGTCGCGATCTGCTTCTTTGATATTTCCGCCTTGCCTTTAGGCATTCTCTTCTAAGTGCGGCAATTGTATCATTCCACCAATAGTTTTCTTTTCTCCTCTGGCTCTGTCTTCTCATAGGCATGGATGCGTCGCAAGCCTCCTTCAAAGATGTTACCAGTTGTTGGGACATTTCCGCTGCGGTACCTTCTACCATATTAAAGTTGGAAAAAACCTCAATAAAGCTATCTTTCGCCCAGCCTTGGAAAGCAGCTTTCCTATGATTTACCTGCGTGGGTCTTCTGCTATGAACAGTGAATACTATTGCCTGGTGATCGCTGTGTGTGTAGTGTTCACTTACGTACCATTCTATGTCCCTGGAAAGATTAGCACTAACAAATGTTAGGTCAACTATTGACCCATAACCGGCCCTTCGAAAGGTATGCGAATTGCCCTTGTTCACGAGCATAAGGTCGAGCTGAGAAAAGGCTTCCAGAAGAACTCTTCCCCTCTCATTTGTTCTCGGACTTCCCCAATCGATTGCCCATGCGTTAAAATCGCCTCCAACGATGGATGGTTGATGACAGTTAATATCTCTTACTAGATTGTCAATAAAGCACTCAAAATGTTGTATCGGTTCGTTTGGTGGTGCATAACAGCTATATACGTATATGCCGCCGATTTTTGCTCTTGCGAATCCTTCGTGCTGTTGCTTCATTCCCTCTTCAATTGTTTTATTGCCACAAGCCCATACTGCAGCTTTTCCTGATTTGTCCTTCTCCCAGACATTTTTGTCTAGATTCTTGTATTGCTCGCTGATTAAAACGACGTCTGCTTTCAGTTCACAGATAGACTGGAGTAGTAGATCTTGTGCTGTTGCGCAGTGGTTGATGTTGAGTTGAATTCCCCTCATTTGATGTTTTCTCTGAGCGCCTTTCTGAAAACTGGACACTTGTAGCTTCCAGTGGCATGTCTTGCGTCATCGAAACTTCCTGACTTGCACAGCATGCAGCTAGCTTCAGATTGGCAGTTTTTGGCAAAGTGGCCCTCCTCTCCACATTTCCGACACTGGTTAGATCTATCAATTTTGGATTTACAATATCTTGAGATGTGGCCATACTCAAGGCATCTAAAGCATTTTGTTACTGATACGGTTTCTTTTATTCGGCAAACCGACCAACCAATTTTAATCTTACGGATTTCTAGGGCTTTACGAGCAACCGCCGCCGGTAGGCTTATTCTGGCTGATTGAGTTCCCATTGGTGTCTTCCGAAGTGATTTCACTGTAGTCTCGTCTAATGGTGGTATGTTTAGCTCCTGTGAGAAGGCTCTACAAATCTCCGATTTACTTGTAATGTCATCCAGATCTTTACATTCTATAACGATTTCCTCCTTACGTGTTTTGACTTCTGCGCATCCGTTAAGCGAAGTTAAAACTTTGTCATTATACATTTCTGCCGCGTTTCCATTTGTGGTTTTTAGTTCTAAAAGAAGGTCGCCTTTTTGCGTCCTTCTTATTTTATTTACCTCCTCTCCTAGGCTTTTCAGCTCGGGGTCTGCCCTAAGTTTCCGCAAAATGTCTGCGTATGAGGCTTCTCCTTTAGTTGATATGATCATCACATCTGGTTTGGGTCTTCTAAACCTTCTCCTTTTGGTATTTTTGACCGTATTCCAACCATTATCAGATGATGGTTCTAATCTAGTCATTGAAGATTCTATGGAAATTATTTCCTCTTGTATTTCTGCGGATTGCTTCTTCTTTTTCGGCGATTTTTTCCGTCTTTTAGGGGCCGCAGTTTTGGGCGTTTCTTCGGTTTTTTCTCTATCGCGTTTGGCATCTCTTTTAGCGGGCCATACTTGTGGCGATGTTTGGGTTTCTCTCTCTGTTTTGCCATTATTTCCAAAACCACCCTCTGGAATGTTGTTGGTATCGCTAATATCATTCATTCTCTCATCTCGGATTTTGTTATACGTAAGTCGTATTACCCTCACTTTGTCCTTTATGGCATGATGGACGTTGTTACGGCACTTAACATAATCCATGAGGCCTACTATCAACTCTCCCAGCTCTGTAAAGGTATCTACGTGGTTACGTGGGCTTTCCTGAGTGTTAATCGCACTCTGTTCTGCCATTTCTTGAGGATGATCACCGTTTTTCAAACTATTCACGCCCGGTGGAGTTCTCTTTATAACTGAGCTTTTTCCAAAAGGGCTCGTTGTCGGCTTATCTACCATCGCCATAACGCCAAACAGTGGATGATCACTGCTTGTCCCTTTATCTCCGACATTGTTTTTTTGGTTGTTGTTTATGCAGTCGCTGGATATCGACGACCGGGGGCCTGCGTACCCACCCCCCTCTGCCGCCGGCACTGGGTTATTAACTCCCTGCACCGTAACTTTCAATTTATTTATCTGACTTTCCATCTTGGCTTTTCTGTAGGGGCTCCTACCCTTAGCGTTTTAGACCTAACCGCCAGGTGTGGTAACAGCCGTTCCTAACCTGGAAACAGACGCTGACCAGAAAGCCGCCCACTTTGGAACAGACGCTTCTGGATTTGTGTTGACTGGGGATACACGGAGACGTCACTCTCCAACTGCACCTCTCTTGAGGACATCCCTTTGTGAGATACCTATTTGATGGCGGCATCCATTCGCCACGTCGCAGATTCGTCGTTAGGCCCTTGTACCTTTTTGTAGTACTCCCTCGGTATCTGCCGCTCTTGGTCGGGGACTGCTTATTAATCGCAGCTAACCCACATATCTGTGGGCCGTTCAGCCATCCGCCACCTGCTGACCCCGGTAGTAGCCTGAGCTCGGCCCTACCATCTATCTATCTATCTATCTATCTATCTATCTATCTATCTATCTATCTATCTATCTATCTATCTATCTATCTATCTATCTATCTATCTAATTTTTAAGAAAAATGTTTTATTTTAATTACTAAATAAATATATTTTTTTAATCCTTTAATTACTATGTATTTCATTTCGGGGGGTGGCGAAGCACACCGGGTATTAGCTAGTGACAAATATAAAAAAGTTTAACGTATTAATTTTGTTCATGTAAATAGAGTAAAATTTATAAGATTTAAAGTGTGTAGAAATCTTTTTGTGCGCATACAAACAAACTGTGAGTATAATTTCGGTATGCATGTCAAAATCATATAAAAATATACTAAATAAAACGATAAGATAATGTCATAAAAGTATTTCAAATCAGGAAGTAAAGAGTACAATTAAATAAACCCAATAGGGAACAAAAAGAGAAACGATAATAAATGCTAATTTTTAATGTAAGAGTATATATTAGACAAATTTTTTCAAGACAAACGTCAAATTCAGAGCGAATTTATACAAGATAACTTCAGTTAAACAGTTGATTATTATTATTATATATATATATATTTTTTTTTTTTTTTGGTTGCTACAGCGGTCAAACAAAATATATATAATAAAAAATAAGAATGAATTCGCCTTAATGCCACATTCCATAAATTCTCCTTGATTTTTTTTTTTTTTTTTTTTGACAAAAATTTGTCTAGTACGACTCGACGTTAAATAACATCTGTAGTAAAATTGTAAATGATAAAGAAATAAATGTAAACATCAATAAAAAGTTAAGGTAATGTAACAAATAGTAAATGCACATTACAAAGTAAGTAATAAATAGTATGCTGGCATTATCTTAAATGTTAAATGATGCTCGTAAACTAAAGCTTTTGTTAAACGATGGAAATGTGTAGATTTTAAATAAAGTTCTCTATATTTCCTACTGGACTTTCAATAAAATAACTTATGAGATATAATTAGAACTAACTTAATTTACACCAACACAAAAATCACAAAATATTTCACTTTCTTATATAATTTTTTAACTGGTACTACACCTAACAGCTCATATCTAAAATAATTCTCTGTCAATTATACTCATAAAAACCCAAAAACAACGACTGCACTAAAATATTTACCCAAGTTTTATTAATGATTTCTAAGCGATTACTAACTCCAACTGGCGTCAACTTTCATACAAACTATAAATCTTAAGTAGGTACTTAAAATAAAAAAATTTCAAAAATATGTATAATAGTATACAAATTATACAATGTTTTATGATTGTACGAATATTTGCAATGGTCAATAAATTAAGTTATTAATCGCAATAATTTATCAAAATGCACGTGTACAAGAATAATTTGCCAAGAAAAGGCGAAATAGACAAATAAAAAAAAAAAAAAAACTTAAATCAAAATCGCAAAAAGTAAACAAAGTGAAATCCTATTTAATTTATATATTATTAATAAAAATAAATATCAATAGAAATTATGAGAATTATTTAGTTATAGTTGCAATACGATAACCACAACTAGTTTTAACTTGTTGCAGCAAAGGCAGTGATAACAAAGTAATTGGAATTGTTATCGAAAATACAGTGACCTAATTATAAAAATTAAGCCTTTTTTTACAATAAACAAATAAACTGTTACTTTGTATTTGTAATAAAATTAAAAAAAATAAATAAATGTAATTTCTTTGTACTTTTTCTTAGAACATTCTAGAGAAATATTAATTTTAAAAACTTTATGAATTCAAAAGAAAATTATTTGAATTTATAAGATTTGTATATACAATACAATACAAAATAACACTACTAGTAGGAAATTAAATAACTTAATTTTTAGGTTATGGACTAACCTTGGACTTTTTAAACCCTCAGATTTTTCTGAGATATAAGCATTCTCTAATAATTTTTCACTTAATTATCCACTTTTGAAACAAAGTTTGAATAGATATGTACCCTCAGAATACCTTGTTGTTATAAAATAGCTTAAATTATTATGGTTAATTACCATTTTAAAAGTGGTCTATACACTATTGAAAAAAGCTATGAAAAACGTGTTGTTACAGAATGAAGAAAAATGCTACAAAAGTACTCATCATAGCATAATTTAATTATTACAGCTAGAAGTATATTTTTTCAACACATAATTGATCATTTGTTAATACCCAGCAAAAAAAGAACTGAAAAAGTCATGATTTTAACATTGTGTTGTCATTGGAAGGAAGTACTTAGTGGTGAAAAAGAGCTGCAGAAGTTCTTTTTTTAACCCATGGTTGGCATTGGTAAGATGTTATTCTTTTATACTTCCTGTTCACTGCTTTTGAAGCACTTCTCTTAAAACTATGTTTATACAAATTTTTAATAAATATTCTGTTTTTGCCCTATTAAATAATAATAAAAATGCATTCAAATTTTTAAAATTTGAATGCAAGTTATTACCATTTTTTCCCGCTAAAAATCCATTTATTTTCACTTTTTTGGAAGTTCTTAATAATTACTTCCAAAAAAGTTTAAAATATTCACTTGGTTCCACTTTTGAAGTTGTGAAAAAGTTCTTTTTGTTGAAGAACTTCATCGTTTTTTGCTGGGTAATTAATAATTATTGATGTTTAAATTCGAAATTGCCGACTACTGGTACATGCCGAACTTAGGTACACTTACCCTATTTCCTTTCGGAGGATACACGATATATGTACTTATAGTTACGGACAAAAAAATAGGGTTTTCGACTAAATTTTATGCAAAACAGTTACAGCCGTATTCACAAAAAATAATGTATGCTTGATAACGAGTTACTAACTTTTTGTATGTACATTTCCATAAGAAAAAGTTAGTAACTAGTTATCAAACCTGCATTAATTTTTTTGAATACGGCTGTTACAACTTTTAATGCCAAATCATTGCGAATATATTGGGTTATAAACCTATACAAAAATAAAATCCTTTAATATTATCCCGAACACGGTACATCGTCTCAAGCTCAAATAGTACTTTTTCAGTGTGGAAAAAAAAATAGGGTCAGCAGCAATTTTGTTTGCTTTACTTTTTTTAAATCTCAATAACGGTATTTAAAATAAAAAACAGAAAAAAAGATGAGAATCATCCAGGGTACACTGAACAGGTATAATCATCGGCCCAGCTGATTTTGTTTTTGTGTATGAGATTTGTCAAAGTTTGTTTACGTTTTATTGTTTACATATAGTGTCAAAAAATAAGATTGTATATTTTACAATGTATTTTAATCAGTTGTTTTTGACACATAAACTACACGAGAGGCAAAAAGTTGGGTTGTTGTATTTGTTGCCGCGACGATTATACCTGTTTAGTGTACCCTGGAATCATCGATTATATCCAATTCCGAGAACTATTCGTTTCAGAAAGGATCTATAGACTTGGAACTTTAAAAATATGGGTAAAATCGAAGGACCCAACAAAAAATAAGTACCGAAATCGATCATTATCAGGGCAAGTTTTTATATGCACAAAAGAAATTGAAATATGCGCTTGAAAAAGCACGAAAAACGGTATAATATGCACAGAAATATGCAAAAATAGCATGAATATGTATACAAAAACCAACAAATTTATGCATTCTTATATATTAATGTGTAGAAAATATGCACAAATATGCATTTTTTTTAACTTTCAATCTCTAATAGATTTCGATGTTTATAAAAATATAACTATTTTAATTTTAAGTATCATATTTGACGCTTCTGATTTTTTTCCTCACTATATTTACAATGTACTCAAAATACTCACAAACATTTTATTAGAAATTATTTGATTAAACTTAAAAAAATTACAAAAAAAGTGTGTTTTTGTAAAGAAAACTAACTTTTGTATCCATTATATGCAAATTTATGCAAAGATTTAAAAAGAAGCATTTTTTGTGAAATTCTTTTGAAATATGCAAATGCTTACTTTCCAAGCGAAAAGCTTGAAAAACTTGCCCTGATCATTATAGTTAAATAATTCTGTTTTCAATTAAAAGGCAGCAGTTATAGACAATTTAAAACGATTTAATGTAAAATAAGTTCTTTAGGAACAGAAAATCACCAACATTTTTTATCAAGTCCTGGAATTTTAATGCCAATAAGTCGATTCAAAATTTGGTAGGAATTTAAATTTCTTCTTAGAACATGAGAAGACAATTGGCAAAAACACAATTTATTCCTACTACCATTCTGGAAAGCCCCAGTCTTATAATACAGACCGGGAAAGGCCTCAAATGGTATCCTCATGTACCCAAAAGTATAAAAATTGCGTATTATTCTCTAAAAAAATAAGTATTTATTTTATAGAAGAATATAAATGTTCAACTTGTTAGTAAAACTCTAGCATGGGTACAAAAAATACAGATTTGGAAACATTTAATACCCCATGTACAATTAAGCATAATGGTGTTTGTAATATATGGTAGAGGGTTACTATCATTTCAAATTTTCAGGTCGATATCTCAGCATCAGGGAACTCTAGAATGGTCTTCCAAAGAAATAATGTTTTCTCCAATTGTTTTCTTTTGTTCCCAGAACAAATTTATGTTCCAAGTAGATTTTCAACCGAATTAATAGAATTAAAACTTTCAGACTAGGTAAATTTTTTGGATGATTTTCCTTTTTCGAAGAACCTTTTTTGCACTTAATCTTTTTCAATTGATCTAAAGTTCTGCCATTTAATTGAAAACAAAATTATTTAACTATAATGATCAATTTCGGTACTTATCTTTTGTTGGAACCTTCGATTTTACCCATATTTTTAAAAGAGCGTTTCAGATTATTTTACTCTCATGTATACCACTCTCTCATTCAAAGCAGTCTTTGTTGTTATTTTTTTTTTTTTACAAAAACGAACTGGACAAGTTGTAATGAAATAACAACAGTGTTGTTTTTACACTTTTAATTGCGAGAGTGGTAAGAAGAGCGAGATAAACAAACTACATGTAATCAAATACTTTTTGTTGTTGCCAACAGGGTTGTCAGATTTTTTTGAGCCTCTATCGCCAAATTGTTAATCAGAAATCGCCAAAAATCGCCAAAATTAAATTTATATCGTCCATTCCATGAAAGAACGCCCAAAAATATACCAAGTGTCCTCCGATTTTTATAAAATTTTATACGTATAAGGTCTATGAGAGCCTATAAATATTTCCGTTTTTAGATTCGCTAAATTCAGAAAATTCGCGATTTTATTTCGCTTTTTCACTTTTGAAAAAATCTCAAAAGTATACAACTTTAAATACAAATATTTCTGGGAAGGCTTTGCAGAAATTTTTGATTTAAACGCCGTTTGAATTGTAATTATGTTAGCTTAAACATAAATATTTTATAAATAAAAAATATTTTTTAAAAATGCATTTTAATGCAATTGCATTTTTTAAATGCATTTTTCTTTAAATATGCTATTCAGATTTGTTAATTTTTTAACATAAATGAAAAGTTTGGAATCTTTACATTAAAATAAAAATCTCAAATTTTTGGGACGGACACATGTACTGTGCATAATTTCCCCTTTTCTTCAACTAGTTTAAATTTTTTCATATAAAAATTATATTTTCCTGATATTATGAGAATTTTGTTAAAAAAATTTATTGTGTTATTTAAAAAAAAAAAATACTGAAAAATAGTAAAACTTTATGTATCAGACTATTTATTGTTTTAAGTTATAATAAACAAAGTATTTTTAAATACACTTTTGAAAAATTAAAATTTAATAAATTCACAACTAACAAAAATGCATCTAAAAACTGCATTTATATTTTGAAAATTTTATGGATCGAAGACGTGGTTTTTGAAATGCTGACTAAATTACACAAAAAATATAAAATGGGCTTTTAAATACTTTTTAAACTACAGAAATCCATCAATAACTTCAAGAGACATGAATATTTAAAATTGCATACTTTTTATAAATTGTTAACTTTTATAAAAACTTTAAAGAAAATTTCAAAAACAAGAAAAAATTTTAATTTTATATGAAAAATTTGAAACATGTTTTTATAAAAATTGGATTATGCATATAAGATTTTCGCGTAACAAAAATTTGACACTTTTATTTTAATGTAAAGATTCCAAACTTTTCATTTATGTTAAAAAATTAACAAATTTAAATAGCATATTTAAAGAAAAATGCAATTGCATTAAAATACATTTTTAAAAAATCTTTTTTATTTTTAAAATGTTCGTCGTAAAGCTGACATATGCGAAATTCTAAGGCCGTTTAAATCATTAAAATTCACAAAGTCTTTCCAGAGATATTGCTATTGAAATTTACATACTTTTGAAATTTTTTTGGTTTTTGAGAAAATTAAAAAGCGAAATTAAATCGCGAGTTTTTGCAATTTCACAAAACTGAAAACAGAAATTGATAAAAGGCTTAATGGAGTTAATGTATACAAATTTTTATCGAAATTGAAAGCCATCAAGTAAAAAAAAAATACTTTTTCAGGCGTTCTTACCTGGAATGGTCGATATATTTTTTTTTTTAAGAAAAACTAAAAACAACTAAAATATTTAGTGCTTCAAATTTTTCATAATTTTAAAATGTAAATTCAGCATCAACAAAGTCAATGATAAATTCAGTAGCTAATAATAATTTGAATAAATATTAATTTTAGTACACTTTTCTGACATATATAACTAAATTTAGGTCCACAATATTAAAAATTTATTGAAATTTATTATATTTTTTAACAGAATAATTCTAAAATTATATAATGAACATATGTTCTGTTATACTCATAAATTGTTTTAAAGAATTAATTTATTCATGAGCGTTTTCTTTTCATTATGGCCCATAAAATCTTAATATTCATATTTGAAAGAAGATGGAAAACAAATTGTCAAACATTTGTTGAAGGTATTTATAAATTAAGGATCTTTATTTTGTTATTCGGTTCATAAGCAGCAACTTTTCTTGCTGCAATTCTGAGTTCGTAGACGAGAGAGGTAAAGTGAATGTAAATGTTTAGTATTCCCTTCTCTTCTCTCCTACGAATTCAGAATTGCAGCAGGAAAAATTTCTGTGTGTGATCTCCGACTTAAATAAGGGGTTTTTACAAACTCTTGCTTCGTGTCTTTAAATTTGATAATTTAAAGGTATTTCTGGAAATACGTATGTTGAACTTCAAGTTTGAATAAAAATTAATATTCATTTGAAAAAAAAGTGATACTTAAAGATACAAATTAATGGCATATTCTCAATTTGACACCAAATGCTTTTGATAAATCAGGCTATATTTAAGAAAATAGTAAAAACATTTGATTTCATTTAATTATAAATTTAAGATAAAACCTTTGTATTTAAAAATGGATTTTAAAATTGCTACTACATGTCTTATTCCAAGTACGAAATATCATTAAATGTTTTTTACAATTTGCAAAAATTACCATAATGATAATAAAAATCATGCACAAACAATTGTTTAAGAATTTTTACTCTATATTTTTTGCAACTTTGCAACTTTATTTTATAAGTATGGAGAAATTAATATACATATGTGTGTTATCTGTTTTTATAGAAATACTTTTAATTTTATGTTCAAGCAAAAGTCCCCTTGTTGAGAACCGCGGACCCCCATTTGAGAACCGCCGTTTTGGATAGAAAAATACTAGACGCTGGCTAGTAAGAAAACGTAATAGTTTTACTATGCGAATACCTATTTAATGAAATTTTAAAAATTAGCCAAATAAATCGCCACCTTGTTAAAAATCGCCAAAAAATTCGCCATGTCGCAAAACGGAAAATTCAGTCGCCAAGAGCAATTAAAAATCGCCACGTTTGGCGAAAAATCGCCACATCTGACAGCCCTGGTTGCCAAAAGAAAATAAAAAGACATTTTTGTTTACAAAACAACAATTTTGTTTAATTATCAATCGAGAATTTCGTCTCTATGTGTTACTCTATGGTTTGTAGACGTATTAAAAAATTACTAATATTGGTTATTTTATTTTACCAATTTTCGCTGTTTTTTAGACAAAACCTTATAACATTTTAAAATTGATTAAAAAATATTTGAAAAGTATTTATTTACTATTTAATTAGTTGCAATCGTTAAATTTCTCCCTACATTTTTTATTAGATTGTTAATAAGCATGTTGTATTTTTGTAAAATATTTATATACAATAATTCATTTTATTCACATTAAACTTTTTTTATTTCAATACTATAGGGTTGGCGAAGCACCCCAGGTATACTCTCGTTTTATTTTAAATATCGTTATCGAGATTTAAAAAAAAAAAATAAAGATGGAACTTTTTTCCAAAACAATTAAAAAATTTTAACAAAATTACTGCTAACCTTATTTTTTTTGTCCATACTGAAAAAGAACTATTTGAGCTTGAGAAGATGTACCGCGATCGGAATAATGTTAAAGGATATTATTTTTGTATAGGTTTATAACCCAATATATTCGCAATAATTTGGCATTAAAAGTTTTATTGTTTTGCATAAAATTTTGCCGAAAACTCAAAAAATTTCAAATAATTATACTTGAGTCAAGTAACTTGACCCTCTTTTTTTTGTCCGTAACTGTATATTAAAATTTTTTCTAATAACTTTTGAAAAATGTGAGAACCCATATATTGCATACAATCTTATTATGAAAAGTGAGCGTAAAAAAGGAGGGGTGTTTAATAAAAATCATTCATAATGTCTAAAAAAAAAGCTTTGTACTCTATAAAACAATAAATTCTCATAAATATATTGAAATATACTAACTTCAATCAATATATATAAAAGAGTAACGTGACTGACTGACTGACTGACTGACTGACTGACTGACTGATTGATCATCCCACAGCCCAAACGGCTAAAGCTAGAGAAACGAAATTTGGAACGTAGGCAGATCTCCCACCATATAGATCCACTAAGACGGGATTTTTGGAAATTCGAATGTTTAGGGGGTAAAAAAGGGTAAAATCGGCAACTTTATATCTCCTAAACTATTGGAGATATAAAAAAAGTTGAAAAGTTATCGTTATTCATTTAAAAAATAATTGGACAGGTGTCTGGTACTTTTTTGAAAATCTGCCCCTTTAGGGAGAAAACGGGTAAAAACTGTATTTTGGTACTTTTTTGGCACCTTATGTATCTTTGAAACCAATCAACATACAGATAAAATTTATGCCGTATTCATAACTTATCAAAAATCTAGAAACACAAATTTGGTACTTTTTAGAAATTCAAACGTTTAAGGGGTAAAAATCGTACCTATTTTTGGTACTTTTTTCATAAAACCTTTTTTATATTTATTGAAATATTCATAAATTAGAAATTTATTGTAATACAATTTTTGATACTTCGATGGGTGAAAAAAAGTACCAAAAAAAGGGGTAAAGGCGGGAAATTACATTTTATTCAAACCTAATAATGAATTTTAAATTTCATTAAACATAGAAACATGAAATTAAGAAAATATAGATAAGAATTCACAAGAGTGGAATTTGTGGTACTTAAAGATACATGGTCCTGTGGGTAAAAATTCAAGAGGATGGATTTTGTGGTACTTTTTTCTTCTTCTATTGGTACTTTTTTGCATTTTCTGTAATATTTAACCTAGAAATATGAAGTTAAATACACATGGTCCGATGTTGGAAAGAATTCACAAGGGGGGACTTTGTGGTACTTTTTTGTTCTTCCAATGGTACTTTTCTAATTTTCGGTAATATTTAACCTAGAAACATGAAATAAGGATATGTGGTCCTAAATGAATGGAAATCCATAAAAAAGGGACTTTGTGGTACTTTTTTGTTCTTCCTATGGTACTTTTTTAATTTTCTATAATTCTGAAACTAGAAACATGAAATTAAAGATATGTGGTCCTAAATTAATGAAAATCTATAAGAAGGGACTTTGTGGTATCTTTTTTCGTTCTTCTAATAGTACTTCTTGAATGTTCAGAAATTTTCATCCTTTGAAACATAAAATTGAAGATGTAAGGTCCTAAGTGAATCAGAAACCTTAAAATGGATTTTGTGGTCATTTTTCTTTATTCTAATATACTTTTTCGTAATTCTGATAATTATTTTTCATTATTCTAAGATTATAAACCTAAAATTAAAGATATATTGTTATTTGTGGATGACATAACACCATTATTAAAAATGTTCCAAATCTTAGTTTAAATTTATTATATAGTATGATTTTTATACAAAATTTCCGCTAGCGAAGTAGCGGGTTTACAGTTCGTCTCACAAATTGTGCTAGAATTATTATTCTTTATTGTTTTAGATTTATAACACCTTAGATTAGATAAATTTTCACTTGATATAGACAGGTTCTTTTTATACCATAAACAAATTATGTGGGTTATATTGGGTTTGTTATTTGGTATGCAATATAACGAAATATTCATCTAAGATCCAATAAAGCATATATACTCTGGGTCATCGTGAAAATCTATGTGTGCCCGGGCGCACATCCTAGAGGGACGAAATATGGCTTAAATATATGTCATATATAAGCAAAACCGGTTCATAGGTGTCCATCGTGGCTCTAGTTTATTCTTTTCAGTCGATATCTTTTACAAAAAAGCATTTACGACAAAGAAATTTTGCACATATAGTACGAAAAGTAATGTAAACTCGGAAACCAAACTTTACCGCCCACCTCCCATATAAGATAAAATAATAAAATGTTGCTGATGAGGGGTATACAGATTCGATCAAGCCGAATAAACTATTCTCAATAAAATAACCCACTGAAATACATTTCCTTAATTGTAGTGACGGATGGAAAAAGTGATCATCGAAAATGCTATGAACGTAAAAATAAGTGGCAATATTATACGCCTTATTTTCAATTAGTTTGACTAATCACGATTAGTTTTCGTAAGTTATTAACTTTCAAATAAAATATTAACACACCGTTTACACGGCAAAATTTCCATACTGCAATATTTTTAATTGCGAGTAAGAGGTGTGCGTATAAACGCTATATTTATGTATTATGGTTGATTACTACTTCTATTAAAAAAATAAAAAATAATAATAAATAAAGGATTTTAGCTCACTGATAGCATAATTTTATTCTGCATTAAGAAATGCAAATAAATTCAATTTATAAAACTGTTTCAGCATGATTTATCTTAAGCTACTGCGGTATTTAAAATTACCAAGGTTTTTAAAAATTATATGTGGTTGATTTTGGATTTTTTTACTTGCACATCTAGGAAATTATAAGGGGCATTATTGACGTCATTGGAGTTGGTACTTTTGCATTATATACATTTTATACAAAATTCTTAGTCTATCAAAAATTATATGTAGTAATTTTCTAAGAATTATTTTTGTATACGACATAATGCAAACCACAAAAACCAAAGTTCTACGAAACGGAAATACATGCAACAACAATGTTGACGTAATGTTCATATAATTCAAATATTAATTAACAATTGAAATCCTTGTTTTCAGTTATTTTTATTAAATGTATAATTTATAAAACTATGTATTTCAATGTATTTTCCCTAAATCAAATAAGGTTAGCTAGCAACCACAATTTATAACATGATCTGATAATGAATTAAATTCTAATAAAATTGTAGTAATAAAATATAAAATAAACATATTTTATTTATTCATCTAAAACCAACAATTAAAGTAAACATTTTGATAACTAATAAATATACGCCTTTTAATTCTTAAATACACAAAAATAATCGCATTGAGTGTGAGAGCATTTTTGTTTTTTGCTATTTTGTTTTATATTAGTGACCACAATGTGTGATGAAGGCGACAAATGACTACAACTCGTGTAACAATAAAATATACCTTAATACCCTTACAAATCAAGTAACCAACAAACAAGGTATCAAACAAATTCGTTGTGCTGCCACAATCACCAAAACACCACAACAATGGCCCTGAATCGTGCGACAACTCTTGAAATGCGTAATTTTTGCAAGTGGTAGCCCTACATTCAGTGGGATAGTAAAATTAGTTGTGGATTTGATTTTGGTAGAGACATATATTTAAAATTTACAAAATATATCAGATTCGAATATCATATTTTTAAATTAAAATATTTTTTGAACGGCTTGACAAATAAAAAGACCTTACATATGTATATTATATATCTATAATGTTGGATAAACAAAATCAGCTGATATGTTTCATCTACATGTTTTGTTTTTTGCCTAATGATCTTTGATCACGAGAAGGAAAAAGTCAGTTTCGTTTATGACTGTAAATAATAGCCCTTAATTTAATTCATTTTAATAAAATTTTATTCTTTAAATCAGGGATCTGTTGATTTTTATCATGTGTTTTAGTAATGTAGGGTAAGAAAGGTTAATAAATACTATATAAATCAATAGAAGATTATTAACTGCACTTGAGTTTTTATACAACCAGGCGTCAATTGATAATGTTCTGTTTTATTTCCTCTATTTCATGTTTATTTCACATTTTCAATGGGAAAATATAAAAAAAAAAACTTGAATCATTCTAATATTTATTGCCAGGCTTTTTGTCAATACCGGGAAGTCGCTTATTAATCCATGACAAGGGTAGTAAAAACCATAAATAATATTTTGTAAACAAATAAAAGAGAGTCAATCGTCTAACTATGTTTTAATTTACAACATTGTTTCTCGAAAAATTTGTACAGATCACAATTTTATAAAGTGAAAACTTTGTATTTTAGAGATAAGTCGTGAGTTTTATGACATGTCACACGTTTTGTTTGATCAAAACAGTAAATAATAAAATAGGGCTCTTTTTTATGTTTTGTTTCTATAGAACTTTTATTGTATTTGTTGAGCTAAATTCACATTAGGCTTATATTTGACGATTTTTGCCTAACGTGAACACCAAATATTATTGCGAACGAAATAAAAAAAACAGCAGATTTTCGTCAAACAAAAATATTTATTTTATGTCAAATATGTGGCAAGTGTGAAGATTTATTGGCGAATTTTTGTTTCATTGATACGGTGGACTGCTTGAGTTGAAAATATTGTTGTTTTTATGCATTTAAAATTTAAATCGACAGAAAAAAAATTAATTAAACTAAATAACGTATACAAAACGTAAAAACATATTTATTTTTAAAGCAAGTTTTATTAATATACGTTATGAATTCTGAAATTGATAATAAGTGATAATTCATTTATTGTCTAAATATTTTACACTATTGTAAATTTTTTAAATATTTTCTTAAAATAAATTGCATTTTCACCTTATATTATGGAAACGCAAAAAAAAAAAAAAAAAAAATTGCCGTGACATCCACATACATACAGTCACCGAAATAATGAAAGGTTCACCCATAAAAATAAAACTTCAGTGTTATGCAGTTGGAAATTATGAAGTCTACCACAAAGTTTTTTTGGGGTTTTTCGCTATTAAATGCAAACATTTTTATTTTTCTTCTTTTTAATCATTTATGGAGGCGAAATAATGATAGGTTCATTGTGATTATAACGCAATTTTCGCACAAAATATATTGAGGTAAGTTAATAAAATCGTCATTTAAATATTTAACAACATGTTACAATTACTTTTGGTAACAATTGATTTCATCAAATTTTTTTTTTTTTTTTTTTTGTGAAAGCTGTGAGTAAATTTTAAAAATTATTCGAGAAAATCTATTTTCTTAAAAAAAGTAAAGAAAAGTTAAATAATTTGAATTGAATTGTTTTTAAATAGTTCCAAAGTATATATAAAAGGTAATTAAAAATGATTTTTTTTTTTTTAATAACGTCAAATGTATGAACTCTTGCTAACTTCTAAAACCGTTTTCGTTAAAAAAAAATCGATGACTTTTCGAATTTTATCGAGACGAAATTTGTTTTCATCGCAAATCATTAATCAGCTAGATTTATTTTCATAATAAAGAACAGTTATATATATCGTCACCGAAAATGCAAAACAACGTAACATCACTTTTCATAACTTTACAGGAGGCACAAAAAACTTTCTAAAATCTAAGCAAATTGTCCTATAAACAAGATTTTTAGGTTATTACATCCTTAAGTATTGCCGAATATATTGATGATGAATAATTTAATTTTTATTAAATATTTTTTAAGTTATGTGGTTTACGTTTTTCAAGATTTCAATTTTGTGAAGCCAAAAAAACGTAACATCAATAAAAATTTTAGAAAAATTGTAATTATAAGGATTTTTTATAACTTTTACTCCAAAATTGTAATAGCTATTATATTTTTAATAATTTGCAACCTAAATTCGTAAAAAAAGAAAGAATTTTTTTTTTTATTATTATTTTTTTAATAAATGTGATGTTACGTTATTTTGACCTAAGAAAATCATTGCCTTCGTTAATATAATAGTTAATTTTTGAGCTACAAGTCTGAAAATTTCATAAAAAACACAAATTTGAAAATTTTGATGTTACGTTGTTTTGCATTTTCGGTGACGATATATTTTTTTAGTAATTAGAGGAAGGGTTATCAACCGGTTTTTATGAAAAAGGAATTTATGAAATCCCTATCTGAAAAAAAAACTAACAAAATTATTCAAAAAGGACAACTTTATTTAAATTCATATTTATTGATACTACGGAGAATACTTCTTAATAATAAAACATATTTTTCACATATTCTTGCATTTCCTTTAATGTTTATTCGGATAAAATAGGATACAAAATTTGTTCTTTGAAAATTATTTTTTCTGAGTTCACTTGCACGCATTTGCACTTAGTTAACTTCGTGAATCCATCTGGAACATATAGAAAATCAATGCTAATTTTGTTATGATGAGAAAAATCCACCTTCAAGCGCTGTAATTCCAAAATTCGGTACATTTTTGATTCAAAGTCACTATTGAGGTTATTTTTGGATCCGATAAAAATTAAATTTTTTTCTTAATTTGAAAAGTATTTTTGTGATACACAAATATCTATCCATTTTATGCTCTACACTACTATTTAGAAATATTAGATATCAAAACAGAAGACTTTTTAGAAGCCTTTCTTTTAAAAAGGGCTTTTCCTCGAATAATTTTTAAAATTTACTCACAGCTTCCACAAACAAAATTTAAATGAATTCGATTGCCACCTAAAGTAATTGTAACATGTTGTTTAATAATTTAAGAATAGTTTTATCACTTTCCTCTTTCAATTTTAAGTGAAAATCGCATTAAACTTACAGTGAACTGAAAATTTTAGTATTTTACGCAGAAAAAACTCAAAGAAACTTTGTAATAGGTTCTATTATTTCCTACTGCATAACACTGAAGTTTAATAAAATTATCTATACCAATTTTTAACGGAAAAAATTGATTTTTATGGGTGAACCTATCATTATTTCGGTGACTGTATACCGAAAATAAAAAATAAAGAAATATAATTTTGTTATAAATTAATTTAATAATTGATGCAAAAAAAATTATGGTAGATGTGTTTTTAATCAAATAATTTGCATATTATATGGACAGGCCTAAAAAATTATTCCTCTTCTCGTATTTTGCGATATTTGATAGCTGTTTCATCTGTATTTAGTAGGGTGATTTACTCGGTTTTACAACCGGTTTTTTCAGTCAATGTACTGTCGGTTCTTTCAAAAGGTTTTAAAAATAGCTTTTTATTTCAAAAAAACATGCACAAATACTGACATTTGCATCCAAAATTTATGAATATATATTTTTTTTTAATATTCATAATGTATGATTTCTACTGTTCTAAAAATATAATTTAACGTTAAATCGAAATTAATTCTGTAAGAATAAATAAATAAATAAATTAATAATAATTACCCTGAATGAAATTTGTTTTATCTATTGTAACACCTGTAATATTTTTACACCTAATTTAATGTGTTTTTTATGCCCACCATCAAAAATATGGGGGGTATATTGATTTTGTCATTCCGTGTGTAACTTGTCGAAGGAATCAATTTAAGACCCCATAAAGTATATATTTTCTGGATCCTGGTTCGATTTAGCTATGTCCGTCCGTCTCTCTGTCTGTTGAAAGCAGGATTGGGATCAAACGGGACAACGGGGGACGAAATTTGGCTAAAATATTTATCTTATATAAGGTTTGTTTGGTATTGAAAATGAGTAAAATCGGTTAATAAAAACACAGGCTGTCCATTGTAGCTTCATTTCATACTTTTCTGCTGATATCTCTTAAACAAAAGCATGAACGATAACGAAATTTTGGCGTGGTACGCCCACTTTACCGCCGACCTCTCATATAACGTAAAATTTAAATAGATTCGGCCGAGCCGAATATAACATTCGCTCCTTTTTTTTTATCTAATATTTTCTTAATTTTTCCAAGATGTATTAAAAAAAGTCACCTGCAGAATCGTTTCAATAAATTTGATTCTGGCTTTTTTTATATTAATCCATGGTTTCTGTTTATGCTAAGTAAAAGTTAATATAATTGTGGATGATTATTTTCCTATAATTTTTATACCCTACACCACCATAGTTGGGGAGGGTATTATGCGTTTGTGCTAATGTTTGTAACACCCAAAAAATATTGGTCTAAGATCCACCTTAATATGAGTCGATTTAACGATGTCCGTCCGTCTCACCGTTTATCCATCTATGTAAACCTTGTAATCAAAATACAAGTCGCAATTTTGAACATAAATTAATGAAATTTGTTTCTTATAGTCTAAGAACGAAGCCCATTATTTTAACTAGCCCCCATACAAATAACCTCCCTTAAATGTATTGTATTATGAATTTTTTTCACATGTATGTTCCATAAGTTTAAATCTGTGTGCCGAATTTAATGAAGATCGGTCCATAATTAACTATAGCTCCCATATAAATTCGTATAAATGTTAGTATCGACGTAATATTCTGTATTCGTATGTTTAAATTTAAGAAGACCGTCCCCGAATTTTGATGCAGACAGTGGTGTAGGGTATTGTCGGGCTTGACCGACTATATCTTTCTTTCTCGTTCTTAATGGGTTAACACTTATTTCTAAAAAATAATTAAGTTCAATAAAATTTAACTTGAACATTATAAGATTTATTGATATAAAAAATGTAGTCTTTTGATAAAAATATTAACTTCTGCAAAAAAAAAAACGGTTAACCGGTTTTTTCTGAAATTAAAAAAGTGCAACCGGATTTTTTTTTTTCAAAATACTAATTATTCGAAATATTTGAAAACCGGTTTCTCCAAAAAGTCGAATAATCGATCACCCTAGTATTTAGTTACAAAAATTGCGGAAAACCCCAATCAAATAATTCGTATCAAATATTTGCCTAATCTGAACTTAACTTTAGGGTACATAGAAAAATATATTCTGAGAATTTAGTTTGGTATTGAACGAATTAAGCAGATAGAATTTTCTGTGAAATAAAGTATAAAGTAAAAATTATTGAATAGATTTGAGATAATAAATCTCATATTTATTAATATTATACAAAATAATCTAGCAGAAACTGCCGATGTCTAACCCAAATCAATAATCTGTCAAATATTCTATACTGGCAAGACATAGTGTTTTATTTATACAAATCGGAAACCCTGTTCTCGAATTATATACTTATAAGAATGTGGGAATATTGTAAAAAATTCCCTAATTCTTATACATCGATAAATAAACGTTTATATTATAACGGAATTATTTTATTATTTATAAAGCAATGCAACAAAATCTTTATTAATAGATGTTAAATTAAAAAAAAATATAAGCAACGTAAAAAAAAATTTTTTAGAAATAACTATTATTCGACAACGTAAAAAATAAAAATCTGCAATAAAAATTATAAGCAACGAAAGTTTTTTATACCCTTCACCACAGGTTCATATACCCTTTACAGTTTGTCATACCGTTTGTAATTTCCACAATTTTCGAAAAAAAAATTTTACATTTTCTTGATCCTTATAAGAAATGATGTCGATAGGACGATGTCCGTCCATCCGTCGGTTGAAATGGCGTTTATGAAGCCCACCGACAACTGCCATATATAATATATATATCAAACGAACGGAAATGCTTTCGAAAATTTTGCTATTGAAATTCAGCAAAATCGGTTCATAAATGAAGGAGATATGTCTAAAAAACGTTTTTTTTTTTTTTTGTTTTTTTGTTTTCTGTTTTTTTTTTTTTTTTTTTTTTTTTTTGGCTTAAAAATGCTGTAAATTGTGTTTATAAACCTTCCGATAACATAGATACATGATATATGTATCAAAAGATCAGATTTCATCTAAAACTTTCCTATTGAATTTAAAAAAAATCAGTTCAAAGAATTTTAGTGTAAAAGAAATGAACTCAATCGGTCCATTATAAACCGAGATATTGGCCAAAATATATTTTTTTACCGATTTTCGATCTTATATAAGCTACGGACTTAGTTATATAGATCGGTCACAAATATTTTTCTTGAATTTCAGTTTTGGAATCAACCAAGCTGAAAACAACAACAATAATGAACTATGGCATATAATATCGTTTTTTCAACTTTTTGAAGGAACTACACTGAAAATACTTACACTGGAAACTTTTATTATTTTTTCTTTTAAAAAAGTGAACTAAGTTGGTCCAGTATTTACCGAGTTATAGGCCAAAGCGCGTTATTACCATTTTTGCAGACTTTTACCTGAATAAAAGGTATTTTTTTCTATTTCAGAAAAATCTTACTTTGCCATTCAAATTGCCCACAAGTGAAAATCCTTTGGAAAATCATCAACATAAGATATCCCGAAATATTTTAGTTAGAGTTAAAGAACAATAACAGTTCGAAATTATTTTGTTATATTATTTTTAATGCTGAATTGTATTGAATATCATTCATAACCTTTGGAAATATTTGGAAATATTTTGATACTTTTGTTAATAATGTTTATCTTAATTGTAGATTAACTCTCTTAATCGTATACTAACTTTCAATCTTTTGTAGAAATATGTTGCTAGTCACATGTAAGTAATTCTTTTAACTTTTTGACTTTTATTAAATCTTGATTTTATTCTCAGACTAAAACAGTTAAATATATTTTGTGATTTCCAGACACGTTTTTGTATAATTTTTAAAATACTTAGTTGTCTTAAGAATCTGCAAAAACCGACAACATTCTTAACAGAAGCTATACATTACATGAATTAATTACAAGCCTATTTAGATACACAATTTTGGCTTGAAATTTATATCTTATTTTACGTAATATAGAATTAAAATAACAGTAAAATCTCTTAATCAAATGCATTATTTTTAAACTTGGAAAATTAAATAGTAATAAAAATTGTTACTTAATTTCTACAAAATTAAACTTTATAAAAATAATAAATATTTATTTAATAAGTAGCTCATTTACGAAATGATTTTGGCAAAATTCTCCTTAATCTAGTTACTTATTTGTTACTCCTGGTCGTTCCTTTATAACAATATTTCACTGTACTTCTAATAGTATTCAATTCAAACAAAGTGGTTCAGCCTTACAGAAGTTTATTGTTTTTACACAATTTTTTGATAAGAGTTCCTCCAAAAAATATTTCATTTAAATTAAAATTGTCATTAAAAACGATTTTAATTATTTTATTTTAACAAAAACGTACAAAAGTAAATGTCTGTCCGTCTGTAAGGCAGTCTGTCCGTGGGTCTTTATGTAAGTTTAAGTACATGTAAAATGTATAACAGCAAAAAAAATAATAAAATTTATATTTATGTGATAATAATACTTCTGGATGGACTGGTTGCTCTATCTGTAAATTTGTCTGTCTGTCTGTCTTTCTTTCTGTTTGTCGTTGGGTCGTCAAACAATGTTTAAAATTTCAAATTAACTAAAGAGTTTTTTGTCATTAAAACTACTTCATTCTATAAACACACATACATAAGTTTATTATAGTATTGTTTTTGTAAATTATCATCTATGTATCTAGCAAATATACATACAAACGAGTACTTAACAAAATACAAGTATTAAAATATGCGTGAAATGCGTAACAGGTAACATGAAAATCCATAAAAATCAAACAAACGTATGATTTTTTTTTTATATTTCTACCTGGTTTGTTTCGAAAAAATATTTGGCGTATTTTTGTATTAGAAATATTTAGAAGCACCCTACCAAACACGATTAAGATGTGTATGAGTTTGGTGTGTGGTAGGTGACAAGTCTTTATACATATTTAATTTAATTCAAATGTTTGCTAACATGGCATTGAGAATATTAATTTTGTTGACTTTGGTGTCTAGGAAAATTTTTATAGATATGGACAAAACATTGTTTAAATAGTTAATAATAAGAAAATATTAATATTGAATAAATGCCTACTAAATAATTTAACTTATAAATTTTTAACTCAAAATTAAAACTAAAATGAAGAAACTAATTATTCGGGAATACATACCGAGATTCCCGGGAAAATTGTTGCTTTTAATGTTCCTCTTTTTGAAAATTTTAACAAAAACTTACATATTTTAGTAATTTTTAAAGAATAATTTGCAAAAAAAATACAGCTGGGAACTATATTTTAAAGACAATATCATTAGAATTTTTAATTTAGAATTCATTATGTGATGTATATGGAATAATTCTATGGCATGAATTCAATTAAATATCTTAATAAAATATTAACCCTAAAAACCAGGAAGTAAAGTAGTGTATACATTGAGTGATTCCATGACAAAACGGACAGCAATCGGATCTGACATCTCCAATGTCAATGAAATTCAATACAGACTTTTACCATTGGTAGTGTTTTTCAAATCATAAAATTTTAGACTCATGTCCTTTTCCGGCTCAAAAATAAAACGAAAAAAAGCTAAAAACTTTACAAAGGTTTATATATTTAATTGGTAATAACTTCTAAACTGGTTTTAGTTTCATATTAAAGACAAAGATATTACCTTTATAAAGATACATACAGTATGTCAAGAAAATGTTTTTACATTGAAAAAAATATTATTATTTCAACTTTATTTCACAATATTTGCAAATGTTTATAACGTTGCAAATTTTTTTTGTTACATTTTGTTTTAGGTATATTAACGGGTTTTACCAGAAAAAAATTCATTATGAATGTAATTACGAAAATACAACAACAAAAACTACACATACCCTTTAATCTACCTGTCAAGAAAATGATTTTACATTTGCTTTTTTTCGCTATGTGAAACAATTTTTGAACTTTGGGATGTATTATTGCCAATAAATTGTCAGTGTGATAATTATAATCACATAGTACAATAATATGCGTTCAAATCCATGATATATATTACGAGTAATTCACAAATTACATATTAAGTATGTCAAGAGAAAAAACTCCAGATCATAAACCCATTAGGGGTTTTTTATAACCTCCAATTCGTGAAAAGTGTTAAAGATATAGTACAAATGTATTCCTTATTAAGACATATACTTAATGGAATATTAAATCGCTCCAAAATTCCCGTATATTGTAGTTGATATCTCTTAATACCCATCTACTTCAAATATTTGCAAAGTTAAACCTAGAAAAATTAAGAAAAATTTGATTATATCCACTAGGGCTTATGATAAAGGACCGTAGAAAGGGTATATCAATTTTAACTTCCAAGAAACAATGAAAAAACACAGATGGATTACAATTACAGATGGGAAGCTACATGGAAAGAAACACTCTTATGGGGACAAAGTATTCAACAATTATAATCATTCATAATTATTTAAGTTGGTAAGCTCAAAAAGTTATGGAACGAATTATATGTCGTACGGGAATGTTTATACTATATAAAAGTACAATTTAATATGGCCAGAATACGCCGGAAATCTTCAAAATCCTTTAGAAAGCATTTAGAAAATTAAATAATAAATATTCATATTTTCGGAAAATCGGTTTTATTATAAAATTTAACAGGTGTGCAGTAACATTTCTAGACTTTTAAAGCTCATTTAATAAAAAGTGTTCATAAATATAAGTTTATGAAGGACGAAAACTAAAATTCAAGTCATGAGAAAAATAATGACTCCAAGCATATATGAGCAAATAGTGATAATGCAGCAAAATGTATTTGCAAAAGCTTTAAATATACCAGCTTAAGGTCCAAATTTTCATCCCACATCATTTTTTTCTCCTTATTTTAAGAAGAAAGTGACTAAAAGGTATTACAGGACCATAATGAACTAAAAAACGCACTAATGTTGGTATATACAAAATTCCAATTGACTATGGCATTCATTAATAATTTTATTTGATGAAAAAGTTTCCACAAGCAGTTATGTATACCAGCTGTTAAATTTGTATTTTCTTAAGCAGTTTTATAAATGTAAAAAGAATTTCTTGACACTAATATTTTTGTGTTTGTTTAGTTTTTGCTCCATTTCTAATAGTTTAAATCATTAAATATTAAGTTTCTTTGAGTTATATAATAATAAATATATTAATTAACAAATACGTATTAAAAATTTTTATAATAACAAAAAATTATAGTTTTTTAAAGCCAAACTTCGACAAATTCATGTTTTCTTTTAATGTAAAAACATTTTCTTGACATACTGTATTTATAATATTATTTTACATTAAAAGTTGAAAGGTAAAATTAAATATATAAAAATGAAATCATTATATCTCAAAAAACAGTATTTTAAAAATTAAAAATAAATAAATCAATAATATTGACGTTACTCTTCTTCCAACGTACGTTGGAGTCTCATTTAGTTTTAGAAGTTATGGACCAAAATAAAATCTAATTATTTATAACTTCTAAACTAGACACAATAAAATTTTAGTTTTAGTAACATTTTAAAGATGAAGATATTACCTTCAAAATGATATGTAGTAAGTTAATTTAGTTCAAAAATTCAAAGGTCTATATTAGACTTATAAAAATTAAACCTTTATATCTCCAAAAACGGCATTTTTAATATTGTTAAAAAATTACATAATGTTAACATAAATCTTGTTCATATCATTGCAAAATTTCATATTGGAAACTCCTTAAGTTTAGAAGTTATGTAATAAAATATAAACTAATGTCCAAAATTATTTCTTTTTTTTTAAATACGAATATTTTAAATTATTACCATATTTTTCCTAAATTGCAAGAGTCTCCAACTTGAATTTTGATTCGAGTATAGAATAGAGTTAAATTATCAATATGTAAATTTTTTAAGAATTTTAAAATACCATTTTTTGAGATATTCAGCTTTGATATATATATATCATCGATTTTGACCTTTGAACATTTAAAATAATTGAATTTTATATACGTCATTTTAAAGTCAATATCTTTTTCTTTTAAATTAAATAAAAATTAGAATTTTACAATTTCTAGTTTAGAAGTTATGAGCAATAAAGTAAAACGTATATGTAAAACCTTTTCTCGGTCTGAAAGTTTGCAATTTAATCAACACTTTCAATAGATAATAACTGGAACGAATTTCATTGAAATCAGAGATATCAAATCCGAAATTTCTTGTCCGTTTTGACATGGAATTTCTCCATTTTAAATTGTATATGTAAGTTATAAATTTGTCAGGAGTTTTGATAAGATTTGCAGCTACATTTAAAGGTAGTTAGAATTAGTGTTTATAGACCGGTTAACCGGTTAACCGAAAAACCGGTTTTTTCTTCAAATTTCGGTTATTTGCGAACCGGTTAATTTGAAATGTTAAATTTCGGTTAACCGGTTTATCCGGTTTTTTTGTGTCGATTAACCGGTTTTAAAAATTTTATAAAAATATCACTAAATTTCCTCATTTTGTTACATTTTTCTGAATTTAAAATATAAGAAAATTTTTTCAAACTACTAAAAATGCTTGGTGTTTGAGTTAACAAGTAGTCAGGTGATATATTTACTTATTAGAAGTTAAATATATTTTAAAACTGTATGTATAATAAAATCAGATATAGAATTAAACATTCCATTTACAAAAACTTTAATTTTATGCGAATGAAATTTTCCAAAAGAAGAAAATAACATTAAACCTACTAATGTACAGCTTTTTTTTTTTTTTTTTTTTTTTTTTTTTTTTACATATATATTAGTTTTTATTGAATCTTTCTTTTTCAGAAATTTACAATAAGTATTAAAATCTTAACCTAAACTTAAATTATTGTTGATATTGCCACTGCAAAATCCAACGTAGAGTTTTCATTAGTAGTAATGTACAGCTTAAGAGAAAAATAAGATGTTATTAGTATAAAAGGACAAAATAAAGACTTCAAAAGTAGAACTAAATAAGTGCAAAAAAAATGTTCTTTTAAATGATTAATAATTCTTCTAAAAATTAAAAACAAATCTTTTTTTAGCAGAAAACATTTTAATTATTTTACCAATTTTATACGGATATTTTTATTAATTTTTTTATACAAATTATATAAACATTTCTTTAAGAGAAAAACTTCAAAAGCGGTGAATATAAATCATAGTACATTATCCTAAGTCTGAAGCTTCCTTTTTGTTGAGATGCTTTAAAATTTCGATAATTAAATCTTTTCTTTAAATTAGAAAAATTTAAAAAAAAAAAACTATTATTAAAAATACTTTATAGAATAATTTTAGATCATTATAAAGCTTCAAAAGCTGTGCTAAAAGTTGCCAAAAAAAATTGTTTTTATAAATTAAACTAGTCTAAAAGCTGAAAAAAAGTAGTACAAACTTTCGATGTAAATCAGTCGCTATTTATAAAGAACAGTGTTTATTATTTGATACATGGTTAAACCAATAAGTTGAAAAACACTTTTTTTAACCAAAAACATTTTTATAAAGCTTCAAATTAGAGCAATTATTAAAATGTCGGTTAACCGGTTTAACCGGTTTTTAAGTAGACGGTTAACCGAAAAACCGGTTTTTTTATTTTACCCAATTTTCGGTTAACCGTCAAACCGGTTTTTTGAAAAGTCGGTTTTTTATAAACACTAGTTAGAATTATAACATGTTTCTGAAATTTCAAGAATTATTTATTAAATTCTATATTTTAAATTCTATATTCTATAGATTTTATTTTTATAGAGATTTACAAAACTTGCTTAACCCATTTCATACCACTATCCGATCCCGTAAAGATAAATTAATAAAATTTGGTATGGGGTCTATTTTTTATTTAGATATCGGATGCGCCATCTTGAGTAATGTCAATATTTTCAGTGCGCCATCTTGAGTAATGTAGCTAAATCACACTACCCCTAATTGACCATTGATGCGTTTTCGCAACACCAATTTTTGGGAGCTTGTCAACAAGTGAATAGTTTCATATTTTTTGATGTCTTGGCTAACGTTTGAAAAGTTATTCAAGATGTTTTGCAAAATTTTTCGAATGAATTTTTAAATTTTTATGATCCGCTTAATTTTTGTCTCGCAATTTATTTAGTTAACATTCCAAGCTAAATGTACATGTATAATCTTAAACTAAATTAGCTATGGGTAAAGTTACTGATGCGAAAACGCAACAGTGGTACGAAATGGGTTAACAAATTTCTGCAAATTTGCAAAAAAGGCTTTTATCTTTCATAAGAAAGAACAATGTGTCCAGATATTTTTGGCCAGATTTAGCATTATGTCACTACGTTAAGAAAGCTCTGGAGTGGTACCAAAACACAATAACATAGTTTTTGTACCAAGAGAGGTCAATCCTCCAAATTGTCCGGAGCTAAGGTCAGTGGAGAGATATTGGGTTCTTGTGAAAGTAGAATTGAAGAGCACAAAAAAGGTGTACCAAAATATCGAAGATTTGAACTGTGAGTAGTGATAATTATATAGTAATAGAGAAACTTATAATTATAGTTTTTGGCTTAATAAAATGATTGCATAATAATCCTAAAAGTTGCAATACACTATAAACTCGATAATTCCTGGTACACCTTTGTTAAAGAAATTACTAAAATATTTATTTAATATATAAAACATTCAAAGCATTAAGTCCAAATTGTTCGCTTAATAACATTCCTTATTTTAAGTTTTTTTTTTTTTTTTTTAATTTAGAAAAGTAAATTTCTTACATAACTGAAAATTAATGAATTTACCCAGCAAAAATAAACGGAGGTCATTTTTGAGGAAGTACTTTTTCATTACTTCCAAAGTATCTTCTTCTTAAAAAGTTATTTAAACAGCATGCGCAGATGTTATTAAAAAGCATAAAATAAAGTTTACTGTTGCTAAATATTGGTGAACACTTTCTGTTATCGCAAATATTTACCTTATTGACCATAAAAAAATATGTCTATTTTCAATAAAAATTACTTTAAAAACGACATTTGTCTCTATTCGAAGAAAATAGCTCCATAGAATCTATTTAAATGACATTCCTTACACTGATTTAAAACACCATAAAAATACATTTTTCATGACTTCGGGAACAGCGTTACCGTTGAGAACTTTTTAAAAGTGTCCAAAAAAGGGGATTTCAAAATAAAAAGAAAAAAGGGCCAACTGCTTTAAATCATAAAAAAACTCCTTAAGATTTGTTTATTTGATTACAACAAAAACAAAACAAATTGTGTTTTAAGAAAAACTATAAAATTCAGTTTTATTAATAACAAAATAATTTATAATTATTTTACAACAATTTTACAACAACTTTCATTATTTCAAAAATAAAGATTTATTCAAAAAATAGTTAACATATTATCCTCTTTTAATTAATTATTAAACTTCTGTACTTTTGTACGAGTTCTTCAGTCGTGCTGACAAATTAAGGACAAGTATTGACTTAATCTGTTAGACGAACTATTTTTTATTATTGATAATTTAGTAAAAAAAGAAACACGTTCTCCGAGGGATTGCTATAAGGAATGTAAAAATATAAATTAGTATATAAGTATTCATCGAATATTTTTTTATACCCACCATCAAAATGATGGGTGGTATATTAATTTTGTCATTCCGTGTGTAACATGTTAAAGGAATCATTTAAGACCACACAAAGTATATATTTTCTGGGTCCTGATTAGATTCTGAGTCGATCTAGCTATGTCCGTCCGTCTGTTGAAAGCAGTATAGGGACAACGTAGGGGGACGAAATATGGCACAAATATTTATCTTATATAAGGTTTGTTTGGTATTGAAAATGGGCAAAATCGGTTAAAAAACAAAAAAGTTATGGGCTAAAAAGTAGAAACACAGGGTGTCCGTTTCATACTTTTTTGCTGATATCTCTTAAACAAAAGCATGTACGACAACGAATAGTTTGAGGGTCGATATAAACTTGGAAACCAAAAATGGGCATGGTCCGCCAACTTTACCCCTTACCTCCCATATAACGAAAAATTTGAAAAAGTTGATGGTGGGTATATAGATTCGGCCGATCCGAATATAATATTCGCGCTTGTTTTTTTTTCAATCCAGTCCAAAAATAGCTGTTCATAAACTTTAATATTAGTTACTAAAATACTCCGTGGTTTTTAATATCACCATACTGTGAAACAATCTCAAAACGATTAATTTGTTTGTTGAAATTAATGAGTCATTCCATTTAAAACCAACCAGCTGATTTTCTCACCTCTTCCGAATTTGATAATATTTGGTACAATTATTATTCTTGTCTAAACTAAGACTTATTCAAAATTTCAGATAATTTTATCAAGTGGTTCGCAAAATATCGCGGTTGGAAAGTGTAAAATAGCTCAAAATGCGTACAAAGTTGCATACACAAAATTACAAATATCTTTCGAAGTATTTATTATATAAGATTTATTGAGATGTGATATTAAAGGTGTCAAAATTACCTTTAATATGATGTATAATATGATTTTTTTCTCAACATCAAAATGGTCCATATCTCGCGATTTTTCATTCGCGGACAAATATCTCAAAAAGTGGTCTTTTTAAAAATTTAAAAAAAATATATGTTAATGGTTAAAATGTTTTCTATAAGCGTGGTAAGTGGCATTCTGGGACTCGCAATATTTTAGAAGTTATTACAATAAATGTCATAATAAATACGAAATATTTGTTGCAACTGATATTGTTTTGTTTGTAATAAAATTGAAAAATCGCAAATTTTTTCCAAAAATCATCCGAATTTAATGAAATTCGGTAAGAATATTAATATTGATGTTGGTAACGCAAACGCCGAGTTTAAGTTTGATAACCGCAATATTTCGCGATTTGTAATATCTCAAAAATGAGAAAAATTGTGTTTTTAAAAATACAAATATCTTCCAAAATATTTACGTTACAACGTTCATTAAAGTAAATAATTAAAGCTAAGGATTACCTTTAAAATGATACCTGAAACATGTTTTCATGTTGATTTTTTTTGGCGGAAAATTCGCGAATTAAATTTCGCGGTAGCGTATTTCAAAAAGTGGTATTTTTAAATTCGTGAAAAATATCATTAAATTCGGAGAGTAAAAAATTGTAATTTTTCGTGTTGGTTTTAAATGGAATGACTCTAATATATAATGGGTCTCTATATTTCAAACAACTTAGTTTCTCATCATTTAGTCTTAAAAAGTTGCCATTTAAAAAAGGGGCCAAAAGAGTGGCCAGCTGGTTGAAGAAGGTGAAATTGGCGACTAAAGCCAAACGGTAACACTGATCGGGAATATGACATCCTACTAAGTGAACAGGTGTCAAAAAAGGGAACGTCGTCCAATGACAAGTGTATGTTAAATTCATTGGAAATGATCCAAATTTGCACTACTTTTGGATCACAAGTTCAGGATCTTATTGACATCTTTGGATGATCTGTTTATTATTGGGTAACTACAATCAAATCTTACCTCATAATTTTTATTATTTATTTGTAGCTATACTTAAATTCAAATAAAAATATTACTTTTTATATGAAAGCCGGATTATAGAATATATAATGAATTGAATCGAGTTCATTCTGTATTAAGATCTTATTAATTATTTATATCACCGTTTGACAGTAATTTTCACACATGAAGAAACAGAGTACGTAGCATAACAGCGTACTCTGTTTTTCTGCAGGATGTCAAATTTCTTCTTAAAAGGACTTCAAAGTTTGGAAGGAGAAGCATTTTTGAAAAATGTTCCTTTCTTTAAAATATATGTAAATCCAAATATAGAACAGCATGCAAAAATCATTCTCACACGTCAAAAAATCACTATATGGATAAAACTAGAGACCCTCTATGGTAAAACTGTGTATCGAATTTTTCTCCAGGATGTCAAATTTCGTCTGAAAGGGATTTCAAAATTTCTATAAATGCGCAAGTTTTAAGAATAATATAAAATATTTAGAAAGATTTTATTGACCCAATATGGATGTCAAATGAAAACTACGAATCCCTACACTATAATAATATTTTTTATTTAAATGTCTTTTTTGAAAAGTTTACCTTTCCTTTAATAAAGGATTTTTTCTTAACATTTTGTGCCGTAACATTTAAATTAAAGCTTTTGTTATATTGCAGGGATTCGTAACTTTTATTTGATACCCATATAGAGCTCATATAATTTTGACATATATTTTATATATTATTAAAAAGTTGTGTAATTTTCGAATTTTTTAATTACTTTTGAAAGAAATTTTGACTTCCTGGAGAAAAGCTGAATAGGAAGTTTATGTGTGTGCTCTAGTTTGATATATACATATATCGATTTTTTCATGTGTGAAAATTTTTTGGGAATTTGTTACACGGTTTAATTTTCCTTACAACTCTAAAAAAAAGTGAAGTAGGAATAGTCTTGAAGAAAATTTTAATTTATATTCTGAGATTGATTTTTGGTGTCCAAATTGTTCAATTAATTTATGTGTATTATATACCTTTAGAACTTCATTAATTGACATTAAATTGATTTCAACATTGTCCCTATTCATTAAGAATTTATTTTTTTTATTATATTATCCTAATGTAATTTAACAATTCTCTGTACATATAAGATCGAGATTAAAATTTTCCTGGGAATTTTAATCAAAAACTCACTAACGTTAAAAATCAATTAAACTTATTTTTTATTTCAAGTAGGGGTTTTAATATTCAGTCAAACAGTTTGAACCTTTTTTTGTAAATTTATAAAATTTTTAATAAATTTGTAATTTTCTTCTTCTTTTCTTTTTTTTTAACTACATAGTTTTGTTAATTTATTTAAGGCAGTTGTTAATAGTGAATTGATTTTGTATTAATTTTTTTTTTCTTTCAAATAATTAATAATTCATGTCTGTTCATTAAAATGTTAATTTGTCGTTAGTTTTTTTTTCTTTCTATTGTACAAACTATTTGTAGTTGTTGTTGTCGTTTAATGTCAAATAATTTTCATATCTACATAAATGTTTCTTTAAAAAAAAATTAAAACAAAACAAGATTTTTTTTTCTCTTTTTGTTGCGAACACTATGGCATAGAGATAAAAATCTTTGTTAATTTATATTTTATATTATTTTATTGGAAAAATATTGTAATGATATTGATTCTTTATAAATTTTTTATTTTTTTTTTTTTTTAACAAAAAGTTTGTTATCAAAAAAATATTTAATTATAATTTATTTAAAGTGACAAGCAGTCGAAATAAAATGTAGCAAATTATTTATGACAATATTAATGAAGATGTGAGGATTGAATTGGTTTGAATTAACTTTGTTTTGTAAAGATTATACAATGGCAAATTTATTTTGTAGATCAATTGTGGTGAAGAAAAGATTTTTCTAAAGTCTTATTGTTATGCAAAAAACATGGCTTAAATAAATTTTTTTATACAGTAACATTTAATTTATATATCATCATTTTGAATAATATCTTATGGTAATTTTTAGCAACAGGTGTTCGTTTTTTTTTTTTTTTTTTTTTTTTTATTTGCGACTTATAAAAAAATATAAAGAATTTTAGTTCTATTGATCGTTAAATATTAAACCTTAGAAGGGGAAAGGAATGTATGCAAATTAAGGACTGCGAACGAAAAAATTAATGCATATAATTCAGATTATAAACATGAAACTAATTGGTTAATCTCTTTGCAATTTTGTTTCGTTAAGGACTGTATTACTCTTAGTTTAAATTAAAAATATAAATTAACTTTTTATTTTTACCAGGGACCGTAACATTAATAACTTTTACCATAAAAGTCCGAAAATAACAGCTATTTTGTGATTGGAAGAATTTTGGGAAAGTCAGATGTTTACTCAAAAACCAACAGGAAACAATTTATTCTCTTATGTATAGAACTTGAACATTCAACAGTCATTAATAAATATATAATTTAAAAAAAATACGCCCATTCGTTTAGTTTCTATAAACAGATTTCTATGCATGGATTTTTACGTTCGCAGTCCTTAAATTTAAGATAAAATCTTTGTGTTTAAAAAAGTTTGAATATCTTGAGCCAAGGATGAAATATCATTAAATATTTTTTTACAATTCGCAAAAAATTACCAGGATGATAATAAAAGTCAGGCACAAACAATACTTTTAGAATTTTGTATCTTTAAAAACGGAGAAATAAATAAATGAGTTTTATCTCTTTAAAGAAATACTTTGAATTTTTATTTAATTTATGGTCTTAGCGACCACCTAACAAACTTTTGTACGGACCCCTTGTTGAGAACTGCTGACCCTCATTTGAGAAACGTTGTATTAGATAGAAAAATACTAAAAATAGTCGTTTGCTAGTAAGAAAACGTAATAGTTTTTCTACGCGAATACCTATTCAATAAAATTTAAAAAATTAGCCAAATAAATTGCCACCTTGTTAAAAATCGCCAAAAAAATTGGCATGTCGCTTAAAGGAAAATTTAGGCGCCAAGAGGAATTAAAAATCGACACGTTTGGCGAAAAATCGCCACATCTGACAGTCCTGAGTCAGATGTGACTCAAAAAACTGCAATTCCCAACTCACCTGCACACCTAGAAAAAAATTGTGCATGAATTTTGTTAAAATTTATTAAAAGACTTAAAGCGTGCACGATTTTTTTCGTGCGCAGTTCTTATGTTCTTAATTGTTTTAGATTTCATAGTCATCTTATTCTTTTATATGTAAATAATAGGTCTTTTATATTTATAATTTCAACTATTTTAGTTTTTCAGGCCTTCTAAATAACGATGTTCTTGAAATCAATTTATTCAAGTCCCTCGATCTGAGATGAGAATTCTAAAGAAATCTTTTCACAAGACTAATGCAGCGAACTTCAGACTAAAGTTGGCGAAAATATTACAGAATATACGTGAGTGATATTTGTATATAAATCGACATCTATAAAATACCAACAATCTCTAAAACAAATATCGCTTATGCTTACAAAATTCTTAACGAATCTAATAACTTTATAGCTTAGTAATCATTTAACATATCCAATTAAATATTGGCCCCATGTGAGTACAATTTAAAAAAGTATGTATGTACGCCAAAGAAAAAAAGAACATTTTAAAATTTTGACAATTTTAATCTAAATCTGTCTTCTTATCAAGCCTACTGCCCACTGCGAAGACTTCATTGAAAATTCAAAAGAATTGAAATCAAACAAAATAAAAAAAAAAATAATAAAACCAAGAAGCTAAAGAATAATTTTATGTTTTTTACAATGTTAAAATTTAAATGAGATTTTAATGGGGAGATTTTCTTATGCCTTCTTTTTTTGTTTAAAAAGGTTTCATAAACTCATAAATTTATCAAAAATTTATATCACGTAACTCTTTTTTTCAGACTTTTTTTTTTTTCTTGGTTTGTGGTTTTTCAGTACGCATATATGTGGTTGATTTAATTTGAGAACGAAAATATATTTAAAAAAAAATGTTTGTGGGCTGCCTATAAATTTTTCTTAAACATTAAGGTTTTTTTGTTTTATTTATTAGCTGTTGACAATTTGCGACACTTTTGGTTAGTTTATTTGAAAAACAAAAAAAAAAAAAAAAAAAAAAAAAAAAAAAAAACTTCTAAAGATTTTGACGACTTTGGAGCAGCAGGCAGCCTAATTTATTTACTAAATAGTCAGGCCCTAAATTGAAACCAAAAAAAAAAAAACACACATTAAAAATTTAAACGCCAACAGTTGCAATTTTTTCGTAGAATTATTTATGATTTTTTCTTTTAATTTATGAAAAAAGGCCATTAAAATTTGTTTTACATTTTTTCAAAAATCACGCCTGAAGAAAAGGGTCATCATTTAAAGCAGAAGAAATTTCTTTAAACAAAAATACACTTCTAAGAAATGTGTGTTTAAAAAGCTTAATTTGCGGCAAAATATTAAGCTTTTTTTTTAATCCCAAGTAATAAACTTCCCACGTACATTTTTAACCTGGAAAACGATTAAAAAAATAACTGATAATATTTCTTAAGGTACATATTTATGTAAGAAACGAAGTATGTATTTAATTTAACAAAAAGAAATATATACATGGATAAATTTATTGTGTATGTCGAAAAATGCAAAGAAATTTAATAGATTTTAAGCGAAAATAATGAAAACATGTAAGGTAGAAGGGGGAAACACGCGAATTCTTCTGTTTAAGGTTCTCTCTTTTCATAAACGATATAGCTAAAGACTTAGATATGTTGACTTTAGGTTGGGTTGAAAGTGTGGCTCGTCATAACGAGTACACAAGGATACCTTAAGGCCCATTGTATTACCCTAGTAAGAGGAATGATATATTTCTCCACCTAATCTCAACGATACTCTATCCGATTGGTTCATACTGAAACCAACCTGTACTTCTAACAAACCTAATCAGATTTGTCAGTGGCATGTCGTTAAGACAATCAAGATCGTTACAGATTTGTCGGACAAGAAATCTCAGTCTACGCTCTTGTAGTGCTGGACATTCACATAACAGATGCTCTTCTTCGTCTAGACAACTTCGTATAGCGCATATGCTCCGCATATGCCCAATCATACAGAGCGCTGTGAATATGCAACGAGAAACCTTATCGAAATTTCATCAAAGGATAGTAGTTCCCTAGTCCTATTTCGTGACCTTTGGGGCCATAATGTCCTTGATTCTCCACAAGTGGTGACTGAAGACCACCTGAGTGTCATTTCGCTAGTTGCCCATTTATCGAGGGTATTAGATGAGGAGTCGAAGGGGATAGGAATGTCATCTCAAGCTACGCTAACGTTCAAGCACATTCGTCGGCCCTTTCGTTTCTCTGAATACGAGCGTGGCCTGGAACCCATACCAGCTCGACCTGATAATATTTGAGCAGGGCTAATAGACGTATACAGTCGTTTATACATTTGGACTTTATCGTATGAGAATTTAGAGCATTATTTGCTGCAAAACTGTCCACATATATCCCAATGTTCGAAGCAGAGAAATCACTCTAGCTGCCACAATAATGACATATATTTCGGTTTGGAAAACTGCACTCGAATTAGGTAATCTGAGAGACAATGAGATGTCTAAATTATCATAATAAGTACTTGAACCATTTTCCGTTTCCGATCCATCAGTAAAAATTGAGATCTCATATTCCTTAAACACAGAATTAGCCTCCCATTATTTTGTAGATGGGTTCTTACATTAAAATTGTTAGCAAAGCTCATCCTTAAAACCAAATAATAGGTTTCCCGTGTCAGGGTTGATATGCCTATCTTTTTTAAAATAGTGCCGTGACCAACCCGGTTATGATTGAGTTCGCCTGACTCTTTAAGACGTAGTGCGAACTTATCGGAGATATTTCTGATGAAAATATCAAGGGGAGAAATATCTATTGTCTCCACACTGGTTTTAGGAGTAGAGTGCATCGCACCAGTGATATCTTGTTTTGTTTTAAGTCGTTTTGATCTTGATCATCTCTCCGTTACGTTAATTTTTTAATGAATTTTATAAGTGACCAAAAACGAATAACTATTTTGGACTAATGATGTAGCCTATCGCAATTGTTTATCTGTCCATTATTTGACCCAGCTCCACTACAAATATCTTCCCGAAATAGAAGTTTAACAATCACAAATAAAGCAGTGCATAATTCAACATAGCTCAGTTGAAAACACAGGCTTACAAAATTAAACAAATTTTTGCGGCACAATAATTATCTCAGTCAATTCGGATACACGTTAGTAATAAGTACTAAGCCTCTAATCCACTTTTTATGAACTGACTGTAGTTTTCTCGATAAATCGCGATTTGTAAAATGAATGAGGTTGCACCATATATTGAAACATATCTCGAAAACAACTTGTCTGATTTTATTCAAAAAAATATCCAAAAATTCTAATTAAAATTGTCTTCATTCTTACATTACTTTTTAATACGGTCTGCAGTTATGGACCCAATTTGATGAGATAACATATATTTACATTATGTGGTAGCTGGACCTATCCGCCCTTTTCAAAATTTGATATGAAAGTTACTTCTACAACCTTTTAGAATCCTTCTAATATGCGAAAATGTATAGTTTCTTTGTATGAGGGCTAACTCTCCCTTTGGTCTTATCCTTCCTGTTTTCATTTCATCAATGCAATACAATGCGATAGAGGTTCCAATGAAGTTTAAGGCTATCGCAGGAATAGTACCTTAGATAATCCATAATAGTACCGCTCCGCCTAATCCGATCGAAAAATTAAATATTATATTTAAATTTAGGAAAGTAAAGAATGAAGTTAAATTTTAAGCAAAACTGTTAAGCCGTTTGAGAATTAAAAAAAAGTAGGCGTAGCATTCCATTGAAATCAGACATTGCGTGTCAAATTTCATGTAAATAGGATCAGTAATAAAGTGCAAAATAAAAAAAATTCAAAAGTAGGTGTAAAATGTAGGCGTGACATCAAATAGAGATTTAAGTAGCCCACCCGCATCTTCGCAAGGAAATATAATATTACAGTAATTAAAATATGCACAACAAAGTCCGAAGATCTTTAAAGAAAATATATGAACAACATTTTAACGCTTCTCCTTTTCCTAATCGAAGTTAAAGATTTGAAGCTGTTGGAATCTGATGAGATAATGAAAAAAATCTACCAAAAAAAAAAAAAAACAAATCGGGAATCTCCGCTACGTGATAGAAAAATTTGGCTTCGTTAAAATTTGTAAGAGGAACATATTTATAAGTAAGCCCATTTTTAGTTTTTTACCACGCCTGGGAGCTTCAGAAAGATCCGGAAAGAGAAAAAGGGCTTAGAAAAAGACACATAAATCCGCTATTTCCGCTCCCTGATAATAATTTCAATATTTGGGTCCATTAAGATTTTTAGGACAAAAAGTTTTGTAAGTAAGCCAAATTTTAATTTTCCGAAAGCTCCGAAGTGAGAAAAATGGCTTTGGAAATTACAAATATATAAATATATCTTCGCTCCGTTAGGATTTTTAAGACAAAAAGCTTTATAAGTAACTCGATTTTTAATTTTCTACCATGTCTGGGAACTTCAGAAAGCTCTGGAAAGAGAAAAAAATGCTTCTAAATTTTGTAGAATGCAAAGTTACATAAGTAGGCCAAATTTTATGGGAGCTTCAGAAAGCTTTGGAAAGTAAAAAATGCTTAGCAAATTATATATATAGAAGATTTATTTATTTATATATTTACTAATTTATTGTGCCTACTTTTCGTAAGTAACCATGCCTTAGTTCAAAAGAATTCCTGAGTCGACTGAGGAATGTAAGTGGAGCCAAATCCACCGTAGTCTCCTGAATGACTTGTGGAATGCACAGTGGGATATCGATATCGACTTCAAATTTTTTTCATTCAATAGATAATTTTGTTCTTTAATTAGCTAAAGAAAAAATTAATGAATTCAGTCGTAAACAATAGGATATATATGGCAAAAACTGGACCAGGAACATGCAAAACTGAGGTATTTTAAAATTCAAATGCAAATAACTTAAAAACTGGACCAGAAACAAAAATTTGGCAAGCGATTAAAAAATTTTTATATCAGAGATACCCAACCCTTTAGCTCCGCCACTGAGGGGTCTGTTTGGTCCCCCTTCCAAACTTAATATTGTACACTCCTCTGCTATACCTATACCAAATTTCATGCAAATCCAACCGATCAGTTATAGATTTATTTCCAAAAAATTTCGATTCTGCCACACTGTGGAAAGGTACTTTGAATATAAGATATCTTCTATACGTTGATAAAAACGAAAAGAAATTATTATTAGCACAAATAAGTTTATTTTAAATACAAAGCATCAAGACACAACGGGTCTTATAAGATTATCAAGGTTTCAGTATTCTGCCAAAATTTTGTCTAAATCAAATTTCTGGCATAGTCCGTAAAAGTGTATTCGGTCGGACTCCCTTACAATATTTTGTATAATTTTAAAAATCAACACATTTTGAATTGTTAATCCACTGTTTTTCAAAATTTTCTTGTATAAAAAAAAAAAATATTTAATTACTAGTCATAGTTTTAAAATAAAAAAATAAAAATCCCAATATATATTTATGGAGTTTCCTTAATTTATTGGCGCTTTTTCCTAGACTTTCTTGGAAAATTCTTTTTTATTTTTCATTTATAAATTCACCACCAATCATTTTTTTATATAAAATTATGCTTACAAATACCAATCCCATCGATTGGATCATACTACGTAATCGCAATTGTAGTATGTAAATTTTTAAGGCTACATATATGTTTTACTGTATGTGAATGAGTATCTATTAAACTGTTGCCCTTTTCTGTAACCCTGATTTCCTCTTTCATTGACCATATTAAACTAAACGCAGAAAAAAAGTATTTCCGTTTGCAACAAAATTATTTAAAATCAGAGAAGAAAAAATGTGGAAAGTGAAAAAAATAAAAAATTACATAGTGTTGAGGCAAACTAACCTCAAGAGCCAGTAAAAAGATATAAAGGACAGACGTTTGGACAGACATCTAGAGAAGCAAAGGCAAACGCAACACATGAGAACTTATCGTAAATGGAAAACAAAACATAAATTGATAACGATAATGATGAATTTGCAATTACAATTTTGTTTTTACAACCATTACATAAAGGCCGAGCCCAAAAAAAAGAAAAAAATAAATATGTATATATATTGAAAATTTTAAATTACAAGAATAAAAATAAACAGTGAAGGGCAAAAAGAATACAACACTTTATTAAGTTGTAATAAAAAAAATCTGTATTAAATTGTTCCTTTAGTTACAACTCATTAGTCGTTAGATTTAACGTTGAAAGTCTTCCTGACAATTCAGCATTTTTCTGCAGTTCGTTTATCTATAGAAAAATTTTCACATTAGAAAAAGCGAAAGTTATGTGTTTCTCATCAACAAGTGTAGGAAGGAATATTGCTACATTTCAGAAGCAGATTACATGACAATTGTCAGTTATTAGTTATTGGCATGTGCTTTTATCAATCTGAAAACTATCACCAAAAATTTATAGAAAAAAAAATTTTTTTTTGAAAGTCAGAATAGAAAAATTTTCCTTTTTGTCACAATTTTTTTTTTTTTTTACTATCACAATAAATTTTTTTGTCTCTCGGTCGAGAATAGCACTTATAAATGATACAAATTGGATGATGTTCCTAAGTAGTTTATATGGCTAACACAATCAAATTATTGTGTTTTAGACTAAGCTGAATCAATTATTTTTTGTTCTGATCATTTTAACATATGATACTTTGTAATAATATAAAGTCGGTGTACTAAAAGAATAATATGTTTCATAGTAACATATTATTTCAATGAAATATTTGTATGTAATATTTTAATGCGAGGGGTGATAATAATATGCTCGTCTTTATTGTTATCTCTCTTTCGAAATAATTTACTCATTCAGTAATGAAATCTTAAATGTGACGGATGTAAAGTGAAGAAAAACGTTTAAAAAAGTTCACAAAATTTTTATTAGAAAACTTTATTATTATTTTTTAATAACGAGATCCACGGAGTGCTGACGGAGCAAATCATCAATAGCCACATTTCAAATTGGAAATATTTTTCGGTAAGTACAATAAATATCAATAATTCAGTGCGGTCAAATATAAAAATAATAATAAAAAAATGTAGTTCTACAATTTTCTTTTAGGTGTGTGAATGTGAAGATGAATTTTCTTGAACGAAATCGTCCAGTGAAGGCTGTGGTATTTGTTTTTTAATTATTTTCTATTCGCAAAATTTAAATTAAAAAAATAATAATAATAAATAAAAATACATTTGAACCGTATGCATAGTATTATGATTGGGGGTATTATAATATTTAATATAGGGATCATGTTATATTTATGCAGTATGGTTGTGAGGACTATCACATATAAATGTTATGATTGTGAGGTCCATATTATATTAATATTGGATAGGACAATATTATGTTCACAAAAGGGTATAATAACTGATATTATTGAGGGAATCATAAACTGTTTAGGTTAATGATAGTTACCGATTATGATTTGACCAACCATGTTTTTTCTTTGCGTGTAGAGAAGTATCTAGAGATAAAAGTAATTGTATTTTAATCTGAAAGTTGTTAAATGATATTTGAAATTTGTTGTAATGCTAGTAAAATACTGAAAAATTATATTTAAAATTTCAGGAAAGTCTCCACAATTTTCTTCTCCATTGCTAAACTACACACTACTACACAAAGCAAAAACCCATGTTGTTACCTCCCAACCACACGTGAGGAAGTTATTAAAACGTGATTATATCTGTAATATATATAAAAAAACATATTCAAAATCTTATAAGTTTTAAAAAATCTATTTAAACGGGTCCGCCTGTCATTATTTTTTGGTGCGTTAATCATTTAAAATGTGAAATGTTTTTATAAAAAAAAAAAAAAAAAATGGATTAAAAAGATTGTAATTTTATCGTTTGATTCCTAAGAAAACATACATACCAATTGACTTAATCACTGACCATTGGCTAGCACAGCAACAAAAAAAAAAAAAAAAAAACTTTTGTATCTGTTGAGCTCATAAAAGTTATACAAATAAGTTTTAAATGTCATTTACATTTTTTTTTTCTGCCGCAGCCATACGCATTCAAAGTAATGATTAGTTAAGAGAGCAGGACGGAAGGACAGACGGACAAAATGTTGAGACGGACAGACAGACATAGGCAATATTTAAAAATAACAACAAATTTTAGCAAACAGTGGATTAATCACCAATCAAACTTTAAATAAATTCATAAATTAACGACAAAAAAGCTAAGACAAAAAGTGGAATAAAATTAAAGTCGTTTGGACTTAGACGAATTTTAAACACACTTTGTGAAGGTTAAATATTACGCTTTAAGGAAAAGAGCAGGAATGCAAATTTGAGGAGATTTATTTACCGATTTCAAAGCCATTTTTCTAGACCGAAAGAGATAACTTTTTTCGGCCATCGGGTATTTAAGATATTTACGATGATGACAGTTTACTTGAATTTTGAATTGATCAATATAATTTTAAAATCTTTGTTAATTATATAAAAATTTAAAAAAAAACAAAAATTTAACAAATTATTACAAATTCTCTTTGTATAAGAAAAATTGCCTCATAACTTCTGGTAGGGTACCCAAAAATGACAACGACAAACTAACTATAATAAATCAATGATTGTATGAATGAGCTAATGTATGAATGGCTGGATAAATTGTTGTATAAAGTTTGAATTAATGAATTAAAAAAAAAAATATTATAGGCCTATTTTTAATTCTATTTTTTAATTTTTATTTCTTTTTTGTGAGTGTCTTACTATGGCCGTAAACTTTATTTAATTGTTGAATAACTTTTTTTTTTAAAAAAAACTTTAATTAAAAAAATGTTGCTGAAATTAACAAAAAGCATTTGTTGTAGTTTTGTGCACAGTGGGGTATGGAATAAAAGAAGGCAATAGATATTAACAACTTCTTAACTTTGATTAAATCATTTTATTAAGTAAAACTTTTTATTAGCCTATAGAATTTTTTATTTTTGTTTAATCAAACATTCAAGTTATAAAAGCTTATTAAAAGAAAATAAAAAAATGTTAAAAAGTTTACATAATTATTTTTGTTTAACTATTATTTGCTTAATATTGTGTTCTTTTAAACAACTAAATTTCCTGATTAAATTAAAATATTTAAATAAGAACTTTAGTTAAATTAGGTAGCGGCCGGTAAGTTCCGCAGTAGTTCATGGCAGGTATTTTAGGCGGCTCATCTCGAACAATACTCATGTATTATAAATGCGCTTTAGCAATGCTTATATTATAGTTCTAACAATTGCAGAGCAGACTTTTATATTAAAACATTACTGAAGCGCATTTATAATACATGATTTTTGTTCGGGATAAGCCGCCTAGAACAGGCGCGGATCCACGGGGAGGGAAAAAAGAAAACGCTTAGTGAAAAATCTGTATTAAATCATACAATTTCAGGAAATAGTTAAGAAAATCATTATATTTTCCTCCTCCAAAAGCTTGAGCTGGATCCGCGCCTGGCCTAGAAGCAATAGAATGTAATTTTTTTCTTTGCTTCTCTGGAGCACTATGGTAAGGAATAGTTTTTTTTCTTCAGAGTCCATATCTTACTGTATTGCATTTTTGAAGCTTTATTTAATTAAATAACCAATATATCGCTTATGTAAGCAATGCTATTGTTTCCAAGTAAGCACCATTTTTTGCTGGGAAAATAACTACGCACAGAAAAATAATTAGTTGGAAAACTGTTGCAATAATAAAAAAATTATAAAAATAACTAATATTGTATTATAAATATTAAAAATTAATTAATACAATAGATTTTTTATACTGATAATATTTTTAGCATAATTAAATTTGAATGATGATTCTTAAGAAAGTAAATATGATCAGGTTAATCAATATGTGTCTGTAAAGAAATGAATAAAATGATTTGATTAACACAACAGAATTTTAGTACTAATATTGATTGTTATAATCATTTATTTTATCAAAGCAACAAAAAATTCGATTTAGTTATAAAAATTCGATGATTACAATCGAATATTTAGTCAACTTGTTTTGACATTTATTTAATAAATTATTTATAAAAAATAATTAGAGCATGTTAAATAATTTTAAAAACCCAAAGAAAATATTTCAAATATTCATACTGATGAACATTAATAGTGTTTGCACTCAACAATGGCATTGTTGGGTCATTGTAAATAAGTTATTAAAGAAGTTTAGAGGTAAGAATGTTGTAAAAAAATAAAACACATAAACGTTTCTCAATTTCTTATTTCTTAATATTAAAGAATTCTAGATACAATGGACGTGTATCGTGTATGTGAAGATTTTATAGGTGGGGTATGCATAATTGGTGTTCATTAGATCAATTCTTTTCTTTGTGGAGGAGTAAAACAGAAAAGATACAATCAAATTAACCAGCTAATAAGTTTATGATGAATCGCACTGCAGAAAATAACTCTAGATTTAACAAATTTTCCATACATTTTCCAGATCAATGTCAATCCGATATCATATCTTTTTTGTTTTCCAATTGAGTCTGTTTTTGTATAATATGTGGGCTTATTTTTGTCTCCTTTTTATGAAAAATAAATTGATAAAAGTTACATAATTTTGTAATTCAATTATTATCTAAAGAAAAAAAGTTTTAGTTGCATCCATTTAACCTCACTAATAGTTTCAGTTGCAACCACCGAATTTTATTTTTAAAACAGTTGTGTGTGCCATATTGTACTAAATTATTTTTTATCACAACCAATGTATTTTGTGGTATTACCAATAAGATGTCACAGGCAAACGAAATAATCGGCAGCTACAATCGATTTGGAAGATAGTACGTGCAACCGACTGAATTCGTTTGGCAAAAAATTCGGTTGCCACAACAAATCTGTTTCTCTGTGTAGTTATTTAGGCAAAAAAAGAAGTAGTTTATTTTTGTTACCAATTTTCGAATTGTCCCTTCGTTGTCGGTTTATTAAACGTTAAGTATTTTTTTTAACATTCTGTCATTGTCCAACAATCGGTGCACGAAAACCCTAAGTATATATAATAGAGTATCCCGAGGAAAGCCTTTTTCGAGATTTCGATGTAGGAAAAATTATTTAAAAAAATTCCCCATGGGATTTTCTTTCGCTAGAAGATTTTTTAAGGCATTTTGATGAACAATTTTTTGAAAAATTTGGGAAATTATATATTATCAATAGTACTTACTACAATCCATAACCATAAAGGGAATATAATTATACAGTTTTTATAAATTTTTCAAGAAAAATATTGAAATTTTTGTTTGCATGATGTAATAAAATTACGCTTTATGGATCAAAATTTTTGCGAAAATTTTTTAAAATATTTATTTTATAATTGGCTAAAAATTATTTTTTGATACCCATTTCAAGACAAAACTCAACACTATATTTTGGGCTAAATGTTCTAGACCCATGACTTTCAATTTCTGGTAGGGAACTGAAGATCAATTTTAAAAATTTTTTTTATATTTTTCCATTAAGCTGACTTTTGCGCATCGTTTGAGGGGTCGGTAAAATATGCGTACCACACCCATTTTTGGTTTCCGAGTTTATATCGACCTCCGAACTATACGTACAAAATTTCGTTGTCGTACATGCTTTTATTGAAGAAATATCAGCAGAAAAGTACGAAACGGACACCCTGCGTTTCTAGTTTTTAGCCGGACAGACGGACGGACATAGCTAGATCGACTCAGAATCCAACCAGGACCCAGAAAATATGTACTTTGTGGGGTCTTAGATGATTCCTTCGACATGTTACACACGGAATGACAAAATCAATATATCTTTTTGATGGTAGGTATAAAAACAATATATTTATTCTATATTTTTCCATTAAGCTAATTTTTACGCATCGTTTGAGGGGTCTTCCTACAAAATTTACAATAAAAATATAAAAAAAAAAACATATTTATTTTATATTCGAAAAGTATGTTCCACATTGCATTTTAAACTATTTACAGTTACCTATTTTGAGATTTAAATTACAAAACTTAAGATCACTCTTAAGAACTTATTAGAACGAAATAACTTAAGCATACAAATTATATTAGCATTCTTTATTTCAAATTATATACAATAATTTAGCAGTTTAATAGTTTTTATGGCTAATTACATTCTTTATTATATATTCCAATCGTGGCGCCATTGATAAAGAAGTCTGTAGTGGCAAATATTTTTAGTGGCAACTATTTTTATTTCCATAATATCATTATTAAAAATGTTTCGTAATCACAAAAAAAAGAAAAAAAAAAAAAAACCGTTTTTAGTATCAGCACATATCAGTACTACGACGTGATACCCTGTGTTTTTTTTGGCTTACAGAAAGTTATATCCCTAATGTACACATTTTTAATTTCTTAACGCTATATTATATATTTATGATTGATAAATGCTATATGAATATTAAAATAAAATAGCAATTTAAAATTAAAGATTATTTATAGTAGACATACATATTAATTAAAGTTTTCTTAAATTTATCTAGCCATTCCACAGGCGTCAGAATTGGCAACACTGATGATAACTTTTATTTCGGCTAAGTTTTTAGTTCTTTGACAAAAAACTCCAACCACATTCTCTGTATGCTGTTAACCTGGCGGACTGTTATTTAATTCAATAAGCATTTCCTTAATTACTGTTACATTAATACAATGAAACATTTTAAATCATATAGGTTCTTTTTATTTGAAACTACTTTAGTAAAAATAAAGTTTGAAGCTCAAATATTTTTACATAAATGTTTAGAGCATTTAAATGGCGATAATTCATTACAACTTTCTATTCATTTATCTCTAGTAATAAGGGGTAATTTCTAGACCGTTTAAACAAAATTAAACAAAAGTCCATTATAACTTGAGTTTAATGGGTTAAAATATTCTACAGAAATTTTCTACGTCGAATTTCACTAGGGGTCACCGAAGGTCCAAAGTTCATTCGGTGAAGCGTTTATCCAAAGAAATGAAATTGATGAAATTATTATTAATTTTGTTTACGAATTGTATAAAACTTTTAATTTTATGTTATATTTCATTGCCTAGTTTAAGGAGTTTATATAAGAAATGTGGGAAAATTTCATAATTTTCTTTTTTAACAACAAATGATAAGTCGGATGAATTTTTTATTTTTGAAAACCCCTAGTAAAAATTGAAGAAGAAAATATCTGTAGAACATATTAACCCATTAAATTTAATTTTAAATCGACTTTCATGTCATTTCCTTAAAAGAGACTAGAAATGACCCCTTATAAGGTAAGATAAATGAATTTAAAGTTCTAATGAAATATTCCCCGTTAAATGCTCTAAACATTTATTTTAAAAAATTTGAGCTTCAAATTTTATTTATATTATTTTTTTCTATATATCTGAAAGTACTTTGGTGCAAAAATAAAAAAGCGAAAAATCCTTTGGAGGGTTTATTACACATATCAAGAGCTATCAATTGCAATCGGAATGATTCCGCTCCCAAAATACTGTTGCATAGTGTTATAGACTAATTGTTACATATCTATATAATTAATAGACAAACACATTTCCTGTAATCCCTTTTACGCTCACATTAAACATGCAACTTTTATAGAAAATATACCATTAAAAAGACATTTTCTCATAGATGTGCAGAATATAAATTTTACTAAAATCCGTTCAGTATTTAAGAAGTTATAAGCGGTAAAAGTTACTACTCATACATATACCAAAAAACTGTATATATTTGTATATTTTTTTTTTATTTCAATACTATAGGGATAGCGAAGCACCCCAGGTGTACTCTCGTTATAGTTTATTCTCTCAGTACAGTTTCTTGTTAATGTTCTTTTAATGGTCAAAGTATGAAATTTTATTAAGTCTATTGATGTAAGATCGAAAGTTATAAATGTCAAAAGTCAAAAGCAATTTTTTCTACCAAATTCTTGAGTTATATTCGTTCCTGTATTGTTACCATCAATATTTCATATTGTAATTACAAATTTAAAAAGTCGGGTTTGAGAATAAGCATGTTGAATATAGACAAATTACTGTTATTGAATCCTTCATCCCTTGAGTTTACAAATTTCGCAAAAATCGTTCTTTGTGTCACAGTACTTATAATATTAGTTGATCATTAATTTTTATAAAAACGTTTAACATATACGTGTACTTACAAGTGATTTCATACCGATTACAATAGAGGTTTAATTCTTTACTTGCACGTTTTAGTTGCTTTTTTTAGACAGTTCGATGACCAAATATAAAATATTTTAAGTTTTATTAAAATGTTGTTAACATACCTGCAATGAAAAACAAAGTAAAAAGAATATTAATTAATATAAAATTTTATGAAATAAAAATTAATAAAAAATATATATTACAATCATTAACAAAAACAATTATAGAAAAAACAAATATGAACCTAGTATGAGCTATGTTACATTGCAATTTGGCCTAAGCCTAAGTAAAATCAAATCTACATACATACATAGATATACATACATTTTTGTTTAAACATTTACAATAAATAAATGTATATAATTTAACAAGTCTTTAAAACCCCATTAAGTAGAAGGGAAATTTCCAATTTTAATTATAACGCTTTTTTTATCACCTCAAATACATTTAAATGTAAATAATCGTATGAGCATATAATTTAATTTACATACATTTTTAACTATTGTACTATGTATTTGCTTATTAACAAATAGGCGCCTGCGCATACTTTATTTGTGGGTGTGTGTGATCTGTTAAGTTTTTTTTTTTTTTTTTTTATTTTAAATTTAAATAATCATAAAATATATTCGCTCAAGCGTATTTGTTGCGCATAATGTAGCAGTATTTTCCATTTAATGTTGTTTTATTTCTTGGTGAATTTTTCTTTAGTTTTTTTTTTTTTTTTTTTTTTTGCGAAAAATTTCTGCTGGTTTTATGGTTCTGGTTGTTGATTTGCAAACGACTTACTGACGGCCCATTAAACTGATAAAAAAAAACCTGGAGGTTGTTGTTTTAATTATTTTGCAAAAAAAAAAAATTGATTTGTCATTAAATGAAGGATTTTCCCAGTGAAAATTTTTAAGGGTTTTATATTAAATGTCGGTATTAAATGGTTTAATGTTTGGTAATAAATTAAAGACAATAAGAGATAAACGAATGAAGTTGACAGGCAGTTTGAACAAATTTACTTTACTTTAAAAAAAAAAAATAAAGTTTTTGGGATAATTGAACAAATTAAGGGAATATAGTTGAAGGATAGTATTTATTTCAAAAGTAAGAAAATTAAAGATTGATACAGTCTAATTGAATGTTCAACAACAGGTGATTTTAAATCAATTGTTATTTGACTTTAAGAGCTTTTATACTTTAAATCCTTTTCAGCAGGTGTAAACGATTAAACTTAATGATGTTTACATAAACGCATTCTTATTATGAATCTCTGCATTTGCTGGGCATATTCTTGTCGACCAAGTCTTTGAACTGAATTAGCCCAATTTAATGTAGAAGTATGCAGAAAATCCGAAGCAATTCTTCCTTGCCGGGCAGACATAAATGTACAATGCACATTGTACATACTTATTTGGTTGAACATTCGATAGCAATCTGGTTAGGGTATTATGCGATTGTGCTGACGTTTGTAACGCACAGAAAAAGTCTTCGGACCCCCACCTTAAGTATAACAATCGACTTAGAATTACTTTATAAGTCGATTTAATGATGTCCGTTCGTCCCCGTCAAAAGTGGCGATTAATTCAATTTTGAAATTTAAATTTTTGTAATAAAGTTGAGTAAAAAATACAAATAGACAAAATTATGTATCAACATCAATTAAAATCTTCAATCTTGGTTGTGTTGTTTTCTTATGAGGAGCTGTCAAAGTTAAAATTTTTTACATTTTTGATTTTTTTTAATTTTATCAACTTTCAGTGTATTTATTTTAAATCAAATCAACTTCAGACATATAAGTGTACCTTTCTTCAAGTATTTGTAAATTATATTTTGTTCTAATATTTTTGTTATTTTTTGGAAAAATTTTCCTAAAATACACTAATTTTCATTTTAAGTTGCATTTTCGTGGAATGCAACTTAAAATGTTAAATATGAAAAAAAAAAATTGTGCGCATATATATAGCTCGAGAAATATTTTTATTTTTTTTTTTTTTTTCGAAAAAACTCCTACAAAAAACAGTTTAAATGCAGACATTTTCTTTGCTTTATCAAACATTAAACAGTGGGGCAGAATCGAAATGAATCTAATCGGTTAGATGTATTTATATGAAATTTCACATAGACATAGCAGAGGACAGTAACATTTTGAGTTTAGAAGCAGGATCCTACATACGCTTCAGGAGCGGAGCTATGGGGGTTCAAATTAAGGTAGGAAAATGTAGTGGTTAAACATCGAATTTTTGTTCCCTACCCGATTTCCAAGATTTGTATATCACCTTAAAGTCCTTGATAAATCTTTTAGAAAACATACTTGCATGTACTATTTCTTTTATACATTCATTAGAAATTTCCACAATCTCAATATTTTAAACCAATTTTATCATACTTTTTGTTATTTATTGAACAAAATTATCTATCGAATAATGAAAATTTGAAGACGATATATTTATTGAGTCCAAAAATAAACGATTTTGAATTGGCAAGTTTGCAAAAATTAATAAACAGATGGACGGAAAGACAGATATTATTCTTCTTAAAAAAAAATTTCAAAAAATTAAAATTCCAAAAATATATTATTTTTTTACTTCTTGACCAATATAAAAACTAAATCTAAATATTAAAGTATTGATATCACCCTTACTTGGATTAAGAGCCATTTTCGACACATTTAACCCAAATGTATAAGCGGACATTGCCTTTCTGCCAAAAAATATTTCAGAATTTTAAAAATGCATTTCTTTACTGACTAATAAATAGCAAAAATAGAACGTGATCATCAAAATTCGGATATCATCTTTTCCTGAATTAGGCGCCATTTTCGACCCATTCAATCTAAACCCCACTTTCGGGGATCACCCACTTTATGGACGTTAAAGTGATTTTAGAAAGAAGGATTTATATGGGAGCTGTGGTCAATTATGGAAAGATCTCCACGAAATTTGGCATACGGATTTATATTTACATAAATATGTGCAAAATTTCATTAAAATGTTTATATTTTTAAGGTATTTATGAGTGTTAAAACTCTATTCCGGGAGGACATTTGTATGGGGATCATGGCCAAATTCAATAGGCTTCGTACTTGTGCAAAAAAATATGTACCAAATTTCATCAAGATATTTTTAAAATTGCGACCTGTACTTTGTTCACAAGGTTTACATGGACAGACGGATGGATATGTTTAAATCGACTCAGAAAGTGATTCTGAGTCGAACAGTATACTTTAAGGTGGGGGTAGGAAGATTTTTTCCCTGCGTTTCAATATTTGCACAAACACATAATACCCCAAACACCTATAGTGTTGTAGGATATAAAGAGGAATTTTTTCACATGTACAAATGTCTTACAGTTCAAAACTTTCGAAGTTTCGATTTTTTTTAATCGATTACACCCACTGCATCATTTTATCAACCTTTAGGCAGTATTAATATATTTAAAAAAATAACAGTCTAGCGTTCCTATTTTATTATATCGTGGATCTTCACAACTTTTTTAACATACAGAGACATTTGAAGAATAATTCACATTCCATCTAGAGATGTAGACATTTTCTTTTATGTGATATAGCCAGTAAAAGAACTTATTTCGGTTATAGATATACCTTTCGGTGATCGTGAACTCAAGAGACGGTTGTTTATACATTTGACATGTGTTTTATTCGTTCGACATGTGTTTCAATAATAAATTTGAATTTTATATACTATTACTATAGCAGGTTCAAAAGGAAAGTCAATTTATATTTAAATGCAGATTGCATTATTACAATTAACCGAATTTATTACGTAATGATCATTAGCAGGCAGATGTATTACCCAGAAGTCGAACCTCTTAATTCCTGCAGTTCTATGGATTGTAAACTGATTCCACGAAGACCTATTGAAAACTTTATCTTCAACATTGTCTCCTAACTATATAAACAACCACGTTAAACCATTAAAATTGAAACATGCTTCCGAAATAAACAATTAATTTTATAAATTTAAATATAGCTTTTGAAAACTAGTTTAAAATTTTGGTCATTAAACTTCCTAAATTAAAATCCGAATAGAATAGGAATTTTCCAACAAGTTTCAAACAAAACCAAATAGATTAACAAAGTTAAATGCTTCAACTATTATTAGCTATAAATTTTAAAAATAGGCAAATTTGTTTAAAACATTTCAAAAGTAAACTCTTAAATATTCTAAAAAAAAAAAAAAAAACGAAATTTAATATTTAAATTTTAAACTTTTCTGTTTTTAATAATAAATTATATTGTGGCTGACATTAATTATGAATGTTAGAAAAAAAGAAAAGAAAGAAAAAAACCAACAAACATGAATGTATGTATAAATATTCCATTAATAATTTTTTTTAACCTTTTACTACCCCTGCTAAGAAAACTAATTAAAAATAATATTTTTTTTTTTCTGTTTGGAAATGGTTTAAAGGTACCTAAAAGATTAAAAGAAAAAATAAAGAACTAATATTTATTACGAATATGGTAATAAAAACAAAATAAAATGAAATATTATTTCATAAAAGAACTAGAATATGAGAAGAAGCTAAATAATAAATAAATGATAAACACACTTCAACACTCCATTAAAAATGAATTGGAAACAAAAATTAACACACTATAAAAGTAAAAACTCTAAAAATGAATACCCTAATTTAAGTAAACCTGTAATACTGAGTTGGACTTTAAAGGTTAAAAGTACCTCTAGGGTCTAAGTATTTACAAGGTTTTCCCTTCTATTTTTAACACAATTTAATTAAATTTTCTTATAAAAATAAAAAAGCCCAAATGACCTGTTGTTGTATTCTTTATTTTACAAAATCTTCTAAAAACAATTTCCATGTAAATTTGTTGTTTTAAACTTTTAAATAATCTAATGTACAAACGAACAACTACAACAATTTCTTTATAAGTTGTTAGTTTTAACAACAAATAATCATAAAATTAACACTATTGTTGTAAAGTATAAATTTTCATTTTTAATAAAATACACAAAAATGTTAAACCTAAACTGTACTAAACTAAACAAATAACCAACAAAATAAGTATGATGACATTTGAAATTTACAACATAATATTTTGTATGTAGTATCTATAATAAGTGAGACAATTTTTTTTTTTATTACCATTAGTGTTATATTTCTATTAAAATATTTTCATTAGTTAAACTGTCATAAATATTCGAGTGTAAAGTTAAAAAAAAAAGTAATCTATATAATAATCTTGTGTTGAATTACATATATGTTTTGACAGAGGGAAATATGTTAAAGGAGATACTAATTTAAAGTTTTAAAAGTTAGTAAAATCAAATTAAAGTTAACTTAATTTAATGGAGCCTTTTGGATTAAAATTAATTTTATATAATTTTGAGTATTAAATATTTGTAAAATAAAACTAGAGTTACTATGACTGATTTTCTATTATTATTATTATTTTTTTTTTTCAGAATCAATGGTAAAATATTGAGGAATAAAAGAACACTGCTTATCCTTGTAAATTGTATTAAGGTTTAGCTTACGAGTGTCGCTTGCTCCTAAGAAGTGCATTCGGAAGATACAAAGCCCTCTTTAATACATTTATGTAAAAATTTTTAAATAATTTAATCATTAAAGTTATTAATACATACGAATGCACATTTTTTTAAGTAAATTTGTAACTTGTAATCAACTGGTTGAATCTACACAGGCGTAGCAGAGAAGTATACAATTTAAAGTTTTGAATAGCTCCTTCAAGAGAGGAGCTATTGGGGCTCACATAGAAAATTTGACATCGCTTGCCAAAATTTTTTTCTTATCCGATTTTAAATGTGCTATTTATCGCTTATAATTTTCAAGTTATTTGCAATTTCAATTATCTCAATTATGCAAAATCTTGGTCCAGTTTTTACAATATATCTATATATATAAAAGAGTAACGTGACTGACTGAATGACTGACTGACTGATTCATCATCCCACAGCCCAAACGGCTGAAGCTAGAAAGACGAAATTTGGAACGTAGGTAGGTCTCCCACCATATAGATCCACTAAGACGGGATTTTTGGAAATTCGAATGTTTAGGGGGTAAAAAAGGGTAAAAACGGGTAAAATCGGTAACTTTATATCTCCCAAACTAATAAAGACACAAAAAAGTTGAATAGTTATCGTTATTCATTTAAAAAATAATTGGACAGTTGTCTGGTACTTTTTTTGAAAATCGGCCGTTTTAGGGAGAAAACGGGTAATATACTTTTTCGTAATTCTGATATTTAAAAAAACTGTATTTTGGTACTTTTTTGGCACCATATGCATCTTTGAAAACAATCAACATACAGATAAAATTTATATCGTATTCATAACTTATCAAAAAATGAGAGATACAAATTCGGTACTTTTTAGAAATTCAAACGTTTAAGGGGTAAAAATCGTACCTATTTTTGGTACTTTTTTTCACAAAACCTTTTTTATATTCATTGAAATATTCATATGAGTATTTTAATATGGGATACTACTACAATTTAGAAATTTATTGGAATACAATTATTGATACTTCGATGGGTGAAAAAAAAGTACCAAAAAAGGGTTAAAGGCGGGAAATTACATTTCATTCAAACTTAATAATGAATTTTTAATTACATTAAACATAGAAACATGAAATTAAAAATTGTAGATAGGAATTCACAAGAGTGGAATTTGTGGTACTTAAAGATACGTGGTCCTGTGGGTAAAAATTCAAGAGAATGGACTATGTGGTACTTTTTTCTTCTTCTATTGGTACTTTTTTTTCATTTTCTGTAATATTTAACCTAGAAACACGAAAATAAATACGCATGGTACGATATTGTAAAGAATTCAAAAGGCTGACTTTGTGGTACTTTTTTTGTTCTTCTAATGGTACTTTTTGAATTTTCTATAATTATGAACCTAGAAACATGAAATTAGGGATATGTGGTCCTTAGTTAATGAGAATCCATAAGAGGACATGAAGTGCTAAGTGAATGAGAATCCATTAGAGAGAACTTTGTGGTACTTTTTCGTTCTTCTAATGGTACTTTTTGAATTTTTTATAATATTTAACACAGAAACATAAAATTAAAGATATTTGGTCCTAAATGAATGAGAATTCATTAGAGGGGACTTTGTGGTACTTTTTCGTTCATCTAATGGTATTTTTTGAATTTTCTATAATTATGAACATGAAATAAGGATAGTGGTCCTAAATGAATGGGAATTCATAAGAAGGGACTTTGTGGTACTTTTTTATTCTTCTAATGGTACTTTTTGAATTTTCTATAATATTTAACACAGAAACATGAAATTAAACATATGTGGTCTTAAATGAATAATAATTCATAAGAGAGGTTTTTGTGGTACTTTTTTGTTCCTCTAATGGTATTTTTTGAATTTTCTACAATTATGAACTTAGAAACATGAAATTAAGGATATGTGGTCCTAAATGAATGAGAATTCATTAGAGGGGACTTTGTGGTACTTTTTTGTTCTTCCAATGGTACTTTTTTAATTTTCGGTAATATTTAACCTAGAAACATGAAATAAGGATATGTGGTCCTAAATGAATGGGAATCCATAAGAAGGGACTTTGTGGTACTTTTTTGTTCTTCCTACGGTACTTTTTTAATTTTCTATAATTCTGAGTCTAGAAACATGAAATTAAAGATATGAATGAGAATCCATAAGAAGGGACTTTGTGGTATCTTTTTTCGTTCTTCTAATATTACTTCATGAATGTTCTGCAATTTTCATCCTTAGAAACATAAAATTGAAAATGTAAGGTCCTAAGTGAATCAGAAACCTTTAAATGGATTTTGTGGTCCTTTTTCTTTATTCTAATATACTTTTTCGTAATTCTGATAATTATTTTTCATTATTCTAAGATTATAAACCTGAAATTAAAGAGATATTGTTATTTATGGATGACATAACACCATTATTAAAAATGTTCTCAAGGGAGTTAAGAATCTTAGTTTAAATTTATTATATAGTATAGTTTTTATAAAAAATTTCCGCTGACGAAGTAGCGGGTTTACTGCTCGTATCTCAATATTTGTTTCCGATTTACTAAAATGTTTGCCCAATTGTTTAAAGAACAAAATGATCTATCGTATAAAAGAAACTAGAAGTCAATATCACTTCTGAGAAAAATAAAGATTTTGAAGTTGAAAATTGCAAAATTTATGAATTTTATTGCCGATTTTTTAATTTTTCTCTAAAATTAAATTTTATTTATGAACATATAACAATTTAACAGTTTTTTTATGTGCTTAATAGTTTCGAAGTTATTTTGAAATAAGTGCCCAACAAATTTTAGATTTTATTGTTACTAAAATTTCTTTTAATAAATGAAAACATCAAAAATCTTTCAGTTTATCATCTTTTATCTTAAAGCTGATAATGCTGCGAACAAAATAAGGCATGTATCTTCAAAATTAATGCACAAATCGTGATTTTATTCACAGTTAAGTAAAAATACCCATGTTACATACAATTGCGTAGAAATACAGTGGTGGGCAAAAAAAAATTTTTTTTTTTTTTTTTATTTTTTCTTGAAACAAAAATAGGTGGACTAGGTGGATTTCGAAGAGTTAAACAAGAAATAGCATTCACTTTTTTTCTATCACGTATTAATTTTTTTTTTTTATGAGCGGTTACACAATAAAATTCGAAAATGGTTTGTCAAATTTAGGCTATAACTCAAAAACCGTTTACACGATTTTGATAAATACGAAAGATATATCAACAATATTTTTTATTCGCTCAAGAATTTCAGAGTTATAGATCAAAATTTTCACCATTAAAAAAAAAAAATAATAATTTTTTCGCTACTAATTACCGAATAACTACAAAAATAATAACTGGACAAAGAAATTATGTAACCTCAGCTCAAAAACAATTTAGATCACTATATATTGGTGTTTAATTTATCTTAATTGGACAAATCGTTCTCGAGTTATACAAGTGTGACTGCCTGAAGGCGGGGGTCATAGTAGTCATGCCCATAGAAAAAAAGTAAAAGCTGATTCTTATTTAGCACGTTAAATTCCATCTAATCCACCTATTTTTTTTTTTTTTTTTATTTAAGACAAAAAAAAGATATATATATATATATATATATATATATATATATATATATATATATATCTTTTTTTTGTCTTAAATAAAAAAAAAAAATTTTTTTTGCCCACTAGTGTTTTTTCCACTTAACTGTAGGTATGCATGGGTATTGTAACTTTACTGTGAATCCAATCAAGATTTGTGCATCAATTTTTATGACACGTGGCTTTATTTACTCGTAGTCTTGCCAGCTTTGAGATGATAAACTGAAACATTTTTGATGTTTTCACTTTTAAAAAGAAGTTTTAGTAATAAAGGAATCTTGAATTTAGCATTGAAAAATTTTTTTCGGACACTTGTTTAGAAATTTTTCCAAAACTATTGAGAGGATAAAAATTTCTTAGTATAATGACTTAAAGCCAGTTTTACGAAGATCGATCCATAATTTACCATAGCTCCCATATAAGGCCTTTTTTCGGGAGTCACCCAAAAATTAATAAATTCCTTTAAATGTTAGTAGCGACGTTATATTTTGTATTCGAAAGTTTTACTTTACACTTAATAAAAATATCGGTCCAAAATTGGCCCCAAGTCTAATAAAAAACCTTCCTCTTCCTCTCTCGTTTTATAATAAATCAATGAATTCAATACCTTAAAGAGAACAGAAAAGATCGTTATATATTTAATTTTATTCATATCATAAAGATATTAAAATTCATGTATGATCTACAATTCTAATTCTACTTTAAAGATAAGATCCTAAATGGAAAGCCAAATTCGTTTACTTTATTACAAGGCACACTGTATACTGTTATATATTTTATTTAGTGTATTTAATTTAAGATTATAAACATTATTTACTAACATTTATTCGAGTTTTTGTATGTTTAAGTATATTTTTTCATAATTAAATAAATAAATTTTAATATTTTTCAAGTCCAATGTAAAGCAAGCAAAGGTACAAAAACCATTTAAAATCAGACCCATATAAAACACAAGTGTCTACGAGGAATAATAGCATAATATAGGGAAATATTTAAATAACTTTTTGGGGAAAAAATATGGTAATTTCAAATAGGTCTGCTTGAATTTATGTAGTATTTTGTTATTTTATTATCACTTTACAAAATTATATGAAAATTTCTTTTAATGTATTATTTATTGTTGTAATGGTTCGAATTGTTTGTGTAATATATTGAATTTAGTTTGTCAATGAACTAAGTGGGGTATCACCAACATAATATCAATATCACTAATACTCATACTTGTATATTAATAAAAAAAAAAAAATAATAATATTTTTTATTTTATGAACACAAAGTGGGAGATAAAAAAAAATAGTAGTGTTTGTAATTTTTTTTTTTTTTGTAATGTTTAAATTTTTAATCATTGAAAGAAAATTTTGAATGAAAAATATTGCATTGCTTTTGATGTGTGATTAGAAAGATATTTTTTGTTTATTTATAATATTTAATTCATTTAAGACCCCATTAGAATAGTGAAAAACATAAAGTATTGATAGGTTGATCATAGACTTTGTAGCAACCGGTCCACAGTGGAGCCAAGAGCAGCATTTTTAGTAGTAAATTTGTATATCCTAAACTACTGGTCAAATCGAATTCAAATGTATGGAAGTATTGTAGAGGAGGACCTAAGCTTTCAGAAAAATCATCTTGTAGTCACCCTGTGATAACATAAGATAAGCTACAGGGTGTCAAAATTGAGTACCTCGAGTATGTAAGATTTAAAAAAATCGTAACTTCTACAAATCAAGTCCGATTTCAAAGCTGTTTATATTTCTGTAAAGTGCTTGGCAAGATAATGAAAAAAGAGCTCTTATAGTTAAAAGGATATTTACATATGAATTATTTATTTTTTATTTTGATATTCCGAGCAGTAGTTTAGGAGATACAGACAATTTTGCGTTTGGCCCCACGTGAGGGCTGTACAAAAATAAAAAGGCAAAGTTATCTAAAATGCTTCAGAACTTCAAATTGTTTTAATATATTAGTTTTATTTAGTACCCAGCAAAACATTATTAAAATTTTTATATTTTATCACATTTTCCTTTTTAAACTTTTATATTTTTTCATACCTTTGAAAATACCGGTAGCTATTAAAATATTCGACCAATTCCTGCAAAAAAAAATAATTTCTTATTCATATCTCCGTTATTTTGTTGAATTTTGTAAATAAATATTTGTTACATTTATTAGCTTATTTTTGTGATAATAAATTGATAAATTATTAACGAATGATATACTTTAAGTAAATATTTATTATATACATAAAATTCATTCATGAATTTGTAACTCCATTGATATGAGTATTTAGAACTAAAACAAATAAACATTTGATATGATATATATTTCTTAAGAAAATATGATTAACATTCGGTCTTTCATAATCAGTTTTATTATTATGTTAAAAAAATATGCCCAGTCATAATGTACGATTCTAATCAGACTGACAGCTTTAGGAGAGGGATTATAGAAAAAATTTTTATTTTTTAGATATAAAAGTACTTGTACGGAAATTGGGGCAAATTTATTTTTTGTAAATATAATATTTAAGTAGTAGTTTGATTACACTATATTCTAGAAAGTGACTGGTTAAGGACGATTGTGACTTGGAAAAATTAACATCCAACCGCAGAATTTGAGTATCTTCTTGAACAACAAATGGCTAGGTCAATAATGAACATACCGTTTCATTGTTGTTGTCTTCTCGATTAACACTTAAAAGTATTGTAATCTCCCAAAATCCCAATCGGGGATCCTTCAATTCCACAACGGAAAATACACCCACGATGTGTTAACTTTTAAGGAAATCATCTGCGTCGAAGTAAATAATTTTCAAGATAATTGACGATAAAAAATTTTTGATTGGTAGAAAGAATGTATACCTTTTATCCGCGATTGGATTTTTCACACCTTTGCTGAAAAGGAGTCAAGGATTCCTTGTTCATAACGACAATTCTTTAAGATTCACCTTTGGAAACCATTTTGTCATGGTCGGGAATTTTAGGATTTCCGAACTGAATATGTCTTTCTTTAATTAAATGGTATCTCAGCTACCATTTTAATCTGTATTCAGCAATGACTCCAGGCTTAAATGTAGTTTTTTTAAGAGAGACTACTTCTAATTAAGCTCCCTTCCATAAACGTTTCCATTTGAAAGAGCATTTAACATGTCATGACTGCGAAAACATCCTGCATTATATTGTGTCCGGAAGACTGAATTAAATTAAGAAATAAATCAATCTGATTCGCTTCCAAAAGTAGGGATTTTGCTGATCCTATGTCCATGACAGTTGATATTATCATTGTCTCACATCCTCGACTGCATTATTCTAGGAACAATTTTTGCAAACGAACCCCCTTCATTTGGTTCTAACAGTTGAGCGGAATTTGTATAGTTATGTTAATATCTCTATCAGATGTTTTAATTTCGCAGTATTTGCAGCTCTGATAGAAACTATAGGGTAGCAACAACCCCTAGGAAGTCATGGTTCCATGGCATTCTGCTACATACTTTCGGACTTAAGGAATCAAATTATTCTTATGTTGAATTTTACTCAATAAAATGTAATTCTTTTTTTGAAAGGTCAAATTAAATTTAGCACATATTATCAAGTATTTTGGGAATAAAAGTATGGGCTAAAATATAAGATGGATGTCACGCCCAGTTTTTAGCCCACTTTCAGTAAAAATTTATTTTGCTACCGTCTTGATAATACTAAGACAATTTTCATAAAATTGGGCATACAGAAGTAATAGAAAATATTGAATATTATAAAATTTAATATAAGGTCAAGTCAAATAAACTCAACAATATTATGACAAAAATGAACGTAAAAAGGTAGCGGCGCACGTTGGGGTAAAAGCGGTCGAAAGTGGCGTTTAATTGAATTTTGAAAACTAACTTTTTTAGATAAAATTGGGTACCGAATAAAAATAGACAAAATTATGTATCAATAACAATAAAAGTCATTAACGTAGGTTGCGTTGTTTTTGAGTACTGCGCTGTCAAAGTTGAACATTTTTTTTATATTTTAAGAAAAGAGCAAAAAATTAAATTTTCATGAACTTTCGGTGATTTTCTCTTTAATAAAAAGTGCTTTATAGGAAAAGTTTAAAATGGAACCATTAACTTCAGGGATTTATGTATACTTTTATGCAAGAATTTGTAAATTATTTTTTGTCCTGATATTTTTGTTATTTTTTTGAAAATAGTTCAAAAATGCACTAATTTTCAAATTTCATGGAGCGCAACTAAAAATATAACAAGACTTTTGTTCTGAAAAATGTCTGAAAAATATTACATATTGTCTACTTAAATATTCTAAAAAAAAAAAATCGTGCGCATATTTTGCCCGATTTTAGAAATTGACATTTTTGTGAAAAAACTCAAGCTCCAAACCAAAAACAGGTTGTGCTAACTTTTTTATTTTTTTACTTTGGTTTATTTTTCGTTATTTTATTATTGTTTTTGTTATTGTTTTGTACTATTATTTTAAATAAACAAAACAATTTACTGCTTAATACAGTCGAACTCAGTTAAAATGAACATATATATTGTAAACTTTGTTCGTTATAGCGTTACTACATTGTAATTGTTGTTTATTTTACTTGGTATTAATAGAGAGTTCTCTTTTTGTGAGTAAATATGTTTTCATGATTTCTGTGATGTTTTTATATCCTACAAAGTGATGTGTCTTATATTGGTACTTGGTATTTAATCTTGAAAAATTCAGGAACTATGCAAACAATACAGCCAGATACTACGTTGATAAATATCCATGGTATTGTATGTCTCCTACCCTCCAAAATTTTTTTATTCACGGCCCGGAAATTATAAAACATGCTCTTCTACCAATTGGCCAACTTTCTGAGGAAGCCCAAGAAGCAAGAAATAAAGATTTCAAAAATTACCGGGAACATTATTCACGAAAATGTAGTAGACAAAAATCAAACGAAGATATATTGATCTGCTTATTCTCACTGAAGACGATTATAACATTTCAGAACACAATAACAGTAATATTGATGGCTCAGATTTTGACGAAAGCAGTGAAGAAAGTTATAGTGGATAAATATTAGAGTATTCATTTTACTCGAAAATGCAGTTTTTAAGTTACTCGAATAATCGAATAAAACTTTTAAGTTACTCGAGTTATTCGAGTAAATTATAGCTTAAAATTTTACTCGTTTTTTTCAATGATTACTAAAAAATAAAACAAAATATAGCTTAAAACAAGAAATAGTCTTTCGAAAATAATATAAGTTAATATAAATTAAATTAATATAATTAAAATTTGCATAAATATTTATGAATATTTGTCTGTTTTGATTATTTGACTATTGTTCATTGATAGTAAAATAAATAGCTCTAAACATTTTATATTAAAGTGTGGTTCCAAGGTTTTTTATCAATGCTATGAAATGACTAGTTTTTACACTAACACCCGATTAAAGGTGATTATCTATACTTTCAATACAATTTAATGTTAAGTTTTTAACCACTTTGAAATAATTAGCGATTTTGTCTCATAACCTCACTTTTCAATTTGGACACATACTAATCTATGTGCTACACAGAGGTTTTCAGTTATATTCAAAATATTTGCACAATTTTTAAGTATCGGAATTCTACTAAACCCAGTTTTATTTATATATACAGAAATTGAAGTTTGGGAACATTTTACCCATATACTATAATGACTCATCGCCAGACATAGCCAAATAAAGTCATTTAATATTGTACAAATGTAAACTATATACATTTGAGATAATTTACTCTTATTTATATTATAGTGATCTCGTGATTATGTTAGTTCTGTTTTGTGCAAAAATGTTTCGCAACTCTTAATTTTCTATATAAATTTTATAAACTTGTATAGTAAATTAGTCATTGTCATGATACAATAAATAACAAGGTAGAATTATTAGAGAGTGTTGTCATTTTCAAGTCATGGAAAGTCAAATAATTGAAAAATTTAAAACAAAAATACACATGAAAAAATTCAAATATGTTTCGTTTACATTTGAAATGTGGAAATATTTGTTGGATATTTTGCGAAATTTAACACTTATATTTTTCAAAATGATATTCTGTGCACAATTCGTTATACACATATTAGTTTTTTCACATAAAAAGTTAATTTTTCACAATTTATAATTTTGATATCAAATTAAAAAAAAAAAAAATTTTTTTAAATTTGAGAACTCTCTCTAATAATTGTACCTTGTTATTCATTGTATCATGAGTCATTGTAAAGTTAATTAGAACAACTTTTCTCCATTTAATAGACAAATTTATTGTTAATTTAAAATATTTAATTTTTTCTCCCAAATGTACGCGTAAGAATTATAATTGGTTCTAATTTTAAGTTAACCATACATTTTACCCAAAATGTTCAATATTTTATTTTTCCTTTCTTCCTATTTTTGATTTCATCTAAGCCTTTACCATCATATCCTCTACACCAGACTGAGAATTTATTAATATGTTTTTCTAAATCAAGTTTAAAATCCTTCAATTTATTTCTTATAAAAAATTTAATATAATTTAATATATATTCAGGTATGTGATGAAAACCGATCGTTTTCAAAACGAATCGGTTTGAAAAATTGTGATGAATTTCATGTGAAAAATAACAATTATTTTTAGGCAAATATAAAAAAATTTTTTAGTAAAATCTAAAAGAATGTGATTAAAATATAATTTTTACCAATAACAAAAACGAAAATATCAGTACATCACACATTCGTTTTCCATCACATACCTGATTATTAAAATTATAAAAAATTATTTGAATTTTACATTATAATTTTTTAAAGGGACGTTTGTATTTTTGTTTAATTTTTGTGATCGAAAAACGTCCTTTAACTACGGTTGTAATTTAGGCATATATTCTGTTCTTTTTACTAAATAAATTTTTTTAATAAACTTCCGAATTGTGGTGCCACTTTTAAATTCTAAACATTCTTTGAAAATTTTGAAACATTGTTTTCAAGCTAAATTTTTTCAAAAACTAAAACTTAACCATCCTAAAAAATAGTTAAGAAAGGATCTATTTAAAATATTTTTTTACTCGAATTATTCGATTAATCGGCATAATTTGATCGAATAAATTTTTACTCGAAATTCTTGATTTTCATTTAATCGAACCAATATTTGATTTTTATTTGTCGATTAATCGAGCAAACAATATTCGAGTGAATACCCTAATAAATATGTTTAATATTGTTTTAGTTGCATATTAAAATTAATTTAAGAAATTCAATTTTTATTTTATAATTTTTAAAGAAAGTACTAACTTTTCGTAAAGGGGTTTTCAAAATTTTTGTTGAATTTAGGGTGTTTTTTTATGAAAACATTACCATTCTGCAAAGAAAGCCTTAGAATTCTAAAAATGAATTTGTTTACTTACTAATAAATTATAAAAACGTTAAAAGTGATCACTAAAGTACTGATATCACTTTTTCCTGAAGTATGCTTAGTTTTTGACATGTTTAACCCCAATCTATAGACAAACGGACGGACATTATATATAAGCCAAAAAAATTTTTAAGATTTTTGTAATGCATTTTTTTACTAACTAGTAAAAATCAAAGCAATTTGTGATTATTAAAATATTGATTTCACTTTTCCTTGAAGTAAGCGGCCATTTTAGACCCATTTTTTCACAATGTACAGACAGACGGTATAATAGTAAATTTTCAGATATAATAGTAAATTTTTTTTACTAACTAGTAAAGAACAAAACAAGTTGTAGTTATTAAAATATTCATATCGCCCTTCCTTGAATTATGCAGCCTTTTTCTAACCATTTAATCCCAATACATAGACAGACGGACGGACATTACCATTCTGCCAAAAAAAAAACGGAGTATTTTTAAAATTGATATTTTTTACTAACTAGTAAAGAACAAAACAAGTTGTAGTTATTAAAATATTGATATCGCCTTTTCTTGAATTATGCGTCCATTTTAGACCCATTTTTTCACAATGTATAGACAGACGGACGGACATTACTATTCTGCAAAAAAAAATCAAGAGTTCTAAAAATATATTTTTTCACTAACTAATTAATAAAAAATTAAATCATTATCACCTTTAAATAAAAATATTCATTAAAATATTCATATCACCTTTCTCTGAATAATGCTGCGATTTTAGACCCATTTAATCCCAAGGTATAGACGGACGGACAGACATTACCATTTTGCCAAAAAAAATCCTAAAATTCTAAAAATACTTTTTTTTTACCTAATAATAAATATAAAAATAGATCCTCATCATTAAAATATTGATATCACTCCTCTCCCTGAATTAAGCGCCATTTTCGATCCCTTTTACCCCAACGTGCGGCGCCCAGAAAAATTAGAGTATAATAAAGCTAGTAGTCCACACAACAACATAACATTTGAATTTAATAATTTAAATGATTTTTATTTCCCATAATATTGAAAAAAGGGATACAAAAACTCGAACTACAAAAGGCCATAAAACCGCTTATATAAAAACCAATGTTATTTAGCCATTTTCAGGTGCTTAATTCGGCACTAAATAATTTGCTAAACTGTGGTGTCGGTCAATTCATCCAACCGTTATTAATTTATAATTTAATCAAATGTAAAGTGATCATTTCAGAACTTGATGTATGAAAGATTTTGGTAGATGTGCCCCTAGGGCGAATATTCCTCCTTCTAGCCGATTTATTGTTTAAAATTGCATAAATTTTTTATTTCTAAAGTGAAAATTTTAGTATTTTTAAAGAATATTTTGCGTTTATTATTACATATTTAATGAGCATAAAACAATTGTTTTTGAGAATATTTTTAGCTTTCCTGGTGCTACTAATTGACTTTTAAAAATATATATTTTTTTAATTCTTTAGGAAGCTTATTAATAATATATTTTTTTTATTACATAAAACATTATTCAGATTCATACTCATACATATTTAACAATTATTAAGGCATG